>CM037851.1:302494032-303164884 GCA_021234595.1 Delia radicum | reverse complement strand
AAGAACATAGCAAACAATAATGCGAACATCCACTAGCAAAAAATACTAAAAATATACAAAATTCCAATAGCAGTATTCCATTAGCAGTATTCCAACTGCGTTTAACTAAGATTAAAGATAATCTACATTCTAAAAATTCGGCCTAAGTGTCGTGTTATCTAGTTAATAATTTTGTTATCTTTTTACGCTCCATCTCGCCAAAATTTGGCTTAAAGTTGAAAATATTGTTGTGATAAATACAATGAAATTTGTGACATATTAAATATTGGCAGTGACGATGATGCAGAGTTCTGTCCGCAAGACCAATAAAAAATTCTCAAATTTGGGGACAAAATCCAAAGTCTGGAAAGCCTGGATTCTAGATGTGTTAGTTTATGAGCAGAGACAGGAACTTCATGCATTTAATAATTAAATTTCAGGCCGGCCTTAAGATCCGCAACAACAAATTTTATAAATTGACTAAAATTTTCTACCAAATTAATGGGAGTTCTGGTGCTATTGGTGTTGCATATTCTTAGGCCTAAAGTTGCTAAAGGGTCCGCCAAATAACTTTTTTTTTTTGAACTCCTGCACCAATTATACTTTGTATGGGTATAGCGTCATACCAAGGTCTTTATGCAAAATTCGTCTCAATGATGTCCCCGAAATGTTCAATTGTTGAGAACGACGATGAATTGATGTTGATGGCGCTTCACGCACACTTTCTGCCACAGCAGCAATATTCTCGGGTGTACGCACTGTTTTTGGCTTTTCACGCTTTGGTTTATCGATGAGGATGCCAGTTTCTTTCACTTTTTCACAAGATAACGAACATACGGACCATATTCATTCAGCGGAAGGATAAAACTAATTATCTGTCAAATCGGACATGAGCTAAGTGTGACCATTCACGAAATAAGCACTAGTTGAAAAAACGTTAGATGGCGGACCCTTTATAAACAGGACATTTATTAATTAAATTGCATGCCTGAAAATATGCAACAACTTATTGTAAATAACTGCTCTTAATTTAGTAGACAATTTTAGTGAATATATAAAATTTGTTGTTTAATATCTTAAGTCCAGAAATTTATTTAATAAATGCATGAAGTTCATATCCCTGTTTATGAGATACACCAAACGTCTACTTTTTCGGAGATAAAGGCTGATAAAAAATTGGACTTTGTTAACCATTAACGCATGTATGCAGCCCTGATGTGTTTAGGTATATATTTGCTTTTTAATGACCAACAAAAATATAAATTTTCAATTCAATTTAAAAGTGAAAAATACTTCGTGTAAGATTTTCTTTTTGAAAAATAATAAATACTCGAATTATCATTTCCAGAGTAGGGATATTACCATTGAGGCATTGTTTTTTCCACATAAATGCTAATGCCAAAGAAAGTACGTTGGTCACAACTAAACTCAATAATATAAGTTAGTGAAAAGGTCAGTAAAACGTCTTGTAAATCAAGTATACCATTTTTCAATAAACTTTTTTGCTGAAATTTTGTTTTCAGCTAAAATTTCAGTCATACTTATTCAGCACCTAGCTTTTTTAAACTAATGTTTTACTAATACTTAAGCAATGTCTCACTAATTTATTTTGCTAAAAAAAATTGTGCTTATATTAATTATAACAGTAATAGTGTGGACGTCAAGCTGACTGAAAGATATACGCAAAATAAAGTTGATGTCGTGGCATGTCAAGATGTAGCAGAGACAAGGAAAATGATACTAAAAAGTATAACTCTTGTAAGACATATAAAAAATCTACCATTGTTTTTCATATATAAAACAAACGGACTCCAACAATGTGTAAACATACATTGTGATTTAAAATCACTCAAATTTTGTGTGGTCACCGGCTTTTCAAGGTATTTGTCTATGAATTAAATTAATGACAAAATAAAATATTTAAATTTAGTAAATATTAAATATGTATTTGTAAACTAGAAGTTTATAGTGATTTTCTGTGATATTCATGTATAGTAATATTCTTACACTGTGGTCAAACAAATATACGTTCAGATAGACAAACTAATGTGGGAGTCGGGATATTGTTATATTTTGTAACGTATTTTTAAAAGAATTTTAAGATTTTCAGCAAAATAAATTAACTAAACGATAATTTTTGTACAAATATTTTTAGCTTTTTTTAGCCTACAAATATTCAGCAGAAATTTTATTAACTTATAGCAAGGTTTTTTAATTTTTAATTCACTAAGTGTTAACAAATCTTTTACTGAATCTACTAATTTTGTTGGTAAAAATCAGCAAGAGATTTTGCTGACATTAGCTTTTTTTACGAATTTACGAACTTTTTTTTTTTTGAGTATAGCAAAGAATCATAAATATACTTGCAATATTATCTGCATCTGGAAATACTATTTGACTTTTTAAAAGCAATAATTAGCTTATTCATACACCTCTATCTTAATATACCATTCACAATATTGGGCTTCGTGCGCCAGCTGACGGTCACAACTCAAACTGATGCGAAATCGGTATAAAAATTTACTAGTTTGTTAGTTCCGACACAGCAAATTTAATTGTGGTTTGAAAATTGGATAAGCTAAGTACTGGGAGTAGAGTTGCCAGATTTTACTTTTATTATTGTGCCAATTTTTTTTCGCAAGGTAGCAATTTGACAAATTTTTATCATTAAGATTTTTGTTTTAATAAAAAAATAAGAGACAAATTTTATTTATTTTAAGAATCACAAGTTCAACTATGTTTTTGCTTATACACTTATAGAAATAAGCCCGTAAAAACAGTTAACAATTCAGCTACGAATACAACAAATAGTTCCTGTATTTGTGGCAGCAGAATTTTCAATAAAATTTAAAATTAATTTAGGTGAACCAAATTTTATATTTAAAAGTAAGTTTACATACAATTATTGTTGAATGAAATTAATAAGTTGGGGGACTACTTACACATTGACCGCTCTATCTTATATTTCCCAGAATTTTCTCAAACTTGACATTGAATTGGCAAATTTTACGCCATACTTGCTAAAAATATATATAAGGGTAGACAACGTATAAATCCACCCTGATACTAAATGCTGAATGTTTGTTTGTTGAGTAGCAACATGATTTTTTAAATTGTTAAATTCATCAGAACTTACGAATGCAATTACAAATACTTTTATCAACGTTGTCCCAAAATGGCCAAATTTAATATACCATGAAAAAACAGTATCTACACTCAATTTAATTCGATAAATGACTGAAGACATATAAAATCAACCACTCGATTTCCTCCACCCTTTCCAGTTTTAACCAAACTTGGTATACAATTTTAAATTTTCAGTTTTAAAAATTAAAAAGTTGCTTAGTTCCACTATACGCAATATAATTTCTGATCCTGATTGGTGGTTAACAAAATAGTTGTTTTGAATAACTTTTTAAATTATGTTTTTTTATTTTTATTTTAATAAGTACTTGTTTTCCAAAAATAATGAAAAAGTTAAATTTTTTTTAGAAGTTTGATATAATTTTTATTAAAAATAAAAATTATGTATTTCGACCTTTAATTGTGCAATGAAAATGAAAATTTCCTTGGGCAGGAATGAAATCCGGATAGGGACACGCCTACATCAGATTGCTTTTCACAATTTGTTAAATAAGTTTTGGGACTTTAGAACATTTAATTACTATAAAAGAAAATTATTTAAGTTCGAGGCCATACTCTATATTTCTTTATTGCGATATTGTCCTAACAAATAATCTATAGAGTTTTTGTTTTCAAATTTATTAATTGACCACTTTCAGGAATGAGCTGATAGACCTATTTTGGGAATTTTTCAAGTTTCCATCTTCAGAAAGAAGTATCAACCTCATGCAAACCTCATGCAAGCAAACTAACTAAACGATAATTATCGTTTAGTTAATTTATTTCGGTTTGCGTTGCATTTCACCGGTCCCAATTACTGACGGAAACAGGGATATTAGTGTAATTTTAATGGTTTCTGAATTTAAAATTTTAATTTTTTACAAAATTTTTTTTAAAAATTTTACCTTTATTGGAAATTAAGATTTTTTAGATGTGTTTTATACTGCATTTATAAAGGGTGTTTTTTATACAGGTATACATAAGTTGGCAACACTTTTTTCACTGGTGGCCATTTTGCCAGCTGTCAACATGAATAGACTGACGCTTGAACAACGCTTCCAAATTGTGCAAATTTATTTTAAAAATCATGGTTCTATTCGAAATACGTATGGCGCTCGAATTCTGTTAAGCGATGAAGCTCACTTTTGGTTAAATGGATACGCCAATAAACAAAACTGCCGTATTTGGAATGATGATAATCCTCAAGTGCATGTTGACACACCATTAAATCAAGAAAAACGGACTGTTTGGTGTGCTTTATGGGCTGGTGGAATCATTGGTCCGCACTTCAATGGTGACCGCTATAGAGCCATGGTTACTGACTTTTTCGTTCCTCAATTGAACAACCATGATGTGCAGCAGCTGTGGTTGTTCATTAATTGAACAACCATGATGTGCAGGAGGTGTGGCTTCAACAAGACGGCGCAACATGTCACACAGCTCGTGCCACAATTGATTTATTGAAGTAAACGTTTGGTAAACGCATAGTTTCACGTTTCTGATCCGTGAATTGGCCTCCAAGATCGTGCGATTTAACTCCGCTGGACTATTTTCTGTGGGGATATGTGAAGTATCAAGTCTACGTCGATAAGCACACTTGGAGGACAAAATTCGCCGCGTTATTGCCAATATACGGCCACAAATGTTGGAAAAAGTCATCGAAAATTGGACCTCCAGATTAGACTACGTCCGAGCCAGCAGTGACGGTCATATGCCAGAAGTCATGTTTAAATTATAATGCCAGAAAATTATCTTTCGAATGAAGTAGTTTCAAAGTTTCATGCCTCTATAAAAGAACACCCTTTACTCAAAACAAAAACTAGTAGTTTTTAAAAACTACTTGTATTTACTTGTAAAATTCCAAATAAAATTTTTTATGAAAACCCTAAAAACTTTTCGGCTGTAATATAAATCAGGTATTCACCTTTTTTTTACAAACTATGCAATATTTGTTTTGTAGTTTTTAACTTTTTTCTTCACACTTTTCACCTTAGCAATTTTCTTCTAGCAGAGTTGTATTTTAATGCTAATTATTTTAGCGGAGTCGCATTTTTGTATTGTTTTCCTATCCAAAATACAACTTTGAACATATCAAGTAGTTACTTTTACTTATTGAGTAGCAAAAAAAAAAGAAAAAGATAAATACTCGATACCCACTTCTCATTCTTTCACCAGCTCTAGTTTTTAATACATTTTGTTACACTTCAATAGCGATTTTTTTTCAAAAATATCAATATTTGGCGTTGTTTTTGTATAAAAATCATCTGGCAACACTAACTTAAAGTATTTTTGTAGTTTGCTTTTTATTTCCCTTCTAAATAAACATAAGATATTTTGACATTTTCTTTCGACAAGTCTTTTGCTGTTTGCTAAAATATCAAAATTAAAAAGTAGTCTTGTTTAAACCATCGACGGGAGTGGTTGTTGTAGATTTCGGCGCGCTTGTAAACATTAAAAATTTGTTAAAAAATATTTTATTGATGAACAAATTTTAAATAAAACACAATTTTAATTAAAAAAAATGTTAAAGAATTATAGCAAATCTAATTTACAGAATTTTTAAAAAGTAAAAAGAGAGAAAAGTGGAAAATTAACAAAAGAAGAATGATGATGTGATTTGTATCTTAAAAAAGAAATATAAAAAAAAACCAAAACAAGTTTTAATTTAATACGCGCTTAATGTAAACGGTCGTTGTAGAGTGTTTTTGTGTACGAGTTTTTGTTTTTTGATTTGTGGACTTTTTTTAGTGTTTTGGAAAGAATGTAACACAAGTTTTAGGAATGCACTAAAACTTTCCTTCTTCCATAGACATGATGATTTATATCTTGTAATATGATTTATATTTTTATTGGAAATTTGTAAGTTTCTTTGATTTTTCATTATTTCCTGTATTTACACCATAAAACGGCTGCGTTATTTAAGGTAAGTGTTTTCATATTATTTCATTTGTTATTTTTTTTTTTTGTGGATATTAGTAAGACATTTATTTTCAAAATTAAAAAAGAAAAAACAAACTAACCCAGCATTACTAGGATAACGAGGCTAAATTCGCAAGGCAAGAAGGCTCGAGAAAACCGAAGCTCTTGAAAGTTTTTCTTAAAAAGAGAAGAGAGAAAGAGAGAAGGCTAATATAGAGAATCTTGCGGATAATTCACTTTGGCAAAATTTAATCAAATCCTCTTACAAGAGACGTAGTATTCCGACCAGAAATCGCAGATTTGATTGAATTTTGCACTTACACAAATAAGTCTGCAAAAGTAGAGCAGAAAAGTTACTAAAAATTCGTAAGAAAAAAAAAATTTTTTTGTGAATTTTTTGTGACGACACAGTTAAAATCTCTTTATTAAAACTAATAGGACATTAAAGCATGACATTTGAAGAAATATTAAAAAACACGGCAATGGCAGCAATTATTCGGATGTGTCTCAAAAAAAAGTAGAATTGCGGTGCCCCTCATAACTTGGTGCTGGGTCATCTGAAATCAAAAAATCAAAGTTCATTTGTTAGATAATAGTTTTCCACCGGTAACGCTTTGAGGCTTTTCGAAATTTTAATTTTTCACTTTTTTGGAACGCTTTAAAGGGAAAACCGCGATTTTTAGTGTAAAAAATCGGCTAATTTGTTATTGTAAAATAAAAATTATTAACAAATTTGAAAAAATTCTCCAGTGTTACCTAGTAAATTATGTACAGAAATAGTGTTCAAAATTTCGGTTCACTAGTTTTGAAGTTATGAGGGGCACCGACTTTGAAAACGTGAGTTGTGGGAAAACGTTTTAAAGTTTGGAACACTAAAAAATCTATTGGGGATTTTTTGAATTTTATTCATCGTCTTCTTAGACAGTGTGCAATTAATACTATAATTAATATGCACATATTTTTCAATTGTTTGAGATAGGCGTAGTAGAGAAGATTAAGCATATTTTTCTAAAAATCATAACTACATTGTAAATTTTTATTGAATTAGACTGCGCAGTTTCTGGTAACACAACCTTCATCAGTAATCCTTTTAACAATACTGTAATTATTTGTTATGATTTTTATTGTTTGATTGCATCTATATGAAATGTTTATTTATTAAATGCAATCCTGACCTGGCTTGAACCTGCTTTCTTTGCCACATACACTTCGCACTACACTTTAGACAGGCGCTTTAACCACTTGATCTAAAGTCAGGTCGATTTTTGCTGTGGCTTAAAACCAAAATCTGGTAATAAACGTTTATAATCAAATTTTATCGGCTTACTCCACACTGAATCATCAATGCCAGGTCCATAAAGGATGTTGCTATCATCCATAATGTCTAAAGTACCTTATTGCTCCTGTCTACGACGAATCCTGCCTTCTTTAGTTTGTCTCTCAGCTTCCTGATCTGCTTTGCTTATACGTATGGAGTCAGTTGATCGCGCCCTGTCATGATCACTTGATACCAGTAACTTCGTCAATTTTGCTATAATCGACTTGAAATAAAAAAAAAAAAAAATGCAAAAAAAAAAATTTTAAAACCTTAACCCGCCCTTAAGTATGATATGTATTCTATCGGTATTAATTAAACTTTTTTAACTCATTAAGGAAATTTCTACCCACACACAGAGAATAAGTTGGTTGGAATTCCATTGTATTCAACAAAATTTAATCATTATTCAATAATTTTAATTGTAAGTACACCCAACTCTTTTTTTGCACGGTCTTTTTTTACACGATTTTGAAATAACACGGTGCACAAAAAAGACAAACTCTTCTTTTTTACACGGTTTATTTGTTCTAACAAGAATCCAAAATAATTTTAAACTAAAAAAATCAAAAACTCTCAGGATGCCTTACATCAAATGTCTACTTAGTAAAATACTTTGTGTGCATTTTTATAAATATAGATTTGATAAAACGACAAAATTTGCTGCATTTTTTTTTATTTATTTGTGTTTTGGCAACGCATATTGAAATGCATTGAAATTTCAACGTAACCTCCAGATTTGTACAGCTGGGTACCATGAACTGCATAAGCAACTCGAAAAACCAAAAACCCAGCATTTGATTACAGACTTCCTAACTAAAACCAAACCAACTACAGACGACCTTATTATGGAACGGAACTCATCAATGGATCCAAACTTCTCAGATATGTTAGATATACGAGTATCTAGTGATGAAAGCAATAGTAGTCCAGTTGGCAATAAACATGGCTAATTACTAAGCAGTTATGCTATTTGCTAATAAAGCTTTTTTCTTTTATTTCTCAAGTTAATTTTTTTCATGTACAATATTTACTTATGGATTTAAGTTTTCTGTTACCTTTTTTTAATAAAAATATGAATTAATTTATTTTTTTTAATTTATGTAACACGTGTTTAATTTTTTTACACGGTTTTTAGAACAACGTATAGGAATTTTTTTATCTAACGCGTTTTTTTTTAATTTTGGACCACATCCCTGATTTAAGTATGGGCTTCGTGCTTTTTTTTACACGTTTTTTTTTACACGTTTTTTGTTGGAACGTATCTACCGTGTAAAAAAAGAGTTGGGTGTACTTAAAATTCATCATCAGAATAATTAAACTATATTGTAAACAGAAAATATATAAAATTAACCAAAACACAGTCACATCGTTCAAAATATTGGTTTTCCTAATCAATATTAAAAAAGTATTATCTTCAACATTACCTTGAATACCAGGAACCAACCACTTTTCGGAGATTTTATCCCGTGAATAAAATTTTGCAGTTGAAACAGAATTTTAGTTTTGCCTGCAAAAAAACAATCACTCTATCCAAAATATTAGTTTTAGTTACCAATTTTAAAATAATATAAAGTTTTGGTAACTCTAATAAAATATTAAATTAGCAACCCAATTTCTGTTGTACTTACAAATCTATTTTTAGAAATTAATTTTTAAACTTGAAAGAAAAAAAAAAAAAAATATTCAAGGTAGAAATTTGAAAATACAGATTCAAATTGAGTGTTGGCTAGAGGTAAAGTATTTGCACGACTCGCAGGTTCGCTCCAGTCGCCGGTTCGACTCCAGTTCGCGGCAGTTAGCAACCGAATTTCTGTTGTACATAAAAATCTATTTTTGGACAAACATTTAAATTTGAAACTAGAAAATATTCAAGGTTGAAATTAAAAAAAAACATTTAAAATGGGTTTAGGCTAGAGGTTTGCCTGACAAACGGTAGATCGCCTGTTCGAGTCCAGTTCGAAGCAAAAAATGTGTTTATTAATAAAATAAATTTTGTTGAATGTATGTGAATCTATTTTTAGAATATTATAGTCCATACACATAAAATATTCAATTATTACAATAAAAATGCGAAATTTGTAAATAAATGTCGGTTGTTACAATAGTATTAAAATTTTATAATAATTATTGTTAAAATAGTATTAAAATTTAAAATTCGTTTGTAACTACAAAACAGTTTTCTGGTTACAACTTTGCAGTATATGGAACTTAAATTTATTTGTTTCCTATGCGTGCATTTAAGTGTCTCCCTTATACGCATCAACTGCATTTTTTAAAAATATCCAGCTTTTAGCCATATGTGTATCTGTCTGTGTTTAAGATTATTGTCGGCGGTTAACGACAGACGTAATTATTATGTAGTATTTGTATTCAATATTCAAATATACCAATCAGTCCATTTCATACATACATTTGCCTCCTACAACTTACACTTTTATCTTTTATTTTTTACATTATTGTTTTCTTTTCACAATCCGCCAAACACAACATTAAACACTTCATTCCATTTCGTAAAATATGAATTTCTCTACGCTTACAAATGTTAAGAAAAAAAAAAAAGTTGTGAAAAAACAACATTTCATCATAATTTTATTCGAACAACAACCGAAATCATTTCATTTCCCTATTTATTCACTTTTTTTTAGTATTTTTTTGTTCAAATACAAAATAAAGTTCTTTTTGTTTTTCACACTTTTATACACAACAACAACACATAAATATATTTTTTAAAAATTTTGTTGTTTTTGTGTTCGCCCTTCTGCAAGAGGCATTTGTGACGCATTCAACAGGCCCAATGATTTATAATTACAATTACAGTAAAAGCTTTTATTAGCGGGCCAACGAAATTTCTTGCCCATCGAACAGTTTATATATATGTTTATGGCACATAGGCTGGCTAACAGCACAGTTATAAATTTTTTGCGCGTATATAGAAGACAAGAAAATTAAAGGAAGAAATGGAAAAGTACTAACACTACAAATACGATAATATAGTTGAAATGCAGTCATATGATAGAGCTAAACCAGCTTTTAAAATTAACTAAAAAATATGAAAAAAAAGTAAATTGCAATTTATTGTTAAATTACACTCATACAAATAAGTCTTTAAAAAAGTAACTAAAAATTAGTTAAAAATGAAGCACACAGGGATATATCACAACATTTTTGGAAATAATTCGTCCATTTCTTATATTGTGGTCCAATTGCAATGCAATTTGGAACATGCATAAGTGACATAATATCGACCTTAAGTATGAGATTTTGAACCTTTCAAACACCCCGGGTAGGGCAATATGATAACCCAAACTAGGCAACTTTTTGCATATAAAATTTTGAGTGCTCGCATTTTTTTTTTGTTTCTACTCCGAAAATTAACATATTTGTAATCTGCTAGATGAGCTTATCAAAAAAACATGCTTACATGTATGGGTTTTCTCTAAAAGGTGCCGAGATATTCCCATTTGCAAATGTTAAATTCCAAATTTGGTAAGACTCAGATCCAGTTTTTTGCGAATAGCGGGACGAAATTGAGGCCAATTTCTTTTTTAAAATATTGGCTATGCAACTATATAAATTCCTGATTAAATAAAAAATGAATGCATAATCAAGTTCCACTCAAAAACTAAATTTTTTTGAAGTAGAAATTAAAAAAAAACAAATTTTTGCGATTTTTTTTTTCCAAAAAGCACCAACAGTCTCTTAGCTCCAGATACATTTTTTCTTTCTGAACATATAAACTTTGCATACTAATCTGAAAGATCTTTTTATATAAAAGCAAGTTGTGTTAAAAAAATGTTTGATTTGTATATATTTTTCCCACATTTTTAGGGCACATATCAACTTTAACCTACTGTTAAAAATTGTGCACGCCTCCAATTAGGTATTAGAAGCTATTATAGATACTCCAACATATTCATAATTTATTGTGTTAGTCTCTTCCAATCCTTGATTTAAATGTAGACATGGCAGCAAAAAATGTAAAAAATCCCACTTTTGTATTTTTTTTTTTTTAGGGAATTGTGGGATTGCTTACAATAAATCATCAATTTGGACATAAATTTCACATTGTTTACTTAAAAGTCTATTTAACTTGAGGGTTACACGATCAAGTTTTGCCTATCAAGTTTTAATACACTCACACTTTTTTACCAATGCACTCACACTTTCTAAAATTGAAAGAAACTTGCTTTAGATTTCTCTTTCAAATGGAGTGTATCAATTTACGTTCAAGAAAACAGCTGATTACAATTCTTTTGAAATTGTTTTTGTTTTTTCTTTCACAAATATTGAAATTGCTTTTAACTTTCGTGCAGCCTACGTCACAGCTGTCAATTTTTACATATTTTAACAAACAGTATATGTAAAAGACTATCAAGAAAATCTTGATCGTGTGGCTGCAGTGTAAGTCCAAAAACTCATTAGATTATGTCTTTTAATAAATATTTTATTGAATAGTGAAAATTTACATTTTAACAAACACTACACTTAGAATACTATGTAGGTAAAGTCCACTGCAAATGTGTTAAAAACAAATTAAATATCACTTAAAGAAAGGACGACTTACATGTCAGTAAATTTAACTAACATTGTCATTTGTTTTTTAATGTTCTAAAAATGACTAACAATTGCAGTAAAAATGAACCACATGTTAGGTTAAATAACAAAAAAAAACTGCTGTAGAAAAATAATGTTAAATCATAAAACAGTCATTTGATGTGGTTTGCTTTTTTTTAAATGAACTAGGTTCGTAAAAAAAATAAAGATACTGTATTACAACCCAAACAACTACATATTTTTAAAGCAGAATTCTCCTGAGTGTTTTAACTTCCTATTAGGATTACCCAAGTTTTTGTTCTACCAAGAGTGATAAAAGGACTCTTTTTAAATATGTCTAGTGATTATCCTTTCTAACGATACCAAACACTTGTATGATGTGTTAATAACTCCATAACAGGAAATCTTATCCCTTAAGCAATTAATAGGAGGGATAAAAATTTCAGTTGTTTGTTAAAATGTATATTTTCACTATTCAATAAAATACTTACTAATACACATAATCCAATAATTTTTTTTATTTAAAAATACTTTTAAGTCAAAATTGTGAAATTTATGTCCGAATTTATGATTTGCTGTAGACAATCCCAAACAGCTTACAAATGTTTATTAAAATAGATCTGCTTCAGAGAGAGATTTTGTTTTGGCCGTCGAGTAGTATTATTTAATAAAAATACGTTGATTTTGGATTGGCTGTCTGAATACGAGCACTACCCTGTTAATGAGAGGATTAACTGGCGTAGAGGAGGTCATTCAGGTCCATTGTGGTTGAGAAACCCTTCTTTTAAGCATCTTATGGGAATACGCAGAGAAAAGTTTTGCCATGTGCCAACAAAAATTCTGCTACTACAACCATAACTCGTTTACTACGACTATAAATCAATTGGTACAATTGAGTACTGGTTTTCACGACAAAGTTCCGTTAATACAACTGAATTTTAGTTGCAACACCCAAAATGTTCTGAAATCAAATTTCAATAATATTGTACTAACCGAATTTATTGGTAGCTACCACCAACATAAACTTTTCAATTTGGTTGGCAGGTTTTTAGCTCTGTGAAAAGATTCAATCTGAACTAAAGGGTGTTTTTTATAGAGGTATAAAACTTTGAAATGGAATAAAACAAAGATAAAATTTTTTTATATAAATAGAACATTTTTGGTCTTCAAAGTTTAGACCTAACCACGTGCTTCATAACTAAGAAGACAAGAATGGAGCAAAATTGATTATTAATAGGTTTTTTGTTAAAGTTCTGCCTATTATGGAGGCTCTAGCTTTTCTAAAACTTGGGGTTCTGATGAGATCTTTAGCCAGATCGAAATACTAGTATCAACCTAGCTAATATGTTTGATTTGCTTTATTTTTGTAAATATACGGAGGTTGAAAGCTCGTTATAAATTGAAAATAACATAAAAATAATCTCGATGTATATAAAAACAAAAAACTAATATAACTGTAAATTTTTAAATTGACATGAAATTTACTTTATTCGAAAGACAATCTTCTGGAATTATAATTTAAATATGACTTTTGGCATATCACCGCCACGGCTGGCTCGGACTTAGTCTAATCTGTTCAATTTTCGATAACTTTTTCCAACATTTGCCACTATATTGGCAATAACGCGGCGAATGTTGTCCTCCAAGTGGTCAACCGTTTATGGCTTATCGGCGTAGACTAGCGACTTCACATATCCCCACAGAAAATAGTCCAGCGGTGTTAAATCGCACGATCTTGGTGGCCAATTCACGGGTCCGAAAAGTAAAATTATGCGGTTACCAAACTTTTCCTTCAATAAATCAATTGTGGCACTACCTGTGTGACATGTTGCGCCGTCTTGTTGAAAGAAAACCGTTCATGGCTTATCGGCGTAGACTAGCGACTTCACATATCCCCACAGAAAATAGTCCAGCGGTGTTAAATCGCACGATCTTTTAGGCCAATTCACGGGTCCGAAAAGTAAAACTATGCGGTTACCAAACGTTTCCTTCAATAAATCAATTGTGGCACTAGTTGTGTGACATGTTTCGCCGTCTTGTTGAAACCACAGCTCCTGCACATCATGGTATCATGGGTATCCCTAAACAGAACGCTTTGTTAGAATACAGTTCTTATTAGTGAAAGTTCATATATTACATAGATAACTTACTTCTTGACATATGCTGTCAGTGCACGTAACTCATGAGAATGCGTTAGATATTCAAAAATTATTTGAATGTGTGCGGAGAAATGTGTTTGTTGTCCAAAGAACAAGAGTAAGATACCTAACTAGTCTATGGTAAAATTGGCCGTCAATCACATAACTTCTTGAACTTCCTTTACATTTATTATAATTACATCGTTTTGCCAAATTTGGAAACTATAATTATACGCCCTTACCAACTATAGTGTCATGAGGTCGTTTTTATTCTACTTTATTTCTTTTGTCTTTGTTATTCTATTCTAAAATACTTAGTAAATGAGTTTCCATAAATAGTTTCCCTATTTTTATTTTACATCCGTTGCCAATATTTATATACGACTACGACAATGGCGGCAAGTATGTCTCGGTGTGTTTTTTTTAAATGACACAGTCAGACTTTCTATAAATTTGTCTGTTTTTTTTTTATTTTTTTGTTTTCTCAATTCTCAACAATAATTAATATGGACATTAACTGTTTTTTATTTTTTAATTTATAATTTTTTTATTATTCTTTTCTGTGTCTGATTCAGTTCAGTTTTACAAAAAAAAAAAATCATTTACATGCACGCAATAAAAATGTACACATTTAAATTCAGTTATTCTTTAGAACACTGAAGAAATTTTTTAATAAAATAGTATTGTTAATATTTAACTGAAAAATGTGTATTCACAACAGCGAAACAAATTAGATTTAAGAAAGAAAAAGAGATGAGTGTTGATGAATAATTAAGTGCGAAGGGGAAAGAATCGGAATACAAACTGTAGCCCAGAGTGCCTACTCCAATATTGCTATTGGATCCTAAATGTTATACCAAAGTAAAAGTTTTTTTTTTTTTTTTTTTGTGCGCCCCGGTAGGCTAGTTGGTAGCGTGCTGGCTTATCAGTGCGGGGGGTAGTGGGTTCGATTCCCAAAAGAGGCACTGGTCTGTTTTCGCTACTACGAGCCGAAGGCCATAGTAGCTAGTGCTCGGTTAGGATAGGAGTATATAATTTATAATTATATGATTATGAATTAATAAAAAAAAAAAAAAAAAAAAAAAAGTTTTTATTCAGTAGCTTAATAAGAAAACAAAAATATCTTTCCCTAGATTTAATCTTTCTTTATGATAGTTCGGAAATGATAAAATTAATTGTGCTACAGTTGACAGAAAATGTCCTGGCTTAATTTTCAAAAGAGAGATTCAATTTACATTCATGCTTTAAAAGAGGTTTTTCATTAGAATCTCTACTCCATTTTCTGCCAACAATGGAAGATTAGCAACCATGGTTTTACCGGATAAGAGATATCTAGTAGAAATGCTTACCTTTTTCTCTGAGTGCATTTTTTTTTTTTTTTTTTTTGTTGGTTTTTTGGAATTCATTCATTTTTTTCATACATAATCAAAGTAGTGTTTCCGGTTATACGCATATAAGATGAAACAGTATCTACATAATGTACATACACTTCTTCTGCAAACATTTATTGACAAAAGTAGAAATTGAAAACATCTTGAAACGATAAAACACGTAAAATTGCGTAAATTTTTCGTTTGTTATTTTTCTCTTTAATTCTGATAACTACACCTCGTAACTCTTTAGCGTGTTCTTATTTGCGTTGATTGGCTGACAACAATGTAGAATTGTTAATTATTCGAGTTAATAAAGGAAAATCCGGGTTCTATGGAACTTTTATCATACAATGATTTGAATATTTTTAAGTACACACCGAAATAAAAAATATATTTATGATTGAGAATACAGTAATTATTATAGTCTGGTCTTAATTACAATTAATTAAATAAATAATATCTGACACACTGATCATTATATGATCTGTTAGGTTCATATTTAATATTATAAGGATCATACTAAATGGTGTTTTTTATAGAGGTATAAAACTTTGAAATGGAATAAAACAAAGTTGAATTTTTAAATTGACATGAAATTTACTTTGTTCGAAAGATAATCTTCTGGCATTATAATTTAAATATGACTTCTGGCATATCACCGCCACGGCTGGCTCGGACGTAGTCAAGTCTGGAGGTCCAACTTTTGATGACTTTATCCAACATAACGTGGCGAATGTTGTCCTCCAAGTGGTCAACCGTTTCGGGCTTATCGGCGTAAACTAGTGACTTCACATATCCCCACAGAAAATAGTCCAGCAGAGTTAAATCGCACGATCTTGGAGGCCAATTCACGGGTCCGAAACGTGAAACTATGCTGTTACCAAACGTTTCCTTCAATAAAACAATTGTGGCACGAGCGTTTTGACATGTTGCGCCGTCTTGTTCAAACCACAGTTCCTGCACATCATGGTTGTTCAATTGATTAGCGAAAAAGTCAGTAATCATGGCTCTATAGCTATCACCATTGACTGCAACGTTCTGACCAGCATAGTTTTTAAAGAAGTGCGGACCAATGATTACACCGGTCAGTTTTTCTGGATGTCTCAACATACACTTGAGGATTGTCATCACTCTAAATACGGCAGTTTGGTTTATTGACGTGTCCATTTAACCAAAAGTGAGCTTCATCTCTAAACAAAATTCGCTTATGCAAATCGGGATCAACGGCAATCCACTATTTGCCGAATCCACGATTTACTAGGGGATCGTATGGCTTCAATTGTTGCACAAGTTGGATCGTGTAAGCACGCAAACCAAGATCTTTCCGCAAAATCTTCCATAAAGTGGATGGACACATATCCAATTCCTGTGCACGATGACGGATAGACTGATTGGGGCTTCCTCTACGCTACGCTCTACAGCAGCAATGACTTCTTCTGTACGTACTGTACGACGTCTCTGTGGATGCATATTATCATTTAGACTAAACGTGGTGCGAAAACGTTCCATAGGTAATCGAATTAATTGTTCTGATGGACGATTATGTTAACCATTAAATGGACGTAGTGCGCGATACGTATTTCGAACAGAACCATTATTTTCAAAATAAATTTGCACAATTCAGAAGCTTTGTTCAGGCGTCAGTCTATTCATGTTGAAATGCCCAACCAAACTAAACATAAATCACTTAACAGCAGACAAAATGGCTGCCAGTTAAAAAGTGTTGCCAACTTAAAGTTCTATACCTGTATAAAAAATACCCTTTATATTGAAATCGAAACTCCAATATGCTCTTAAAACATATTTTTTTTAATCACAATGATTACACTACGATAAAATCGAAATTTCGATCATTACACGCAGAAAAAAAATCATCATATTATGATAATTTAAGAGCATCATGCTATGATTACAATGCGTAACAATAATAATATGATAGTAGCAATAATTGTATGGTCCTAATTATCATCTACATGATTCTGGCTGATCATATTATGATCAGCAATGACGATTTTATCGTTATTTATAATTATAATATGATTGCTACGATAATATTATGATTGTTACGTATTGTAATCATAGCTCTTAAACTAGCATACTATGATGCACAATTTCTTCCTGCGTGTACATGTTGCTCCTTAATTAAAATTCTGGTGTATAAGCGAAATTTCTGTCATCACAAACAAATACTCGTATATCAAATGGTTTAGGTGGAAAAAAGTTTGGTTGGCTCTAGAGTTGGACATCATAGTTCATTAACTTAACGAGCTAGTTCAATTTTAATGGATATTTTTTTTGTTTTTCGTTTAATTTAGACAGTCAAAATCCCTAACCAAAAATACTGTACTCCTGTAACAGTTGTTTTAAGTAGTTATTTTAGTACTTTTATAAACAACTACTAACACAGTAAGTTTGCAGTAAACAGTTAATTTTTGTTAGTTATTTAAAAATAGAAGATTATATCGAGTTTTAAAAAATTCTCGTTTAGTTTATATATGTTATTATTGATATGTTCTTAGTTTGCAAATAATAATTAAAAAATTTCATTGTATCTCCAATGCATAAAAACGTCATATTGGAATACCGCTTGGAATTTTAAATAGGATGTAGCAAATACAAATTTTTATTGTAAGAAAAATATATTTTTAAAATACCGAAAAAAAATAATGTTAAAAACAGAAGTTTTTACAACTTATGTAGTCGTTTTATGTTCATTGTTTTTATTGGTTTGTTGCTCATTTTTATGGTTAATGCATTAATTTAAGGCTAGTTGCTTTTGACCACTTCGATAATCGTTTTTACTACCATTTGAATTGTTTTATCAATAGTTAAAAATTAGCAGATAGTTAGTCATTTTTATAACACATCGCCTTTTCGACTACATTTGTAGTAATTTTAACTGTAATTTTTAGTCATTTCTACCTTTTTAATTTCCTGAGTGTACTTCTTGTATCTTCCAAGAATA
This sequence comes from Delia radicum, assembly GCA_021234595.1. Taxonomy (NCBI): domain Eukaryota; kingdom Metazoa; phylum Arthropoda; class Insecta; order Diptera; family Anthomyiidae; genus Delia; species Delia radicum. The sequence continues at coordinate 303,146,515 of CM037851.1, read as the reverse complement.
TGTTTTACAATCGGTTCTAATCGCATCATGGAACTAAACCCCACACTCAATTAAGTTTAACAGTTATTACATGACAGCCATTTATATTTTTAACTGCATATCCAGTTGTTTTTCTATGAATTAATGCAAAACATCTATTATGATAGTTATTTAAAAAACTAATAACTTTTCCGTAACAGTTGTCTTAAGCAGTTATTTTCGCAGCAAACAGTTAATTTTCGATAGTTGCTTAGGAAATGCAAAAATTCGTTGAGTTTTTAAAAATTCTTATTTAGTTTATATTTTTTTTATTGATAGTTTGCAAATAAAAATCAGAACATTTCATTATATCTCCAATGCATATAAACTTAATAACTAGAGTACAGTTCGGAATTTTGACTTCAAATTTTAAGTAGGATGTAGGAAATATCAATTTTTTGGAAATCCAAAAAAATGGATTTTTTTAATAAAAAAAATACCGATAAAAAAAACTGCTAAAAAAATATTAGTTTTTACCAATTTTGTCAGTCGCTGTATAATTTTCGTAATAAAAAAATTTCGGTAATTTTTGATTTTATTTTGTGTTTTTATTGAAAAAAAAAAAACAAAGGAAGTGCCTTTATTTTGCATTAAAGGGTTAATGGAATAATCGCCGTTTTGTCGTGTAACCGGTAAATCCATTTTAGCGATTTTTTGCATAATGTCTTAACCGGTGAACCGCCTAGGTTAAACATTATAAATTATACAAACCCTTGGATAAGTCTTGCTTTCATCAGTCACGTGATAGGTCCTTTGAGAAAAATTAACCCCACATTTTATATAGAACTTAAATTCATAAAAACGTAAAATATTTTGAATTATTTAAAGAAAAAGAGCCCACAACTCCAAAAAGGTGATTTAAAAAAAACTGTTTGATTTTAGTTGAAGAAATTAGTCCCATGTATGGTTTAGATTTGGCAAAAGTCTTAAAACTCCTAATCGCTTATTGTAAAATTAATCATTTTACTAGCAATTAGTACCTACACTCTATTAAAAATCGGGTATTTTTTCTATTGACTCAATGAAATCACTAGCTGTCAGTCAATTTATTTAAATTCATCAACCCAAGTTCCCCATTCTCTTCGTCCCCCTTTTCAATTTGTATAGAAACTCGCATTTATATTTTGCAACTTTAATTAAGGTCTCTTAAGAAAGAAAAAAATAATAAACATAAAAAAACAAATAAATAAATATGTAAGTAAATTAATAATAATACTACACACAGGGAAAAATTGAGCAATTGGCTAATTGAAATTTGGTTACTACTACTGAATATTGGTTTTCACAACAAAATTCGCTTAATACAACTTAATTTTAGTTGCAACTACCAAAACATTCAGAAATTAAATTGGAATATGGTTGTACAAACCAAATTTATTGGTTGTTAACACCAAAATACACCTTTCAATTCGGTTGGCACTTTATTTCTCTGTGTGTACATTGCGGTTGCATTCATTTGTTGAACGTAGATACATAAATACATTTTCATACATTGATCACAACGAGTCATAACCGCCAAAAAAGTGTAAGCGATGAAAACAAAATTCTATACTCGAATAATGCATGCAACACTAAAAAAAAAAGTTAGCTGAAAATTTTGTTAAATGTGTATTTAAAATATTTAATAGTTAGCAAAAACTTTAGTTAAACAGTTTTACTAAAAAACACTGATTTCGAACTAATGTTTAACTAGTTTTTGTTGCTACCAAAATTGTGCTGATAAACACTTTTATAGGAGAACAAATAAAAAGGCGAGATATAACTGTCGCAGCTGGTCTAGACGAAGTACAGAGAGAAAAAAAGATACAAATAAAGTAAAATTTACACTGCAGCCACACGATCAAGATTTTCTTGATAGTCTTTTACATATACTGTTTGTCAAAATATGTAAAAATTGACAGCTGTGACGTAGGCTGCACGCAAGTTGAAAGCAATTTCAATATTTGTGAAAGGAAAAACAAATACAACTTCAAAAGAATTGTAATCAGCTGTTTTCTTGAACATAAATTGATATACTGCACTTGAAAGAGAAATCTGAAGCAAGTTCGTTTCAATTTTAGAAAGTGTGAGTGTATTGATAAAAAAGTGTGAGTGTATTAAAACTTGATAGGTAAAACTTGATCGTGTAACCCTCAAGTTAGCCATATATACACATTCATTTAAGTAGTTCAGAAATTTTATGTTCTGTTATTCAATTAATAAAACATTTTGTTTATTTCCAGATATTTTATTTGGATTTGTTAACGATGTTTAAGTCCTGACATTTTTATATAATCACAAAAAAAAAAATTTGATTTAAATTTCAGCAAAATAAATTAACTAAAGCAAAAATTGTATACTAAGTTTTTTCAAACTACTAAGCTCCAGCAAAAATTTTTGTTGATTTCAACATGTCGATTTTCATTGAACTTAGTGTCAGAAAAACATTTAAATGAATTTACTAATTTGTTGCTAAATATTAGCTTACTGATTTTCAGCAAAACACATTTGCAGATATTAGCAATTTTTCTGCAATTTCACAGCAAAAATTTAGCTGACTCTACTAACTTTTTTGCTAAATTTACGGTCTTTTTGTTTTTGAGTGTACGAATACGCAAAATGTTTAAAAATAAAGTTTTCGTTCTTTTGACAATAGGTTGAGTGGAGAAAAAGTGAAAAAACCAAATTTTCGCAATAAGTTTAATTGCATTCAGTGGATTGCGATGGAATTTAATATCAAAAACTTTTGATTTTTAAGCCGATTACTCTTAATTTTAGGGTTTAAAAAATGGGATCGATTAATATTGGTTATTCGCATTATCCTTGGAAATTGTCACTGGGAAATTTTGAGAAAATATGTGAATAACCGCGAATGAGCGATTTTCATAAAAAAAAATATAACTACAAAAAACCTTGTCACTTACAATTTTTTCGCAGTTGTGGCCCATTATGATATTCACAATTATACGTGTAGACAATAAGAATGACATCATTTAACCCTAACTCTCAAGTGAATAATTCACTCCATAGTATCTTTAACAACTCTGAATACAATGACTACCCCTACTACTTCTACTGCTGCCGAGTAGTTCAACTTAATTTAATGTACTCAAATGACAATGAATGCATTCAAAAATATGCGTAAATACATAAATTAAGTTGAACAAAAGTAGCTGAAGGAGTATGTGAATAGAGTGAGTTGAGTGAATTCCGGATTATATATTTTATTATTTAAATTAATTTTAATTTATTATGCGTATAGACATAAATTGTTTTATTTTTCAGTGGAAAAAAATATACATATAATTGTAGACGTGTTTAGAATTAATAATTTTATTGTTTGAGGTTTTAATTTTTGTTATGTTGGTGAAATTTTGGCTTCGTCCACCTAAAACTTATGCCAATATTTTGTTTTTCAAGGTTTTTTTTGCACTTTTTTTATTAATAAACTACACTATTTATGTAAATTGGTGCATGGCAATATATTTTTTTTTACATAAAAAAGTATTTAAAAAAGCATGTAAGATAATTTACATAGGGTCAAGAACGAACGCAAAATGCTCTATCATATATATTTCACGAAAACAGTGTTAATGCTGGATGATATCTGCGAAATGGGCTAGCGCAAAAGTGCTGAAGGTGGCGGAGGAATTATCCACTCCATTACTGTAGAAGTGGCTGGTTTTCAACGAACTTCTTGAGGAGCTTAAGAGCGAAGCAGCTAAAACAACTGTATATGCATATGATGTAGCCATTAATGTAAAAAGGAAGTACATGGATGCTATTAGTTTTATGAAAAAGATTGCACTACACAATACAAAGTAGCTGCCCGCGGAAAAAAAATAAGAACATCATAGACTGGATTTTAGATTTTATAATATGAAGATCTTTATGATAATAAATATGATCCTTTTGTGATTAATACGGCTGATATTATGACAACTAATGAGCATATAATGATAATATATATAATAATACATAACATATAATTTTGTTTATCTGTGTGTAGGAACCATATTGAACAGCAGGCTGTCACGAGAAGGTTAAGGTTGTGGAGAAGGTTAAAAAGTTCACAAATGCGCTCTATGCATGCACTAAATTGCTGGAAAAAACTTGGGGTCTGTCTCCAAATTGCTCACATTAGATTTAGACGTCTTTGGCAAGACCAATTTTAATTTATAAAGTAATTGCCTGGTGTACTCCATTGCGGAAGAAAACTTACTGCAATCGTCTGGAGAGTAATCTCGACTCTGCAACTGATTAATCTCATAGGGGAAAAGATCTGCTAGTAAATAAACTATACGCTTGAGCACTACGGAGCAGTTTTGGCCACTGGAAAGTTATTGTGGATGCGACTTATACCTAAAATAAGCTTCACTGGTGGAATATACATCACTGTAGGAGAATATGGATGGTTGATCACAGAACCTTTAATGTTATCACGGATAGTTCTAAGATGGTGGAGGCAGTCGTAATTGCTGTTTTTAGTAGCGAACTGGGTACTGGGGAGCAGTATATACTACCCAATTACTGGCCGCTGAAATCCATGGAATCCGAAAGACTTGATATTTCTGTCATATGCTAAAATAGTGGTCAAAATGCTGCCCATGACTTAACATTAACACTAAACGTACTATAATTATTTATTTATTTATATTTATTAAAGTGGCTCCTAAAAAGAGAATAGACATTCAAAATACTCACTCATAATGATCCATGCATAAAATTACGAAAATTAGGTCAAAATAACAAAAACGTTAAGGATATAGATAGATAGAGAGATATTTATGGTTTGTTTTGGGGATGAGAAGACGGTGTAGCATATCAAGTTCCAGCTCTTTCCACCACAGCACCACCAGCTCTTTCCACCACAAGTTGCTTTGGGGACTATCTATTCCAAGATTTAAAAGAAATCGCTGGAATCAGAAAGACTTAAGACTTCTGGCATTTGCTAAGAGAGAGTAGGTCACTGTCGACCATGACTTAAGTTTTACCTAATATTAACCCTAAACGTACCCTACCTTTTTATGTATTGTGAAATACATTTTACATCCAATAACCTTTGACTTTTTTTTTTTTTAATTTTCTTATTTTTCTTCGATCTTATTAAATAAATTTTTGTCTTTTGTTTTATTGAGCTAAAGATCCTTTATTTTATAATTATAATTATTTATTTCCAATATTTCGTCTTCGCTTTGGAAGACTTCTTCAGGGAAATTTTTTTATAATTAAAAAACTTAAAAATAATAATTACAAAAAAGGCGGGAAAAAAAAAACTTTGACTTTTATTTTTAAAAATACATCATCGACGAGGATGCAATAAATAAAGCGATTCTTAAGAAGGGCCTGGTCTTTCAAAATATTATCTTCTCATGCATAAAATTTCGAAAATTATGTCAAAATTTCTGAAGTTTAGAAAAACTTGTTAATTTTACTAAAGTTTTCGTTATTTTGCAGGGTTTAGGCACCCTGTTCTTGTTGTAACTTCCAATTTGGAACCAGAACAATTGTAATGGGTATGGATCTCCTAAGCTACTAATCCAATCAGGAAAAAGTGTGCCCAAAACTTGAGGAGGAGGATATAGGCTTTAAGGCTTTTTATAATCACCCTGTTATAAGATTGAACACATTAGTTGACCCTGCACTTTACTGCGCTTCAGAACAAACAATTTTACCCTCGCATATATTAAAACCTTTGACGTCTCTTAATACATTGCAAACTACAATTTTACAAAATTAACCACTTTGGGTTAGGAAATCTGTTTGGAGTTTAAAATGTCTGTTAATTTAAATGGATTTTATCAATATTAACAGCAGTTGTAAAGGATTCGTTATAATTTCAGATGTATTTAAATCTACCCTGTTACAGCAAAGGGTAACACAATTTTTTGTGAAAGGCATATAAAACTTTGAATGTCAATTTAAAAACAATTCTAGATATTGATGGTAGGAATCATAAAGGTCTCCAACAGTGTCATATGAATTCACGTAGTGCTAACAGTGCGAAAATTGTCTATATGAATTATATACTGTCTGAATGTTCTATAGATGTACTTTGTGTAACCGAAACCTGGTTTCAACCGCATAGTGATTCAATATGTACAGACTATTGAATTCCGTTATTACTCAACTTGACAAGAAAAAGGTTGATAAGCGGGGAGGTTGTATTGCCATTTATTATAAAAAGCGCTTGAACTGCAGGGTTTTATTTTGCTCTAAGGAGTAGCAAAAATTGTATTTCTTGGCGTCGAACTAGAATGTATTAATAATTAATAAATCAAAATGCTTACATAACAAATTCGGTTGTCTCAACAGAATTTCATCCAACCGAATTGACTCGGTTGCTCAACCTCGGAAATTCGCTTGTCACAACTGAATTCGGCTGTTGTAACCGAATGGGGCGTTGTAGCAACCGAATTCGGTTGTGAAAATTGAATTCATTTGTGGCAACCGAATTAACGAGGTTGCAGTAACCATATACAACAACATAATACCTAATTATTCGAAGCGTTACCTTTTTACATAAAGTTTTTCACACACGACAACCGGACTAATTATACGACAAGTTGACAATTGAAAACTCGTCACGTACGTGCAACATAATTCTACCTGAATACGCATATCTCTCCTCCTCTAGAATGCTTTTTTTTTTTGTCAGTGCTATAAACCTTTGGAATAGTTTAACCCATAATCTTAAAATCGATTCCCGTGTGTTGATTTTTAAAATTGCAATCATAACACATTTTCAAAGAAAATTATTGTTTTAAGTTTAGTTTGTTTTTTTATTTATTTTAAAATTCAAATTTTTTTTTTTTTAATTTTTAAGTAATATTTTTGTTTAAATTTATATTTATTTTCAAGCTTTAAATTATATATCTTATATGAAACTTATAATATCTGAGATACTGTTAAGAGACTTAAAGTCTTATTTGTATCAACTAAAATTAAAAAATTAATTTCTTCAAATAATAACCGATTTTAATAATATTTGCAGGGAATATAGAAAATCAATTGTAAGTTAGAGCCAAGGAAAATTTTTTTACAAATCCTTAGATATATATTTTGAAATGTCACACACGTATTGAAAATCTTTAATATACCCTCATCATATGGTGGAGTATGTCAAAAATAGTGTATAAATGGCCAAACGCTTTAACATAAATTTCCTGTTCAACGATTTCTGGAAATTATTACTTTTTTTTAGTTCAATGCTATTAATCAGCAATTCAAATGAAATTTTTAGAGATAAATAATCCTAAATCGATCGGTTTACCACTACTTTTCAGTAACAACAATATTTGCAACAAGAGTACAAGTCCATACTACCCCTTCAATATTCTTTGTAGGGTGTAGAAAAGCATAAAAGATTTTTGCACATGTACCCATTTTATGTATGGGTACCATATGGTGGATGCTTACAACATGCAGAGCTTCTAAGGAATTAATTCCCTAAAACCATTTTAATTTTTTTTTGAACAGAGTCTATGTTTTGCGAATAAATTCTCTAGCTAAATTGAAGATTTAAATAAATAAATTAATTTCATTCGAATAGTTTTAAACTATTGAGCCAGAGCAAAAACTATTTTTTTGTATATAAATAGAAAATTTTTGATCTTAAAAGTTTAGTAAAGTCATGTTTGAAAAATACCCACGTGTTTCATTATTAGGTTCTTTGTTAAAGCTTTGCTTATTAAGAAGGCTCTAGCTTTTCTAAAACTTCGGGTTCTGATGTGATCTTTAGCCAGATCGAAATTCTAGTATGTATCAACTTAGCTAATGCATATGTTTGATTTGGTTTATTTTTGTAAATATACGGACGTAGAAAGATCGTTATAAATTGATAATAACATAAAAATAATCTCTCTAATAAAGGGTCCGCCATCTAACGTTTTTTTTCAACTAGTGCTTATTTCGTGAATGGCAACACTTAGCCCATGTCTGATTTGACAGATAATTAGTTTTATCCTTCCGCTGAACGAATATGGTTGTGTATACGCTTGAACCACGCTGGGAAATATTGCGACATTACTTTGAAAATCATGGTAATGTTGCAGAATGTATGCCGATACACCCAAAACGAGTCAATGTTTGGTGCTGATTTTGGTCCAGAGGCATAATTGGGCCATTTTTCTTCAAAAATGAACAAGGAGTGGCCGTTACAGTCAATGGCGATCGTTATCGGGCCATGTTGAACGAATTTTTGTTCACAAAAATTGAAGAGGAGGAAATACAGCTGCACACAATCGATAAGGGGCTTAAAAATTGGACCGATCGTGTAGGCTACTGCATGTTCAGTAGTTTTTTTTTATAGCATTTTCAAAAAAAAAAGTTATTTGGCGAACCCTTTATATAAAAACAAAAAACTAATAAAACTCTTAAAAAAGTTTTAAATATATTTTAGTAATTTTTTTTCTGAATCCTTCATAAAATTTAATGAGTTTATTTACCAAAGAATTAATTCAATTGTAGTTAATTAAACTTTTGGTAAAGAAACTCATTTCCTAAGGAATGAGTTCCTCTTGCATTCATTCAATTGGTTACTTAATTTCTTAAGAGAACTAAACTTTTCATTTTATATCTTCAAGGAATCAAATTTTTCGTTTAATTACCTGAAGATAGTAACTTTTTCGATTAATGCTTCACTTAATGTTCAGGAGACGTTAATTCAATTACGGAACTAAACTAAAATTTTAATTCCTTCAGGGAATTTAATTCACAATTGAATGAATTCAAGAGCAAATCAATCAGTAGAAAATTAATTTCTTGACCAACAGTTGAATTTAATATATTTTTTACTAGAAATATCCCGTGGGATAAATTTAGACATTGACTTAAATGAAACCGGTTTCATAGATTTTATGAAAAGTTTCAATGGACGAGTTCCAGTGACAATTTTCATTAAGTCTATGAAGAATTTATTACTGAAGTGAAAATTATTCTCTCAATGTGAAGATATTATAAAAATAAATATTTAAAAAAAAGAATATATAATTTTAAATTTTCACTGAAATGTAATTTTCCAATGGCTGTAAACAATTTGTGATATTTATTGCTTTAAGGCTTAAAGTCTTTTAAATAGTTGCTGTAGTGAACAAGCTGAGAGAATTCTCTATTCATGATATCAATGAATTTCTGAGTTATATCTATGAAGTGTCACCGGAACTCGTCCATTGAGACTTTTCATTAAATTAATGCAATTTTTTATAAAATTTAATAAAAAATTGCATTTTATTTACTAAAAACTACATGAAAAAGTTTCACTACATATATGAGGCTTTTTCATAAAGTTTAAGAAATTTTTCATTTAAATTGTAAAGCAAACTCCATCAGTTTAGTAAAAAGAATTTATTAAAACTCGTTCAAGAAATTCTCTCTGTGTATCACCAGAATACTAATACTGATACTTATTAATGACGTCAACATTTTTGTTGGATAACGGTTTTTTATTTCCGTTTATACCGGTATTGTACCGGTATCACTGTTTCGAAAAAACTAAAAAAATTAACCTTAACCGAAATAAATATCAAAATTATAACGATACGAAAACCGTAACCGTTATTCGTTTCGGTTGCCATGTTTACTTATAACTTTTTTATGTTTAAAAGTGAACTTTTTTTTTTTGATTAAGTTATATTTTGAAAAGTCTTCAGATTATGTGTACAAAAAATAAGCGAAATCTGATTATTACTTTGTTTACAAATGTACGTTAAACAAAAAGTGAGGGCAAAAAAGTAACATTTAAAAAAAAATTCTAAAATTTCTCACGAAAAAAAATTGCTTAATTGTCCATAATGGTCTGCTTATAGCAATCTAGTTGCATTTTAGTTAATAAATTTGCTAAAATTGCGAAACATTTTTAAATAATTTTTAGTGGTTTTATCAATTTGTTTTACTAAATTGTTTCAATTAGTGTAAAAAACGCAAATATATGTTGTACAACATGTAGTTTACCATTGTACACCACCCTGTACATATTTTTAAATAAATATATAAACTTTGATAATGCAATAAAGTTTTATATTTTTATTAAAATATGTTCATTAGGGATACAACTTTTTTACAATTTTTGAAAATATTAAAATGGCCCTATCCATACCATGTAGTGCATAAAAAAACAATAAAAACTGCATCTTTAGATTTTCGATATCGTTAAAAACGGTTCCGCGTCAAATGCAATTAAGTTTGGGATCAGTAAGTTCTAAAAAAAATAAAAATATTTCCTTTATAATTTCATTAAATGATTAGTGATGCTAGATGGAATTCTAGAGCAATTCTTGCGATTCTAGCTTACATACTAATTCCAAAATATCGTAGCAAATTATATGCAATATGCGGATTTATATGTGGCCCTTGGTACAATATTTGGTTTTCAGACCATTGTTACAATAAAAATGACTTCGAAGCCTTAAACAAATCATTATCGGGCTTTACTAATGCTCAGAAATGCTTTCTAAGACATTGGGTGAAAGATGAATCAAGAATTCCAAAAACACAACGCAGCAACATTTGTGCGGAACGCGCCATCAAAGTCGTACAAGATATTTTTCCCCAATGCAAATCAACACGAACTCTTAATCTTAAGTTAATTTCACTTAACAGAGATAGTCTTTAGATTGTGCTTTTGATTATAATCATATAATTACATTAAGAAATGTAAATAGTTAAATAATTATAAAATAAAAAATTTTGAAAAAATAAAAAATTTTGAAAAGATAAAAAAAAAATATCTTAAAGGACTTTCAGAAATCGGCTTCGATGCGGAACGTTTTTGTTCCGAAATGACCTGAGGAAAGATTTTTCGGTTTCAGCACAACATAGGCAGCACAACAGCGTGGTGATAGGGCCTTAATTTGGTTGTAACCCTAATGTTCATTATGATATTGGTAATTGAAAAAAGAAATATTATTTGGATAACCTGTTCATCAGGGCAATATAGTGGCAATATTGTTAAGAAAGTCCGATTTTTTTAATGAACCTTTATCTACGAAAAAGGGGCGTTTGGTATATATCGTAAACAACGAAATCTAGAAATCTCGAAATTTGTCAATGTAGCTTCATGCAATGACCAGAATAAAATCAAATAAAGCAATTTTGGTTATTCGAATTTTTTGGTGGTAAAAATGGGCTGAGAAATTTAAAAAATTCAATTTCGAACCCATTTATTTGGTGGGTTGGAGGGGAGGTACATGTAAACCTCTTTATTTTAAATTTATGGACCCCTAACAAGAATCTGAAGTCAAAATAGAAATATATCCACAAAAAAAAACTTGGTAGTGAAAGGGTTAATTTATATGTATTTGTTGTTTGTTTTGTTTTTTATTTATTCTTACGGAGTTGTTTTTGTCTCTTTTTTTTATTACATGCTTTTTATACTTTTTTATAAAAAAAAATTTGTTTTTATAATAAAAAGTAAATGAATTTTTTTAATTGTCAACATATTTTTTCAAAATCAAGATTTTTTATGGTGAGTGACAAGCATTTTAAAAATTTTAATCTGGCAACCCTACATACAAAATGTACGGACACATTTTTTCGCTTTTAATTTTAACTTATATTAAAAACGTATTCCAATGTTCAGGGATTTCTATCACTAAACTTCCTAGTTTTTTTCTTATTAATTCCTTGAATTTTATCACTTTAATTCAAACAATTTAATTCAGTTTTAAAGTAATTTATTTAAAATTGTATTAATTCTTTTAAGCTCTATCTACATTAGAGTGATTGTTAAAATGCATTTTGTCTACTTTCGGGGCTCCCAACCCTGACAGTTGTTTTAAGTGGTCTTAAAACTTAATGTTGAAAATTTGAGCTAAACCAGACAACTCTAGAGCGTGCCGATTTTGTTTTAAAGTTTAGAGATTTTGGTCAAAATGTGCAAAATTAAAAAAAAATAATTAAAATTAAAAATTTCAAGAATTGTATCAATTTAAAACTATTTTTGTTTTTCATTTGCCCATAGATACTCTGATAAAAAATATGAAGATGTTAGTATATTGTTAACACATTCTAACTTGGTAGCAAAAAAACATATACATTTGAAGTATTTTTCAAAATCCAATATTTCATTCCTATTAAATTTATTGAAACACAAATGCTAAATAAAAATATTTTTATCTTAGTTTAATGTATATTAGTTGGACTTTAAAAATATAAATTTTTACAGATATACCATTTAGTGTGTGGAACGATTTGAAATCGGCGAATTTCAAGAAAATTTAGTTTTTTGTAACAAATTTCTTAAATTTAATTTATATTTACACTAATTTTGATGTTATATTGTTTATTTGGGTCGCAAATAGTAAATTATGAAATTAAAAATTACGTTGACATCATATCTTAAATACCTGGGGTCAAAACTGGCCAAAACCATTAATATTGGGCTTCATACTGAAATTGTTTTCGATAAGAATATTTATGAAATAAAATGTAAAATTTTGTATTTGCAGAGACAACTACTTTACAGTCATAAAATAATGTTTGCCTGAATTCAAAAAAGTGTCATTCTGAAGTATTGTTTAAACTTATATCGAATGTTAGCTAGAAAGATAATATTATTTATCTACGAAATAATGACGAAATTACACAAAAAATACATATAATTTTAATAATTAATAGCCTTAAAATTAAAGTTTAAAAAAATGAACCCGTTACTGCTTATTTAAATAAAAATGTTTTATTATGCAAAGAAATATTTTTTTAAAAAACTGAATTCCATGCAGTAAGATGTTAATTTTTGAAAAAAATTAATTTAAAGGCTATTAATTATTAAAATTGAAGGGCTTAGTGCAAAAACATGATAAGCCACACTTTTTTAAAAAAATTATTTTATATGTTCATTTCATTACCTAACGTGGTATCAATATCCACTTAAATGATTTAAGCTATATTCCAAATACTTTCAGATCTAGAGCAAATGTTACTTTTTAAAATTCGACTATATTTCAATATTTTTTTACGCAAGAACATGATATGCCAGACCAATAAGATACCCATTCCTTGAAAAATTCTAAATAAATTTTCTGTAAAAACTTGATAAGCCACATTAATTTATTAAAATGTTTTTTACTGTCTTCTAGTCTCCCAGCGAGGAACATGTAAAAGAAGCCATATCTTTGCACTTACAATAAGTATATTTATCACGAAAATCTGTCAAATCAGCTATCTATTCTTTAAAATAAAAATATTCTAAATAAAATTTCTGCAACAACTTGATAAGCCACATTAATTTAACAAAATAGGTTTTACTGTCTATTAGTCTTCCAGCGAGGGACATGAAATAGAAGACACATATTTGCACTTAAAGCAAGTATATATATCATGATAATCCTTCAAAGAAGCTACATAGTTTTTAAAATAAAATAATTCCAAATAAAATTTGTGCAAAAACTTGATAAGCCACATTGACGTAATAGAATGATTTTTACACTCTTCTACACTTCCACCGACGGATATGTAATAGAAGACACATATTGTCACTTATTACAAGCATTTATTGCTGGAACATCTTGCTTAACAGCTGCCTAGAAGTCATTGAAAACCATTTACTGAAAATCAATGTGGCTTATCATGTTTTTGCAGAAATTTTATTTAAGATTTTCTTATTTTTAAGAAAAAGTGGCTGTTTTTCTGGACTTTTATATTCTAGATACTTGTAGTAAGGGCCAAGAGGTGTCTTCTATTACATGTCCATCGCTTTAAGACTATAAGGCAGTGAAACCCATTTTTTTCAAATCCACGTGGCTTAGCAAGTTATTGCAGAAATTCTCTTTAAGATTTTTTTATTTTGAGGAAATAGTTGCTATTTTGCAGGATTTTCGGGCAACAGTGCTAAAATATCTTCTATAGCATTAACTGCCTAAAATACAGATATTAGTTCTTCAAAATTAAAAAATTCTAAATAAAATTTCTGCAAAAACTTGATAAGTCACATTGACTTAATAAAATGGTTTTTACTGTCTTATAGTCTTTCGAAGAAGGTCATGTAATAGAAGATTTTGGTACTTTTTACAAGTATCAAGTATCAAGAAAGACCATCCAATTTGCTACCATTTTTCAGTCTATGAACTTCTTTACTTATCTTTGTGTAATAACTTGATAAGCCACACTTTTTTTTGTAAAAAAGCAGTTTCCGTACCATCCATGAACGGGTATGTGATGGGAGCCTTCCTTAAGCACCTATTATGTATGCTTGCAGTCTGGTTTAGTTAAAGCCTTATTTTCTACATTGTTTTTAAACTTTGAAGGCGATTATTTCATTACTTTAATTTTGCACTAAGCCCTTCAATTGTATTTGTGTTTAATTTGGCTATTATGTAGTATTAAAAAAATGTTATCTTTCCAGTTAACATTCGATATGGGTTTAAAAAATACATCCGAATAGTACTTTTTTGGCTTCAGACAACACGGGTTAAGTATTTCCCAGCTTATTATTATTTAATGACTGTAAAATCACAGTCTCTTGAAATACAAAATTTTGAATTTAAATATTTTATTTCATAAATTTTATTATCGAAATCAATTTTAGTATGAAGCCCTAAATGCAGCACAAAAGACCTACATTGGTCGCGGTGCATAGTGCCTTCTGATCTAATCTAAGCCCTAAATTAATGAGTTTCGCCAGTTTCGACCCCAGATATTTTAAGGTTAATGATGTCCAATTAAATTTCATAATTTAATATTAACGACCCAAAGAAACAATATAACAGCAACATTAAGCAAATATACACTCTTTTTTTTTTTTTTTTTTTTTTATAATTTAACCAATACTCAGGGGATGCCCCCTACTCATGCAGTGCATTGTATTGATCAGGAAAATAAGGTATGGGAAGGAGGAAAGAGGGAGTAGTGTTTGTGGATATTTGATTTAAATTTTTCTAAATTGTAAGTAACAGGGAAGACTTCTGCGGGAAGTTTGTTCCACATACGAATCGTTCGACTAAAAAACGAATTTTCTCTGTAATGCGTTGTGCGAAACACAGGACAATCAACTACAAACGGATGTGCTCTACTAGATAAGCGAGTATTACGAATAAAAACTCGGGCTCGTGGAATAAGTTCACTTATCTCAGATGAGCATCCCCCATGGTAATATCGATAGAAAAGTGTCACACAACCCACATTCCGACGATGCTCCAATGAATCAATAGAGTTGGATACACTACTGTCATTGATAAGCTTCACCGCCCTCCCCTGAACACGGTCCAGAAGCTTCAGAATAGACAGTGGAGCCCCTGCCCATATATGAGAGTTGTATTCCATTTTTGGCCGGATATAGCTGGTATAAATAGTAAGGAGATCGGATGGAGTGAAGTAAGTCTTGCACCGTTTTAGAAAACCGAGACACTTGAATGCCTCTTTCGACACTTGAAATACGTGCTTATTCCAACGGACATCACATTGTATTCTCATGCCCAGAACATCAAGAGTATCCGATTCCTCAATACCTATACCATCCATAGTTACAGATGACAATGTCAATTCCACAGCCCGTCTGTGGGTTAACATACAACATTGGGTCTTGCGTGCATTAAAATCGACCTTATTCGCGCGACCCCACTCGGAGATTGTAGAAAGGTCTTGATTGAGTGTGTCATTCATGTTCTGCCGCATGCCCTCTATCTCCAAAGAGCTTGGCCTGTGATCGAATGAAAATGAATGACAAATGTTGCTGTCATCTGCAAAAGAGTAGATAGGGTTGATGGTCTGACCAAGAAGGTCATTAATAAAAATAAGAAAAAGGGTAGGAGAAAGAACAGAACCTTGCGGTACCCCTGAATTTAGCTGAAACTCGTTTGATGAGACCCCATCTAAAACAACACGTATAGTGCGGTCTCTGAGAAAACTCGTTATAAATCGAGAGAAGACATTACCGACACCAAAAGCAACTAGCTTAGTCACGAGTGCCCCGTGCCACACACGATCGAACGCCTTAGAAATATCTAGAGCAACCACTTTACTCTCACCAAAGCGGTGGATTGACCGGCTCCAACGTTCCGATAGAAACGCCAACAGGTCTCCCGTAGATCGACCACTACGGAAGCCATACTGTCGATCATTTAAAAGTGAATTGGTCTCTAAATATTTCACAAGATGGTGGTTAACCATGGTCTCCATCACTTTGGAGAGCGCAGAGCAAATTGCGATTGGGCGGTAATTTTCAGGGTTGTTAGCCGCACCCTTTTTAGGGATAGGCTGGACATTGGCCACCTTCCAGCAAGAGGGGAAAATTCCCGCACGGTACGAAGAGCTGAAAAGTTTTGCCAATGGACGTGCCAACGTTAAAGAGCACTGTTTCAGCACCAGTGCTGATATGCCATCCGGCCCCGGTGACTTATTTACGTTGAGATCCGCAAGAACCCTTTTGACTGCCCGGGCCCGAAAGAAAATCAAAGGCATAGTATAGGATACCCTTTCGAGAACGGGCAGTGGTTGATCGCTTTCCGGCAAGAAAGAATTTCTTGCAAAAAGTTCAGCGAAAAGGTTGGCCTTATCAACCGGGTCAGTGAATGATTGATCGTCCTTTAAAAGAGTTGGAATAGAAGAACTAGCATTATCCCTTACTCTTTTAACAAACGACCAAAAGGTCTTACTGCCCCGAGGAGCAGAAAGAACTTTGGCACGTAGACGCTGTTCGTATAAAACCTTTTCGCGTCTAAGTACCTTGGCACACTCGGTTCTCGCCTTTTTGCGGTGCAGATCAGTAACGGCGTTCTTATTCGAACGCCAATTACTGAACGCTGCCTCTCTGGATCTGACTGCATTTTTGCACGTCTGGTTAAACCAACACTTGTGTTTTGATTTAGCCGAAATATGCTTCGTTGGAATAAAAAGTTTCATTCCTAGCATAATAATATTGACTACCATTTCTGCAGCGGCATCGACGTTGTCGTCGAGAAAACAGATTTTCCAGTTAAAATGCCGAAAGAAATCGTTGAGCTCGGCCCAACGAGCTTTTTCATATAGGAAAATAGAGCGTTTTGGCGCTAAGTTGGAGACGCTACGAAGAGTAGAATATGAAAATGATGCAGAAATTGTACTGTGATCCGAATTGCCGAGAGGTGCAAGTATTTTCACTTCATACTTTTCAGGGTGAGAAGTGAGGAAGAGGTCGAGAGTGTTCCGCGATTGCCCTTCAACACATACATTGTGTGTTGGCTCATTCACAAGTTGCGCAAGATCATTATGCGCGGCGAAAAGCTCAACGTATTGGCCCTCGGGAGTTGTATGGCTCGAATGGCGAATCCAGGATGAGTTGTGGATATTAAAATCACCAGCAACAACGATTTCACTATTCGGACAACCCTCCAAGATTTTCGAAATTGAATCGGAAAGGGCATCGAAGCCATCAAGGGATTTAGCCAATTCCGTGTTTGGACTTCTATATAGAAACCCGAAGTGCAATATGTGCGACCTGATCTGGAATTTAACCCAAAGAGAGCTAAATTCCTTATCATTACAGTACAACTGTTGCTGATACTGGTACACAACATCATAGCGAATGTACATTGCAAGGCCCCTATGTAAAGAAAAAAGGGATAGAAGGTGATACCCAGGTATGTGAAAATCCTGTGGATCAGCATCCTCACAAACCTGAGTTTCACATAAGGCGAAAACATCCGGCCTATGGAAACGAATGTGAGCATATACAGAAAAATAATTCGCTCTCAGTCCGCGTATGTTGCAGAAGTCTATACGAAATCTGCCTGTCATAACAAAATAAGAAAAAAAATAATATCAATGTTCCTTACGAGTGTATATGGGGCACAGTAGTCGAAATTGTTGCTGTAATTGGTTATTTAATGTCCAGTGTTATACCTTTGACAGTAAACAACCAGGCAACAATTTGACTCCCCGCCCCCTATACACCGTAGACAATGGAAAGGAAAGGACAATGACACTTATTATGGAGGCATAAAAGCCCCTTGCTTGGTCATTATAAAAAACAGAGCCGTATAGCGAGGATCAGATGTATTTTTTTTTTGTTGAAATATTTATTTAAAAGTATTGTTGCTTGATGATGTTGATGCTTGTTGTTATTGTTGTTAATGTAGTTGTATTTAAATGTATTGTTATTTGATAATGTTAATGTTTGTTGTTATTGTTTTAAATTTATTTGTTATTTAACGTTTTTTTTTTTTATATAGATTTATGGTTGATGTGTAGTCTAGTTTTATATTATGTTTTGTGTTTGTTATTTGTTATGGATTTGAATAATTTTTGTTTTTTTTTTTTTTTTTTAACAGAACGACACTATTAATGTTATTTGTTTCATTTAAATTTAAACGGAATTTATAGGGACAAACGCAAACACGACAAGACAAATTTAAAAACGTGTTGACAGCACGACGGACAAAACACTACTGCATTTTTGTTTCAAAAAATTGAATAAAAATCAATTATTGGGTTTTGAAAAACAGCTCAAATATCTACGTGTTTTTATTGCTACCAAAATAAAATATATTAACAATATACAAAAATGTTCATATTTTTTTATCAGAGAATCTATGGGCAAATGAAAAACAAAAATAGTTTTTTTTTTGTAATTTATAACGAGCTTCCAACTTCCGTATATTTAAAAAAATAAAGCAAATCAAACATATTAGCTAGGTTGATACTAGTATTTCGATCTGGCTAAAGATCTTATCAGAACACGAAGTTTTCGAAAAGTTAGAGCCTCCATAATAGGCAGAACTTTAACAAAAAACCTATTAATCATTTATTTTGCTTCATTTTGGTCTTTTTAGTAATCAATCACGTGGTACTTTGGACGGGCGTGTCACGGCATGCTGCTAGACTGTTGAGTCTAGCCATGTGCAAACAGTTCGGATTCCTTTGGAGACATCGTTCACTCCTCCATTGCAAAGGCAATGGTTGTTTTGTGCGCGTGTTGGTCTGATGGAATTCGTTCTTTTTATGGCGAATTGGTGCCTCATCTCGCTGAGCCTCCATTGCGAGGGCAATGGTTGTGTATGTGTTGCTGATGTTCCTGTTCGTCTGATTTTGATCATCCTATAAATATCATGCGTTTCGGGTTAAACGCTTACTATAACTTGGCAATTTGTGTATTGTTATACCGCCATTAACACTTAATAACTCAAAAAAAAAAATCACGTGGTAAGGGTCTTTTCCTAACAATCATCATGACGTTACTAAACTTTGAAGACCAAAAGTGTTCTATTTATATAAAAAAAATTTAGTTTTTACTCTTGATCAAGTAAAATTGTTTTAAATTGGTAAAATTGATAAAATTTTTAAACATTTTTTAAATTTTGCGCATTTTGGCCAAAATCTCAAAACTTTAAAGCAAAATTGACACTGTCTAGAGTTTTCCGATATCGTTCAAATTTTCAACATTAACTTTTAAGACCACGTAGAACAACTTTCTGGGTTGAGAGCTCTGAAAATCAACAAATTGCTTTTTAACAACCACCCTAGTCTACATGTGCCTACATAATATGAGTTTTTCTTTTTATCTTTTTCGCAATTTGAAAATATCATAAATATAGAAATGCGAATAGTACCAATATACAAAAGTGTAGTATTTTTACCAACCCAATTCAGTCGCTGTCTATAAAAACCATGGATGGTAACCTATGCGATGCGGTTATCGTCAAGGGTAACGCTATTTTCTTTTACTTCGGTAACGGTATTTTAGCGATAACGGTATTTTAAGGATATTGGTGTTTCAGTTATATCGGTAACGGTATTTTACAGATAATGGTTTTTTTAAAATTATGCTCCGATCTACTAAATGTGAACATTAATGTTGTGTCAACTCGCATGATATCAGCTAGAAAAGCTTATTGTTTTACTTTGTAATCAAGCATGCAGGCTTATAATGTAATTGCTGCCAAAAATAAACTAAAAGGTAAATCGATTTATATAACAAAAGATTACACTGAAGATGAACAAAGTGTTCGATACAACCTGCGTCAAATAAGCAAAAGTATCTCAGCAAAAAATCAAACTGTGAAAGTTAGGACTGGTGAATTTTGTATTTTCGTAAATAATAACAGATATACATGGTCAAGTGGTAAAATAATGGCAAAGTCTAACAATGACGCTGAATATCTAAGAAATTTGCTTACAGAATGTAACTGTATGGCTGAAGTATGCACCAATGAATGCCAAAAAGATAATGTCGCAAATATGGAGACCAATTCCTCACAATAGCAATTTAATTCATTTAATGTTCTATCTTATAACGTAGCAAATCTAGCAAGTTCAATAAATTTTGGTGATTTCATATCGTATATAAACAAATTTGAAGTATTTTTTCTATTTGAAACCCACGTAGTAGCAGATAAGCAATATCAATTTTCATCTCTTTTACAAAACTATTCACTACAGTGGATTACAGCAAAGAAAACTCATAGATCTGGTCGTGCAAGCGGTGGTTGCTTGTTTGGTTTTAAAAAAGCGCTTCAAAAAAATTTTTATTTTAAATTTGTAAATATTCAGAATAATATATTATTAACATTAAAACTCGAAGGATTATTGTTTTATTTAATTCCAAGATATTTAAACTGCACTAATTGGAATTCAGAATTAGCAAAGTTTGATGAATTTCTGCAAGAACTAAATCCCACAAATTTTTGCATAGTTGGAGACTTAAATGCCAGAATTTCAGATACACAAGTTCTCGATATTAACTTTTTAAAAGATTTGCCTAATATGCGTGAAGTAAGATGCTCTAAAGACAAAGTTCTTAATAGTCAAGGAAAAAAACTTTTGGAGTTGATAGATCAATTTGGAGGTATTGTAATTAATGGAAGGACGGGAAAGGATGTTCAGGGGGAATACAGCTTTTGTGGTGTTATGGGTAGTTCTGTTATTGATTATTGTATTTGTTCACATAGTTTACTACAATATGTTGATGATTTCGCTATAGCCTCTAAACCCTACTCCGACCATATGCCACTGTGCCTTAAGATTAAAAGTCTTTGTTCTGATAACAATCGTAATGATAATCTACCTATTCCTAGATTACGCTGGAACAACAAATTTGTTGATAAATATGTTGAAAAACTCAGTTCTCTAACAAGCAACATTGATCTTCATACAGATGAGACGGTTGATGAATTGATTTCTACAGTTACAAAAAAAGTAAAACTTGCAAATGAAAAAATATCCAATAAAAAATACTTTAAACCCAAGAAAAAATGGTATGATTGGAAGTGTGAGAGATTTCGTAAGACCATGTTACGAAAGCTTAGAGCTTTCAGAAAAAAACACACGTATATCAACAAATTACGTTATTTTACAGCTAGAACCAAATACCGGCAATTGTGTATTAATAATAAACTGGAATTATATAACAAAAACTTAAATAAACTTAACAATATAAAAAATAGTAGTGAGTGGTGGAAGTTGTCAAACTCTATGAAGTCACGTGTGCATACAATTAAAGGTAATTTGACAGCAGACGATTTTATGTCACATTTTTCCACTTTGCTGAGCAACTGCGAAAATACACCTATAATGAGCTGGACAATGCCGTATATTACCGATGCCTTTTTAGATTCACCTATTGAATTTTGCGAAATCTCGGCAGTAGTTAAATCTTTAAAACTTAATAAAGCCCCTGGACAAGATGGCATTATCTATGAATTTTATAAATATGCACCTAATTCTTTTTGAAATATTAACTGTGTTCAACAAAATATTCTTACAAGAAAAAATACCTTCAAGTTTCCGTCAATCTATTCTAATACCTCTCTTTAAGAAGGGGGATGCAAACCAACCATCAAATTACCGCGGTCTGTCATTGATTGACACTTTATGCAAAGTCTTCAATACTATTTTGTTGAATAGGATAACGGAATGGACCGAAAACAACAATGTACTCAATGAATACCAAGCCGGATTTAGAAAGCATTACTCAACTGTAGACAATATCTTCAATCTTGTTAACATTGTTAATTTAAACAAATTAAATGGCAAAAACACGTTTGCTTTTTTCGTAGACTTTACTTGTGCTTTTGACATGATACCTAGAAACTCTCTGTTCTACAAACTTTCCTGTTTGGGGCTATCATCTAAAATGATAAGAATTATACAGAGTGCATACGAAAACAACGAAAGTCGTATTTGGGATGGAAGTGATTTTTCTGAACCTTTCTCTGTAGAGCTTGGGGTAAAACAAGGCTGCATTTTAAGCCCTTTACTTTTTTCGCTGTACGTTAATGACCTAGCAGATGAATTACCACATGGTGTAAATATTGCAAATACAAACGTAAAAATACTTCTTTATGCCGACGATATTGTCATTCTTTCTGATTCTCAAACTAAATTACAACAAATGATTGATGCTTTGTTTACTTACTGCGCGAAGTGGTGCTTAAAAGCTAATCTGAATAAATCAAAAATTGTTATATTCCGCTCTGGTACCAGAATATCTTCAAATCTTTGCTGGCAATTTGGAGATGACAACATCGAGATTGTAAATACCCAGGTAGAAATTTGGGATGGTACAAAAAACGAAGAGTTTTCAAAACGTTTGTTTTTGATGGTACTAAAATAAAAGCGTTTCCAAAGCGATAATTGCAAATAATACGAAAAAAAAGCATTTAAAAAACATTATTTTGGATTGCTATTCGAACGTTCGGACAAAGTATTTTAGGAATACTTTTTATACAAAACTTACAAATATTTGTGAAATAAAAACACTGTAAAAACATTGGTTCAAAGCGTTTTTCCAACGTTTGTAAAAAGTACTTTAGAAGTTCTTATCGTACAAAATTTACAACGGTTTATAAAATAAAACCAATGTAAAACCATTGCGTTAAAGCGTTTTTCTAACATTTGCCAATAGTACTTTAGAAATACTTTTTTTTTTACAAAATATTTTACTGATTAAAAAACAACACTGTCATAAGGGGTCTATCTATATGCGAACTCGGTTTCTTATGCAATTTTTTTATATGCTTTTCTCTTCATGAACCGAGTTCAATAAATCACTCAATATGGCCAGCCCATAATGTAGCGACTCTATAAAGTGTATAGTCCTTGTATATCTTTTATAAAGCACTATATTTTGAGGACAGATAAAGCAATATTTTAGAGGACTTTTTCAAAACTTAATAAAACGCTAGTTAAACTATTTAAAATTACAATGTTTTGTTACTTTATTTATATTATTTTAATCATATTTTACATGTTTCATTATTTGTGGTATTTATGAACAATTCATAAAGATCTTTATAATTTGTCTTTCGAGCGTTTTGACAATGTTCAAAATTACAACCCTCAAAGCGGTTATCATTTGGGTCGTTTTCATAACGCTTAATAACTGTAAGCCAAAATGTTCTGCAAATACTTATTTAACGATTGAAAAAGCATTTCAAAAATTTTGTTTTGCAATGTTTTGAGAACGTTATAAAATACCATCCTCAGACCGTAAATTTGGGTTATCATTTTGCACATTCTCAAAACGCTTTAAATTTGTAATTTGGTATGTTCTGAAAACGCTTGTACCATCATGAAAAATGCTTTTAAAACGTTTTAAAGATTGTATTTTTCTACCTGGGTAGCTACAAATATTTGGGTGTTGAAATATCTTATAACCTGTCTCTTAATAAACATCTTAACAGTAAATTGGCTGCCACAAAACTTGCAATAAACTCCACTTGGTCTAAATATATAAATCATCCAAAAATTTCTAAAGATAATAAACTAAAAATATTTCACGCCGCTTCTAGATCGATCATGTTATACGCTGCTCAAGTATGGGGTTATCGAAGATATGATGTAGTAGAAAAACTATTCAGATTTTTCATTAAAAAGATGTTATATCTACCAGCTGCAACACCCAACTACATGTTATACCTCGAAACGGGCCTAGATTCTTTGTATGTTTCCACTCTAAAACTACATCTTTCTTATATAAACAAAGTTTTAAACATGGGTCAAAATCGACTACCACGTATTTTGGCTGAAGCAGTTATAGCCAAAAACGAATTCTGGGCAAAGGAGTGGTCAAATCTTCAACAAATTCTTCAATTTACTCCTACGAACCTTCCCCTTTGCACAAATTGGAAAGCAATATTAAGCCAACTCATTGCAAAAGAACGCGAAGATAATATTCTTAGGGCAACAAGCTCGCAGCATCACGACCTTTATTGTCGACTAAGCCACAACGTAACACCTCTTCTTGCTAAAAACTACTCATCTCGTATAACTTCCTTAATCGTAAGAGCGAGAGGAGGTTTGCTCGACATCAACGCCAGGTCCTTCAGAAATAACTCTGCCCCTATATGCACAATATGCAACCATGGTATTGACGAAAATACCTACCACTTTTTAGGAGTCTGTCCAATATTTAACGGATTTAGACTTAAATTTTTTGGAAAATCTCAACTCGAGCTAATTGAAGTATTAAATATATTGAATGGTTCCAACTTTTATAACTTGTATGAATACTTAGAAATTTGTCTAAAATACAGAAAATTAATTATCAACGAATTTAATTTGTAATCTTTTTTTCAAATCTTTTTAACATGTTAACTTTTTCAATTGAAATCTCACAAACTTGTATATAAATCTAAAAATTAACTAAATGAATTGTATTGAAAATACTAGCAATCTGCAAATCTGGCTCACAACTAATATGTTATGCCAAATATAGATATTAAATTATTATAATAATCAAAAATGAATATGTAAATACAATTAAATATATCTCTTAATAAATAATAAAATAATAAATAATGGTTTTTCCCATTATTTAGGTAACGGTGTTTTAGGGATAACGATAGTCATTTGAAAGGGTTTTGAATTTATAACGGTATTTTAACGGTATTACTTGCCAACCATGATAAAAACACATTGCAAACATATGAAGTGCGTTTTCATTATTATCGTTCAATTTACAATTTTAGTATTTCAGGAGATAGATGGTGAGTGTTCAATGACCTTCTTATTTTACTTTTCTTCTATTACAAATTTGGTTTATTTGCCTGGTGTTGTAAATCATTCATACCATCAGCCATCATCCACTTAGAATAAGGGTAGTTTAAAGTACGATTTACACCTTTATAAAATATGAATGTGTTTTAATGAGCATGCGCGCAACCTTTTTTTTGTATTTAATATGAGTCATTTCTAAGTATTGTTTATCCCAATCCAATATTCTGGAAAATATGTAAGCATATTGTTGTTGTTGTTGCTTCTCGAAGAAAATCATCATTAAGAAAAACCATAAATTCTTGTGGCACGAAATAAGAAAAAATGTAAAATTTCTGAAAACGTAAATTAGTTTTCAATAAATTG
Source organism: Delia radicum (assembly GCA_021234595.1). Taxonomy (NCBI): domain Eukaryota; kingdom Metazoa; phylum Arthropoda; class Insecta; order Diptera; family Anthomyiidae; genus Delia; species Delia radicum. The sequence goes on along the minus strand of CM037851.1, from coordinate 303,121,249 downwards.
TGTCGTCTTATTTCTTATTCTCTTTTCTATCTTTTACACTCTTTTACCCTTGGAAAATAAAGTGCAGTACGGGTTTTTGTAATTAACCAAAAAATGTGTATGTGTGTCAAAAAGAGATTGTGATTTCTTTTTGAAGTACACTTATAAAAAAAGTTAATACAAAATCCGTTAAACGGGTTCTAATTAAATTGAACAAATTTTCAAGTTGCGTTAGTTTAAATCCGTTATTTAGCTTTAGTTATGTTATTTCTCCATAAGATCGAACTTCATCCGTATTTAAAATAATTTTCCTACCAAATATTTAGTAATTCGTGATTTTTAAATTTACAAATTTTCTAGTTAATTTAAACCACAATTGTTTTTAAAAAATATATTATTTTGTTTCTCCGCTATCAGTCTCACTTGAATATGGCGTTATGTGCTTATGCTTTCTTTTATATAAATATAAAATTGGCAGAAATAGGCGTCGTTTCGTAGTTGCGTCGTTTACAAATTTTCTGTGACTTCGAAGTTGCGTCGTTTATGTTTCAGTTTGCGTTGTATGGCTTTGAAGTCGAAATCCGATTTTTTTTTAACACAAACAATGTGAATCTGCCCTGCAGGAAATGTCAACAGTGAAAAAGTATTGATTCACTATTGACTGTGTCACCTGTACTACTAACCAAATATTCCCCAGGCAATGTAATTTGCTATAGACATTTAACATGTACGTGTCATTGAAAATCACTAGTGACATTAGAACTATTGACTAGGTAGTGAATAGGTAGTTCTTATGGTACCATATGTAGACATTGGAACCAAAGATTCACTAGTGACTAGGTAGTTCTTATGGCACCATATGTAGCCATTAGAAACATAGATTCACTAGTGACTAGGTAGTTCTTATGGGACCATATGCAGACATTGGACCAAAGATTCACTAGGGACTCGTTAGTTCTTATGGGGCCACATGTAGACATAAGAACCATAGATTCACTAGTGACTAATTAGTTCTAATGGGACCATACGTAGACATTGGAACCAAAAATTTACTAGTGAGTTAATAAAGTAAAAAGTGTAGACGCTTAGTTGACAATGTCAACAAAATAGTAGACAAAAGTGGAGACTTGGAGACACTTGACCCCAAGCTCCCTGCAGGGTGAATACAAAAAGCTTACTAAACTTAAACAATGGACATTTTTCAATATAATGATCCGGACGAAGATCGCAGTTTAAAAGTGTCAAGAAATGTTGCCGACGCTATTAATTGTTACAAGGAATTTTATTTGGAAAAACAAGCTCCGACAATCCAGCAATCTTTAGATCAATTCATAATAAAATCAGCAATATTGTCTATTTAGACTGTAGAGATTGGTAATCGATTAAAAAATAAAATCCTTGATTCAGACTTTTAATTTTATACGATGAATTCCTTATTTTACATTTTTATTTTTTTTAATTAATGTTTTTCTTAGAATTTTTATTTAAATAAAAACATGTTTTTTAAAAATAACAAAAAAAAGTTATATTTTTAATTGGAAAATGTTTTTTTTAAAGTTTTTTTATTATAAAATAAATATTTTAAACTAAACTAAAGGCTAATTAAATAAAAACAGGCCAATTAAAAAGAAAACAGTACAAATGTATAGGAAATCGTGATTCGGTTTGCGTCGTTTTGGTTTGCGTCGCATTTCTCCGGTTCCCATTACCAACGCAAGCCGCGGTATTAAAGTATCTCGAAAACTAAGAGAGTTAGCGAAAAATGGACCAAAATCGGTGAAAAATATGTACCTGCCACTGGTCGGATCCGGATGAACCATTTTAGTAGAAATTTTCTTTTGATTTAGCTAAATTCGCAGCCAACTACGATTTCTACATCATTGAAAATACTTCTAGCGAAAATTCAGGTATTTTTTCTGTTGTCGTAGTTGAATTTGTACCCGCTATTTTTGTGAGTTATCACTGTTATAGTTTTGCCAAGTATATAATAGTCACTCAGAAAATATGATATATGTTATACATTTCTTGTTGCCGTGGTAATGACCAAGAAAATTTTAAATAAGTTTAAAATGTCTCGAAAAATGGCACAATAACACAGCAAAATTGTCGGGCCAATTCAACTATTTTTAAAATTTACAATTTAAAAAACGCTGAAAAATATAATGATTAAGAACTTACTATTTAAAAAAAAAATCTTTCGTTAAAATTTTTTGCAAATTTTTTTTTCTGTGAAATTTTTTTGAATTTGTATTCAAAAATTTGGTTTTTTACTAAATATTTTTTTTTCTTGAGGGCTTTGCATTGGTCCAGTGTTGCCATCTTAGCATACTTTCTGCTACACTCAAAAAAAAAAGTTTGTAAAGTCAGGAGTCAGGAGGGTGCTAGCAAAAAATTGCTAATGTCAGCAAAATCTTTTGTTGAAAATCAGCGAGCTGATTTTTAGCAACAAAATTAGTAGATTCAGCAAAAGTTTTGCTAACACTTAGTAGATTACAAATAAAAAAGCCTTGGTAAAAATTAATAAATTTTTTGCTGAATTTTAGTAGACTGAGAAAAACGCAAAAAAATTGTAAAAAAAATTGTAATTTAGTTAATATATTTGCTGAAAATCATAAAACATATTTTTGTGATTCTTTTAAAAATAATTTACAATAATTACGAAATATAAAAATTTTCATTTTCCCACATTGATGTCATGAAGTAATTTAATATCTGAAAATATATAGAAATAAATATATATAACATAACAAAAATTTTCTTTCAACTACTTACATCAATGGTTGTCTAAATGATGCTTTCTTTCAAAGGACGCAACTGCCGAAGATTATAGAAACGAAACGAAAAAATAAACAAAAACAAACGAAACGAAAAAAACAACCCTTTTTTTGCAATAAGAAAAAGGAACCATACTAAGATGTGTGTCTTTGTCTTTCGTTTTACTCTGTCTACATGTCTGTATATGTTTGTTTGCAATTTGACCACACTAGATTATTAATCTATTAACATTTATTATAGAAATACATATTAAATTTAAATATTTTCTTTTGTCTTTTATTTTATTAATAGACAATTATTTTCACAAGCCGGTGACAACGCAAAATTTAAGTTGTTTTAATCCTCAATTTTGTTTTATGTGTGAAAAACAGATACAAAAGTCTTCCATGGTTGATTTTTTTATATGTCTTATTAGAGTTGTACTTTTTAGTATCATTTTCCTCTTCTCTACTACATCTTGACATGCCGCGACATCTGCTTCATTCTGCGTATATCTTTCAATCTGGTTGTCGTCCACACTATTAATGTGCTTATCAGCACAATTTTTTTTAGCAAAATTAATTAGTAAAATATTGGTATATTAGTAAAGCATTAGTATAAAAAAGTTGAGTGCTGAATAAGTATAACAAAAATTTTTATCTGAAAACACGATTTTAGCAAAAAAATTTGCTAAAAAATAGTATACCTGATTTACAAGACGTTTTACTAACTTTTGTACTAACTTATTTTTTTGAGTGTAGATTTAGCAGATTAAAATGGCATTTTGTTTTTAAATATGCTAAATGATTTTTAGCACATTTTGTTTGTGAAATGCAGATTTTTAGTATATTTTGTACCAAAAAATTTTACATTTTAATTTTTTTTTGAAAATTTTTAACATATTTTTTTTTTGTATAAATTTAGAAGATTTTTAGCATAATAAATATTACAATACTTTTTCAATCTTTTGTTTGGCAGATTTTCAGCATGATTTTATATTCTTACATATTAGCATAATATTTTCGGTGGTTTTGCTTATTTTGAAAGAATATTTCTGGCAACACTGCATAGGTCATTAAACTTTTGTAGCCTTTTCGCTTTAAACCAGAGTAATCCAAATATTCATTTTCTGTGCACAATTGTGCTACAAAAACAATAAAAAAAACTCACACCGACGCTTGTTCTCTTCTATTTCAGTTTGATTTCAGTCGTTAATTGAGTGTTAACGAGTGCACATGTGCGGATGCTTACTGCTTTTTTTCAGCTTTATTGTTTTTTCAGCTTTGATTTAATTTCAAAATAAACCAGCAAACAAAATGGTATAATGGAAGACAGAAATTTTTGTTTTGTCATTAAAAATGCTTTTGGTAATATGCAATGCATTTTATGTTACCAAACATTTAAAACAAAGAAAACATTTTCAATTAAAAGGCATTTTGACCTTTTTCACAAAGAAATAAATAAATTAAAAGAGGAAAAAAGGAAAATGTTTTTTCTTGGGCAAAAAACCTCTATATGCAAAAAGTTAAAGAATGGGTTCTGCAAGAAGAGCAAAATGATGAAATTTTGCTAAATAAAAAATTAAAAATGGAGATTTCGAGCCAAATAAGCTTGGCAATCGCTCAGCAAGGCAGACCATTTATGGATGGAATGGAGTCTTCTATTAAAGAAAAATTGATAAATTGTAAATTTCTTTCGTTTTGGTTAGATGAAAGTACAGTATTTAATAACCCTTATAACTGTGATGTTACTCAATATGAGTTCGATATACAATCAGAAATTATATTTCTTCGAACCGAAGTCCAAGCTCTGGGAAAAATGGGAATAGAATTCTGGAAAAATCTAAATGATTTCGATTTCCCAGAGTTAAAAAGAAATGCTTTGAAATTGTTATCCCTTTTTCCTTCTACATATTGCTGCGAACAAATTTTTTCCGACTTAAAATTTATTTGTTCCAAGCAGAGAAATAAATTAAGTTCTTCAAATTTAAAACATATTTTGTTAATACGAAATTGTTACAAAATCTTAAATTTGGAAAACTTAATTTGTAATGCCTAAATAAACTTAGTTTTTTAAGTTTCAATTGTAAATTAAACTCGACCAGTCAAATATGTGTGAAAAAAAATTGCCTAATTCTGTAAAAACTGAGGCATATTTTGTATTTATTTTTACTAACTTTTTTTAAATTTCATTTCCATTTTGCTTTTAAAAGTAAAATTCATTACATTTGTAATGATTACTTTTGTGTTTGCTGGGAAATATTATCTTATCCAATACAGACGCATTTCATTTATTGAGAGTTTTGGTTAACTCTGCTTTAAACCAGTGATGTTCTTTACGCACACTATTGCATTTATACTTGTGTGTGTAGCAGCGAAAAAACGAAGTTTATTCTACGGTACACTGATAATAAATTTCAATTGCAGAAAAAAGATTTTTTTTGAAAAAAGTGAATTTCATAAAAATATATTTTTTAATATATGAACCCCTTTGAAACTAAAAAATATATATTTTTTTCTATTTCGGCTTAAGCGGACAAGGGCTCCTGGGAACCACCATGGCTCAGAAACAGTTTAGCGTTGTATCATATTAGTGTGTGTACTCAAGTGAAAAAAATTTTGTTATAATTTAAAAAAATAGATTTTTTGCATAGAAAGAAAGCTACACTCATAGAAATAAAGCTGTACAAATGCGCTCATAGAAATTTTACAAAATTCGGGCTAAAATTAGCAGGGCATTTTTAACTAATTTTTAGTAACTTTTTTTTGCTATTTCTACAGACTTATTTCTATGAGTATAGCTTTCATTTCTATGACTGTACAAGAATTAATTTCAAATATAATTTTGGTACACTCCTAGAAATAAGTCTGTAGAAATAGCAAAAAAAAGGTACTAAAAATTAGATAAAAGTGACTCTGCAGAAAAAACCAGTTGAATTAAGAGATTTTTTAACTAAATATTTGCAGACTTAAAATATCAAACAAAAACTGTTGTGTTAACATTTTTTTTTTTGCTAAATTTAGCCCGAATTTTGTAAAATGCAAATAACAGGTTAAATTGTTAAACCAACTGAAATTTTTGCTAAATAATTGTAAATTTCTGATTTAATAACGGAAAATTTTTAATTGCATTAAAAAAAACTTAAAATTTTCAAAATGTTTATGATTTTATTTGGGTACAGATATTTAGTAATTAGTTTTGCTAATGTTAGCAGGTGTTTTTGTTACTTTGTTACTATTCATCAGGTTTATTTTTGCTATTTTAAGTCTACAAATATTTAGTTTAAAAATCTGTTAATTCAACTGGTTTTTTTCTGCGGGGTCATTTTTAACTAGTTTTTAGTTACTTTTTATGCTTTTTCTACAGACTTATTTCTATAAGTAAAGATATTGCTGGGTCAATTAATATTTTTATTTAAAATACGAATATTTCACTGGTGTTTGTTTAGGGTTTTTAAATAAAAAAATAAATAAATAAAAATTTTTCACTTATAATTTTATTACAAATTAAGCATTGTGCATCGTCATCCATATTCTCTATAAAAAAAAAAAGTATTTTCCCATTCATCATCAAACATATTTCTACGTGTATTTTTATTTGTGTTCCGCAGCGTGGTGTTGCTTCAACAATGGTTCAACTACAATTGATTTGTTTTCTTTTAACTCAGTGAGAACAAAGCAAAAGCCGAATATGCACATCGAAAGCCATACGAAGATGTTTATAGTGTACGTGTGTTGACGCAGCGTAAGCAGCATTTTCTTCTGTAACCCCGTGTGGTTGGAAATTGAGAGGAAGCACATCACTGCTTTAAACCCTAATACTACAAAGATTTTATCAAAAATGCCTTGAGTAAAGAGACGTTAAGCGAGGAACTTCCTCTTTTAGATTTCATTTGCATTTAAACTTTTTTTGTTTAGCGGCGTGAGCAGGGCATTAGGTGGGAGACTTTTTCATTTTTAAACCTTAATTTTTTTCTGTGTTTCTGTAGAAAGATTCAAAAAGTCAGGACGCCAATGGCTACCTCATTTTTGTTCCTACCAAAATCCCGTCTAGGCGAAGATGAATCTTTACTTACTTTCTACTTGCTTTCCTCACCGAACGAAATTCCAAAAATTCCGTCTAAGCGGATATCCACTCAGGGTTAGGAACCTAAACACTAAATTTCAAGATTCCCCTTGGAGGCCTGACCCCTTGGTGACTTTTCCCCCCTTGTTGGCTTTTCCAATTCGTACCCATCCGCAAGGAAATTTCTATAAAAACTTTCTCAGCGGTTGTCTGCGTGGGATAAGGAACTACTTACCAAATTTCAAGTGCCTTTCTTGAATGGTTTGGCCAAGCCGGCAAGAAGCGACTTTTCCAGTTTCATCCTCAAATTCTCAAATTTAAAATTTTACCAGTTAATTTAAACCACAATTGTTTTCAAAAAGTAATTTTTTTATCTCCGCTATCAGCCTCACTTGTAGATGGCTTTATTTTCTCATAATTTTTTTAATAAAATAATAAAATAGGCTAAACTAAGCGCGATAGAGCAACATGGACCAAACATATAAAAACATACTAGATCATTAGAGGGTTAAACAACAATATGTTTTGTATACAAACATCAGCTGTTTTTTTGTATCTACTTCTTTATCTGTCATGTCTCAACTAGAGTACAACATAAATATTTCTCAAATTCATACTTCTACTTCAATACTGTTGTTAACGTCATTTTCAAGTCAGTTGCTTATTTTACGTCATGAATTACAATTCGTCGTTACATTTCAAGTTTAACTAAAATAAATGTTACAATTTTATTATTTTTTGTTTGTTATAAATGCATCGGAGCATAAAACTATACAAACTATTTTTAAAGAAAAATTTAAATTTTAAAATACTTTTGTTATAATAAACATATTTTAATTGCGTGTTAAACAACTACAGTTTTATATGAAGTTTTTTGTTAAAAACATTTTATCAACATTTTTCTGTTCCCCTTGTATTGTGTATTAAATCTTAAAGGTAACAAAATTGTTCAAATTGTGTGTTTTGTGAAACTACACAGAGAGAATTCTCTTGGATTAGTTTTAATGGAATTTTTCTCTAAACTTCTTTGCTTCACAAAGTGAATAAAAAATTTCTTAAAGTTCATGAAAAAGCTTTGTAATTTTTATGAGACTATATGAAATTTTTATATTAGGTGTATGAAATTTTTTATAAATAAAATGAAATTTTTCATAACCCGATGAAAAAAGTTTGTATATACTCATACACAACTTGATATCATTATATATGCTTATATGTTTGGCAATATATTACGATATATGTTCATATATTATATTTAGTTTATGAAAACTGTTCTATAATGCGTAATATATCATCATATATCATTGCATCGTATGTTATATATTAGCATATATTGTATATCTAATCATATGAAATAGATATATATCTATATATGACCATATATTCTACCATATATGATCACTTACATATGAAATATAATTCATACAATTAATCAAAAATAATTCTATCACTTTTATAAATAATTATATATGGCAAAACATATCATTATATATAAATATATATAGTAAAATTTAATGAAAAAAAATTTTATCAGTTTTATATATTTTTCTAGCACCATCTATAATTATATATAAATGAGTGTCAAAATTTACTGCAAAAAAACATGAAGAACTACGATTTTTTTGTTTTGTAATGATTATTAATATTTTTTTTTATTAAAATACTAAAAAAACAACTTTGTAATTTTTAGATTTTAAACCAAGAAACATGTAGACTAAAGAAAAATAAAGTTACTAAACTTCTGTTAAATTTTAAAAGCCAACTGTTTTTAAGAGACACAGTTTTTTAGAGGTTTTTATAATGCATATTTGTGTTAGTATACGAGTATATATACCAAATTTTGTGTTAATTATACAAAACTTTTGCAGAGAATACATAAAACACCACAAATTAACTTTAAAATTTAATTAAAAGTGCTTAAAATTGCTTAAAATCATGAAAATAGATTAATTAATAGTACACCCAGGGAACTTATGCTGCAAATATTTGTAGTTGTTTGAGTTGTAATACCGTATCTTTATTTTTAAGTGAAGCAGATATTTAATTTTTACCTACATACAAAAACAAACCACATCAAATTACTGTATTATGGTTTTACATTCATTTTGTACAGTAGTTTTTTTTATATAAAAAATAAAACAAATAAATGCTTGTTTATTTTTTACTGCATATGTGGTTCATTTTTAGTGTCCGACCGAACAGTTCGGCCAAAGAACTATATTTTGTCGGTTTTTTGATATCTAGAGGCAATGATGACAAATTTTGTTATTGGAAAAATGTTTGTTAAGCCGATTTAATTCGATTTTGTGTATAAAATTTAAGAGAAAAGCCGAAGTTTAGATATAAAGTTAAAAGTTCGGCCGCCAAACTATTTTCGATTTGGCCGAACTTTCTGAGGCCGAACAGTGAATTCTTTGCTTAACTACAGACTTTTCTTCAAATTTGACACTCAAAATAGCATCTAATCAGTCCAATAAACATTTTTCTACCGCCAAATTTGTCCATAATGCTTTAAAATACCGAATACAGACCAAATGCATTTTCTGGCCGAACTGTTCGGTCGGACACTATTCATTTTTACTACAGTTGTGGTTAATTTTTTGAACAGTAAAAAACAAATGAGAATATTAGTCGAATTTACTGAAATGTTAGTCGACCTTTCTTTAAGTGAAATTTCATTTGTTTTTAAATACATTTGTAGTGTACCACTGTTAACACATTTTTTTCGAAACTCTCTTAAATCCAGTTCAGGTTTTTGGAAGAGAGCATATTAAACATATTGTTTTAACAAATCAAAACCTTACTTACAACATGCGTAATGGATTAAAAACTTTCGATTTTAAAAATTAAAAAGTTGCTTAGTTTTATTATAGGCAATATACTTTCTACCACTGATCCTGTTTTGTAGTTAACAAAATAGTTGTTTTGAACAATCTGAAATTGCTGTAGTACCAAATAAGGTGATTTATCCTTCATAGACGAAATGTAGTAATGCCGAGTTATTATTTTTAATTATTTTGTATGACAAGGACGTGTAAAGTTTGCTTTTTATTTATGCTATTGAAGAAATCTGTAAGTCTTCTATTTGAAAATTATGTGAGAAAAGAATTTGATTTTCTTCCTCGGAAAATATTGTTTTTTTTTTTGTTTTAACTGGCGTTTTAAATTCATTATATGTTCCAATTTCAGGTTCATTAAAAGCATACATTTTTAGATTGAACATTATTTTTAAAAATTATTGTAATATTTATATGTTTTATAAATGAATTACAAGTGGAACTTAATTGGATTAAAATAAAAAGTACTGATCAATAAAATATTTAAAAATATTTTGTAATTAAAAAACTTATTAGATAACATTTTATCAAATTATACATAATTGGATCGTATTTGATAGATCCAATTTTTGGATAAAACCATATGAGATTAGATCCCATGAGCAATCATGAGATCAGGGGTGAAGTTTAATTATATGTGATACTATGTATAATCATATATGATTATAACAAAACTTTTTTCGTCGGGAAATTTTAATGAAAAAGTTTGAAAAGTTTGAAAGGACGAATTTCAGTGACACTTCGTAGATCAAATGCAAAATCTCATTGACATCGTGCAAACTATTAACTCAGTGTATATTTTAATTGTGCAAAATTTTAACATAAACAATAAGAAAAAACAAAATACTTTGCTTAGACTAGGTTCACACACGGCAATTATAATTGCGCAATTCTTGAGTTTATGGAAGAGGGAGGGAAAGAGAATGATAAGGGGTACAGAATTGCCCGTACTCCAATTCCGTTTTGATTTGTCATTCGCAATTTTCAATACTGCAGTTTGATATACGAAAATTGCTGAAACAAACTTTTCCTGTGTGAACACAAGAGCAAGTTCAAAGGAGAATTGAAGAAGAATTTGGCAATTATAATTGCCGTGTGTGAACCATGACTTAGCAAACCATGTAAATATTAAAAAATTTTCTTATAAAAACTTTAATGAATGAAAATACATATATTATGACATACAAATTTCAATCACGTAAATATTTGTACATTTTTCTATAATCTAATGAGAATTTTTCTTTCAGTTGCTTATTTATATGGATTTTGTGTAATCAGATAAAAAAATAAATAAATAAACAAAATTTTTATAAATTTAAATTATGTTGATGAAATAATTGAGATTCATTTGTATGCAATACGTCCTTGATGTATAAATTATTTGGAAAAAGATTCGTCAGGTTGTTAAAATGTTCCTAATTGCTTGTAATCTAAGCAAAGGTGTTTATTTTATTTTCTATATTTAACTCTAATTGATTTAAATGTTGGTCAAGGAGGGAATAATAAATATTTTACGTAAAAGAAGAAGCGGGGCTGTCATGTTATCATAAGTGAAGTTACAAGGTACCTAATTTAGGGCGAACCTTAAGAATACACTCTTAGAAATAAGCCTATCAAAATGGCAAAAAAAAAAAAAATGCTTCTCAAAATCAGTTAAAAATACCTTGCAGAAAACACTGCTAAAATTAGCAGATTTTTTTTTTTACTAAATATTAGTAATATAAGAACAGCAAAAATAAATCTGTTGAATTTACAAATATTTAGTTATATTTGAGCTAAATTTTAGTTTGTTAAAAGTAGCAAAATAATCTGCTAAAATCAGCAAAAACATTTACTAAATATTGGTAGACAAAAAGCTCGTTAAAAAATGTGAAATTTTTAAAGTGTTTTTTTTTTTTTAATGCGAATGAAAGTCTGCCCTTATGAAATCAGCAGTTTACAATTTTTTAGCAAACATTTCTATTGATTTTAGCAAAATAAACAGTTATTTGCATGCTACTAAATTTGAGGTAAATATAGCAAACATTTTGTTAATATTACAGTTTTAATTTGCTGTTAGGAGTCTACAAATATTTTTGCTAATTTTACAGAGTAAAATGCTATTTTCAATTAACTAAAATTCACATCGAATGTAAGTAAAATATATTTATTTTTGCTTTTCTTATTTTATTGACATATAGCCAAAAAAAAAATCTGCCAAATTTAGCAGTTTTCTCTACAAGGTCATTTTTAACAAATTTTTAGTAGCTTTTTCTGTCAATTTTGCAGGTTTATTTCTATGAGTGTGCAGCTCAATTTGAATATAACATATAGAAAACACACATGATAACAATGCTCACTTTTTCAGCAGTCACATCTCTCTTGTAAGGATTTCGAATTGAAATTAAAATTCCCCCCGGGTTTTCGTAGTTTTTGAGTGTTTTTATACTTGTTCTTTCTAAACTATATTGAAATGGGTATCAAATTAAAGGTATTTTGCAGATCTATTTAATGCTAAAAATACGCCTGTAAAATTATGTTGGGACATTAAAAAGAGGTGAATGTGTATTAGATATTATTCCTCTACCACATATTCAAATTTATTTAAAATGTGATTTTTAAAATAGCATACTACACTATACTTGGCATTCTAGTTCGTTTAAGTGAGAGATCTTTATATTTCATTTGATTTCAACGAACTGGGTCGCTCTTCTAGTTCAATCGATCTTTGGTAATTTCGTACAATCGGTCATATGACAGTTTTGTACATCGTTTGTTTTATAATTTTTAAGTCAACATTTCATACTTGACAATTCTCTTTATTGCTATTATTTAATAATGATAAAAAATCTCAGAAACTTAAAATTATAAAAAAAAATGTAATGAGAATGATTCACACCTGAATGCTTAACATCTGTTTTCCCAAAATACGTATTTAAGACCTTTATTCTATTACGACAGTTTTTTATTATTTTCCACTTGTTTTGTCGAAACGTGTGTTTTGCATTTAGGTTTGAATGACATTTAAAATCGCCATAAAAATTGACCGTCGTCAAGTTTGGCTAGAAGTCGCCAGATATGGCAACACTAACCGAAAATTATTTCACTAAATTTTGCAAAAACTGCTTCGGTTCTCCGCAAAATGTATAAATTCTCCAAAAACCTAGGGAAAACTTTTCAAGAAATTTTAAATTCTGGAGAAATTCACAAATGCAACTATGGAATCCAATTTGACATAATTTTGACATATTATTCCGGCCCGAAATTATTTACTCTAGTTCGATTGAGTGAGCGCTCTTTCTAGTTCATTTTATTTGAATGAACTATTTCGCTCTTCTAGTTCAATCGATCTTTGACAACTTCGTTCAATCGTTCGTTAGATCACTTGTTTGATCATTTTTAAGCAAACTATTCATATTTGAAACTTCTTTTTCACTGCTGTAATTAACAACGATAAAAATTTCAAAAAAACTAAAAATTTTAATAATATAAAAATAAAAATACACAATAAAAAAAATACTTTAATAAATATCAAGAAAAATGAGTGCTAGAAAAAAATATTTTTTTGCCTTTCTTCATTTGGATTTCAAATATTACTTTAAAAATTAGGTACCTGTTAGGATGGATCTATTAAAAAGAGATACAATTGTGCCACTGTTAAAAAGAACGAAATGAATGATTGAACTAGAATAGCGTATAATTCACCATTATCTTATCGTTCAATTAAGTGAGTAATTAAATTGAACTAGTTCGTTCGCGAACTACACAAGTCCATACTGCACCATTTTCAATTGTATTTCAGAAGTTATCAATTGTATTACAGAGTTATCAATTGTAGTTCAGAGATTATTAACTGAATTTTAGTTTTATCAAATGTATTTCAGAAATTATCAATTGCATTTCAGATTTAACAATTGTATTTCAGAAAATATCAATTGTATATTAGAATTATATTTCAGAAATTAGCAATTGCATGTTAGATCTAACAATTGTGTTTCAGAAATAATCACTTGTATTTCAGAAATTATAATTTTTCAGAAATTACCAATTGTATTTCAGAAATTATCAATTGTATTTCAGATCTAACAATTGTTTTTTAAAAGTTACCGAAATTACAATTGATATTTTCTGAAATGCAATTGTTAAATCTGAAATATAATTGAAGGGCTTATTGTAAGAACTTGATAAGCCACTTTTATTATTTTCTAGTTTTCGCTGTATTATAGACATTCATTGACTATTTTTTGAAAGAAGTCTGGTTTAAACACTTACCACACGTACCTAGAATAAGAAATTCCTGTAAAATTCATATGTTAAATGTGTTTTAAAACATTAAAAAGGCGGAAATAAACCAAAAATGAAATGTGTCTAATTAAGTTTTTACAATAAGCCCTTCAATTGATAACTTCTGAAATACAATTTAAACTGGTGTAAATCAGAAAAAAATTAACGAATGTTCATTAGTGTGTCCCAAGAATTTTTAATTTGCTCTTACTGTTGCAGATAATACCAATTTAACCCATTCCTGTTTTCTGGGTATTCAAATACCCAAAAAGGAACCATCTTAAAAAAATATAGGTAGAAACAGGAATTAAGTGCATACAATTGGTTTTCACAGGCATGTAGAGAAAAGACAAAACAACTTCAAGAAAATGTAGGGGTAAAATTTCACACCTTTCCAAGAGCGCGAAAATGTTTCTGAAAAATTGGAGAAGTGAAAAAGTCGGAAAACTTTCTTGTTTGCTAACAGTTGAGCTGCAGGTATTATATCTAGACATATGCACTAATATACGCATTTTACAGTTTTATGAAATGCTCTCGCTTGAAATATCGATTATTTTATTATTTATTATTTTCATTTAAAATTTTCTTTTACGAAAAAGTCTTTATTTGAACCAAAAAGTTAATAATATTTTTTTTAAGCTTATTTTTGATAGTAAACATTAAAGAAAATCTTTTATACAAGTTTGATTTAATTTTTATTAAAAATAAAAATTATGTTTTTTTCGACCTTTAATTGTGCAATGAAAATGAAAATTATTAAAGTTCGAGGCCATACTCTATATTTTTTTTATAAGGATATTGTCCTAACAAATATTCTATAGAGTTTTTTGTTTTCAAATTTATTATTTGACCCTTTCAGGAATGTGTTAATAGATATATTTCGAGAATTTTCTAGGTTCCCATCATCAGAACACGTTTTGAAAGCGGTAACAATCCCATGCCAAACATCAAACATTCATATAAACTAGTTTACTCACTACATGAGAACTAATATATGAGCTTGAAGTTATAATTATAACCATTGATCAAAACACAATGAATAATTTTCATTGCACAATTAAAGGTCGAAAAAACATAGTTTTTATTTTTAATAAAAATTATATCAAACTTGTATAAAAGACAAAGTATAGTCTAGTTTACTCCCCCGTTTTGTTTATAAACTAAACAAAAAATAAAAAGGAGCAAAAAAATAAAAAACGTGTATTGAATATCCACCAGAGGTGGACCTTGCACATAACAAACAAGTTTTCAATTTATTTTTTGATCAATGGTTATAATCCTTAACTTCAAGCTCATATATTAGTTCTCATGTAGTGAGTAAACTAGTCTATATGAATGTTTGATGTTTGGCATGGGATTGTCACTTCTTTCAACGTGTTCTGATGATGGGAACCTAGAAAATTCCCGAAATAGATCTATCAACACATTCCTGAAGGGGTCAAATAATAAATTTGAAAACAAAAAAACTCTATAGATTATTTGTTAGGACAATATCCTAATAAAAAATATAGAGTATGGCCTCGAACTTGAATAATTTTCATTTCCATTGAAAATCTTTTATTTTTACGGATTTGGAGTTAATTGTTCAATAATTAAAAATAAATGAAAAATGCATTTGATTTAAAAGAAATGTGAGTAGGCCGGTTTTTAACTATATGTTTAGTAGTTTTAAAGTACATATTCCCTTGATTTTTACATCAAAATATTGTGAGGGCTGAATTATTGTATATTGGTTAATTCATGTCATAACTATGGAAAATAAAAAAAAAAGAATACCGTACAACTTCTATGGCCTAAAATATTGAATGTGTAAAGTTTCAGCGACATTGAACAATGGAGTCGGGGATCAGACATTAATGGGTTAAATCTAGGTACCCATTATATAAAAGTAATAATATTATAAGCTGTTTACTAGATTTGTATCGCATTTGCTTTAAACTTTGAATTATGAGTTATTTCAAGTTAAGTATTTCCTTTTTTGCTCAAGCTATCACTTTAAAAAATGACGAGTCCGTAAAACTCGAAAAATCTCACAACTTAAAGTTTAAAGCAAATCCGATGCAAAACTTGCAAACCGGTTATAATATTATTTGTCTTATACATACCAAGAACCAATTATCTTACTTCTAGTTCGGAATCAGAATAAAAGGTTTTACTGACCAAGTTTCCGGAAATCACTTTGATTCCAAAAAATTTCCTATATTACTATCACTTTATTTTTGAAAGCTTCCTAAGACTTTGAAAAACATACTTAGTGCTAGTCGATTTTAATTTTATTTATTTTCAAATGTTTTGGATTTGTTGCACAAAACTCACAGCTTTGTGCTAACAACTGAATTTTTTGGTTGTGGTAACTGAAAATCTATTGAGACAATAGAGATTTGATTACGACTACAGAATTTTTGTAGCCTCAACAACTGTAGTTTCAACTACCGAACATTTCGATTTAGAATGCATTCGATAGTTTGTACGGTTTTTTCTGAATGAATACTTTCGAAATTACATTATGATCAAAAAGAAAAGTAAAAATATAATGTCTGTACTAGACGCGAAAATCAGCTATAAAAAGCGGGACATTTGGCAATCCTTTTTTGTAGTATAGTATAATGTTTCTTGGATATTTCGCAAATAAAATTTTAAATCCACATTCTAACTACTTTGAAAAATGTAACATTTATTTAAATTTTAAACTCATTTTTGCTCTACACTGTAATTAAAGCTTTTTTAATGTAGATCACACTATAACATTCTCATACCCAAAAAATAAAACTTAATGATGAATTCCCATAGTTTTATATTTCAAAATTATTTATTTTTTTATTTTAGATGTCGTTGACAAAAAAAGATCCGTCGTTTTGTGTGGCAGCAAATGATCCTCACTTGGTTAGTTTGGGAGGTGGACGCTTAAGTACTGCGGTAACAATACACAATATACCCATAGGTAAGTACAAAATGAAACCAACTGCACCATCAAAAAGAAAAAATTTATAATTAAACAAAAATTTATGATAAACGAGTAGGTAGATAAATTACTAAATGACAACTGATAGGCAACAAAAATAGTTTGATATTAAACTGATATCGATACAAAAAAATATCTATTAATTGACTATACACTTTTATAGATATAACAAATAATAAAAATTAAATTAACGTTTATGGGACATTTTAAAAATAATAAGCAAAATAAAACAACATCTTCAACTTTACTTCTTATGATTATATTAAAACTTGGTATAAACATTAGGGTCGGTCAATTGTTTTTGCCTACCAAGAGTATGGCGGAAACGCAATCTGCGGAAAATTCTAAGAAAATTTTCCGAAGAATCCATGTTTCTAAAATTAAAATCGAGCCTTTTATATTTCACGACAAAACTCGTATGTAAAGATAAAAAGAAATTGAAAATACAATTCACTTTTATGTAAAAATGGATTCACTTTTATGTAAATCGCCGGCAGCAGACTTGTTTAAAAGGAAATTTCCTCAGCTTTCTAATTCTGTACCTAAGTAAAGCTTTTGGCTGTTTTTGGCAATATAATAAATATTTTTTTGACAAAAACTTCCTAAAAGTTTTTCTTAGGTACCGGGTTTTTTTTAATATGAGCACAGATATAGAATGCTGAGAAAATTTCCTTTTAAACTAGCCTTCTGTAGGCGATAAACGTTAAGTTTTCATCAATTGCAATGCATTTTTCTATTAAAGTCGCATGTAGTTTTTTATAATAATTAATGAATCACCGGTTGCAGGCTTGTTTAAAAGGAAATTTTATCAGCTTTCTATATCTGTGCTCATATGGAAAAAATTCATCAGTTGCAATTAGTTTTTCCATAAAAGTGGCATGTATTTTTATAATTTTTTTTTTTTCTTAAATACAGTTTTTGTCGTGAAAAATCTGGGACTCGATTTAGAATTTTCTGCAGATTACGTTTCTGCTATAATCTCTGTGCCATTTATTGACCCCAAACAAATTGACGAACCCTAATAAACATTCTCCTAGTAAATAGTGGAGCTTATGTATTTTTTCTTTTTACAAAATTCGTTATAGTTCGCGTTTAATCGCTGCTCAAATTTGAGGGTTTTTAACAAATCTGTAAGAAATATACAATATTTGAATTTCCGATCACAAAAAAGTTACATCTCAAATACAAAATCAGATATCATTTGATATAGATCGATATTTACTGATATCCAAGTTTATATCAAAATTGGGGTTTCCAGTAATATATGATGAGATCCCTCAAATGTATTATTGGATAAAGTTAGATCAAAATAGATCTCAAAACTAAGGCATCCAAAAATATCTAATTTAAGATCCTGATAGATCCCACAATATCTCTTGCATCTAATTAAATTTTTGGTGGATATAATGAGATATTTTGAGATTAAATGGGATTTACTTATATCCCATGACATATATTATTTTAAAAAATTTTAAGAAAAATGATCTCGATATCTGCCAATATATAATTACGCATAGAAAGTATTAATTATGTTGGACCATATATAATCATATCTCAAACTAACTTGTTACTCTTACTGTCATATATAATTATATCTTGAATTGCATTATGCATATGGCACCATATACAGTGGGGAGTACTTTCTACACCAAAAGATTTAGGCCGAAAAATATTTGACACTACAACTAAGGTATACTTTTCCTTAATTGTCACCATATATGATTACATATTATATATGATAATAGATTAGATATTATTATATATGACGATAGATCTGTCATATCTTATTATGTATAGCATATATTCCTAATATATAATTTTATAAATATTAATATATAATACTATATCGTTATATAGGAAACACATAATCAGATATGGCCATGCATGACACCATATATAGCACATATTTTAATATAGAAAAACATAAGACCATATATATCATAATTTTGGAACGCGGAACAGAAAATTAAAGATTTGGTGTAATTTAAAAGAACAAGTCCTCTTCTTTAAAGAGCGTTGCACAAAATAAATTTTGTTTCAAAAAACCCATAATTAATTTTTATAAAATTTATTTTGCAATTAACTTAAAGTATTACTTACAACATTTAAAAACTTCAAGTTGGGAATCAGATGTGTTCAACAATAAACGGAATTTTTCGGAAAGTATCTTTGATATTTCGTATAAAATATCATATCATTATCAAGTCCTATGCCTTTTCAAAAGGACATTTAAAGTTACATTTTTAAACAAATTTTTTAAATATTTGTTCTCATTAAATAATGCCAATATGGATATTAAATAAAAGATAGTAATCTCTGCTATTCCACAAAAATTATTTGTTGAAATATTTCAGAACCAACATTTTTAAAAATGTCCTATTAAAAATTTGATCCTTCATTGACTGTTTTAAATGAGTTCGTCAAATGGAAATGTTTATATTAAAGGTTTTATTATACTGTAATACACACTCAAATTTTAGCGTTTTTACTATACCTAAATCTCAAACAAAAACTTTTTCATATAATGTGACCACATTTTTCGCCTCCACTGTACATATTTCTCTACCAAAAAAAAAGTATGACGCCTAAGTTAAAGGTCCATTTATTTTATAAGATAAGAAAATTTCTTACGCTAAACACAGATTCAAATACATATGTTTTGAAATCCTAATACAATTTCAAATACATAATTTATATGTTTTATGTTTTGGCGCTTGCTATATTCAGACATCTGGGAGGCAAATGGGAAATAAATTTAGTTTTAGCAGATAAGAAACGAATCATGAAATATTACTGTGTTGGTGGTTATTGTATGCCGGTTGTCGTATGTGATACTTGTATAAGCTTTTTTTAAAGTTTTTTTTGCAAAGTGATTTTTAAAATTCCAAAAAGTGACTTCAAGCTCATTTCTTTGCAGTTGTTTGTTAGAAATTCTACGAATAACTAGGTAAAGTGAATTATTTGTAATATTATTTATTTTAAAGTGTTTGTTTTTTTTTAAGAATATGATGAAGTCAACAAATTTTGTATTAAATTTTTGTGAATAATAAAGAAATGTTTTATATATGTTACAAAAAAAGAACCAGCACTAATTAATTTGGTTATTAACGGAAAAAAGTTATAGCCGAAAATATTTAACTTTTTGGCAGTCCAGTAAAACGAAATGTGACTCTTTCCAATCTAACCGCCCTGCTACAGGAAGAAGTATATCGTATCGAATTCAAACTTTTTTTTTCCAAAAAATGGCGAAATTTGCACTTAAATGTTAGAAATTTTACTATATGGAAAATTTTTTATTTTTCTAAACTCGGAACTAGTAAATTTTTTATTTATAAAAAACTCTAGTATGATATTAGATATTATTTATTGCTTCTCAAAAAGTTTAATCATGATAGACAATACAATTGTTTCATTGGCAGCACTTAAATCTTCAGTTGTCAGCAATAGATAACGATAATTGGCTTAAAAAATTCCGAAAAAACTATTTTTGTAGTTTTAATACAAAAAATTGGTTAGCCGTTTTTCTATCGATCCAGAAAGTTTCATAATGTAACTCAGTTTAGTGTTGCAGAAATATTCATTGAATATTGTCGTTCATATATATTTCAGTGTTACAACTACGTGACATGTAAGGAATTTTATTATATGTCTTATTTATTGCTCATCAGCGATGTAGCTTTAACATAGAAATATTGAAATATTTATGAAGGACAATATTCAACGAATATTTACTTTAACAATAATCCGAGTTACACGATTAAACTTTCTCAATCGATAGAAAAACATATCGTTGTCTTATGTTCAAACTTAGCTATCTGCATATTTATAGAAAATCAGATTCTTATGCCAAAATATTCTGTGACGTATGTGTCATCTATGGATAATAATTTCAAATTTAAAAAAATCATTCTAACACAGTGTTTTTTTTCTAGCAAAATTAGATTGAGCTATCTACAACAGTGTTTGTTTGCGAATGAAAAATAGCTATCTAAAGTACTTTTTTGGTGTTATAAGTACTAAGTGATATAAATGTGTTATTTGATTTATAATAACTGTATCGTATATTTGTATCATATCAGGCGCGAATCCAGGGTAAGCGAAAATGGGACATTTCCATCCCGAAAATTAAGTTTTCAATACAAAAATGTAAGAAATAATAGAAAATGTTGTAAAAACACCCCCACTTCCCATTTTCCACGCCTGTAGGATACGCTTGATACGAATTTGGTCTAAGAAATGTTTCAGCTGCTCGCGATTCTGAGATATACGCGATGCAAGGTTGGACACCGAAACAAATAACGGTATCGATTTTTTGTTTGTTTCGGTATTGGTATCGGTATTTCATTCGTATCGGTATCATTATAATATATACTGAAACATAAACAGCGGTATTTACCGGTATTATTGAAAAAATTTCAAAAAAAATAATTAATTTTTTATATAAACTACGTTTACATTCTTTTTAAAAACGAACATCAAATATAATAAAACAAATTTTAATATTTTAATATTTCATGTTTTACTTAATAAACCCGAGTCGAAAATTTTGGATACTTTTCGGAGGGTTCCTATTCTGAGTGAAACATAAATCAAAAAAAAACACATATTTTTTGAACTAAATTATTTTCATAAATTACTAATGTTTTGGGCGAAAATATAATAATCATAAAATACCCAAGAACTAGAAGAAAATTATTGAATTCAAAAAATGGTTCGGAATTGACTCTGAAATGTAACTTAGTTTGAATATTTGGTGAACAATTCAAAAAAAGACTCCATAAAAAGCTTAATTTTTGAGCATATACAATTTTTAACATATCTGTTTTGAGTAAATTTTGAATCAAAAAAGAAGGCTATTTTGGGTGAAAAACTCAAACCGGCCTAAGCATTTTTGCAATAAAACTTATACCACTTGTTCAGCACGAATAATAAACAATATATTCTTCTACCAAAATTATTTTCGTTGCCTATTTCAGGCGATATGAGCCAAAATAGGTTTAGAGCGAATCTCAGAAACTAATCTATAAAAGTAACGTCATGATGCTTGTTAGGAAAAGACCCTAACCACCAAGACAAGAATGGAGCAAAATTGATGATTAATAGGATTTTTGTTAAAGCTCTGCCTATTATGGAGGCTCTAGCTTTTCTAAAACTTCGGGTTCTGATGAGATCTTTAACCAGATCGAAATACTAGTATCAACCTAGCAAATATGTTTGATTTGCTTTATTTTTGTAAATATACGGAAGTTGAAAGCTAGTTATAAATTGAAAATAACATAGAAATTAATAAATTTTGACTGAAATTATTCCTCTTACCAAGATATAACTACAGTTCAAAAATTACATTTTTTTTTTTTATATTTACTTAAGATGATATGGCGATTTTCGTTTTTCGAAAAACGCGAAATTGACCAAAAACGCACCCAAACTTCAACATATTAAAAGCTTTGCTAATACTACTTAATATAATATTTCTGCTAAATTACATAAAAATCCGTGAATACGTTGTCAAGTTAAGACGATGTCTTACAGGCATCGCTTTAGAATCCTGAGTGGTCTTGGACCAAAATTTGAGCTTTTTTTTAAAAAAGTTTAAGCTTCAATATTACTTTGTGTGTAGTATCAACATAAATATGTTTTAAAGATTTTTGAAAAATGTGTTCATTTAAAATATTTATTTTTTGATATACTACGAAATTTTAACTTTAACGCTTTATCGCTTCCAAATCGTGCCAAGCACACAAAAAATTACTTCACAAAACATTCTATTTTATTAATTAATAATCATATAATTACAAATTATATACTATTACCCTAACCGAGCACTAGCTACTATGGCCTTCGGCGCGTTGTAGCGAACACAGACCAGTGCCTCTGGTGGGAATCGAACCCACGACCCCCGCACTGATAAGCCAGCACGCTACCAACTAGCCTACCGGATCGCACAAAAAGCATTCTATAAATTTGGTTTTCCATCGAAATAGCTTTAATTCTTATTATAAAACACTCAATTGGAGCACTTATGGGCAATTAGAAGGTTAATACAAAAATTTTAAATATTAACAGCCGGATTCATGTAATGTTGTATATTGTGTAAACATCGTGTTTTTATAACACTAACCAGCCTGAAAAATACGAACGGCAAAGCATTGGCCCAGTGCTTTCAACGGTGGTATGAGCGTTGGCAGAGCGTTGGATTTCTGAAGATTTAAGGGCTTTGCAACCCCAAAATGATAACACCGGGCAGGGCTTGGCCGTTTCTTTTTTAAAACGTTGGAAAAGCACTAGCAATAAGTGCTTCGCCAGTACCAAAATCATAATTTTAAAACGTTGGTTAAACAATTTAATACAATTTAGTTTTGAATTTTTCCAATCTTGTAATTTTAATTACAAGATTGGCTTTGCCAGTGCTTCTATTATTTTTACTGTTGTAAATTTTGTTAATTAAGTACTGGCAAAGCACTTTTTACAAACGTTGGCAGAGCGTTGTAAATCAGTGCTTTGCCAGTACTTTTTTTGTTGGATCATTGGCAAATAGTGCTCTGCCTGTGCTTGATTTTTCAGACCATTGGCAATTTCTGGTTGGGTAATGTCATAAATGTTTTGCCAACCCTGAAAAGTTTATTATACAATTTGTTTTGCATTTTGATTTGAATGTTTCAAACATTTAAACAAATAGAAAAAATTTTTTTTGTTTATAATAGAATATTCTATTTCATAAATATATGAATATTTTTCGAAAGAAATAAACGCGAAATTTGATAACAAACGAGGGAACAGTTGTTTATTTCAGTACCTGCAAATACGCTTTGTGTAACTTATACACCAAATACAAACCGTATTATGAATGCCCCCCAGTAATAAATTGTAAGTCCGTTTCTGACTCATTTTGGAGCTTGTTTCATAGCAGGGCCACACGCTTTTTAAAGTTTATTTGTAACAGAAGTTTGTTTACTACAAATATTTAATATTTGTTTTGAGATCA
Organism: Delia radicum; assembly: GCA_021234595.1. Lineage (NCBI taxonomy): Eukaryota > Metazoa > Arthropoda > Insecta > Diptera > Anthomyiidae > Delia > Delia radicum. Next base: position 303,097,404 of record CM037851.1, on the reverse strand, counting down.
TATAAAAAAAATAAGTTTATAAATTCATGTAAAAGTGAAGTGTTGTCAACGCAAATTAAAAACTTGTACCTTGTATAAGGTTTGTAATACAATTTTCTATTAAAACAGTTATTAATTGAAATTTATTAACAACTTAGAATGTTTTATATTAAATAATTGTATTTTTTGCAAAAAAAAAAATTATTTTTTTTAAACCAAATTAATACCGACATCGTACCGGTATTAAGCGAAACGGCTACGGTATGCTGGTATTTTAAAATTCAGGTGTTTCGGAATTGGTCAGACTTACAATTCACAATTTGTTAAATAAGTTTTGGGACTTTAGCACATTTAATTACTATAAATGAAATTAATGTTTATCCCGATGAAAATAAATTTAAATAACAAATATGCAGGTGCTTGTGCAAATTAAAATGTAACTGACACTAATAGAAAACATATGATTTTCTATTGTTGATTTACTTGAATAAACGTCACTACATTGCTAGGTCTGTCAAAAAAACAGAGTAGTATTTGGAAGATGACAAAGCCAATTGTGACAATTTTTTGTTGTTGTTTTTGTTTTTTCTTTGATATTTTAAATTTTGAATCTCGCTCCTAGACGAGGACAAGAAATTCTCATTGAGTTTGTGATTTAACACAACAAATATCTCTAGAAATTCTAATAACAAGTCCCCTGAAGATTTCCTTAGGCAGGAATGAAATCCGGATAGGGACACGCCTACATTAGATTGCTTTTCACAATTTGTTAAATAAGTTTTGGGACTTTAGCACATTTAATTACTATAAATGAAATTAATGTTTATCCCGATGAAAATAAATTTAAATAACAAATATGCAGGTGCTTGTGCAAATTAAAATGTAACTGACACTAATAGAAAACATATGATTTTCTATTGTTGATTTACTTGAATAAACGTCACTACATTGCTAGGTCTGTCAAAAAAACAGAGTAGTATTTGGAAGATGACAAAGCCAATTGTGACAATTTTTTGTTGTTGTTTTTGTTTTTTCGTTGATATTTTAAATTTTGAATCTCGCTCCTAGACGAGGACAAGAAATTCTCATTGAGTTTGTGATTTAACACAACAAATATCTCTAGAAATTCTAATAACAAGTCCCCTGAAGATTTCCTTAGGCAGGAATGAAATCCGGATAGGGACACGCCTACATTAGATTGCTTTTCACAATTTGTTAAATAAGTTTTGGGACTTTAGCACATTTAATTACTATAAATGAAATTAATGTTTATCCCGATGAAAATAAATTTAAATAACAAATATGCAGGTGCTTGTGCAAATTAAAATGTAACTGACACTAATAGAAAACATATGATTTTCTATTGTTGATTTACTTGAATAAACGTCACTACATTGCTAGGTCTGTCAAAAAAACAGAGTAGTATTTGGAAGATGACAAAGCCAATTGTGACAATTTTTTGTTGTTGTTTTTGTTTTTTCTTTGATATTTTAAATTTTGAATCTCGCTCCTAGACGAGGACAAGAAATTCTCATTGAGTTTGTGATTTAACACAACAAATATCTCTAGAAATTCTAATAACAAGTCCCCTGAAGATTTCCTTAGGCAGGAATGAAATCCGGATAGGGACACGCCTACATTAGATTGCTTTTCACAATTTGTTAAATAAGTTTTGGGACTTTAGCACATTTAATTACTATAAATAAAATAATTGTAATTTTGAAAACGTAGTTCAATGAAAAAAGTTATTAATATATAACAAAAAATATTAAAAGTTAGGTTAATTTAAGCGATAATCTTGTGATTTGTTCAACATACTTACCACGATTTAAGCAAAATAAATATCTTACTTTTTGCAATGGCATTCCAACCAATTTATTTTCTATGTGCAGTTCACCAAACTTAGGTTGAAATGTTGTATCGTACTAAAGGGTCCGCCAAATAACTTTTTTTTTTTGAACTCCTGAACCAATTGGACTTTGGCCCGTAATTTCAAGGAATAGATACCTACCGGTGCTTAGATACCTACCGTGTACACGCACAAAATCCAGTAGGTATCTAAGCACCGGTCGGTATCTATTGCTTGAAATTACCGGCATTTGTATGGCGTCATACCAAGGTCTTTATGCAAAATTCGTCTCAATGATGTCTCCGAAATGTTCAATTGTTGAGAACGACGGTGAATTGATGTTGATGGCGCTTCACGCATACTTTCTGCCACAGCAGCAATATTCTCGGGTGTACGCACTGTTTTTGGCTTTTCAGGCTTTGGTTTATCGATGAGGATGCCAGTTTCTTTCATTTTTTTCACAAGATAACGAACACACGGACCATATTCGTTCAGCGGAAGGATAAAACTAATTATCTGTCAAATCAGACATGAGCTTAGTGTTACCATTCACGAAATAAGCACTAGCTGAAAAAAAAAGTTAAATGGCGGACCCTTTATTATCTATTGCTGTATATTTAAAAAAAAAACATTTTACCATCTTTACTTTCGATACTACAATGCAACACATACAACATTTGTGAACAACCCAATTATTATTGTTATTTGTATTATTGAATGTTGTTATTATATGTAATTGATAATTATTGTAATTGAATACATTTTTGAAATTAATTTAATCATTACTATGTTCTCATTATTGCTTCCCAAAACCAATTACTTTTATTCAATTACATGTAATTGTAATTGACGTCGTCAATTTGGCATATTTCAAATAAAAGTGCATGTAATTAGTAATTGATGTTATTTCAATTACAATTTCATGTAATTTGTAATTGAAATTTTATCAATTACAATTAATTTTTTTTGTATTTGAAATTTTGCTTCATTTTAATTACAATTACATATAATTGCAATAGAGTTTTTTTTTCAATTACAATTTCATGTAATTTGTAATTGAATGTGTAATTAAAAAATGTAATGATTAACGACCAAGTCTGGTATTGGTATTGTATCGGTTATCAATGTGAAACGGTTTTGAAACGAATATCGGTATTTAAAATGTATGGGTGGCCAACCTTGAGCTAAAGTCATTCACAATAGTGCTGCATAAAAGTACTTTTTTCTCTATATTTACAAGTTGTCTCTTATCAGCCAAGTTATATTGGAATGAAACTAAATTAAAATTCATTAAATTAAACTCCAAATTAATTAGTACTTTTAAAGTTCTGTCTATATAAAATACCCTTTAAATCGAAACAATTGTTGGCAAAATTAAGTGTTATTTTAAGTACCTGAAGGTCGTCATAATCTGACGAAAGATTTGTTTGTGCACTATTTCAATATGTAGAGAAGTCATAACTGGAACGTACTGTTAATATTTCATGCTACATCTCATTCGTTTGGTTACTTCAAACTCTTTACCCAAGCTCTCATTCGGTTTAGCCATTGAAATTATGAAAACTTAGGTCCTCTTTTATGTTAAACACAATTTTTTACTCAAGTTTAATTTCCGGTTTCGGCTGTGTTTGATATTTGAAATATTTTATTTACTTTTATTCAAAAAGTCTTTAATCCTTATTGGCCGGTTGAAAAATAGGCCCATGAAATTTTTCCACTTTGGATTAATGCTTTCACTTTTCACCAAAACAAAACATTTGGTCAAAAATAACCCTTAAAAATAAGATTGGGGCTATAAAGAATTGCGCTTGTTCGTTAGTTGGGTACCCTCTATCGCAAATTCGAATTGAATAAAAATCTGAAAGATGTTGTTCTGTAAATTTCCTAGTGAGTCTTTTTTCGGTGAAAAGTGAAAATATGAACCTGTATTTTATATAATTTTTTTCTAATGAAAGAAATATTTTTTTTTTGATCCATTGAAAGGTTTTATAATCTTGAAGTCATAATTTAAATTAAGATACGTGGGTCCCCTGCCCAATAAGGGTTAAATATTTTTTGAATAAAAGTAAATATACTCTTATCAAATGTAAGGGATATTTTTACGAAAATTATGAAAGCTGTTCCTAGTGGGGAACGAACGAAAATAGACAAATCGTTATTTTAAGGGACATTCTAATATACACATATAATAACACTGCGCAACTCGAAAAATAAAACAAGAGTACCGAACATTGATCCGGTGTTGGGGGTTTCAATCAAAATCTTACATTTATTTTATGTTTTTAAATATATTTTTTTACGTATATATTACAATATTATTATCTAGTAAATGATTGAATAACAACTTTATAAAAATAATGTTCTCGATTTTTATAAATCTCAACGAAAAAAAAATATATATATTTTTTTCATATAAAAATATCCCTAATATTCTTAATATCAAAAATCAGGAAACTTAGATTATATGTCTATAATAAGCTTTCTTCATGCCGCCGTTACATATGATTATCAATTCGATAGAAAGATCTGTTACACAGATGGTCCCAGGTTCGATTCCCGGTAACGACAACATCAATTTAGAAAAATAATATGTATGAGTTTTCTATCACTTATATGTATCGCTGCGCCCACCTTCGGTGTTCCCATAGCATTTAACCCCACCGAAGTAAAATAATGAATCAGGGCTATGAAACAAAAAGCTTCAATAAATTCGCCAACTCTACATCAGGTGGCGACCAACAACTGTTCTAAGACTTATCATCTCGCGCAATTACAGTGTTACCATGTTTGAAGCCCTTCATCTTTCACGACCTTTCATCTCTCCACTATCCCCTTTCCAAAGGAAGCAACACATTAATTAATAGGAAGAATTTCCTGAGTGTTGCTTCTCTTTTTATAAAAAAAAAAAAAATAAATAAAAAAAATTTGAGATACTTTTGTGCGTAGCTCAACAAAAGTTTTCTAATATAGAGGTTATGGTTATGATTTTTTTTTTTTTATAAGTTACATACGAAAGGACAAACTGATAAATACCCTACTGCACAGTGGGATGGAGAGTATACAAATTGTTCACAATGCTTTTACATTTAAATCTTACAGTCATAAGTTTGAGTTGCTATTTTTTTTTTTTAAATTATTTAAAGAAATAAATATTTTTACAATCGATTTTTTGGATTTTGAGTTAAAATTTTAACTGTTTTTTTGCTGAAACGCTTCTTTGTGCAATTTTTAGTCGATACTACTAACAAACTTTCTAATGTACAAATTTGTCTTTTAAATTTCAGGTGACACCACAATTGGCTCATCAACCCGTTGTAGTATATCCCTAAATGGAACCGGTGTACGGCCACTCCACTGTACCATCTATCGCAGTGAAGAGAACGAAGTCACGTTAGTGCCAGAACGGGATGCACGCATACTAATCGATGGTCATAAGATAAATGACGAAATAAATTTAACGCAAGGTGCCATGATAACCATTGGAAAATCATATTATTTACGTTACAATAATCCAGCCGAAGCACAACAAATACGCACAGCCATGGGTTCAAACGAAAGGATATCAATGCCACAAATTGATTTTAATCAAGAAAGACAAAGAAATTCCACAAAGAGTATCAATAGCACAGGAGGGACAACATCGTCCAATGGGGCCGAAGTGACAACATATCAAATTGATTCATTTTATGAAACCACAATACAGCCCATTGTGCAAAAGCAACAAGACAATACTGAGAGGAATTATGTTAAGACTATCGCGGAAAATTATAATAATTTGACACCAATCGATATAAATGGCTTTCAATGTCCTAAGGTATTTACAGCGGACTTGGTAACTGTGAATATGCCAGCCAAAGATGTATTGGGTCAGAAATATACAAAATTTGCTAAAAATATGGCAGAAAATCAACGTAATGATAAAAATATAAATAATGTTTGGCAAAATCAACAAAATCAAGTGAATAATTTAAGAACAATGGGCAATATATACGATAATATACCACCACCCAAACAATATAACCAAGACAATAACGCAAAATCTGTAAATTCAGATTATTTGGCGAAATTAAAAAATTCTTCCGAGACTAATCATCGACAGGCTCTAAATGCTTATGATCGTTATCCAAAACTGGGTAATATGCAAATTTTTCCCATGACCACAGTTAACAATGAAATCAATACGAATTCAACACCTAATAACTTACCGAATAGTTATCGTTATTCTGAACAAACTGAACATAATGGCAATATATCTATGGATGAAAAAGATAATTTAGATGATATGCTGAAAATATGTTCAGAATATACAGATCGGCAAAATCAAAATTCAAGTAATTGTGGTAGTATGACTTCCTCGCCCATAGTGCAAAATCGTATAAAAACTAACGGGTCACTGCCCCGTGATAAAAAATCTCCATTTCAACATGACATATCATCAGGCTCTCTAATACATCAAACTTTTGAAGAAAGTTTTAATAATCTCTCTATAAATACAAGTGAAACTGGGAGCTCCAGTTTTTCCAGTGGTTATGAAAATGTACGTTTAATAGCGCAAAATCGTGTTGAGGTTAATGGCCAATTAGTGGGTTCTTCAAAATCTGGTTATGAAAATGTTGTTGTTGGTAAATTTGTACCACAATCGCCCCGCACTAAGATACGTACCAATTGTATGTCTCCCAAAAAAGAACAAAGTTTTGGTAGTATATTCTCGCAACAAAAAGCCGAACCGCAATTTCTGAAACATACAAAATCTAATAAACAGGATTATGATGATTTATTAAAAACATTTGGTGAAAAGCTGCAATTAGAAATGCAAAATATTGAAGAGTGTAGTAAATATCAACCACCTAAACCTTCGCTATATACTCCCTCGCAGCAACGTCCTAATAAAAATATTAACAATCTTAAACTTAATCTAAAACCTCCCAGTTCTTTACAAAATTCTCCTAAATTACACAAAAAACCAGCACCAGCTCCCAGAACTCTTATCAAATCGTCAACAAATTTGACAGGTGGTAGTTTACCACACCTGGCAGCTGCTAATTGTTGTAATGATAATGATAAGGAAATGGAAATAGAAAATAAAAGAAAGGTGGGTTATTTGTAAATTCAATTATAACACAAGAAGACAGAATCTTTCAAAAATTCATAAAGATATGACCATTAATTTTGAGCACAGAAAAAACTAATGTCGAGTTTCAATTGAAATATCTGTTGATTCAATTGAAAGTTTAATTGAATTCGGTCCTATTAAGAAAATTGTAGTATCAATCAAAATAATTTGAAACTTTTTAATTGATTTTAATTTCAATTAAGTGTTTAATCATATGTATTAAACAACTAATTGAATATTGTTTTACATTTGAAACAAATTTTAAGTAGATACTATTGAAAATTCAAAAATGTTTTAAATTTTTTTATTAAAAACACAAAAATTGTTTTTTCGGACTTTTTTTATTTTCATATATTTAGTTAGAATATTGTTCTACCTCAAGTCCAAAAATCCAATATTATATTGTCGTAATAGATTTTATTTGTTGCTTTCAAAAAGTTTGATAATTTTCATAATAGGCAATACAATTGTTTCATTGGCAGCACCCAAATCTTCAGTTGTCATCAATAGAAAACGATAATTGGTTTAATGCAAACCGCGACATTACATACAACAGACAAAATAAACTCTATGAGAATCTTGTTGTCTGCCTTAGTATCTGTCATGAAAAATATTAAACCTTTTGAAAAGCAACAAATAAAATCTAATATGACAATATCAATATTTTGGACTTAAGGTAGAACAGTATTCTAACTAAAGATATGATCCTATTTCAAATTTTATTAAAATTTGCAAAAATCAGCCGAATTGAGAATTTAAAAAATCGTCAAAATTGAAAAAAAAACCGAAGTTGGAAAAAATTGTAAGAGTTCAAAAAAAATCACTAAAATTTAAAATACTCCCAAATTTGAAAAAAATCGTTAATTTTATAAAAAATTAAAAAAGTAAAAAAATCAACAAAATGCAAAAAATATCTTACATTTAAAAAAATCGCAAAAATTTACGAAAATTGCTCAATTTAGGAAACTTCTCAAACGGATAAATATCTCGTTCATTCAGTTTTCAATAGGACGCACAGAAAAAACCACGATACAGCACATTTCTGGTTGCCCTGCTTATTACATTTTGAACAGCTGTTCGATTTCGATACCTCTTCGTTGGAAATGATAAAAAGTACAAGTGAATGAACAAAAAAAGTAATAACAATCTTATCTTTGGTAGAAAATTGTAAATATTTAGTGATTTATAAATAAATTTAATTAAATAAACTTTTCAAATCACGGTATATATGAAATCATAATCCTCCATAGATGTTTATAACTATGACATTTGTTAAATAAATGCATTATTTTGAATTGTAACTTCTAGCGTAAAAAATATCGTGAATTACTAAAAAAAAAAATTTCAAACTTCCTGGTTAAAACTTCAAACATATTTTTTATGGGAAGTTTTTTACTATTTTGTCCAACTTCTTAAAAGCTATGGACTCATACCATGTAAAACCAACAAAAAATCGAATTTCTGACCTCGATCCGCTTCAATTTTAACCAAAGTTGGTATGGGTGGTAAGTGCCATATAAAGAGGACATATTCCAAATTAATTAGCTCTTACGGTTGTGGAAATATCGCATTTGAAAATTTGAAAAAAAATCAAAAATTTAACAAAAGTAGTCGTATAAATTTGTTTATATCTTTTTAACGGTTAAAGCTACGTGATTCACTTATGCCCCAATTTAAACCTAAAACCTACTGTTAACATGCTTTAAATAAAATTAAAAAAAAAAAAATAATAATTTGTTGAGAGTAAAATGCATTTTTTTAGAAAAACTGTTTTTTAAATTCTAAAAAATATATGTTAATTTCAAATTATAGGGGAAAAATTTGAATGTATGTCGTACCCAAATCCCTTTATGGAACTCTTACGGAGGGTAAAGTGCATTTTTTTAAAAGTACGCTGATCAAACCACAGTATTTCAAAAACTGTTTTTTTAAATTCTTAAAAATTATATGTTAATTTCAAATATGTCGTTGCCAAATCCCTTTATTTAACTTTTAAAAAGATAACCATTAAAAAATATTTTATTGGGAAAAATAAAAATCAAAGTTTTACAGAAGAAGTTGCACATAATTGCCCATATCTTTTTAAGCTACGATAGTCAGTTATACCAAATTTTAAAGCTACTTAAATCGTGGTCTTACTGGTACAGAAAAGTTATTTAGTTTATTAAGGCAAAATGCCTTTTTCAAAATCCGTGGTTAAAACCCCTGTATGCCAAAAATCTGGATTTCCAAAATCTTTAAAGCAATATATATTAATTATAAATTATATTTCTATACCGCTGCAAAATCTCTGTATGGTACTCCTGCGGGCTCCAAAGGTATCGGTTTCTTAATTTTTAAGCAAAACTTTGAATTCCGCAAGAGTTCCAAAAAGGGATTTGGCTAATCATTTATATATTATATTAGTTAATAATCATATAATTACAAATTATATCTTATTACCCTAACCGAGCACTAGCTACTATGGCTTTCGGTGCGTTGTAGCGAAAACAGACCAATGCCTCTGGTGGGAATCGAACCCACGACCCCCGCACTGATAAGATAGCAAGCTAGAAAGTCAATTTTTTGAAATACATCGTTTGAACGGCGGATTTTGAAAAAAATTAATTTTGTCTTCAAACAATTATTTGTTTTCTAATGTTATTTAAGCTTTAAAATAAGATATTAACAACGAATCGCTTAGCTTCAACCGTTAAAAAGATAAATATAAATGATTTTATACGACAACTTTTGTTAAATTTTGCGTTTTCTCGAATATATAGACGTTTAGGCACGACTACTTTTGTGAAATGTTAAAATATTTTTCAAATTTGTTTTGAAATTTATTTTTTCAAGATCCTCTGCTACTAACTTTCGTAAACTAGCTATCCTATACCAAGATTGGTTGAAATCGCAAACGATGGAGGAAATCGATTGGCTGATTTTATATGTTTTCAGTCGATGGGAACACCGAAGAAAATAAAATATTGTGTACAAAAACAGTTTTGGAATTAAAAAAAAATTTAATTGAAATTGTTTTTTTAAAGTTTCTCCAGCCAAAAACTTGAGCTAGAGCCGCCACTGATTATGGGTTATACAAAAATAAAAATTTATGTGCACCTAACTCATTTTAAATTACAAATTTAATACATATTATTAAACTTTTAATTAAAAGTGATTTCAAACTCGCTTTTAATTAAACAAAAGTTTAAATTATATATTTTTGACAATAATTTTTTTCTGTGTATATTTCGGGCACGCTGATTTCAAAGGCATTTTTTTATGTATTGTTCAGTATTTCCACAAAATTACTTTAAAGTTTGGCGGATCCAAATGCAGTCTTTTACATACAACGCTATTATTTTGCACTCAATCTGACTCCTTTCAGTTGCAAAATAAGGCCAACCTCTTTTTGTGGGGTACATATTTCTTACGTATTCGATTTTACATATTCGATTCACAAAACTTGAGGGTAAACTCGCTGCTTAGCGGTTTTCGCATTTTTCCAAATTTGTATAGGTGTAGGGAATTTTATCGTTAAACTTGCACTTGATCTTAACAAATGGTTATGCAATAGAAAAAGTCTATTAGAAAGAGGTGTCTCTGCCAGGAAAACAATTATTTTAATATGGTGCCTTATATGCAAAATGCGCGATTTGTCAAAAATTGTATAGGACAGCATAGCATTCCGAAGTAAATCCTGAGTCCAACTTTTAGTATGATATTTAAATACCATTGTGAAGAATATTTGCAAAAATTAGACAAAAATATTTATATTTGCAAGAGTTTTTCGAAGTACCAAAACGGAGGTTTTTGTTAGGAAAACTTTTGCAGAAAATTTTGGCATACAAACTCCGTATTTTTAGACAAAAAAATTATATATCCCGCTGTTTGCATCAAAGTCCCGCTTTTTTGTTTGCCAAGTCCCACTTTTTGCTTATTACATTTTGAACAGCTGTTCGATTTCGATACCTGTTCGTTGGAAATGATAAAAAGTACAAGTGAATAAACAAAAAAAGTAATAACAATCTTATCTTTGGTAGAAAATTGTAAATATTTAGTGATTTATAAATAAATTTAATTAAATAAACTTTTCAAATCATGGTATATATGAAATCATAATCCTCCACAGGTGTTCAGAACATTGAAATTTGTTTGATCAAACCCAGTTGGTCACGTTAAATAAACCTCATCTGTAATGACTCTTTTTTTAACTGCAGGAACATTTGATTGTATCGATTGATTATTTAGCTATCGAATTCGACAAAACCAACAAAATTAGAAAAAACGACTAACAACGGATTTAATTTTAGTCCTACATTGAAAGAATTATCCTTCATGATATTAATGAAACAATTTCATATAAATTTGTTCATATTTTCAATGCAAAATTTCAATATCCAAGAAATTTTAAAAATATTAAAAAATTTTTCATAAACTTTTTTCGTAACATTTCATAGTTTCATAAAAAAAAATCTTTCGATTTTATAAATTATCTTTAGAGCTATGAAATTATTTAAAAAATTTAATTTTTTTATTTTTTCATAAAATTTTATAATTTTCAATAATAATTAAGAGCTTATTTTACTTCGACCTTTTTTCGAGCATGAATATTTATTTATGGAGCGGGTCATTGACTTAATTCCAATGAATTTTTCAAGCCATTCATAAAGAGTTTTATTAATTCAGGGAAACTTCTTAATATGAAAACATTTTTTGAAACTGTTTTATAAATTCTATAAAGGGTTCATTGTCGGAATGATTTTATAGTCTTATGAAGATTTTTATTAATTCTACAAACGTTGCATAAACATTGACTGTACTGAAATTTGTTTCATAGATTTTATGAAAAGTTTCAATGGACGAGTTCCAGTGACAATTTTCATTAAGGCTATGAATAAATTCATTACTGAAGTGAAGATAATTCTCTCAGTGTAGGTGATCAAATATGTGCCATAAACATTACTATCCTTTGATTTCAACAAACTGAAATCAGGTTGATGGCATTTGAGAACTCTTGTTTATAAAAAAATGCTTGAAGATGCGTTAAAGTTTAAAGTCATTTTGCGAAAAAACTTTACCATACATCGAAAAATAAAGTACGCCATTGAAATCAGTATGTCCGAAATAAATGATGGTCAGGTCAGAACCTCAATAATTACTTTGAAGTCATGCAGTGTAATTAAGGTAATGTTTTAATTCTAATCTTTGTTTGCTCTTTTTAGTCTGAGTTTGAGTCATTAACTTTGTCAAAACATGAATTGGATAACATTTTGGATATGTTACAAGATAAAATACATCGTTTGGAAGCTCAGCGTAATGCTACTCGTGTTATGGAAGAAAATCAGCAAGCTAAACTTAAGCAATCCATTGAAATGAAAATGGATCAAGTGAAAAAGTAAGTACACAGAAAAAACTAAATCGAGTTTCAATGCAAATATTTGTTAATTCAATTGAAGGGATTATTGTAAAAACTATAGATACTGTATTACAACTCAAACAACTACAAATATTTACAGCAGAAGTTGCCTGAGTGTTGTTTATCTTATAGTCGGACTTGATTGACTATAATCTTTAAACCTTATTTTACTGGAAGCTTACTGTAATTATTTTTAGGCCGGGATCTCAAAAATTGAAAATTTTAGTAAACTAATTTTAAAAAAACCTTTAAAACAAAACTTTCTCATTACAGATTAAAAGAAATGCTTAAACAAAAACCCAATAATGAATGTTTAAAAGAAGAATTGAAAAATATTGGAGAATCCTTGGAAAATGATCGCAAACAATTTGAAGATTTAGAATTTCAATATTTAGAAGAAGAATCCGAGTGGCATGCATATCATGAAGAATTAAAAGCAGAAGAAAAAAACCATTATACAACAAATTAAAGAAAAAGAAATGGAAATGGAACAAATCGAACCAACAAAATTAAATACGAATACGAATACCAGGGAATCTTGTCAAAAGCAAAATATCAAGAAATCTCTAAATTCAGCATTAAAAGATGATAGTTTCAACCATAAACCCTATGATATAGGAGAAGCAATTGGTATAATGTCACAATCATTATTTGGTTCAGCGGAAATGCTTTGTCCCAAACGTAATAATGATGATGCAATGTCCAAAAGTGTTAATGAGAATATGTTTTTCAATAATAATATAGAATTTGGCAGCTCGAATACCGCAACCAGTAGTACACCAAAACGTCCGCATTTGCAGTTAGTTAATATAGATGATACTCAATTAACAACGGAATATAAACGGGAACCCATTTCAAAATCTTGTGAATCATTTAATCAATCTTTAAGATTTAATCTTTCTTTGGGCAGTGATGATTTTGAAGTTAATCCTTTAGAAAAAAGAGTACCCTCACAAGATGATATTGATCGTATATCGAAAGTAACCACCGATGCTCCTATATCCTCTCAAGGAGCCACTACGAAAATATTTGATTCAATTAAAGAAATTGAGCGTAATCGTCAATTGTTATTGGCCCAACAAGGTAATGTTAATGTTATTTATAGTAATATATTTTAGTATAGTTTTATTAATTTGGATTTTATTTTTATTTTCCAGGGCATCATGTCATCGAACATGAACGTCAAAAGATGAATGACCTTAAGAAGAAAATACATAGTGAAGCACGTGCTCAATATATTTCTATGTTTAATAGAAATAGTACTGAGTAAGTAGTTATTTACACTTTTATTTATCATATTATTATCTACATATATAAAAAAAAAAAACTAAAGTACACCAACACCCGAGTTTCGAAAGAATTAATTCAATTAATTCAGAATTAAAACATTTTAATACAACATCCAGTTAATCCATTTCCGAAGAATTCATTCATTAGCTTAATTTAAAAGCTTTAATTGTTATTGAATGAATTCCCAAATTGAATGAATTCATTATTATGTTCATTCAACATTTTACTAATTGAATTAAGAAATTTTAGAACCATTTATTTTCCAATAAGCAATGAAAAACTAAAAACTCAAGTGTTTCAAATTTTGCTTGAATAATGCTTTATTTCACGTAGTTTTTTTCATGGCAAAACAATACATGGTAGACTTATTAGAAAAATTTTCTCTCATTTTCAAAAACAAAGTATCAAAAATTCATACGAAAAGTAAACAAAAAACCCTAGAAAGTCAAATAAAAAACCCTATTTCTCCCTAATGATTTTACCTTGTATAGTTGTATGCCTTGGTGTTTTCCAGTGAAAATCAAGTTAAAACAAATTATTTGTTTTAACATTATGTCAATATTGAAAAATAAATTTTAATATTATCCACAATAAAATTTTTGCTGCTGAGATTTTAATAAAATGTAATTATTATCCACGGACTATACTCAAAGAGTAAGTCCCATTCAATTGTAAGTCGCAATCTAACTCTGCCCTAAGTCTTCGTTATTTCAGTAGGAATAAACAAACCTCTACGCAATAGATACCTAACGGTGCTTAGATACCTAACGGTGCTTAGATACCTACCGGTACCTACCGTGCACACAGTAGCTATCTAAGCATGAAATTATGGGCATTAAGCACACAAATTATGCGCCATAAATGCTTTCCTGGACTCACACGCACAAAAAAGAGCATCGTTATATGATAGTTAAAGAGCATCATGTTATGACTACAATTCGTAACAATCATAATATGATCGTAGCAATCATATTATGATTATAAATGACGATAAAATTGCCTTCGGTAATCATAATATGATCATCCAGAGTCATTTATATGATAATTACAATCATAATATGATAATTTTGTGTCCACAATCATGTTCAATCATACTATTTCTCTGCGTGCAGTGCCAAAAGTTTGAATGTGTACGTATGTTGAAAAAGACTAGTTTGCATAAGTACATTGTTCCAAAAGCAATCATAGCCGTGTTTTTATGGGCTGGGAAAGGCTTGAATTTAGGGCTTGAATTCAAATATTTTTCGTATGATGTTTGCGTTTGAATTGCTCTACAATTTAAGGCTTGAATTAAAGTATATTTACGCTGTTATGTTAGAGTTCAAATCAAGTATCCATTTTGCTGGAATATTGAAAATATGATTGGAATTACACTTGATTTTGCTTAGAGAGAAGTTTGACATAAACACACACATTAAAAAAAAACAAAATGTTTCTTTTAATATTTTAGACTAATTTTAAATGAATGAAAACAAATATTTTATCATTCACCTTTTTATTAAAAAAATTAAGAAAATTTTTAATCATTCAAAAAAGAATTCATTCAAAAAAGAATTTATTCATATTAATTGATGCTGCTCAGAATTAAGCTAAGAAATTTTAATATCTAGCAAACTGTAACACACAATTTGACCTATCAGGTTTTCATCTTTTGTTAAGAACTTTATAAAAATATAGGAGTTTTAGAGCATTTTTCAAAATTGTAATACGGCAACACTGGAGTATCAATTCTTAATTTTTTTTTACTTATAGGAAGAAAACAGCTTCCATTAAAAAAGGAAATGAAGTAATTTTCTGCATATACAAGTTCGAAAAATTCCTGATTCGATCTTTGAATTTTACATGAAAAGTACTCGTACATACTAAACAATAGCTTTTTCTCATTCAGAAGATTTTCCCATACGTTTATAACCAAATCTGCATATTACCTTTTTAAATTAATAATTAAAAAAAAAAATGCTATAAAAAATGTCAAAAATTCCTTTTTTTAATTAATTATATGGCAACCCTGGAGCAATAGTTTTTAATTTTTTTTTTAATTATTTGTATATTAAAGACATAAAATTTCACATGCGTTTTACTGCCTTAAAGCAACGGCAGTGTAAAATGTGTTAAATAAAAAAAAATCTAATGAATAAAATGAATATAAAATCATAATACAGTAATTTCATGTGGTTTGTTTTTTTACTGAGCTACGAATCTAGTAAAAATGTAAATTTCTTCTACAACTGAGTGTTTTTTTCACTTAAAACTAAAGATACTGTATTACAACTCAAACAACTACAAATATTTACAGCAGAAGTTCTCTGAGTGTTGTTTATCTTATAGTCGGACTTGATTGACTTCAATCTTTAAACCTTATTTTACTGGAAGCTTACTGTAATTATTTTTAGGCCGGGATCTCAAAAATTTAAAATTTTAGTAAACTATTTGTAAAGTTACCTTAAAAATCGTTAAACATTTAAAAAAAGAATTCATTCAAAAAAGAATTTATTCATATTAAGTGATCCTGCTCAGAATTAAGCTAAGAAATCATTAAACAAAAATGCTTTTCGGAATGAAATTTCATTGATTTTATAAAATTTAGTTAAAGAATTAAGCCTTTTCAAACCTATGACCAACAAATCGCTTAAGATTTAATTCAATTTCTGATTTGCTATTGACATTATATTCGAACTCGCAGATTTTAATAAATTTTGAATTTTGTTTTTGCATGAAAACTACGCACAGAGAAAATTTTATCTATTTGCTAGCCGCAATTCGGTTACTAACACTCAAATTCGGTAACTACGAATTTCAGATGTTTGGCACAACTTAACATTAGTTTTCACATCAAATTTCAGTTAATTCAACTGAATTTTAGTTGTAACACCTAAAATATGCAGAAGTCTAATGTAAATATCGTTATACTAACTGCATTTAAAAGTTGTTACCATTAATATACATTTTTCAATGCGGTTGGCACTTTTTTTCTCTGGGTGTCAATTTGAGAAAGATCTATTTGTACACAGGTTAAAAAATTTCAATAGCCATATTGCCTACGTAGTGGGTTCAGAGTTGCTTAATTTTTGAATTATTTCAAATATATAAAGTGAAAAAGGGTCTTCGGGAAAAGCTGAGATAACCCTTCGATTAATTTTAATATGCATTACTATGCATTATTTTAAGCTTAATAAAAATAAAATTCCTTAATAAAAATCCATATTTAAAATTACGTGTTTTGAGTGTTTTTTTGAATAACAAAAATACTGAAAAATCTTTAGACATAACTTGCACACCAGTGAATGTGTCTTCAAAACAGATTTTATTTGATACCAAATTTGTCTATAGAGTGGAAGCATGTCAACTCAATAAAAAATTTACATTTTCGGAGCGACCATCTCCGATTTCAATGAAATTCGCCATAACTGCCATACTTAACAAGAAATCGATTAAACATAAATTTCATTTGGTTTCCGAAATATTATCGTTACAAAATGGACTATAACTTTTAAACTATACAAGATGCAGCATTTGTATTGGCCTTTTTTTAGGTTACAATGTACTCTTTAAAATGATCATATATAGATTTCATGGAGGGGTCAAAGGTAATTTCCATATTTTTTGTATTCAAAGAGTCTTTATTATGCAACCTGAGTTATTTTATAAAAATAAGTCTCAATTTATAAATCTGTGGTTTTTAGAATGTGTAGTTTTTCTTAAGCCTGAGAGAAATTGATTTTTCTAAATTCCAATTGCTTTAAATCTTAGAGTTTGATTAAAAAAATTGTAAGCTTAAAATAATGAAAAAGAAGGTCACGAAGTATTTAAAAACTAGAAAAATTATAGAATTAATAGTTTCCGACCGAAGAGTTCGCCACAAAATGGATTTAGGACAATACATGGTAATTGAATGTGTTTTGCACAAGTTTTAATAATGGAAAATTTTTTTAGGAGCTGTCTAGAGAGACTTTAATCTAATTTAAGTTAAAAATCTAAGATAACGGGAAAGTTAACTGTTGTGTCGAAGCTAACATAATTTTTTTCAATGTATGACCACCGATTCGATGCGGGTATCGGTAATGTTAGCGCTATTTTCTTTTATTTCGGTAACTGCATTTTATGGGCAATGTTATTTTAGTTATATTGGTATATGTACGCCAGCACACCGATATTTTTAGCCCCAACATGCCCGAATTTCATTGTCCAGGAATGACGATCAAACTTCTCAAACATATGTATTTACAGTTATTATTTTTACTTCTACGCGTGTCAGATTATTCAAAGATAACGCTATTTTAATTATTTCGTTAATAGTATTTTAGGGGTATTGGTATTTCAGTTATATCGGCAACGATATAGATAGTCAGTTGAAAGGGTTTTGACTCGATAACGGTATTTAGGCGGTACTAACTTCCATCTCTGTTTTTTCACTCAAAAAATTTGTAAATTGTTAACTGCTGAATTAAAAATATGGAATATTTAACTTCTTTGTTTAAAATTGTATTCTTAAAAGTCCTGGGAATCACGAACCAAATTCCCGGCATTGTGGGAACAGAAAAATGTTTTTTTTCGGGTATCCCGGGACGGGAAATTCCGGGATTCGTTCCCTATAATACATGTTTTTTTCTATGCATGTGTACATGTTTACAGTTTGCGTACCATGTCGTTAATTCAACTCATAAAAACTTGGCCTATTCTCATACTTTTATCACGGTTTTGGCTATATCTCAGAGACCAAATGAGATACCTACTTTTATTTCCCGTTCGTTTTGTTAAGCTTACACTTTCTTGTTGCACAGTGTAATTTGGAAAAAAATGTTAGGCAAATGTTTTATGAAAAGTACATAAAACATTAAATGTGTTGATGACATCAATGATTAAATAAACAAATGACCATTTAATAAATATGCCAACTATTAAGTCTCAACTATGAATCTAAACTTAAAGTCTCACTTTTGTGCAAAGTTTAATGACAACAACAATTACAAATTATGTAAACAAACAATACTATTGTTGGTTGTATGCATTTGAGATTAAGATAAACTACTTGGAACTTATAGTCTCTTCTTACTTTGTTCTCTTTAGCAGAGGTTCGCAAACATTTGTGTTCGAGTACATATCATCAATCGAACACTTAAATAAATTTCAATTGAAAACAACCTAGGTTATGATAACTTTTTGACATATTCTGTAACAGAGTTGGCAAAGCTATTGGCATTTATGCGGTTTTGTTTTGTTGCAAAAAAACATGTTTATTTTTGGCCTTCAAAGGAAAGCGGAAAACACTTTTCAATATCGAATATATTGTGTTTTTTGCATTAATGAAGTTTAAAGACATACTTCCACAAAAATGTCTACGATGAGCGGAATGATGCTATTTTATGTTCACGTCCCTTTTATTCCTATGTAAACCCACCAATTGCCCGGAGTAGTCCTCAAAGTTTGTGAAAAATGATTATTTAAAGGCCAATGTTTGCATAGATTGATGAACATTACGGCCATTTCCCATAGATTGATAAACATTACAGCCTTTCACCATTTTTGTATTTTTGAAACTCTTGAAGCTTAATAGAAATACTAATGCCCAAAAGACTTTTGAGAAGTTTTGCAAATTTTTTGAAGGTGGTTAAGGGGTTGCAGAAATGGATTATGGGCAAAAAAAAGAGATTATGAAACAAATTTGGATGTGTTTTTCTCTTTTCGATAAGCGGGAGTCGGAATATTAAGACCCTTGGTATAACACTTCATCGTTAAATATTTGATAGCAATCTAAAAACTCTAAGATTTAAAAAAAAAAAAAACTATAAAAAGCACATTTAAAAAAAATATATTTTAAAACAGATTGTTTTAAATGGTACTTGTCATTACTAATTACTTTGACAGCACCTACTTGATTTACAATATTGTAAAGCCGAGTAAAAAGGTTATATATAAACATATATAATTTTAAATAGATAATATGATTATCAAGTGTGTAATATATGCGTGTGGATATAATTATTTATAACTCTAATTTTTAAGTGAATTAATTTTTTGTGTTCATGGCATGTTTTGGAAGCGGGAAAACGTTAAAATTAAAATTTCAAAAAATTTATATTTTGAAATGAACATAATGTTGACTAGATCCCGTTGATACTAAACACAAAGTAAGACCGATGCTTAATCTTTAAAAAAAGCTCTAACTGTGGTCTAAGCACTTGCAGTATTCCAAGAGGATACATGTAAGGGACAACGCCTTAACTTGAAAAAGTATGGACGGACTTTTATGAAATTTGGCAGAAATATTATATTAAGTAGTATTAACGAAGCCTTAGACTTTAAGCAATTTACGTTGAAGTTAATCATATATAATATGATTAAGTCATATCTGGCTTTGAATAGAGTCACATTACGGCTTACATCATTATATAGAAATACATCTGATAATTTTTTTTGAGAGCATTTTTTATATGGTACTTGATATTATTATGTCTTCAAAACTTACTCCATATATAACTACATAAGCCATATAATCTAAATATATATACTGTTTCATATGATTATATATGATCTCAACTAAGTTTTTTTAAACAGTATGCAACGTCATACTGGAAATATTTTCCTTATAATTTTATATAGCTTTATATATCAAACACATATATTTTTTAAATAAAAAAATACGCACATTTTATAAGACAAAACCAAATAAATGTATATTTTTGAAACACTTAATATTTTCTTAATAATTTTTAAGCATTTCGTTATGTTTTATTTAAAAATGTTTGGGTCTTGAAAATTATTGATTACAAGAATTTTTAATTTTCAACTTAAATACTTTTAAGCAAAGCTTTAAGTGACTAAAAGCATACCTACTATTGGCCAAAATTAGGTGAAATCTGATATATTTTGATCCAATTAGATATAATTTAATGTCCCGTAAATGAATAAATTTCGATTAAATGGTATTAAATTATATCTATATTGATATAATTAGATACATGTAGATGATCAATTTTTCAGACCAATTTGTATGTGGGACCTTATCAAATTATATTAGACCCTATATTAAAATTTTTATCAGGGGTTTTTCGTAAAACGAAAATCGACCTATCTTATCTAAAAGCACAAAAAGTTTAATTTTTGCACTGTAGTTATATCTTGGTAAGAGGAATAATTTATGCCTACCCAGAAAAAAATAGTGCTTACCCAGAAGCGCTTCCGGAAGGCATTATTTGATAACGAAGCGCTTCCAAAGCAAATAAAGAGGGCATGATTTTTGTTCGCGATGTCCCACTTGGTATGTCTCTTTTAAAGGGCTTCTTTCATTTCCTCTTAGAAGCAATAAATTCATGCCTTCTTAGGCACTAAGAAGCGTTTTTTGTATGTTGATAACATTAGTGCTTCATGGTATGCATGCCTTCCCTAATTGCTTTATAGTATGCAAGGCGCTGAAGCGCTATTTTGGAAGCATACAAATGTAGTTACTGCTTACCAAATGCAGGTTATTTTTATGGGTTAGTTTTTGAGATTCGCTCTAAAACTATTTTGACCCATATCACCCAAAATAAGCAACAAAACAATTTTGGTAAAAGAACATATTGTTTGTTTTTCGTGCCGAAGAAGTGGTATAAATTTCATTTCAAAAAGCTTAGGCTGGTATAAAGGTTAATGTTGAGAGAATTTATGTTAACAATCATATTGCTATAAAACCGTTTGAGAACCTCTGTCTTAAGTAAACAATCATAATATGTACTACTCTATCGACTGCTAAGTTTAACTTAACTTGTCGATTAATGTTCAATCTTTTTTCAAACTTAAACGAGTAAAGAACTCAAGTTGATATTTGCAAATAATCACGTGTGCTAGATGCGTGTTAGCATAATTAATTTTGTTTGTATTAAAAATATCGAAAAAAGAATTGTTTAATTACTCAAATTTAAAAAAAAAAAATTTAGTTTGTGTACAAAATTAATAAAAAATTTTTGTATTTTATCGTTCAGATCAAAGTTTATTGTTGTTCTAACAACAAAAACACATTTATTTGATAAAGTAGTGCATTAACACACAAAAAATAAACGAAAATTAACGAAAAAATACATTGAAATGTGATAAGAGGTGCTACCGTTATCAGTAAAACAAAACAACTACAAAAAATGTGCTCAAATCTATATCGAATAGAATTTGTGATTTCCCTACTCCTCCTCGATTTAATCAACCCTATAAGTATTGTTGGCGGGTTCTAACTCATTTAGTCAATCCCCAATATACAGTGAGTGTCAAAAGAAAGTGTACTCGTAAGTGTATTTTGTTCAGAATCGTATTCCAGTATTTTGTGATTACATTTAATTCAACATTTTATGCTTATTTAATAATATGGAGTACTCTTTTTTCAATGTGTAAAAAAATAGCAACAATAATCTTACAACAACAAAAATTAGACAACAAAAACTAAAATTACTACATATTTTAAGCGTCAAAAGGAAGTGAACAGCTCAACCATCGAATATAATGGAGCTTCGGTATAGTTGAAACTACCATTATTTTGTGCTAATTTGCTTTTGCGCATTCAAAAAATAAAACAAGAATACCGACCAGTGATCCTAAATATTTCGAACATGCTTATTTTAATGGCGTACATAATTTTATCACTTATTTGCCAGATTTTTTGCAAATTTGCATGCTCCAACGTAGTTTTTTATACATAAAATTTTAGAAATCAAATTTTTTTCTTAGTTTTTTATGATAAATGTTTCACTCATTAACACTCGGGTATTAAAATTGGTTAATAAATGTGCAGCATTAACAATTCGCTTTTTTTTCAGTTTTTGCACAATTTATCATCCCATTTTGCAATCGATCAAAGCATTTTTGTAAAAAGACAAATTTGAACAGTTAGTGTAAAAAAAAAATGGTGTTCATGAGCAAAATGCGAAATGTTCCTTAAATTTATATGACAGCATAGCGAAAAAGAATGATTTCATCGTAAGAAAATAGCTTAAAAAGTTACGTGCACCAAAATTCAACCAAAAAAGTTTTTATTTGCTATAGTTATTTTTACAAACATTCGCTGTCTAAAAAATATTTCCAATTTTACTGTAAAAATGTTCACATATGTGTATAAATTTTTAAATAACATTTACAAATTAATTTAATTGGATATTGAGGGAGCTTTTGATAACACAAGTAATGACTCGATTACGGCTGCTCTGCAACGTAATAGCGTTAATGAGACTATATGTAGGTTGGATTAGGGTTATGCTTGAGAATCGGAACATAACCGCAGTCCTTGACGGCACAACGGTGGTGGTTAAGGGTAAAGAGCTGTCAACAGGGGGATCCTGTCACCACTTCTGAGGTCCACGGTAGTATTTTACGTTCTGCGAAGAGGGATCTGATTAGCATGCCCACAGACCGCACATGTGCTGAATTGCGGTTCGATAGGAGATTTGGTGTTGTCATCTCGAGTAGGTCTGAGTGAACACAGGGTGGGCCGACCAAGGTGGTATATTGACGGCTCCAAGATGGTTTCGGGTGAGTGTGCGGGCGTATTCGTGCCCAATGTGAGGATTTCTGAATTTCTGAGCCTATGTTTAAGTGCCCCACAGTTTTTTAGGCGGAGGTTCATGATATTTTTTGTGTGACAGGCTTAACACTCAAAGGGGTCTTACGGGCTCGCATATCGATATTTTTCAGATAGTCAGGCGGCGCTCATGGCATTGTCGTCTTTCACATTCACCTCCGGGCTCATCCTGTAGCAATTGCCTGCACGTCACCCTTTTCTGGCTACCGGGCAAAGAGGTTATGAGAGTAATGAGGTGGCTGACGAATTGGTCAGGGAATGGACGAATTGTGGAAAATCGGTCAGGTTGGCACAACCATATGCCGGCTTTGTCTTGAGAAGGATGAATCCACAGTACATGTCTTATGAGAGTATTCTGCGGTCTACAGTATTAGGAGACGCATTTTCAATAGGGAAATCTTGGACCTAGGGCATGTTAGGGTGTAGACACCATCCTTGATTTTAAGGATCATAGGGAACGTTATAGGCAGCTTGGAGTTACCTTTCCGATCTGTGGCCCACAATATCCGTATGGCGTCGCAGTACCGGCCTCTGCGACCGATCTCTATAATAATAATAAATAATGTTTGTAGACATTCACTGTAATGAGAGTTTTTGTTAAAATAACATTCGAAAATATAAATTTTCTTAGCTGAATTTTGGTGCACATCACTTTTGAATCTATTAACATATTTCACTAAAATATGAACTCATAGGACGTCCGTTTGTGCTATGCTGTCATATAAATTTTAAGGACATTTCATGTTTTTCCCATTAACCGCACTTTATTTTTTTTTTATTGTTCAGATTTGTGTTTTTGTTTATGCACAAAAATGTTTTGATCGAGATGATAACATAATGGTAATGAAGGTTTTTATGTATTTACCATTGTGGGGATCAGAGCTAGAGGGAGTGCCGCACCTTAGACCTAGGCGACTAGGTCATCTTCAGCCTCATTCTCTTACATTTATTAACAATTAGTGTTTCCTATTTGTAATAGTAACATTTTAGTTATGATCTCAAACCAAACAATTCAAATTCTCAATTCCACATTTTTTAATGATTTTTTTTTTTGTCTACTAATATTTTTTTTTTTGTCTACTAATATTTAGTAAATGTTTTTGATGATTTTAGCAGATTATTTTGTTTCTTTCAATTAGCTAAAATTTAGCTCAAATATAACTAAATATTGGCTAATTAAACAGATTTATTTTTGCTATTTTTATATGAATAATATTTTGTAAAAAAATCTTTTAATTTTGGCAGTTTTTTCTGCAAGCTCATTTTTAGTAGTGTTCAATTATCGGTAACTTATTATGTTTCAAAATAATGTTAAAGATAAGGAGTATTCATTACAATATAATCTATTATGTAACCAACTATTGGTAACTAATTACTTTATATTACGAAATAATGTTGAAGGTAAGGAGTATTCATTACAATGTAATAAATTTTGTATCCCAGTATCGGTAACTCAATAATTTTTGTTGGCAAATAATGATACAGTTAAGGAGTATACATTATCGCACCCATTACCAAAGTTTTCCTGGGTTATGAAGTATTTTCAATTGTTGTTGTCAAATTTTTGTTGTAGGATTATTGTTGTAATTTTTTTAAAAATTGAAAAAGAGGGAATGGCATTATTAAAATTAGAGATGGGCACGTGAGCAGAATTTTGCGTGATTCATGTGAATCACTTGTGACCGAAACCTAAATTTACTCACGTAATCGTGAGTGAGTCTGAGTAGGAACTTTTCGTGAAATTCTTCGTGAGTGAATGTGCGTGAGTCAAGTTTTGCTTGAGTGTGTGTAAAATTTTACATAAAAAAATATTTTTGTTTTTAGCAAATATTTTCTTTAATTTTTTTTCGCTGATTTAATAATTTTGGGTTTTTAAGCAAATTTCAAAAGTATAGATTTAGAGGCATTTTTAGTTAAAGATTCACAATTTTCCTAAATTTTTGCATATTATTTTTTTCCGGTAAATTTTTATTTCGTGAATTTGTGTGATTCACATGAATCACACGTGAATGTGAGTAAAATCTGAATTTACTCACGTGAGCGTGAGTGAGTGCTTTGTATTATTCTCTCGTGAGTGTGAGTGCGTGTGAGTCAAAATTCACTCTCGTGCCCATCTCTTATTAAAATAACATAAAATGTTGGATTAAATATAATTGTAAATGACTGAAATATAATTCTAAACATACTAATGCAACGTGTACACTATCTTTTGACACTCACTGTCGAGTTGTCATACACTCATTTATAAACACTTTATTACTCATGCTAGTAGTGGATCTAGCTCCCCATATCACATAATTTGGAATGTAGTATTCTTGTTGCTTGCTTGACGATTCGCATAATAGATGTGCTTTTGTACTGCATACACCACCTAGTCCACCTCCTCTAAATGTGCATATAAAATTTATTCGACTCGCTATCTAGTATAATACGAAAATCCAAATAATAGAAAAATATGGAAAAATTAACATCTTTAATTTGTTGGTAGGCTTTATTGTTATTTTTTATTATTGTAATTGTTTATGCAACATTAATTTCTTATAATTAATAATTTTTATTTCTTTTTCCATTAATTTCTTTTGAATTTTTAGTGGCATAAACAGTCAAACTGAATCTCAACCACAACAACAGTCGCAGTCGCAGTCACAGCAGCAACAACAACAACAACGTTCAACAAAACAACAACAAGAACACCCACTAATGGACAAAGAGTATCAACCAAATATTGAGACAATTATATCAACAAAAAATTCTCTAAATTCAACATCGAATGATGATGAATCTTTATGTCAGGTACGATTCATTTACACGATATAGCTACACTCATAGAAAAAGTTAGTACAAAAGTCTGTTGAACTAATTTTGCCTGCTATCTTTTAAATCAGTTATTTAAAGCTAAAGTTATTAGTTATCTTCTATCAGCACAAGAACAAATTTATTTCGTATTTAAACTAATTGTTAGTAATTCGTGATTCATAAATTTACAAATTTGACAGTCAATTCACACAGAGAAAAATTTTGCCATTTGCCACTGAAATTCGGTTACTAAGACCCAAATTCGGTTACTGCAACTATAATCGTTTATTACAAACTTATCCCAACATTTTAACGGAAACTCTAAAGGCCTCATTAGTGGTTACTTTCTGTTGCCGTTCTGTTCTGTGGGTAATATTTTGTAATTACTTTTTCTGTGAGAGGAATCAGCTGTTTTAAAAAGTAAAAGAAACTCAATTCAGAAACATTCAAATCAGGGATAATAAATGCGATTTTAAAATAGTACCAACCTACATATAAAATAGTACTTTTTCGGCATCACAAGTATAAAAAAAATTTAAATATAAATTAAAATGAACAATTACAAATAAAACATCAAAAATATATTAAAAAAAAATATGTTAAGAGGTGAAAACAAAATTTTGAGGTGAAAAACTTTTTTGGATGTAAAAAAATAAATTGTGTCGTGAAAAACATTTTTGAGGTAACAAAACTATTTTTGAGGTGAAAAAAAAGTTTTTGTGGAGAAAAAAGAATTTGCGGTGAATTTTAAATATTATTCACCTCTTAGCGTCTGGTGGAAAAATATGACTTTATATTTTAGACACTACAATGAATTCTAATAATATACAGTACATTATACACCAATTTTTATGGAAAATTTAGAGGTACTTTAACATTGTCACTCATTACTTTTGGACCGCTGGACCGATTTTACTCATTTTCAATACCAAACTTTTCGGAAAAATGTCATAAAGCTATGTAAAAACGAGCAGTGCGTACTAAGAAAATTAGCCGATATTGATTTAAAAGATTTTTTAATTTTTGTTTTTCTTAAATTCAGCAAATTTTTAATATTTTTTGAATGTGCTATTAATATCGTGCTGTATTGAATTACATTTCTCACAGTTTTTGCGAATTCAATCCTTGTGATTGGTAGCAAACAAATTCAATTTCACATTTTTATAAGATTTTTATTATTTACTTTTTTGAAAATCAGAATTAGTTAATAACAATTATAACCCTTAGTGATTGAATTCAATAATTGGTTTAAACGATTAATAAAACTCTAATATAATCATCTGTAATCAGTCGCACTCAGTGAAATCATTTGATTGAATTCACAGCGTTTGGTTCCGAATTAATTCATTGTTCAATGGGACTGCAAATCGAATTAATAATTATTGAATTTTAAAGGGACCAAGAAATTCATGCATAGAAAAATTTGTAAATCGTACTAAATGAGTCATATTAGTATCATCTGAGGTTCAAATAGTACCATAAAAAGTACTATAGTACCAACTTTATCATCCCTGATTCAAATATTGAGAAAAATATTTCACAACAAACCAATACATACGCACTTTAGGCTGTCACTTAACGTTGAATTCTATTTTCAATAGATTTGTCCGCAACAGAACAGAACGAAAAAGTGAAAACTAACCAGACGTACAGACTTTCAATTGAACAGAAACAAAACAGTTGATTCGTAACAGAACAGAACGTACAAACTAATTCTGCCTTAACATAATATTTTAACCGATTTAAAACAAGTTATATCTGAAATATCTATGGTGGTCCACAAACTCTGCCCGCTATATCATCTAGCTCCGAAAGGAAAGTGGCAAAACGAATCCCAAGTCCGATTCATGGCATGGGTGCATTTTATTTAAAAAAAATTAAAAGCAAACATATTTTTTTTTAGTTTGTTTGTGAGGATCGATATGTTTGTGAAAATCATTACTTTTGTCAGTCCATATTTTTTATTTTTTATATATTGTTGCGTTAGCATAACGCATTATTTAGTGCAACATTTCGTGTAAAAGTAATAAGAAATGTAACTACACCATTACCATGATTAAAACCCCCATTACTTGGTAATGTTTTTTATACACTGATTAGTTTTATCATTTTGTTCCAAAAATTTAAAGTTTTGGTAAATGAAATTGAGTGTGATTTCGGCTTTTTGACGCATCAATTTTTAATTAAATATTGTGTAATTAAAACTATAAAAAAACAATAATAAATTATTAAAAAATAAATTCCATTGTTGTTTACATTTGTTTTTTTCATAAATATATGAACAGTGGAGGCGAATAAGGGTATACAGACCATATTTTGGGAAATGCGTTTTATTTACATAGTATAAAAGAAGAAGATAAACTTGGGTAAAAATTTTGCTATTTTAATGCGTTTTTATATAAAAAAAAATAGTTTTTTGTTTATATTTTTTTCTTTTTAAACGAGTTTGAGATCGTTTTTATAAATTATAATTATTTATTATTATTCTTTTCCAATATTTCGTCTCCACATTGAGTGACTTCTTCAGGGAAAATTGTGAATACGAAATATTGGAAAAGAATAATAATAAATAATTCTAATTTATAAAAAAAGATCTCAAGCTCGTTTAAAAAGAAAAAAAAAAACATACAAGAATATGTACCCATAATTAATTATATAACATTTCATCCGAAAAATGGCCCTATTAAATTGTATCAAATTACATTTAATTTTATCATATCAGACAAGTTTAGATATAATTAAAAGTGATTTGAGTCCGAATATCTAATTTAATATAATCGGATAATCGATAAGATTTTGTTTTAATAAATTCAGTTTTCAAGCTACAAACCAGTGTGTCATATAAATTGGTCATTTGAGTTGAAATCAAGAAAATTTTAAATAAACTAATTATTAAAACGAAATTTTATCAACCAAATTAAAATAATTGTTCCCTGAAGAAGTAACCCAATGTTGAGACGAAATATTGGAACTAAATAATTATAATTTATAAATAAAGGATCTTAAGATCGTTTAAAATAAGAAGAATTAAATAAAAGATGATCAAAGAATACTTAAAATTTTTAACAGGATGGTCTATATAAAGGGTATAAATATAAATATCGTAAGTTAATATTAGATCTTCTCATAAAAACCGGCATATAACTTGTGATATGGTAAAACTATGATAAACATAAAAATTATTTTAGTTTTCAAGCTACAAACGAATGCGTCATATAAATTTGTCATTTGAGTGGAAATCAAAAAAATTATAAACAAACTAAAGTTTTCTATTTGAAATGCTGAAAATTTCCAGTTGACATTGAAAATTTACATTTGCAATCAAAGAAGTTATAAAAATAATTAAAGATTTGTTTTGAATTTTTAAGCCATAGTGGGAATATTCAAATTGAAATAAAGATTTTCGCGTTATATACCATTTTACTTAACATTTTCTCAATTAAAAATGGATAATCACAATTTAATTTATAATTTTTGCAAGTTCTAAATCAAAATTTAAACTTATTCCAAAAACTTATTTAACAAATTGTGAAAAATAGTTTGTACTAGGCTGGTCCCTATACGGATTTCATTCTAGCCTACCGAAATCGTCAGGGGACAATGTTCTTAGAATTTTTTCAGATATTTGTTAGGTTATATCACAAACTCAATGGGAATTTCTTGTTAACATTGAAATATCAGAAAAAAACAACAACAAAATTAATGAGTTTTAAATTTTTACAAAATTCTACACTTCAGATTCGAAGTAAAACTAAATTTTAATATACAACCACATATTATTATACGAATATAAAATTATATATGAATTCATGTTATTTAATGTATACCATATGTAGAAATATGCGCCAAATCTATGGCAATATCAATCGATATATATTTAGATATTGATATGTATGGGGCCATATCAAAAATTTTTGAAAACTCAAATCCAAGATAAAATTTATAATATTATATTAAACAAGTTATGATTGTATATGAACGGTTTTACTCTTGTAGTATTTTTAGTTTTTTCAATATTTTTTTTGAAATTAATTGCAAAGAACTTTTTCATTTTTAACACAATTTTGAAAATACAAAATCAAAACAAAGATTTTATTGACAAAGTTCAAAGATGACATTCTAAAGTTGTATTTTGACTTTTAAAATTTTGCAAAAATACCGTTATTGTAAGTGCTATTTGTATTTAAAGTAGGAACATCAAAAAAGTTATAAAGTGTGCGCCCAAATAAACGTTAACACAGAATTTTTTTTTTTTTTTTATTAATTAATAATCATATAATTACAAATTATATACGGCGCGTTGTTGCTAAAATAGACCAGTGCCTCTGGTGGGAATCGAACCCACGACCCCAGCACTGATAAGCCAGCACGCTACCAACTAGCCTACCTAAAATAATTTTTTTTTTCAAATTTTATACAGATTTATATTCTGTATTATCTTATATAAAAGTCTAGGGTTTAATATAATTTTTTTCTTAATTTTTCTGATATGCCTCCCATAACCAATTTCTGTTGTGATTTTTCTATCCACTTACATATATCGAAAGTTGGAAATAGATTTCAGAATTTTTTGGAAATATTGATAGTTTTTTTGTTTGGTGCTATTCCCAGACATTTCTAAGACTATCCGCTACAGAAAACTTCGGTCCGGGAAGCTGTGAAAAATCTAAAAATGCATAATACTTGGCGTCCATAATATATCACTTTAATTTTTGATAAAAATCTTTATAGTGGTTTTGCTTGTTTTTCGACTTCACTATTCTTCTTAGCATTCCTATTCTGAACTTTTTTTTTTAGTTTAAATGTACTAAGCCCAACAATTTGTTTAACCTAGCACCCAAAATGTTCCGAACATAGCACGCGTCGTGTTACTTCGCAACCAGAAACCTTTGGATCAGCTCTCAAAATCTTCTTTAATTTTTTGGCTTTGTATGGGTTCCTGGGTTTCTTTGTTTTAACAGTTTCAGGTTTTCTGCCAATTTTTAGGTCTTTGTTAAACTGTACTACCACATTCGAAACAAACTGACAGGACACGTGTAATTTTTTTGTGATTTTTTTGAAAGTCCAACTTTTATTATTTCGAAAAGTTTAAAAAACCCTTTTATGTATTTACTTTCGATTATTTATTGTGAATTAACTATACAATTGATTATGACTAATCAAATTTGTATTATCGAACATAGTCTGATGAATAAAAAAATATTTAAATTAATCGCAAAAAAAAGTTATAAAGAAAAATATGTTAACGTTTATTAGGGCACACATTTTATATTAGAAATAAAAACAACTTTAATAATATATTATAAACAATTCTGAGCCATATACTTGACTGTGACTGTAAAAGGTATTAAAAAGAGCGTTATTACATCGTATTCAGTTTATTTGTTAACTGAATTTCCTTGACATCCTTGAACCTTTTCTAACTTACTAACAATATTGTAGTGGTAATACGGTCCAATTTTCATTAGAATCGCATAATAAATACTGTACTAAATCATAATTTTTCCAACATGCTTTCGAAAATAAATTGGTCTATATACCCTTGTTCGATATTTTGGAAATGTTTGCGAAGTTTATCCAACTTCTACTTAGTTTTTTTAACACAACATTTTGCATATTAATAAATGTGTAATAGATTTAAAAATATGTTAAAAAAAATATTTATAAAATCAAGTTTTAAGCATTTCCTACGTTTTTTTTTCGTCTCCTGAACAAATTACTTTATGGTCTGTATGCCCTTTTTCGCGTCGCCTCTTTATATCATAACCTATTAACAGATCTTTAAATAATAAAATGTTTATAAACTTATTATTTACGTGAAGAAAAATTTGCGTAGAACTTTTACGTTATTTACGTACCAAAAAATATTTACGTTTAAAATTAAACGTAAAAGTTTATGAATCAGCTAATAAACTTCTGCTAACCATTCAACCGATCAGTTAGCCACCCAAAATATTCAGCCAAGATATCAAAACAAATCATCATAGCAGCATCGCTGCTGACACCCACTACACTGCGTTGCATAACTATAATTGCAAATGATGTTTGCTATTTTTTCTACTATTATATAGCATATGTAAAATTTAAGAGATTACTTAATTGATTTAAGAGAATAATTGTATAATAATATGTTGTTAGTGTTGTATAACTATAATTACATATAACGGTAAACAAAGAAGAATTGCAAATAAAGAAAATTTAAATAATTCTTTTTGTTTTTTATGCAATTTTAATCTATTTGCAATAAAATGCCGCTTGATTCATATCTAAGTGATTTTGAAAAAAGAGCAAATTTCAGCCTATTTAAAAAGTGGCTTAAGTTTTCTCGAAATTGCTAGAAAAATAAACCGTTCACCTGTGGTGGTCACAAATTTAGGGTGAAAATAAAACAGGCGTACCGAAAAAAAAGCTTTTTGATCGGGATCGGCGTAAAATAATCAACTGTACCTGCAACTCAATGAACAGTCTCAATTAGATAATCGATAAATGTAAGGTAAATGCGTCCAATTCAAACATAAGTAGACTCTAAACGGATTCCCAGAGAATTACTCGCCAAAAGCTATGTCTGTGCCATGGCTATTACCCGACATAAAACTGCACGACTTAAATTCGCTAAAACGAATTTACCAACCAACTGAATAAAGATAAGTCAGTAATCGCTGTTGTTGGTAGAACTGTTTAAACACTATTTTCTTTTAAAGGTGATTTTTTTCTTATAATATTAATCTTGATTTTCCAAATGATTTTAACAGCTTTGGAGAGACCTACGTAAGGTACCACAATATTTCTCAAAAAGAAATTTCGGAGGCGAATCCTTATCGTTTTGCAACGCAGTGTAGATCTCGTAGAACACTGGACAACTGTATAGAATTTTGCCAAGCTATTTGTTTAGTGTCAAGAGAGCATTTGCCACAGTCACATACCACAATTTAATTATTCGCTAAAAGTAAATTTTTTCGTTTTGAGTCTTCAATATAAATCTATTTGAATTTAAGTGAAGTGAATTTTTTGTTTGTTTTTAGCATCCACAGGGTGCCTTAGGTTTCATAGATTAATGCTGATTTTATGTGTGTTTATTGTTTTTTTTAAAAGAAACTAAAGTAAATAAACTTTTAATTGTTAAAACAAAAAAAAAAAAAAAACATATTAAGTTGTCTTTATTTGAAAATCGAAAAACAGAAAAATAAAATAAATATTTGTTTAAAATGTCGGTGTGGATGACTTATGTGACCCGACGACGACCAGGTCAACATCGTTATTGTCACCAAGGAATGTATTATTTAGTAAGTCTTAAGTATTTCTGTGTATCACTGAAAATAGAACAAAATTTTTTTGTACTACACCATTTCCCATAGTTTTTCTTTTTAAATTCTAAATCACAATTTTAAAAAATCTCAAAAATATATTTAACAATGCTCTTATTTTGGTTCAAGAATATACTAGATTAAATTAGGATATCCCTAAAGGGCAATGTCTTAACCAGAAATCGTATGAACGAATTTTTAGGAAATAATGTTTAGCATAAATAGCAAAACATTTAAGTTTGATCAATATATTAGCTCAATTTCGGGTTTTTCGAAAACCGAAAATCGCCATATCTTGTTAAGTAAACTTACAAAACACGAACTTTTTGAACTGTATTTATATAAGCTCTCAGAGGATAGTCCGGTTAACTCCAATTTTCTAAATTTTTTATTTTATGATGTAGAAAAATTCGTTGCAATGCTAAATATAAAAGGTCCGCCATCTAACGTTTTTTTTCAACTAGTGCTTATTTCGTAAATGGTAACACTTAGCTCATGTCTGATTTGACAGATAATTAGTTTTATCCTTCCGCTGAACAAATATGGTCCGTATGTTCGTTATCTTGTGAAAAAAGTGAAAGAAACTGGCATCCTCATCGATAACCCAAAGCGTGAAAAGCCAAAAACAGTGCGTACACCCGAGAATATTGCTGCTGTGGCAGAAAGTGCGCGTGAAGCGCCATCAACATCAATTCACCGTCGTTCTCAACAATTGAACATTTCGGAGACATCATTGAGACGAATTTTGCATAAAGACCTTGGTATGACGCCATACAAAGTTCAATTGGTTCAGGAGTTCAAAAATTATGAACGCGAAAAGGCTAAATTTTGTTTTACTTATGAACAAATATAAAAACTTTTCAAAAATTAATTTGTACAAATCCAAAAAAATTAAAAAAGTCCTAGAAAAGTGGTTTAAAATTTTTTTTTATAAGATAAAACGAACAACTCCAACAAAATTGTGTATAGATGTTACTTTAAGTAGACCAGAAATTGCCAATGGTCTGAAAAATCAACCACTGGAAGAGCACTTTTTTCCAATCGTCCAACAAAAAAGTGCTGGCAAAGGACTGATTTACAACGCTCTGCCAACTTTAGTAAAAAGTGCTTTGCCAGTACTTAATTAACAAAATTTACAACCGTAAAAATATTAAAAGCGCTGGCACAGCCCTGGCTTATAATGCTCTGCCAACGTTCATAAAAAGTGCTTTGCCAGTACTTGATTTACAAAATTTACAACCGTAAAAATAAAAAAGCACTGCCACAGCACTGGGTTAGAACGCTTTCCCAACATTGGCAAAAAGGGCATTGCCAGTACTTATTTACAATTTAATGCATGTACTTGTTTTTAAATAAATTAGCAGGTTTTAATAAAAATAACAAATAAATTATAATTTTTAAATTTATTTTACATACTTTATTGCTATTATTTATATAAAAGAGTTATGCAAATGTTTCATTATTAACCAGGGATTTTTTGATTTTAATTTTTTCGAGCAAAAACAAAAGTTATTTTTTGATTTTTATTTTTTTATAACTTATGAATTTCAACTCAAGAAATTGAATTAGCAATCAACTTAATAGTTTTCTTGATTTATAGCTAAAACATAACTATATTTAATATAGCATTAAAGTATCGCTGTAGTCAAAATTTAAATCTTAAATTATTTTTAAATACTTTTTTTAGGAAGGCATAACACAATTTTAGTAAACATAATTAGTAACAAATAAATATCAAAAATAACTTTTAATGTGTGCGCCCCGGTAGGCTAGTTGGTAGCGTGCTGGCTTATCAGTGCGGGGGTCGTGGGTTCGATTCCCACCAGAGGCACTGGTCTGTTTTCGCTACAACGCGCCGAAGGCCATAGTAGCTAGTGCTCGGTTAGGGTAATAGTATATAATTTGTAATTATATGATTATTAATTAATAAAAAAAAAAAAAAAAAAAAAAACTTTTAATGTTGCTCAAAAAAATAAAACTCAAATAATAACTTTTACTTTTGCCCGAAAAAATAAAAATCAAAAAATAATTTTTATTTTTGCTCAAAAAAATAAAAATCAAAAAATAACTTTTATTTTTGCTAAAAAAAAATTTTAAAAAGCAATGCATTTTATTATAGATCAAATTATTATAGATCATAAGGATCAAAATGGTATACTTAAAACAGTTTTCCGAGATTTACTTCTAGTTGCTTCTTTTGATTAAAAATTTGAAAATAACTGTTATTTTCGGTCACTGTTATTAACAGTAGTAAGAATACACTTCAATTCTACCATATTTATATTTATTTCAATATTAATTTCAATCATATTTTTAACTGTGAATATTCATTCCAATTTCTTTTGATGATACTGGATAGTTAAACGAATCGCTAACTTCATTAAAAATAAAACCTTTTAAATGAATGTCACAAACATTGTATTTGGAACGTTTTGTGCTAAAAATTTCGTTTCCTATCATATTGTTGCCATTGTCGAGTAAACAAACATTGTCAGGATGAATAAATGTAATCTGTAAACCAGAAATGCTAACATAGGAAAAAAATACTCTAGTTTCCAAGGTTTCTTGAAAATTTTAGAAAATTTCCAAATTTTTAATTGTATTTACCCAATTTTAGAAGAAAATCTTTTTTTTTTAAAAATTAAATTTTTTCTATAAAAAATTACAAGTTCACAGTCAGAATACAAAGAATTACTGTTATTGAGTTTTATTTTAATTTATATTGTAGAAATTGAATTTGTATGTTAACTTTTTTACATAATTTTGTTATTTTTAAATAATAAAACCAAAATTTTATAAAAAAATTATAATAAATACACTGTTTTTTTATTAATTTATTATTTACTTTCTTAGTTGTTTTACCAATGCTTTGCCAACGTTTTAAAATTATGGTTTTGCTACTGGCAAAGCGCTCATTGCCAGTGCTTTGCCAACGTTTTAAAAAAGAAAAGGCCAAGCCCTTCCCGGTGTTATCATTTTAGCAAAGTACTTATTTTATCATTAAAACGGCACTTTATGTGTTGTTCTACCAATGCTTTGCCAACGTTTTAAAATTATGGTTTTGCTACTGGCAAAGCGCTCATTGTCAAAGCACTGACAATGAGCGCTTTGCCAACGATTACAAAAAGGAACGGTCAAGCCCTGCCCAATGTTATCATTTTGGGGTTGACAAAGCACTTAAATCTTCAGAAATCCAACACTCTGTCAACGCTCATACCATCGTTGAAAGCACTGGGCCAATGCTTTGCCGTTCATATTTTTCTGGCTGGGTATATTTAAGAAGCGATTTATCGGATTTTGATGATTTTAACGGCATCGAATATCCACGTATATCGTTTTTGATCTTCATAACTAAGAAGTAACAATTTTAATTGCAGTATGGACTTTTGCTAGCGATACAATTTTCAAATGCTCTTTTAACTTTGAAGGTGTATAGTACAAATTTAATTTTTAATTATTTTGTACATAACGTTGCCTTTTCTATCAAAAGAATAACAACATTTTTGTTAAAAATATCTTAATGCTATTTTAAATATAGCACCTTTATCGCATTTTGACAATTTATATGCCATATGATACCTAAACTCATAGAAGTAAACCTGTAGAAATAGCTGAAAAAACTACTAAAAAATTTTAAAAATTATCTTGCAGAAAAACTGCTAAATGTAGCAAATAGCTAATTTTTTTGCTAAATATTAATAAAATAAGAACAGCAAAAATAAACCTATTAACTTTACAAAATTTTAGTGATAATCGATGTGAATTTTAGTTAATTGAAAATAGCATTTTACTCTGTAAAATTAGCAAAAACTTTTACTAAATATTTGTAGACTCAAAATAGCAAACAAAACCTGTAATATTAACAACATTTTTACTATATTTACCTAAAATGTAGTAGAATGCCAATAACAGTTTATTTTGCTAAAATAAAAAAAACAGGTTTTTATTTGACTTAATAAACTAAAAAAAAAATTCATAATTTATAACTACAAAAAAACTTTAAAAATTTTAAATGATTTTTTTATCTACTAATATTTAGTAAATGTTTTTGCTGATTTTAGCAGATTATTTTATTACTTTCAATTAACCATAACGTGGCTCAAAAATAACTAAATATTTGTCAATACAACAGATTTATTTTTGCTATTCTTATATTACTAATATTAAAAAAAAATATCAATTAATTTTAGCAGTTTTTTCTGCAAGGTCATTTTTAACAAATTTTTAGTAGCTTTTTTTTTTGTTATTTTAACAGGTTAATTTCTATGAGTGTAAAAACGTCCAAAGTTGGAAATTTGTGTTTCCGTGTGCATTTTAATTCACTATGCAATTTTCAAACCCATTCCTTAGTGTTAATATGACCCATGAAAATGTTCATTATAATTATTTTACAAGTTTGATATAATTTTTATTAAAAATAAAAATTATGTCTTTTCGACCTTTAATTGTGCAATGAAAATGAAATAGGGCATTAGGACAATATCCTAATAAAGATGCGTAGAATATACAAAAAACAAATTTTTTGTAAAATAAACGAAAATTTTACATTTTACGAAAGTTTTTGTAGTTTTGACAATAACTTTGTAATTTTATGCATGCATTATTATGAGTGTACTCAACAGGGAAAACGTAATTATTGTTAAGTCAGGTATGCGAAAAACGATGGTGTTCGCCGTTTTCAATGTAATAGCTTGTTTTTTCCGATATTCGCAATATAAAGTTCAAATTTAAAGTGTAATAAAAACTATATTTTTTTTTTGCGTTTTGGGTAATTTTTTGCATTTAATTCAACTTAACTCTACTGAAAATTCACAACATTACTTTAGCTGCGTTCGACGTACCCCTATGGAAAATGAGGAGTCAATTGTCCTAAAAGTGACTGGTTAAAGAAGGACTTATCACAAGACTGGTATAATTTAATACTGAAGTGGGTTAAGCAGTGTCAATTGTCCTAAAATTACCAATCCCGTGACTGGTAAATGGAGGACATACCGCTTAACCAGAATGCTTATTAACAAGAAAAACCCAGTTGGCCAGAATTTTACCCATTGGAAGCTGTTTAGTTTTCGTTTATTTTATACGACATGTCTCTTTTGCGACAGTCTAGTGGTATGCCCATCTTTGGTTAGTCCTGTGGCATACCACTATGTGGTTTAAAACAGGACAAATTACCCCCTCCTATGACAAGCCAATGTTAAAGTAGCCAGTTGTTTACATTTTTTAAAATGTTGATTAGATTTTTTACAACACACATTGTAAAAATTCTAATCAACATGATAAGAAACAGTATTTTGTACGACACGAAATCTAAAAAACGACTTCGGGAATAATTTACGGAAAACCACGTTGGCATCAATTAACGGGAAAAAAAATTTTTTAGTACTTTTCAGTCAATGAATTGATCTTAATGTAAATTGTATTTAATGGCTTCTGCATAAAATTTAAAAAAGCAAATATCGCGAAAACGAGTGCTAACTTTAGAAAGCTTCTATGTCCAATAAATTCAGCCTAAAATGAAAATTGTCTACTAAAATGGGAAATGGTATTAAAATGGAATATATTCATACATTGAAAGATTAAAAAAATACTTAAGATATCCAAAATATCCACCACAATTAGTGTGATTTATGTAAATGTTATTGTTTTTGTTTTTTTGTTCAAAGTGTCACATGCTATTTTGTTTTGGCTAAAAAGTGGGTCGGTCTTTTCTGTTGGTTTGGCTGTTCAAAAAAAAAAAAAAGACACCTCAGTTGGCCCCCAATTTTAAAATAAACAAAAGTTATTTATGATGCTATGCATGGATTTTAATTATAGAATTTCGATCTAAAAACTTAGATATTTATACGTTATTTTCAATATATTCCAGCAACGTCATTCACAACCAGAATTTGAGTCAGCACAACGTCACCAACATTCATCTTCACGTCCCTTATCTGAAGCTAATTCTGATTTAAGTGCAGAATTGTCAACACCACCAGCCACATTTAAATCAAACATTGAACTGTCTACCATTTCCCATGTTACAGAAGATAAACGTTCCCATAGTGCCAACTCAAATGACGGCACTTCTATCGGCAGTAGTTTTATTCATTTGCAAAAAAGAGACAAAGATTCTTCAGAGGCCAATGAACGCAAAAGAGTTTTACCAAAACATCAAAGACCTTTAACACGTTATTTACCAATTTTCTCACCCGATTTGGATTTAAGGCAGCATATAGAATCGGCTGGTCATCAAATAGCTCTGTGTAATCATGTCTTTGTTGATTCCAACTCGTGTAGAGGGTAATTATTTAATGAATTGATGTATTGATTATATTCTTTATCAATATTTTTACTTTTCTAGATATCTTCATAAATTGGGTGCCACATTTCATGGCTGGTCTAAGCGTTGGTTTGTTTTGGATAGACAACGTAACGCTTTTATATACTATTCCGATAAATTGGAACGTAAACCTAGAGGTGGTGCCTACTTTTCCGTAAGTATAATTTTATATATCTCTTAAGGCGCAATATTTGTTGGCGCCATTCACCCTGTAATTCATAAAGGCTTTGTTAAGTTATAAAAGGTTTATATACCGAAATTTGTAAAAAAAAAATTCCCAAAAAAAAAACCTTTAAAAAATTTTCATGATATACCGGTTTGCGGTTTTATGCTGGATTTTTTAAAATGTACAATTTGTTAAAGGACCCATGTGAAAATTGATTCGTATATGAACACATATGATCATAAATGGGCTTATATATGATCATATAGTGGTATAGCTTGCCATACATTGATCAATATATGACCATATATGTTCCGATCCGAAATTTAAGGGTATATGGTCGTATATGATCATATATATTCATATATACTCATATATGATCCATATATGCTCATCATATATGAGCTCATATATATATGTTAATATCCATATATGCTCATATATGATCATATACGACCATATACCCTCAAATTTCAGATCCGAACATATATGGTCATATATGAGACCATATATGGTCATATATGAGACCATATATGGTCATATATTGAACATATATGGACAACTATACCCATATATGATCAATGGCCCACAAAAAGAATTTATTAAGGGTTATTTTCGCATGATTTAACAGAAAATACTACACAATTTGTCTACTTGGAGTGAGGAGTCAATTACCCTCAAAGAACCTATTCCGTCGGTGTCGTAGCCAGGATTTTGCATTTTCGAATATTCGAAAAACCGGTCGGTTAACCGGTTATTTTTTAACAGGATATTTTACTTGAAAAATTTAGCAAAACCTTTAAAAATGCGTTATTTTTATATAAAAAATGTGGAAATTTTTTTCTAATTTTTCGTCATAGAAAATTTCCCTCAATTCATAAATTTTGCACAAATAATGCGTGAACTCAAAGTAGAACGTATGTACAAAGCACTAAAAACCTGTTACTTTAACAAAATCATTTGAAATACACACAGAGAAATAAAGTGCCAACCGCATTGTAAAGTGTATATTAATGGTAAAAACTTATAAATTCAGTTAGTACAACGATATTTACATTCGATTTCTGAAAATTTTGGGTATTGCAACTAAAATAACAGAACTTTGTGGTGAAAACTAATGTTAAGTTGTGCCAACACTCAGAAAAAAGAGCATCATATTTTGATAGTTTAAGATCATCATGTTATGGTAGAAACACGTAACAATCATAATATCATCCATATAATAATATTATGATTCTTCAATAATAAAATGATCAATCAGAATCATGTTTCCGATTGCTAGGACCATACTATGATAATTTCTTAAGCGCAATCATGTTCAATCAGATTTTTTCTTCGTGAACAGTCTGAAATTCGTAATAACCGAATTTGAGTCGTAGTACCAACGGCTCAAAAGTCTAAACACTGGTAAAACATTTGCTGTATAAAAATTATAATGCTTTGTTTAAAAAAGTTTGTAGTCGGAAGGTTCCGAGTTCGAGCGCGGTTTCAGGCAAACATTTTTTTTATAATTTTTCTATACTTTTTAATATTATTTTTTCATTTTAATTTTTTTTTTTTTTTTGGAAAAGCTCTATTAAGACCAACTTTTGTTTTCCCAAGGTTGGCAAGTTGTTTCCATCAAAGCTTATGCCAGTGCTGATATATTTGACCAGCCAACTGTTACCCAATAGTTATCATTTACTTACGTTTTAAGCTATCAAGTATTATATGTCTCGTTAGCTCGTTGGTTAGTGCTGTCGGCTGCCATTCTGGAGGCCACGGTTCGATTCCCGGCGTTACCAAAAATAGTATCCATGAATTTTTTTGAAATTAGATTTTGGGAAACAAATTTTTAGACCATCTATTTCATGGTTTTGCCAACATTCTGCCAACGTTGCACATTTTGTTTCTCCAGTGCTTGTCGGACACTTTTTGAACACTCGGAATTTTTGTCTAATGATGTTATCACTTTTGGATTGGGAAAGCAATTGTTTCCAGCCTTGCACCACTTGCTAAAGTGCCTTGCCAGTGCTGGTCCGTTTATCTTTCTTTGATTGGGAATCTAAGGAATAGAAGCCTCAGAAAAAGCTTAAGAAATATTCTTTATACTCCTTTTAGAGCCAGAGTTGTTTTCTTTCGCTTTACCCCAAATTATAGTTTTAAAAAATGCGTATTCGATTTTTTTATGAAATTATATTTATTTATTTATTTACAAAATATTTTACAAAATAAATTCATAAAATATAGGAAAATGGGCGCCGGTAACAAGACCATATGCGCTCGTATTACAGAAAATACAGTGAATTATTATATTACTTCTTTACATTTCAATATTTAAAATATGATTCGAAAATTAATCCATTAAGTATAATGACTAAAATTAAAATACAATTAATTACAAAAATGAGAAAAAAAAACTAATAAAGAATATTTTTTCCGAAAATGAATATTTTTTTTTTTTTTTTAATTTATAAAATAAAATAAACATGAAAAATTGACCTAAACATCCTGAATGTTGTGTTGTTGTAGACTTTTTTTATCTTTGTGATGTTATTGGTAGTCACACAGTCTAGTATCTCATCAAGCGATTGTTCTATCCCCGATACCGGGAAAATTTTTAGCAAATGAGGAATGTCAAGTATAACATTACAATTGAAACATCTTGGCGGGTCAGTTTTCTCATAGTAGTGTTTTGAGTTAAATATACATTTACCCACCCTTAGGCGGGCTAACATAACACATTCAGACCTGGTCAAATTGCTGTTGTATCTAGGTCTGGTCGAAGACATGTTCTGCAGATCTTGGGTTGCCCTAAACGGATTTGTTATGGCCTTTGGGAAACATGGAGTTTCTGTTATCTGGGGTAAACTTAGTGCCCTTTTAGCACCATAATCAGCTCTTTCGTTCCCCTGAATTCCAATGTGTGAGGGAATCCACAGTATTAAAATTTGGTGAGTTTCATTTTCCAACTGTAATATATCATCATAAACACCGTTGTGATTTATAGCCTGGGTTGCACTTAGGCTATCGGTACAAATTGACGTTTTTCCGCCATGCTGGGTGGCAAGAGCAATGGCTGTTCTTATAGCTGCAATCTCCGCCGTGAAAATCCCTGTATGATCTGGTAATCGAGACTCTTTAATAGTTTCAAATTGTGTGGTTGATAGTTGTCTAACTATGGCGTAAGATGTTATACTATTATTAAAGGATCCATCTGTATAGTAAATCATATTCGGTGAAAAAGATGACTTTTTCTGAGAGAACATTCTCTTGAAGCACATTGGATCAGTATTGTCTTTGATGAAACGACTCAAACTATCATCTGCCTGAACAATAGCATTAGAAAACCTGGGTGTTATTGGCTTTTGTGGTAGCGAAATGTTTGAGTTTCTCAAAATAGAGATGACGTTATCAGTAGCAGATGGTGGACAAGATATTGCAGAATTAAGGTTTTTCCAAAAAGATTTATGTAAGCCATCAGAAGATATGGTAATCGCCCTGGATGCTACGTTGACAGCAGTTTTTTTCCAAAAGAGTACGAAAATCCGTGTAGTTTGCCTCATTTCTTAATTTATCAAGCGGCGTTGTACGAAGCAGACCAGAGGCCGTTCTGAAGCAGTTGTTGGTGGAGGAATTAATTTTATCTACATTTTTTTTTTGAAGTCCAGCCGTAAATTGTTATACCATGCAAAATTGTTCCGATCGTCAAGGAACGACAGATGTTGAGTGCTGTTTCTATATGTGGACCTTTATTCCTTGAACAAATGAGCTTTAGCAGGTTGTTAATTTTACTCAGTTTGTAAGTTAACTGTTTGACATGACTGTTCCAAAGAAGATTTCTAGTAAAAAGCAAACCTAAAATTCGTATTTCATCCGAAAGTTGAATATTAACTTCTCTAATAGAAATTGTCCTGCATGTACAGTCCCTTTTCCTGCAAACGTGTAGAATTTCAGATTTATGGACTGGTATAACAGCACCTCTGCTCTTAGCCCACAGATGTATTTTCATATCAAGATTGCCTAAATTTACACGAACTACTTCCGGGTTACCTGAAGCCACTGCAAAAACATTGTCGGCGTAAATGCCAATGTAATCGATTCCCGGCAGGTTTTCTA
Source organism: Delia radicum (assembly GCA_021234595.1). Taxonomy (NCBI): domain Eukaryota; kingdom Metazoa; phylum Arthropoda; class Insecta; order Diptera; family Anthomyiidae; genus Delia; species Delia radicum. Next base: position 303,053,551 of record CM037851.1, on the reverse strand, counting down.
CAGCTTTGGCCAACGAGTTTGCATACACAGAGTATAATACTACGGATAGTGGGGAACCCTGAGGCACTCCATTATCCAGTGAGTGTGTCATTGAGAAATATCCATCTACTTTAACGGTTAACGTGCGGTTCCTGGGGAACGAATCCAATAACTTAAGGATATTTTTCGGGATACCCCATTCATGAAGCTCCATTATGATGAATGTGGACACTACTCGGTCGAAAGCTTTCTCAATGTCCTCTGAAAGAACCAAATTATGCTTACCATTTTTAGGTTTTGTCGCAGAATTTCCTCAAGTTGGTGACAAATGCTGTGAACTCCATGTCTAGGTATAAAGGCGTGTTGTAAGTTTGACAAATTCTGTCTTGTAAACTTCCAAAAGAGTCTGGCTAAAATTTTTTCAAGTATCTTTGATAAAACTGGCAACAAAGAAATCGGCCTATATCCTTCAGGACTGTTGGGGTTTTTTCCGGGTTTTGGTATCGGCGAAAGTACAGCAGTCTTCCAATCATGCGGGAATATTCCAGTGGATAGTATGTTGTTGTAAAGTTCACAAAGGCGTAGTTTCATAATATCTGGAGCATTTTTTATCATGGCATAAGTAATTTTATCACGTGCTGGAGTTGATCCTTTTAAAGATTTCATTATCTCATTAAGTTCAGGTATTCTAATTTTTTGGTTCATTGCTACAATCTGTTGATTTGTCGGTAGTAGACAGTCAATATTCAAATTATTTTTGGTAGCTATGACTTCAGGATCGAATGCTGCATCCGAGCTAAGGGAGGACCAAAAACGTGCAAACCCGCCAGCAATGTCTAAGGGGTGTGTTAAGCTGATATTATCCACATATATATTAGGAAAACTATGAATACGATTTTCCCTTAAGTTGTTGACTTTATCCCAAAGAACTCGAACATCCATTTCGGGATTTAGGGAGTTTAGGAAGTTTTCCCATGTTTTCCTTTTGGCGATTTTACATTCCCTCTTAATTTTTGCACATAATCTTTTATAATCAATTATATTATCATTATTACGAATCCTTTTAAAGGTTTTCCATGCCTCTTGCCTCAAAGAAATTAATTTAGAAATATCCGAATTAAACCATACGGGGTTATTTTTATCCTTAGGTTTCCGGCTGAGCGGGATGGATTCATTCGCAGCTTTTCTAAAAATGCGTTTTAATTGAGCTGCCTCTGCGTTGATGTTAGACGACCTTTCAGATTGACTTTCGACTAGAGCTGCTCTCTTTTCAAAAAGAGGCCAGTCAGCTTTCCTGTCCATAAAACGTGATGAAAGTTTTCTATTAACAATTTCGATATTATTCGTAATCTTAATAGGAAAGTGATCAGCAACCTCTGGAATTGGCAAGCAAGTCCAGGTCAAGTTTGGAGCAAAATCAATGGATGACATAGATACATCTACAGCAGTTAATGTGTTTCTTGTGTTAAGTAGAGTGGGTGATCCATCATTCAATACTACCAAATTCTTCAAAAACTCTACCATTTGGGGAGTTTGAGGACGAACCCCATAGTATATTCTGGGAGTTTAAATCACCCAGCACTATATGATGGCCATTTTCGTTAATAGATATATTTATGAAATTATATATTTATAGAAATCCTACAATACAACTTGTAGCTACAAAACATTGAAAAATGTATATTTGACGTTTTATAATTATAATTATGTTTATGTTTTACTTTTAAATTTTAAAAGATTAAAACCAAAAGTTTATTTTTCGATCATTTATCATAAATTATGATGTGAGCAAAATTATTCAAGTTCAAGATCATTTGTTTTTTGTTAAACAAAAAACTATGCAATGTTTATTTATTAATTAAAAAATGTCTTCATCCGCTAATTTAATGAAGACTTTAGCTACTGACAGGTCCTTACATGTTTCATTTAATTTAGTTTATAAATTTATAATTTATACACTCAGGGAACTTCTGTTTAAAAATATGTAATTGTTTGTTTTAATGTAAATATCAGTCATTTGTAGAACAAATTCAATTTTTTACTCACCTTATAGTTCATCTAAAAAAAAACAAACCACATCAAATGACTGTTTTATGATTTTACATTAATTTTTTACAGTCGTTTTTTGTTATTTAAAGAAGTAAAAAAAAATATATGTTTGTTTATTTTTTACTAACATATGTGGTTAATTTTTACTACAATTGTTAGTAATTTTTTGAACAGTAAAAACAAATAACAAATGTTAGTTGAATTAAATGAAATGTTAGTGAAATTTCATTTGTTTTTGACTGCATTTGCTGTCGTCTTTACCTGCATAATATCCTTAATGTATATATTTTAATAATTCTTTGTATTTTTTTTCTGTCATTCCAGACAATTGATGAAGTCTATTTAGATCATTTGAATATATCGAAAAGTGGTCGCCCTCATTGTACATTTATTGTTAAGACTAAAAAACGCAGCTATCAATTACAGGCAGCTTCGGATGCTGCAGCCCGAATATGGATTGATGCCATAATAACTGGAGCTCAAGGCAACTTAGACTATTAGTATTATATACATTACGATACAAAAATATATTTTTTATAATATATTTTATAATTTTTTTATTCATTTTAAGTGTGTTTTTTTATTAAACTAACTAAATATTAAGTAAATAAGATTTTGAACTGTATTTTTTGAAAATGCTCAACCAAAGGAAATATATATAATTTTACATTAATATTTTTTTTTTTTTTTTTGTATATTTATATGAAACTATTTTTAATGCTTATAATTTTTACAAAAATGTAGAGGTAAATATTTACGCAAAAAATCTTAAAGAATTGGAACAACAATATTTAACTACATAAATTCATTGTAAAACAAGAAATAAATAAATACATTCACACTACAGTAAAATTTTTATACAAATTGATTTAATTTTTTTTTTTTTTTTTTTTGAATTTTCTAACGCCTAGGTATCATTAAGACTGTACACTGTATTCAGTACAATACAACAGAATTTAACTAAAAATAGTTCATTTGTTTGGGTAAGGTCATGACCCAGGTATAAATTATGGGTGGTAATAAAAAACAAGCACTGGCAAAGCACACGTAGAACGTGGTCTTACAAAAAGAAGCACTAAATGCAAATGCTTTACCACCGTTTGAAACAGCTGCTTATGCAGTTTTATAAAAAATTATGCGTATTTTGAAAAAAAGGTCTGGAAAGTACCAAAATTGAACGCTTTGCAAACGTTTGAAATAGGTGATTAACCAGTACTTGTTTTATAAAAAATGATGCAAATTAAAAAAAAAACACTGGTAAGCCCTGGAAAGCACCAAAATCGAACGCTTTGTAAACGTTTGAAATAGGTGAATTAAAAGTACTTGGTTTACAAAATTGTCTACAGTTTTTTTTTTAAAGAAGCACTAGTAAAGTAACAAAATCGGACAATTTGCAAACGTTTGAAATAGGAGCTTTTCCAATACTTGGTTTAAAAAATTATCTACGGTTAAAAAACACACTGGCTTTGAAATAAATGTTTTTTGGGACTCGTTTTACTTTAATTTGAAAAATCAATAAAATTTAAATAACGAATAAAAAAATGTATATATTGTAGGCTTGGGCATATTAGGTCTTTCTAAAGACCGCTCTTTACAGTTCAGCTCCTTTCAATGAACTAGTTCGCTCTTCTAGTTCAACAGCTCTTTATCCTAAATTCAGCTGTGCGACACGAACTATTTGAAGTGAATTGAATCAGCTGATGCGAAACAAAATGTGTAAACAAAATGTGTAACTTTCTACTAAATTTACTATCGGAGAATAATTCAACACTTTAAAATATATTTAAAATGATTGTTAAATCATAAAATGTTACGTAATTATCCAGTTTTCCAGTTTTTCAGACATTTTATAAACTCAAAATTTAATTTTTTATTAATTTTTAGAAATGAAGAACTAGGTAACAATTTTTCGAAAGAAAGAAGAAATGAATAACGTCTCCTTTAACGTTAAAAAAAAAAATTGAGCTGGCAACATTAAAAAAACTCAAAAGCAACAAAAAGAAATATTACCCAAAAGACAAAAAGAACGAAAAGAGCGAAAGACCTAAAAGAGCTGATGATTGCGATCCAGCTCACTAGTTCAAAGAAAAGACTAGTTAAATTGAGCTAGTTCGTTCACGAACTACACAACTCTAATATATTGTCTTATGTATTTTCATCTTAAAATATATTTTAATATTATATTGCATAATATATTCTGTATCATGTATTATATGTTTATTTTGTATTAACATATCTAACGACATAAATACCGTTACCGATATGACTAAAATACCAAGACCCTTGAAATATCGTTGCTGAAATAACTAAAATACGGTTATCGCTAAAATACAAAAATAATTGAAATAGCGTTATTTTGAAAATACATTTACCGAAATAATCTAATAAGATCTGAACAAATAATCGCTGTTAATATCCCATTAAAACCACACATACCAAATAATGGGCAAATTAATGTATCGCCAGGGCATTAGTCATTACAATACACCTGAATTTACTGAAGAATTTTATAGGCGATGAGCCTAAAATAAATATGTGGACTCATTACCTAATAGGGGCTTAAGTAACTGGTTACTTATATGGTTACCGGGTTCGAAAAAGAAATGGATCCATAAATAGATTTTCATAAAAACAAAATTTCGTAAAAAAATTTATTACAATAATTTTTTTAAATTAAATAAATAACGTGGTCTCGCTGGGGTTCGAACTTGGTATCATTTGGTTGTTAGGCGAGAACTTTACCCACTGAGCTATCGTCATAAATAATAATAAGTTGCTTGAAATGTAAATGAATTTTTGTGCTTCGAGTTTCCGTTTGTGATGTGAAGTAAGTTGTCTAAATAAAGATTTTTAGAAAAATATTTTAAATATTAATTAACGTTTATATTTTATGCATTATGTAATTGATGATCGGTAAGTCATTATTTTAATTTTCGATATAATGTAAAAGGTAATTATGTATCAACGTAATCCATGAGTGAACAATTATTGGTAACTCATTAATTTATGTTTCGAAATAATGCTAAAGGTAAGGAGTGACCATTACAAAGTACCGCATTATGTAATCAATTATCAGTAACTCATTACTTGCTGTTGGAAAATAATAATACAGGTAAGTAGTACACATTACAAGGTAATGCATTACTTTATCGCACTCATTACCAAAGTTTTGCTGGAATATGTATATTTTCCCAAATTTTCATGATAAAATAGCTAGTCATTAAAATTCGTCATTATGTGTCAAAAATATCATTGTGCATTGACATTTCCTGAATAACTAAAATAACGTTACCCTTAAAATACCCTTACCGAAATAGCTAAGAACCCGTTAATTTTAAAATAACGTTACCGAAATAGCTAAAATAAAATTAACGCCAAAAACACGTTGCTGAAATAGCTGAAATATCGGTACCCCTAAAATACCGTTACCGAAAAAAAGAAAGGGAAAAGGACTTTTAAGAAAGGATATAGTTTTACAAAAGTTTTCAAATTTCAGAATTCGAAAAAAAGTTTTCGAATCTGCTTACAAAATCACCACCTGACTTAAAAGTCAAATTATGTTTTTAAATTGGTTATTACAACTCACAAATTGTAACTGTAGTAGTTTTCTGATTGTAGTGCATTTCAACTCAAATTTTGTATCTGCTAAAGTTTTCTGAGTGTAGTTATATTATTACAATGATGTCTCCGAAATGTTCAATTGTTGAGAACGACGGTGAATTGATGTTGATGGCGCTTCACGCACACTTTCTGGCACAGCAGCAATATTCTCGGGTGCACGCACTGTTTTTGGCTTTTCACGCTTTGGTTTATCGATGAGGATGCCAGTTTCTTTCACTTTTTTCACAAGATAACGAACATACGGACCATATTCGTTCAGCGGAAGGATAAAACTAATTATCTGTCAAGTCAAACATGAGCTAAGTGTTACCATTCACGAAATAAGCACTAGTTGAAAAAAAACGTTAGATGGCGAACCCTTTACAATTTTTTGGCATCACCGTGTTATCAATTAAGCGTAGCGAAAGCACCTTATTTTTATGTTTTCAGGTGATTTCCCAATGCTTCGCAATGCATTGGCACCAGCGTGTAAGTGTGTTATCATTTGGACGTTGCCAAAGCACTTACACTTTGTTTATTTTGGCGTTGATAACATACTTGCTTTTTTGTATTTAAGCGTTGGAAAGGCACTTGATTTTTTTTTATTTTTCAGTGCTTTCCCCACTCTTGGTAAAGCATTGGCTCCAGCGTGAAACAGTGTTATCATTTGGGCGTTGGGATAGCACTGGTTGCAAGTACTCATACCAACCATTTCAGTGCTTTTGTTAGTGCTGACCCCTTTGTATTATTCTACCTGAAATGGTGTAAATTCCTAATTGAGATTTTTTTTATTTATGTAATTTAACTGAAAGATATAAAACACATCCATATGTGTATTTTAACTATAGAAATTAAGCAATTTAATTTCAATTATACTATAGTTTACTACTTTTGCTATAACTGGAAAATTTCAATACAAAAAGTACACAAATCTATCCAATTGCAGAAAAAAGCGTTACAATTTTGAGTAGTTGAAGTTTAACTTAACAAATACCAGCTTAATCTCGCTCAGAGTCCAGCAAAATCACTAACAAAAAAAGGCCATCGAAGTACAGCAAAACCACTCTGAACATTCAGCTTATTTTTTTATATAACAAAAAGTGCCAAAAAATGTATCATTATTATTATTTAATTAATTAATAAGAGTAAAAAAATTAGTAAAAGTTGCGTGAAGGGAATATTTTCATCTTTTTGGGTCATGACACCTTTTGGTTTATGGATAAGATTTGCGGGATTCTTACAAAAAATTTTTGATAGGAATCGATCGATAAAAGATATTTGTGGTATTTTTCATTTTGCAATGAAAGTAATAGAAGACTGACTACAGAAATGATCCTGTGAAGTATAAAAGATATTAGAGTAATTTGTCATCTTTGGAATTATGAATATCTGTTTTTCCTAGAAATTTCTAGAAGAGAAACTATTTCATCAATAGTCGAGGTGGTCAGTAAATTAATTTTTGGCTGTGGAATCTTCATTAACGATTCTTAAAAAAAAAATGTTGATGAGAATTGCTCGACAAAAGATAAGAGAGTAATTTGTCATCATTGTAATCATCAATATCTGTTTTTCTTAGAAATTCCTAGAAGAAAAACTGTTTCATTAATAGTTGAGTGTAAGAAAAAACTAAAATTGTATTGAGAATTAGAATGGTCCGCATGTTCTCCGGATCAAAACACCATTGAGAATATGTGGGGAGCATTAACCCATCGAGTTTACGCAGAAAACCGTCAATATGAAAGCGTTTTTCTTCTAAAAGAAGCAATTATGAATTCGTTTAGATGTACGACGAAAGAACTTCGAATAAATCTGGTAGACAGTAAAACGGAGGACCACGCATTATTAAAATATTTTTCTTAAATTTTTTTATATAAAGTTGGGTGTATATATAGTAGGGCGGGTCGATTTAAAAATCGCTCAACGTACAAGGAAAATCGTATTCTTTGCCGAAGGAACCATACCTCTAAAACGAATTCTGATATCCCGACTTTTGTCCCGTAGGGACAAATTTAAAAAATCCCACTTTGACCCATTTAGAGTGCCCCAATCGAATCCAACCCAATCGAATATAATTTATACATTCATCTGCTAGAGCGTCTTCAGAAGAAGAAATAGAGACCATAATCTTGGAAAGACTCCTCCTACTTTCCGAAATATCTCTATCCCGAGATTTGTACATTTTACTATAAAAACACTGCTAAAAAGGCCCTCTTTCAACTTAAATTTTAACCCCTTAGCGGTCTCCTAGAATGATGATTTATGCAATAATCCGCTAACGCGTCTCCCGGAGAAGAAGTAGCTCCCATAATCTTGGAGAGATTTCTCCTACTTTCTGAAATATCAAAGTGGGCTTTTTCAAAATTTGACCCTATGGGTCAAAAGTCGGGACATCAGAATTCGTTTTAGAGGTATGGTTCCTTCGGCAAAGTTTCTTATTTTAATCCCTAGAATACGATTTTCCATGTACGTTGAGCGATTTTTTAGCCTTCCTACAAATTGACCCGCCCTAATATATAGTTATGAAACACTAATTGATTTTGTTATTCCAGTTTAAATAGTAAAATAACAAATAAATGAATTGTTCTTTTTTTTTATTAATTTTCCATTTTATGCCGGTTAAACTTTTCTACTTTTTTTAACTTAAGAAATTTATTGAAATTAATATGTAATTATAGTTTTGCAACGCAGTGTATAATAAAGATAAAATAACTAAAACAATTCAACAACTTGACTACAAACGTAAATAAAAACAGTAAAAATTGTTATGTAGAGTTGCCAATTAATTATTTAAAAAAGTAAGTAAAGTTACCGAAATAACTGAAAAACCGTTGTCCCTAAAGTAAAGTTACCAAAATAAACGAAAATATCGTTACTGCTACTACTAAAATACCGATACTGAATAAGTAAAATACCGTCAACGCTAAAAAACCATTACCGAAGTAAATGAAATATCGTTACACATAAAATACCGTTACCGAAATAAAATTACCCTTACCAATACCCGCATCGAATCGGTTACCATTCATGCTAGAAACTCTATTCTAAGAATTGTTGAATTTGGTTTTTTCCTAACCTAATAAAGTAATTAAAATGCTTGAACACAAAAAGCAGCTCTGTTCAAATGATGTAATAGAGAATACAACTCTGTTTACCGTTATTTAAAAAATTATAGTAGCTTTCCTTAAGAAAAATGTAACCCAAATCTTACAATCATGGTTTTTCCCCCCAAATTTTCTTTTATTATTCTACGTTTTATAGCATTGAAAAGCTTTTCATTTAAAGAAAACACCGGTACATGCATCTTATAAATAATACATTATACTAAAAGAGTGCCATTAAGAAAAGAGCGAAAGAGAGAGAATTGTAGTAGTAGTAAATCAAAGAAAACAAAAGCTTTATCACTCTCACACTCATTTTTATATAGATATTATTTGTAAAATATATATTGAATGCGCCTAATAGCTGGCTTTGCAAAAATTCCGTTTCACATTATACTGTTTCGCCTCGATTCGATTGCTTCGCGGTTGCAATGCAACGCGCGCGTAGCACAAATACATTGGAAAAGAAAATTTTATATATAGAAAAATAAAAATACATAAGAAAAATGTTTAACTATACTCCATCAAGAGAATATTAAAATAAATGGAAAACTAATTTATTATAATAGTTTATTAATTAATCGGTAATAAGAAAAAAAAAATTATAAGTTTACAAGTGAGAAAAAGTGACAAATATTAAAATATAAAAATTTATAAAGAAAATTTTATGAATTTGTGTTAATAATCGATTTATGCATATGAATGGAAAAGAAGAAAAAAAAAAATTACAAAAAATTATACATACTAGTGCAGCATACGCATACATATATAAAATGCATAGATACCGTTAGATGGAAAAGTTTCAAAAAGTCAAAATCTTTTTTTAAATTGAATTCAAAATTTGTATGAATTAATATTTTAAAAGTTTTTATTTTTTTTTAATTTTTTTGGAGTAAAAGTTTTTGATATTAACGAAAAATGCATTTTTTCTGCATTTAAGAATGAATTGAAATTTTCATCGTTTATCGTTTTAGTTAAATGTATGTCGCTCTTTTCCCTTTGTCATAAATTCACTTCCAAGTATTTGGCTTCGTTAAATTGCCCGAAGCGTAAAGTTGCTCTAAATTTTCAAATGTTTAGTGTAGAGTAAAACTTTTCATACATATATTTTAGTGTTGCCACATAAGTTGAATGCTTTTATTCCGATAGTGCATTATAAAATTTCATTTAAAGATTTAAAAGTATTTTAAACATTTTCGTCATGTGTTTGAATATATATATTAATCAGGCATGTCTCTTTTATATGGCATTGCAATAGGAGGAGGAAGGTTAAGTTTTGCAACCATTTGTAGCGTTTACGATATCTCGCTTAGTTTTCGAATACTATCCATTTTATAAAATGGCGACTTTTTTAAACGGCCAGTACCTCTCAGAAACTTGGCGAGATAGGACAACCGGTAAACATTTTTGCACCGTAGAATTATAATTAATCCTTATAATACAAATAGGCTAGGTCCGGGAAAGATCCCGAGAGATTAATTTTTTTGTGAAACAACCGCAGTGTGTCTAATTATTTGTACACCCAAATGTGTACATGAAAATACCAATTTAGTTACTCCGATAATAGTATGAAACATTGAAACTGGATCGATATGGAATGAAACGGTGTGGAATCGGTTCACTTAACATAGTTGTATTATCGGAACGTATTCTTCTAATCAAATTTTGCAAAAATTTTGTCCGTTTTGCAATAATTCGCTCAGTTTTCAAGACATTAGCCTTTTTATAAAATCCCGAATCTTTAAAATGGCCATTATCGCCGAAACTAAGCGAAATAGGGCAACACGAAGATAATGTTTGCTGCACAGGAGTATTAATACACCCATATTATATAAATAGGCTACGTCCGGGAGAGATCCCGAGTAATAAATTTTTATAAAACAACCACCGGATGATTTATTTATTTGTTTGCTTTTTTACGAGCTAATAAAAAATAAACATACTGGGATAATAGAAAGTTAGTTCCTCGTTCCATTTCGTTTCCCGTATTTAGTGTTACAATTCCTATCGATCTATGTTCCATTCCTATTGTAAGCAATCTACACTCCACTTTTTGTTTAAACAAATACTTTTTTTGCTCAATTGTAATTAGTTTTTTAAGCATTAGTGTGATTTCATTAGCAAATTTCATTACAATTAAATGGTACACTCATAGAAATAAATAATAATAAAAAAAGTAAAAAAAGCTACTAAAAATTTGTTAAAAACTATCTTGCAGAAAAAACAGATTTATTTTTGCTATTCTTATATTACTAAATACTAAATCTGTTGAATTTACAAATATTTAGTTTTTTTAGCTAATTTTTTTTTTATTGAAAGTAACAAAATAATATGCTAAAATCAGCAAAAACATTTATTAAATTATTAGTAGACAAAAAAAAATCATTAAAAAATCGAAGATTTTAAAGTTTTTTTTTTATACGAATAAAAGTCCGCCCTTATGAACTTAGCAATCTACAATTTTTTTTGTTTTAGCAAGCATTTCTGTTGCTTTTAAAGGGTCCGCCAAATAACCTTTTTTTTTGAACTCCTGAACCAATTGCACTTTGTATGGCGTCATACCAAGGTCTTTATCCAAAATTCGTCTCAATGATGTCTCCGAAATCTTCAATTGTTGAGAAGGACGGTGAATTGATGTTGATGGCGCTTCACGCACACTTTCTGCCACCGCAGCGATATTCTCGGGTGTACGCACTGTTTTTGGCTTTTCACGCTTTGGTTTATCGATGAGGATGCCAGCTTCTTTCACTTTTTTCACAAGATAACGAACATACGGACCATATTCGTTCAGCGGAAGGATAAAACTAATTATCTGTCAAATCAGACATGAGCTAAGTTAGATGGCGGACCCTTTAGCAAAATAAAATGCTATTTGCATTCTACTAAATTTTAGGTAAATAGCAAAAATCTTGTTAATATTAAAGTTTTTGTTTGCTATTTTGAGTCTACAAATATTTAATAATAGTTTTCGCTAATTTTACAGAGTAAAATGCTATTTTTAAATAAATAAAATTCACACCAAGTTTATACTTACTAAAGTTTTGAAAAGTTAGCAAATTTTTTTTGTTCTTATTTTATTAATATTTAGCAATAAAATATGGTAAATTTAGCAGTGTTTTCTTGCTATTTTTACAGGTTTATTTGTTTGAATGTAGCATTAGTGAGCTAATGCTAATAAAATTACAATGCCAATGATAAAATTCCAAGTATGAGTACCAAGTATGAGTACACAAAGTTTTCAATTTATTTTTTATCAATGGTGATAATCGTTAACATCGAGCTCAGATATTAGTTCTCATTCAGTGAGATAACTAGGATATATGAATGCTTGCAGTTTGCATGGGATTGTCACTTCTTTCAAAACGTCTTCTGATGATGGACACCCAGAAAATTCCCGAAATAGATCTATAAACATATTTCTGAAAGTGATCAATTAATAATTTTGAAAACAAAAACTCTATAGACTATTTGTTAGGACAATATCCTAATAAAAAAATATAGAGTATGGCCTTGAATTTGAATTTGAATTATTTTCATTTTCATAATTGGTAATTTTGCAAATTAAATGCATTTTCCTCGGTTATCTAAACCAATTTTTTGATGGACACTTTGAATCTACCCTATGGGGAATGGGACCGGTTCTGCGTGTGCCACAGGATCGGTCCCTTCGTGCCAGAGACCGGTCCTCTGCTAAACCCTAAGCAACTGTCAACTTTAACATTGGCTTGTCATAGGAGGAGTTCATTTGTCCTGCTTTAAACCACATAGGGTCATGCCAAAGGAATAACCAAAGATGGGCATACCACAAGACTGTCGCAAAAGGATGATGTCGTATAAACTAAACGAAAACTAAACAGCTTCCAGTGGGTAAAATTCTAGCCAACTGGCTTTTTCTTGTTAATAAGCATTGTGGTTAAGTGGTATGTCCTCCCTTTACCAGTCACAGGATTGGTAATTTTAGTACAATTGACACTGCTTAACCCACTTCAGTATTAAATTATACCAGTCCTGTGATAATTCCTTCTTTAACCAGTCACTTTTAGGTCAATTGACTCCTCATTCCCCATAGGGTAGCAACCGTATTTGTTGCCAATCGAATGATTCGGTGACTGAGACCGAATTTTTCGGTCTTAATAACAGTCATTCCATTGAAACAAAAGAAATTCTGTCACGACAATATAAAGAATTAAAGAACTTTATTAAGTTATATAAAATTGTATCACATTATAAATAGCTTGACAACATTATATAAACCAATTTTTCTGATCGATCAAATCAAATGCGATAAGGTTATGTATGACAATTTTCGGATCAAAATAAAATATGATGTGGTAAATAATTAGTTTTTTCATCGGATTATCACTTATTAACAAGCCGACTATTAAAAAAAAATTAAAAATCGTACACACAGAGAAATAAAGTGCTAACCGAATTGATAAGCTCATCATTTTAATACGTTAAAACAATATTCTGAACTAAACTAACTCTAAGATGGTCTGTGTCAAAATGACCTTTAGTTGAAAAGTAAAAAAAAAATCTTTTTAAAAAAAATATACTGCGTTATATTAACGCAGTATATATTTGTATAAAGAATTTTCAACTAAGGGTCATTTTAGAATATTTTTATTTCAGAATATTTTTTAGTATATTAAAGGAATTTTAGTATATTAAAGGAATTTCTTTCTTTATGTAAAATAAAAAAGAGTTTAAATATTTTCTGTTCAAATATACATAGAATTCCGCAGTATCTCTTTTAATCTCAATGCAGCACCGCACGGGTTAACTTTGTTCAATTTGTCAAAAAATTTTAGCTCAGCAGCTTCACACATTGTGTCATTGTATTTCAAATCACGTTTCTTAAAATTCTACAGTAGTGAACAAAGCTTTCACTTTTTCTGTAAGTTCAAATAAATAAGCCGAAGTTATTTTCAGCCGCAGGTCCACATGGTTTAAGGACGTCCAAAATATTTATTTTTAAACTTGAGTAATAATAATGAAATAAAACAACAAACGGTGCAAAAGTATCCTAGTAAAAAGGTTTATATAAGACCAGATATGATCATATATAATTATATCCAAAATTTTAGTCTATCCAATTATATCAGAGTTCAGATATATTTATATATATTCTTTCAGATATAATTATATATCATTTCAGATATGTTTATATATAAATATATATGTAGTTAATTATAAATATATATGGACTTTAGATATAATTGAATAGACTCATATTTCAGATATGATCATATATCAAATCATGCAAATTAATATATACCATATGTAATTTTATATGCCATATCATTTCAATATATATATATATATAGATATCAAGAAATTTCGAAAAACAAACTCCAAGATAAAATTATATATGATCATATATAACATCACAAATATACATATTAAGCTATATAAACTTATATGTTTTTATACAACTTTGTATTAAATTAGATATGATTGTATATGGACGTCTTTACTCGGGAACTTAATGAAAAATATAATTTTATTTATTAAAAGTTTTATTCACACAATGAAGAAGTTTCACACAATGAAGAAGTTTCATCAAAAACTAGTTTCATAAAAATTATGAAGCTTTTCATTAATTATAAGAAAATTTTCTATAACTTTATGAACGAGAGTTTCATTAGTTTACGGAAAGCTTTTCATTATTTTTTTTAGTCCACTGAAATTCTCTCAATGTGAAAAATTACATAAAATACACTAGTACTGTGAATAGATCTTTAAAATTAAAAATCCCATTTGTTTTGCTATATTTCAGTATCTGGCAACTCTTAATTGTTCATACATCTAATAACTGTATTTGTATATGCATGTGTATGGTTGGTGCGTGTATGTAGTAATTTCGTTTGTAATTAATTTTTTTGCTCTGTATTTATTCAATTAATGTACGTTTTTCACTACGTTATCGATAATTTGAATATATTAATAATCCCATTGAATTTCTTGGAAACTCACTCTCTTGTTATATTAACTAATGCCTGCAATTTTTGCATTCATAATGTCTTAGTAAAAAGCAGGATATTTTATTATATTGAAATTAAAACATTATTATGTGCGTACAATATAAAAATATAGTCATCTCTTTTGCACTTTTAAATTTATAAAGGACAAAAAATAACGGTACCACTAATAATACAGCTGTCGGTTTTATTTAGCTAACGGAAATTTCATACTTTACGAATAAACAAACAATACAAAAAAAAAAAGAAAAAGTAAACCAAGTATTGCCAACCATTTTACAATAGTGACAAAAAAAAACTCTCACTCACTCTCTCTCAATATACTACCTTTCTCTCTTGCTTATAAAGAAAAAGTTCCTTTTTTATTGCTTTCTACTATATTTTATATATTCGCCATCTGTAATTTTTTTGTTTGCTTCGTTGTTATAACCATAAAAGAAAAACAGTTTTACTAAAACAATAGAAGGGAACTCAAATGAAAATATATTACAAAAAAAGCTCTCAACTGCCACTCGAACGCATTCCTTAGCTACTCGTCGCTAACAACGTTTCTATGTGTTATATTAATCGTGTGTGTGCATATGTGTAAAACAGGAGCGTATGACTGTGTGCGTGTGTGTAAAGTGACAGAATGACAGAAAAATAGAAACAATAACAAAAAGTAAATGGAAAAAGAACACAAAAAATGGAAATGATTTACACAAAAATAATACAAGTTGTAAAAAAATCGATGATGGAGCATAACTAACAAAAAAAAAAAAAATCTAAAATGGGCAGAGTAAAAATATAAAAATTTATCAAAAACAAATTTAAATAAAATAATAAAATAATGAAAACAAATTAAAGAAAATATAAAAAGAAGAAAAATCAGTGATAAATAATAATAAAATGAGTAAATAATTGTGTTTGGTGTCTACTAGTGAAAATTACAAATCTGGTTTCTTCGAAAAAACACAAAAAATTAAAAAAAGAAAAAACACACTAAAAAATTATTAAGCAATGAGTTTATTGACCACCGAAATACTACAACGAGGCTCATTTTTATTATAAAAAATAATAATAATTAAACATAAAGAACTAAAATTATTCGCCTAAACTATCTTAATAAATGCTTATTACAACATAAATTTCCTACTGCATAACTAAATCATATCGTTCAATATATAAAACTCATAATCTCACCAAAAAAAAAAAAAAACAAAATCAGTTATAGATAACATTAAGAAAAGTTAGTGTGTGTGGCTGTGTATGAATTTACTAATACAGTCATAATCATTAGTCTGCATCCTGTAATAAAAGTGGAGTATATCACCATCAAAAAAACATCACATCATCATTGCTAGACAAGAGTATATTGATAAAAAAAAAAAAAATCATCATTAATTTTTACATTTTGAATAAGATCACAAGTAAGGAGACCTATATTTAATTCAAATATATTCATGTCAAAATATGAAGGTTAGTGATTGAGTTAAAATATATGAGAAATCAAAAAATCTATCAATGGTCATAAATTTATATCTCATAACCACGGACCACGGAGTTCGTGAAAATGCATATTTTTTCATTAACTCTAAGAACAGGGTAAACAAAATATCATTGAGAATCAAAGAGTTTGAGTTAGAATGGCATCGATTTGTTAGTGTATATTTTTGCATATTTTGCTATAAATGCATATTTTTGGCATATTTTTACTTATTTAGCTTTAAAGGCATGTTTTCATTGTATATTTGTACTTAGTTTGCATATTTTTTTTTATTTTTTTTTAGTTTTTCGAAAAAAATTACTTTTAATATTTTTTTTTTTATTAATTAATAATAATTACAAATTATATACTATTGCCCTAACCGAGCGCTAGTAACTATGGCTTTCGACGCGTTGTTGCGAAAACAGACCAGTGCCTCTGGTGGGAATCGAACCCCCGCACTAATAAGCCAGCGCGCTACCAACTAGCCTACTGGAGCGCACACACTTTTAATATAATTTGACCATAAAAACTAAAGAGCCCTGAGGGGAAAAAAGAGGTCATATGGGAATTGGGCCCTGTCCCGTGATACGCGAAAACAGGTGATAGGTGTAAATAGGAACGGTGTATAAAATACGTACCATGTGACCGTTTAAAAAGACTATATCACGTGATAGGTCTGAAAATACCAGTCCTGTGATATGCGAAAACAAGTACTTATCAAGTCATCGGTATAAAGGTCTCTATCACGTGATCGGTTTTAAACGTCTCTATTACGTGATGGGTCTGAAAGTACCATCACGTTACCGGTTTAAAAGTGTCTTTTCAACTCTGAAATAATTAGTCTTGGCGGGAAAATATTGCATTAATTAACTTTAAAATTCTGTGGTTCTGTGATATGTTCTTTTGTGCTAGTTCCAGGATATGTTCTTTTGCGTCAGTCTTGTGATTCTCATGTACTTATTTTTTTGAGGTACTTTACTATAAATACCTGTATGTAAGTAATTGGGATTTTTAATGTTTTATTATTTATTTAATAAAATATTTTGATTATTTCCAGATTTTTTATTTAATTGCATTAGGAAGGCCTGATGTGGAAGGCCTGACAGTTTTACATATATTTAAATTTCAGCAAAATAAATTAACTAAAATAAAAATTTTATACTAAGTTTTTTAGTTCTTTTCGATCTACTAAGCTTCAGCAAAAAGTTTTGTTGATTTTCACAAGGCGATTTTCATTTGCATTGAACTAAGTGTCAGCAAAACATTTTGATGAATTTACAAACACTTTTGCAGATGTTAGCAATTTCTCTGCAAGGATCCTCCCCGGATATTCGAAAACTTTATCACATTCGGTTGAAACTTAACACATAATATTTAAATCCGATTCCATGAAAATATGCAAAATTTAGAGAAAATCATTTAATATTTAGACATACATAGTTTACTGAAGAGACATTTTAAAAATAATAAGCACAAAAATACGACAACTTAACCTCTTTCGATTTTAGTAAAACTACCCAGCCAGAAATTCATGGTGGTTCAAAAAACTAAGTACTATCAAAGCATACAATATACCAAATCCAAAACGTTCTGAGAACGTTTGAAAAAAACATATTTAAATTACTTTAATAGCACTTTTTAAACAAACTTTACTGATGTTTATTGAAATAAAAATGATATCTGTGGAATTTTGATAAAATAGTGTAGTCAATAAAACTTTTAAATGTGGATGCACTCAAAAAAGTTTTACAGTTACTACATGACAGTTGTTTGTGTAGTAATCAGTAGTAGTTGTTTTTAACTGAAATTATAGTTGTTTTTGTATGAAATAATGCAAAACAACTATTTTGACAGTTGTTTTCAAAAACAACTAACGAAAACTACTAAAATTTTTAACAGTTGTTTAAAGCAGTTGTTTTAAAAATTTTGTAAACAACTACCAAACAGTAATTTTGAGGTAAACAGTTCAATTTTGTTAGTTATTTTAAAATAAAAAAATATATTTTGAAAAACTATGTTTTGAAAAATTCTCGTTTAGTTTATATTAATATGTTTAGAGTTTGCAAATAATAATTAGATAATTTAATTGTATCTTCAATGCATTAAAACGTCATAACTGGAGTACCGTTTGGAATGTTGACTTGAGACTTTAAGTAAGATGCTGAAAATACTAAATTTTGTTGTAATTGAATGAAGAAAAAAAAATTTAAATTTTTTTTAAAATACAAAAAAAAAGAACAGTAGTTTTTACTAATTTTTACAGTTGTTTCAAAATGTTTGTATTAAAAAATTGTCAGTTGTTTTTACGACATTGGTAGTTGTTTTTACCACATTTGTTAGATGTTTTTTAACAGTTAAAAACAACTACATTTTTAGCTTTTTTAACTGTAATTACCTTTGTCGCCTTTTAAACTGAAATTACAGTCTTTTTCAGTAGATTCTACTGTAAAACTTTTGTGAGTGTATTTTAGTCTAGTCCGCACATTTCTACTATTATACTATAAGATACCAGACGTTTTTTAAATCAACTTATTTCAACATTTTTAAAGCACTTATTTTCACTCGTAACTTGTCGCAGTTTTACTGCAGTAATTGAAAAAATGGAAAGTTTTTATAGAAATACTTCTATGCAACATTAAATATATATTAAGCGTATTTAAATGTGTGTTTTAAAAACAAGCACTTTTGTCAAAAAGCCACTGATATGTTTGTATGTATTTTAGTAATAAAGATTATTTTTTACTTATTATTCCACATTTTGTATTTACAATTCTATGAAAGCAGTCAATTTTTTCATTAAACGCACTTTAAAATCATTATACTTTTGGGTTTTCAAATGTTTTGGAAGCGTTTTAAAAACAAAAGACGTAGCGCTTTACAACTACTTTATGTTTGGTTTTTGTAACGTTTTAAGAATACTCTAATACCAACATGAGACCGTAAATCTGGGTTATCATTTGAGTGCCCTGAGAACACTATAATCATTAAAAAAATGTTGCTTTGGTAACGTTTCAACTACCATACGTAGTGCTTTCAGAATACTTCTATGTTTGTTAATTTCTGGCTGGGTAGGTATACATATTCTACTACACTCAAAAAAATAAGTTAGTAGAAAAGTTAGTAAAACGTCTTGTAAATCTGGTATACGTACTATTTTTCATCAACATTTTTGCTAAACATATGTTTACCGCACTAATGTCTTACTAAGAACTAATGTCTTACTAATATTTTACTAATGTTTTACTTATTTATTTTGCTAAAAAAAATGTGCTGATAAGAACATTAATAGTGTTTACGACAACCAGATTGAAAGACATACGCAGAATAAATTAGATGTCGCGGCATGTCAAGATGTAGTAGTGACGAGGAAAATGATATTAAAATGTGAAACTCTTGTAAGATATATAACCATGGAAGATTTTTGTATCTGTTTTTCATATATAAAACAAAATGGCTGTTTAAACTTAAATTTTGTGTTGTCACCGGCTAGTGAAAGTAATTGTCTATTAATTTAAGAAACGACAAAATAAAATATTTAAATTTAATAAAGATTATATGTATGTTTCTACATTAAATCTTTATAGAAATTAATAATTCAGTGTGGTAAAATTGCAAACAAACATACAGACAGGTAGACCAACTAAAGCGAAAGACAAAACACAAACATTTTAGGTAGATTTTTGTGGTTCCTTTTTCTTATTGCAAAAAAGTGTTGTATATGTCATATTTTGTTATTTTTTTTTCATTTAGACAACCATCGATGTAAGTAAGTGTTGTTTGTGTTATATATAATTATTTCTATTTTTTTTTTAGATATTACATTAATTCATGTAGCCAATGTGGGAGTATGAAAATTTTTATTTTTGTAACGTATTGTAAATTATTTAAAAAAGAATCACAAAAATATGTTTTATGATTAACTAAAGTACAATTTTTCTATAAATTTTTTGAGATTTTTTCAGTCTACTAATATTCAGCAAAAATTTTATAAATTTTTAGCAAAGGTTTTTTAATTTCCAATCCACTAAGTGTCAGCAAAACTTTTGCTGAATCTACTGACTTTGTTGCTAAAAGTCATCTCACTGATTTTCAGCAAACAATTTTGCTGACTCAGCAACATTTTTTGCTGACTTTACTAACTTTTCTTTGAATGTAGTTAATATGGTGTTTACGTTTTTTTTCTTATTCCAAAATTCGTTGTAGTTCGCGTTTAATTGACGCTTGAAGTTGTGTGTTTTCAACAAATGTTTAAGAAATATACAATATTTGAATTAGCATAACATTTGAACTATTCAACAGTGCATTAAAAAGTTGGTGCCATCTTAAGGATCAAATCCTCTTCTTTAAACAGTGTTGCACAAAAAGGGATAACGAAATTGAAAAAGTTTCCTTAATTCGCGAATATCTCTAAAAACCCATAACTGATTTTTAGAAATTTATTTTGCAATTAATTCACATACAACATATACAAATTTTAAGTTGGAAATCAGAGGGGTTCAAAAATAAACGGAGTTTTTCCCAAACTATATTTGAAATTTAATAATTTGTATATTTTGTAATATTTTAAAAATCAATCAGTAATGTCTCATTATTTTTTCACTAACTGTCAGAAGTCAGCACATATACTGGGCATTTCATAGCTACACTGTCAATTTTGTTTTCTATTTATTTCTTAAACTACTGAACCGATCGCTTAGGTGTCTTCGGAAGATTTACGCAGCTGTAACTTATCTTTCGAATTATGCTACATAGAAAGTTGTTGTTAATAAGTGTCGTTGAACATATTAAATTAAACAAACGGTGATTTTTTAGCGACTTTCTTTTTGGTAATACTGTTTTTGGCAGCTCAGCTGTTTTCGTGTAACATGTTACTGTTAAACATGTTCTGTTTGGTCTATAATTTAACCACGAATCGACTTACAAACGAGCAACGCTTGCATATTATTGAATTTTAGTATCAAAGTTCTTGTTTGGTTAAGAAAGTGCGTCGTGCACTTCTTCCAATTTATGGTCAGTTTGGGCGATCTTATGAGGCGGCTATTCGGAAGAAAAATTGCCATATTTGGTGTAAAGAGCAGCCAGAAGCATTCCCAGAACTGCAATGCATCCCAAAAAATGCACTGTTTGGTGTGGATTATTGGCCGGTGGCATCATTGGACCGTGCTTTTTCAAATACGACGAAGGCAGCACGTTACTGTGAATGGCGAGCGCTACCGTGCGATGATTACAATTTTTTTTTTTTTTCCCAAAATGAAAGAGCTGGACTTAGGTGACATGTGGTTTCAACAAGACGGTGCTACAGTTTATTTCATGTTTGGGGCCGGTCAATTGGCCACATAGATCGTGCGATTTAACGCCTTTAGACTATTTTTTTTGGGGCTATGCTAGGGCTCATATCTATAAGGACAAGCCCGCAACGGTTGACGCACTGGAAGCCAATTTTGAATAATTTATTCGTGAGATACCGGCCGAGAGTACCAAGAGATACCAAGAGAGTATGCCAAAATTGAACCCAGCGTATGAACCATTTGAGACGCACCCGCGGTCAACACTTACATGAAATCATCTTTAAACATTGAATTATATAGATCGTTCTATCGACTCAAATAAAGATTTCATACATTTCTCTAAATTGTATGTATTTTTTTTTAATCACTTCCGAAAGCTATTAAAAAATCACCCTTTAGTTGTCTAGTGTTTCATAACTATAACGTAATGTTTAGAAAATCTTAAAAATAAGATGTAAGTGATAAAACTTTGGGTACAAATTAATCTGCATTAAAGAAAATTTTTGTTTAGATTATATTTTGGTTAAACATGGATTTTCAGCAATGTTATTCCGAAATATGTATTTATAGAAAAATGTTCATAAATTCAACCAAATCAAAGTCAAGACCTGACTTTTTCTCAATGATCCTCAATGATCCTCCCAAAAACAAATTCGCAGCAACAAATATTGCACATTATGATGTTTTTTTATCTAAATTCGATTCGGTCCTTTCACCTATAAAGGCTTATAGAAAAGAAACTGCTACGGCTTTGTGAACTATTTATTTTTAGAACAATAACGTACCAATAAGTTAAAAAAAAGAACTTAATTTTTTGAGTTATACATAGCAGTAAAATTTGTCGGTCGAGCTGCACTTTCATAGAGGAAAATATTATAAATACTGGAAGCTTTTACGACTAAAACTATAATTGGTGTAAGTGTGTTAACATCGATGAATTGCAACAAAAACAATGTTTTTTACAATATTTAATAAAATACAGACAATATTTGAAACAATTAAGGCTGTTGAAATGTCAAGCAAATACAATTTCTGTTTTAAAAAATCAATAATTTTGGGAAACGTATTTTAGCTGTAAACTTCTACAGTCAACTCCCCTTTGCGGCGATAACAACCAAATAAAGACAGTTTTGATAAATATTACATGAACACATTCCAAAATTTCCTGATTAATTAAGGATTTTGAAGCAGTTCCTATAATTAAGGCTTTTATAGCCCAAAGAACCGAATTGGATTTGGCCGAAAAAACCCAAATATGTATGTTATATTTATAGCGACGAACTAACTTTTTTCTATTAAAATTGTTTGTCTTCCATTTAAAAAGTCGAAATATTGAAAAAAAATAAAGTTTTGACTTTAATTTGGTTGAATTTTCCTTTAAACAGAGATTTTGAAATAAAATCGCCGAAAATCCATGTTTTTTTTGGCACAAACTGAACTAAACATATAATCGAATTAAATAAACAGAAATGTTGTGAAAGGCGTGGTAGAGAAGAATGAGTGTATTTTCTAAAAATCATAACTACATTGCAAATTTTCAATTTTCTGAATCAGACTGCGCAGTTTCTGGTATTAAACCTTCGTAAGTGATCCTGTTTTTTTTTGAATAATGTAATATTTGTTATGTTTTTATTTGTTCGATTGCGTCTATATGAAATTTTCTGTGCAATCACTGACCGTGGTATAGATAAACTGATTTCCAGATGCGCTCGCACTACACGTTAGACAGAGCGCTTTAGACCACTGATCTATCGTCAGGTCGAGTTTTGTTGTGATTAAAACTAGTTTTATTCAATACACGGTGTTTTTTTCTTGCATACATAATCTCAGAAGTACAACTCCAACAACACAATAGTTCTATTTTTAGAAACTTACCTCACTCTAATCAAGATTAAAGTTTACCCAAATCTTATCACTAACCGCTTATTTTATTTTTTTTTTATTTTGAGTCTATGGAGTTACATCCTTACAGACTATAATATTAAATAATAAAAAAAAGTATAATAATAATAATAAATTTAATTCTGAGTATTTAAAAACAAAATTATATTACGCTTCATAAGACTAATGTTGGCAGAATAATCAAAAAAATCGTACATATCAATAAATTGCAGACATAGTCTTCTATAAGGATCGGTATTAGCGTAGTTCGTTTGTACAGCTTGAAGGTATATTGGAGTATAATTACGAGTCGGTCGTTGGGGAACGTTAAAGTTGATATTGCCCAGCAGAAAGTCAGAGGTAGTATTTCCCTTAAGCAGTTTGGCTAAGAATACAACATTAAGCATTATTCTACGGCTTTTAAGTGTTGGCAGTTTAATTATTGATAATCTAATGGAGTATGACGGAAGATCTTCAACACGATTAGGAAAAGAACTCCTTAAGCAAAACAGAAGAAATTGTTTTTGAATAGATTCAATGCGGCTGTTGTAAATTTCAGCGTCAGGATCCCAGATAATTGATCCGTATTCCATAATTGGTCTAACTAGAGATGTATATAATTGTTTTGTAATATTTGGATCAACAAACTCTTTTGCCCATCGTTTAATAAAACCAAGCACGCCACGAGCTTTATTTGTCATCATAGTAATATGTTTTATAAAGTTAAGTTTCGGATCAACTAAAATACCAAGATCTAAGAATTCATTTACTGATTCCAAAATATAGCCACCTAAGAAATACAAGCAGGGCGAGTAACATTTCCTTGCGAAACGCATATGATTACATTTTTTTAGATTTAATTCCATAAGGTTATGATTACACCACATGTAGAAACTATCCAAGTCCCGCTGTAACAAGATTCTTGTCGAAGGTGATTTAAATGTAAGAAAGATTTTAACGTCATCAGCATACATCAAAATGTTGCAATATTTTATTGCCAGAGGAAGATCATTTATGAAAAGAGTGAATAATATCGGACCCAAATGGCTACCTTGTGGTACACCTGAGGTCACAGTAATGATTTTAGATGTGGTGTTATTGAAACAAACTCGTTGTTTACGGTGTGTTAGATATGATTCAATCCAATTTAGAGTATTATGTGTAAAGCCCATTAAATATAATTTTTTTATAAGTAGATCGTGGTTTACTTTATCAAAGGCTTTGCTGAAGTCAGTGTAAATAACATCAGTTAGCTGACGGTTGGAAAATCCACGATTAACCAAAGTAGTAAGTTGTAGAAGATTTGTAACTGCTGAGCAACCTTTCCTGAAACCGTGCTGATGAGGTGATAAAATAGATAAAACTTGGTGACTGAGAAAATCAGTTAGGCAATTTTCAAAAAGTTTAGGTATAGCACTTAATTTAGCTATTCCCCTATAGTTGATTACATTGGATTTGTTTCCAGATTTAAAAAGCGGGATTAAAAACGATTCCTTCCAAAGTTGAGGAAAGTATCCATACTTTATCGATGCATTAAACATAATCGTTAATGGAGAAGCTAATGCATGGAAACAATTTTTTAAGATACAGCTTGGAACACCATCTGGACCACTGAGAAACGATGATTTTAGATTCTCCATATAATTTTTAACTTGGGAGGTATTTATTAAAGGGAACAATATGGGTTGGTTTTCCACAATAGGGTACGGGTATATTTTGGATTTGTCATAATAAACGTCAGCATATGTTGTGGTAAAAAATTCAGCAAATAGATTACTTATCAATGAGTCGTCACTACATTCAGTATCTAAATATCTCATAAACTTTGGATAGCCATTTGATTTTCTTTTAGAATTGACGAATTTGTAAAAAGCTTTTGGGTCATATTTGAAGTTGCGCTTCATTTTATCCAAATAATTTGTATACAATTTCGTATTGAGTAAATTGTAGTCAGCACGAGCAACAGAATATTTACCATGATCAACAAGAGATCCTGATTTTTTGTAATTTTTATAATGTTTGTTTTTTACATTTTTAAGCCTTGACAATTGTTTTGAGCCCCAGGGAGGGCCAGTATGTTCAAGCACACAGGCTTTCGGGACACATTCATCAAAATAATCCATTATAGTTTTGTAAAAAATATTAACCATTGCATCAATTGCTAAAGGGGTTCCATTTGTTATTGATAAAAGTTCTAGCCAGTTTGTATTGTTGAGTAAAAAGTTTAGATCATTGTAATTAGTACGTTTAAAACAGAACACTTTATCTCTTTTTTCGGTTGGTTCGCTTTTTTTAACATTTGGTATATTACAGCTAATTTCGATGGTGGGATGGAAAACATCTTCAGGTTTAGTAATAGGATCAAAACGATTTATTGAGCATTCAGTTGGTTCATTTACAAATACTAAATCTAACAGTTTTCCATAATCGTTGTACACACCATTAATTTGAAAAAGGCATAAATCGTGTAAATTATTTAGAAAAATATCAATCCAGTCTTCAGATTTCGTTGGAGTATAAAAAAAGGAATCTGGCAGGAACTTCCATGATACCGAAGGAAAATTAAAGTCGCCAAAAATAAAAATTGAGTCATCAGGTTTGGTTGTACATATAACAGTTTTAATGTTTTCAAAATGTTTATTACAAATCAGTTCTTCAGGTTTTGGTGGAATATATGAGCAGGTTATAATAATGTTTTTATGTTTAAATTTTATACGTACAGCAATAAATTCTATTTTATCGTATGTATTTGGTGTTATATCCTCGCATGAAAACAGACTAGATACAGCAATTAAAACGCCACCACCAATAGTTTCAGTATCTCGATCGAGTCTAAAAATGTTGTATTTATTGCAAAGAATTTCGGTATTAAGGATTTTACAATTTAACCAGGTTTCGGTTAAAATAATAACATGGTGATTTAAATCGAAACTTTCTTTAAACAGATTGGATAGTTTAGTATTTAATCCTCGAACATTTTGATATATCATGTAAAGCTGGTTATCAGATAAAGAAATTAGTTTTTTTGGTTATTTGGTACAGGTGAAAAACGGACAGTATTTTGGGATCTTCGAGTTTCTTTAAATATAATTTCGCGTACCAGTGTATTCTCTGGCCAGAAGTTGGGATCAGCAATTTGATTAAACAGTTCAGGTGGTATACTTAATTTAAACGATACAATACTTCTTGGACGGGAATATGTAAATTTATGTACTAAAACATCAGCAATATAGTTAAGCTTAGAATTGATATAGTCTTTAATTTCTTCGACAGTTGTATCGGAAGCAAAACGAGATATAAAAAGAGATTTTTTTGGTGGTAAAATACGCAAACTTGATTGACCAGTTTTGTTATTGTCATTATCAGTATTTATTTGTGTACTGATGACTTTTGGTTTAGTTTTTTTTTTATTTACTGAAGTTTGCGTTATGTTAGAAGTTGTTGAAGTAAGCGGAGTGTTATTTTCATTACTAATGTTGTTGTTATTAATAGAAGTAGCGGCTGGGCTTTCAACTGCGATAACTGCACTTCCAGTATTCACCTTATCTGTATTTCTGGATGATTTACGTCGCTTAGGTGACGACTCGGGTAATTTCTGAATCTCCAGCGAAGGAAAATTATCAAATAATTTACCATAGTCAGCGACGTTGCAAGAAAGATCTGCAATATTCTTTTGAATTTGGGCGAAAACTAACTTTCTACTTTGAAAAAATTTATAGAAATCAATGCCAGTTTTCCTACAATTAATACAGCACCAGAAAAATCCATCATACTTTTGGCTTGCCTCTGCAGCTAAAGTTGGGACTTCCGGCACATTTGAAGTGGGTCAAGCCATTACACAGCCAACAAGACATCATTCTTTCATTGACATCTTTAATCAAACATTTTTTATTAGAACAATCCATTTTAGTATTATTAACGGGAGTTTTTAATTTAAAATTGGGAATTTAAAAATTTAAAAATCTGGCAACGTTGATATTTTGTTCAATGCAAAGTTCTGTTGTTATTGTTGTAGTTATAAAGTAAGTTAACACTATGTTGTTATTGTAGAGATTATTGTTCACAAGTTTGAGTTTATTTTTATTTGTCTATTGCTTTACGAAAAACTGGAGTTTAGTTTGGATTTTGGTGTTATTGTTTTAAATTCTATTTTATGCTTTATTAGAAATTTTGTATGTAAAGGAATTGTTTTTATTTTTGTTGTTTTTAATTTTGTGTTTTTTTATACTTTTTTGCAAACAAGAAAAAAAAAAAAAGTTTTTATTTATATTAAATTAATTTGTGTAATGTTTAGCGATAAATTGTAATTATTCCGGCCGTAAAAATGAATTTATTTTATAAATCAAAGAAGATGATTTTGTTAAATTTTAATAACTGTTTTAATTTATTAAAAAAAGAAAAAAGAGGAAACTTTTATCCGAGCACAAAAAAAAAAAAAAAAAAATACGTCTTAGGTTTAAAATGTTCTTGAAATGCAGTTATAATTATGAAACACCAGACAACTACATAGCTCTTCCGAAGATACCTAAGCAATCGCTTGAGTAGTTTAAGAAATAATTAGAAAACAAAATTGACGTCATAGCTATGAAACAGCCAGTATAAGTACAACAGCATGTCGTATGAATAATACAAACAAATTTTGTGTTTTTGTAGTCAGAGTTAAAGTACACGTAGTCAAAAAATCAAAAATGTTGATACCCGCATTACCCATATCCAGGGTCCAGAATTGCCACATTTTTTTATTATTTGAAATATTGGAGAAAAAGACTCATTGGCAAAACTCACGTTGCAACCGAACGATTACAAATATCGGAAAAAATCTTGGACCCCGCCCCCCTAAATTAAATCAAATAAGCATTAATATGCATTATTTTGAGCTTAATTCAACTAAAATTACTTAATAAAGCACCTGATTTAATATTGCTCAAAACATATTTTTTGAATAACAAGAATGCTTGAAAGTTTTTGGACATGTTTTTATATACCAGAAAATGTGTCTTCAAAAAGTCTATCATTTGATAAAAAATTGTCTATGGTAACTTTAAAATAAAAGAAAATAATCCGAAAAACAAAAAATATGATCATTTTGACATCACTTTGTAGCTAGTGATGCCAAACGATTTTCGGGATTTAGTAAATCCTGAATACCGGGATTTCTTTTCCAAATCCCGGGTCTTTTCAGTATTTTTTGTGACTTTTCGGTATGTATTTTTATAAAATTTTTTATAAATTACGTTTTTTATTTAATTATTGCATATTTTAGTTGGATGTTTACGATTTGAGGTGGCACTTGACGTTTTTTTTTGTGTGTAGCGAATAATTGTATCAGAAGTTCACAAATGTACACTTTAAACACAAAAATATTGTGTTTTAAAAATCAATGACCAGAAATTTCAGATGTTAGATTACAGAAAATAAAAAGTATTGTTTTCTGAACGTTTTTACCATCAACATCACCGAATTTCCTCTGCGAAAGGTGCACTAAAAAAACATATTCGTTCTGACATTCGAATTTGTTGTCAATTGAATTGTTTTGTTGCGATTACCGAATTTTTTTGTTAACATAAACAAATACCAGAATCCCAAAATCCCGAAAAACCGAAAAATTCAAAGATAATATTTCCTCAACAATAAATACATAATTACATATTTTCATAATTATTTTCTTTTTCATATTTGTCGTGTAATTGTTAATAGCAAATATGATATCTTGTAAGATAAAAAATAATGTCCGGTCCTGTAATTCTGTTGAAGTTATTCAGAAATTTTGTGATTATAACAAATTTAAGGAATATCTCCAAAATATTTTTTTAATTCAGAACTCTGGTAATCCATCGAATGATACATCAAATTTAATAAAATACCTATCTGATGCTAATACAAATTCTACGGTTGTAAAATCATCAAAAAAGTTATTAAAAAATGAAATAGCCCCTTGGATGAACAAAGATCTTCAAAATCTGATTTTATTAAAAAGAAATATTTTAAAACAAAGAAGAAGAAGGCCGGGTAATGTTGATCTACATAACAGATTAAAAAGAATAAGCAAAGTAATAAAAAGTGCATGTCGAGAGTCGATGAATAATTATTATCATGATAATATCTGTAATATTCAACAGGATCCCAAGAAATGTTGGAGATTTTTAAACCAAACCTTAGGAAGGAGCATAAAAAATCAAATTAACTTAAAAAATTCTTTTGGTGAACTAATAAATGATGATGTAATAAAATGTGCACGTCTAAATCAATATTTTCTGCAAATTCCTAAAACTATGAAAGAAAACATTATGACTTACCCCACAGACTCGTTTAACAATCTTAGAACCATAAGCCGTCATAATAGCAGATTCCATTTTAATGTTACAACGATCGAAGAAATTTTACAAATAATTTCAAATCTATCCGTAACCAAAAGCTCTGGTCAAGATAACTTGTC
The DNA here is from genome assembly GCA_021234595.1 of Delia radicum. NCBI lineage: Eukaryota > Metazoa > Arthropoda > Insecta > Diptera > Anthomyiidae > Delia > Delia radicum. The sequence continues at coordinate 303,023,771 of CM037851.1, read as the reverse complement.
CCCAAAGATATTTTTAAAGTACAGTCAAGAAATTGCACCGCATTTATTTAATATTTTTAAGAGTATTGTCGAAACTTCAGAATATCCAAATATTTTAAAAATTTCAAAAGTTGTCCCGTTGCCGAAGGAAGTAAATGCTAATGTCGAAGAGAAATATAGACCTATTGCGTTATTATCCATAATTGACAAAATTTTTGAAAAAATAGTTCATCAACAAGTGCTAACGTACTTTGAAAATAATAAACTAATTTATGAATGTCAGTATGGTTTCAGAAAAGGAAGTGGAACTGAGAATGCAGTGGTAAATGTTGTTAACTATATATGTAAAGGGTTGGATCAAGGATTTAAAGCTGTGGCAGGTATTTTCTATGACTTTTCTAAAGCCTTTGACCTCGTAGATCATAACATAATGTTACAAAAATTGGAATATTATGGAATCGTGGGTAGAGAGTTGAATCTTTTTAAGAGTTATTTAACAAATAGAAAGCAATTCGTTGAAATAAATAGCAGTCAAAGTTTTCTTGGTGATGTTGAGCATGGTGTGCCGCAAGGCAGTGTTTTGGGTCCACTTTTGTTTACAATTTATGTGAATGATATCATAAATCTTGGACTTTCCGGAAAGATTTATATGTATGCTGATGATATATCCTTGTTTTATCCATATAAACATGAAACTGCATTAAAAGCATACATGGAAAGAGATGCAGCATTAATTTTTGAATATTCGAGGCTAAACAAATTGGTTATAAATACGAAGAAAACTAAAGTTCTAAGATTTAAACCCTACCTAAATAACAACGCTGATAGTTTTAGTATATATGTGGATGGTGAAGAAGTGTTTGAAAGTCAGTCGATAAGGTATTTGGGAGTGGAATTACAAAATAATTTGTCGTGGAATATGCATATTCAAAATTTGAAATCCAGAATATCTCCAGTTATTGGATTATTGTACAAATTTAAAAATAAATTTAATGAAAAAACAAAACTATTACTTTATCAATCATTAATTCAAAGCCATTTGAATTATCTAGTATTGGTATATGGTTCTAAAAATAATACTGAACTTAAAGCTTTGCAAAGAGTACAAAACAAAGCATTAAAAACGGTTTATAATTTACCAATAATGTATTCCACACTTTCATTATACAAAAATGTTTCAAAAAATATGTTACCTATATATGGGCTTTATAAAAAGCAATTGCTAGTGTTTATATTTAAAGCATTGCAGAATATTGGCCACAACACTATATCTTTTGGAATAAATCAAACAGCCATCAACACACGAAATAGCTCAAATTTAAGAGTGACAAGATGTAGACTCGAAACCACAAAGCAGAGAATCGAATATATTGGGTGCATGGAGTATAATAACTTACCGCAAAATCTAAGAAATATTTCAAGAATTTCAGCTTTTAAATCCTCTTTAAAAGAGCATTTGTTAAACAATTTGGAAATGCTTTTAATGTTATAATTTTATATAAAAAAAAAAAAAAATTAATGTAAACTTTAAATGAAATTTTGAATATTATTAATTTATTACTTGATAAAATTTAATGCCAACTCGCCTCAACAATGTCATATGACGCTGAGGCAAACTTAATTTTGTAATAAACTTTTTGTAAATAAATTAATAAACTAAAAAAAAAAAAAAAAAAAAAAAATACTTGATTATAATATAATAATAGCGATTTAGTTTAATTATATTATGGATTGTTTAATATGATTAATTTATAAAAATTATATTTGCAAGTACATAAATTCTGCTTTCATACCCTTTGTAGACAACCGACAATATAGGAAAACTCTTTCATGATTTGATCTTTAAAAAATCATTGAAGTATTATTGGATTGTCTTTCGGTCTAAACTGCATTACATTGATATAGTTAAGGGTAAAAAAGAAGAATGTTTAAATGTTCAGACACTGTGTCAAGTGTGTGCAATGAAAGTTACAAAACAACAAAGAATGCGTGAGCGTGCCTTCACATAAAGAAATTTAGAAATATCTATTTTAAGGGATGGCAGACATAAACATCAGGATTGTATTTACATTATGTCTTCATTAGAGAGGGGCGAAAAATAAAAAATGGAATATAAGAAAAATATTACATTGGAGAAGCAATGTGTACACTGATAGAATTTTCTGCATGATATTAATGAATTTTTATATAGAAACAATGAAGCTGCTCGCTTAAAACTTTTCATAAAAGTTTACGAAAACTGTTTGTTATTTATTAAAAGCATCATCGTTCAGTCAGTGATAAATTTTCATTGAAAGTATGAAGCTATTCATTAATTTCAAGAAATTTTTCGTTCACTTTGTAAACAAAAGTTTCATTAGTTTAATGAACATTTTCAGGTGGGCGTTGTGGTGTAATGGTTAGCGCGTTGGACTGTTACACAGATGGTCCCGGGTTCGATTCCCGGTGACGACAACCTCAATTTAGAAAAAATAATATGTATGAGTTTTCTATCTCTCATATGTATCTTATCGTCTGCCTTCGGTGTTCCCATAGCACTTAACCCCGCCGAAGTAAAATAATGATTCAGGGCTATAAAACAAAAAGCTTCAATAAATTCGCCAACTCTGCATCCGGTGGCGAGCAACAACTGTTCTAAGACTTATCATCTCGAGCAATTACAGTGTTGCCATGTTTGAAGCCTTTCATCTTTCACCACCATTCATCTCTACACCATCCCTTTTTCAAAGAAAATAACACATTAATTAATAGGAAGAATTTCCTGAGTGTTGCTTCTCTCTTAAAAAAAAAAAAAAAAATTAACCTTAGAACACTACAGTGAAGAAATTTATCTTGTCAATAGAAAACTTTTCGCCTTTAGACTGGTTTAAAATTTCACTTTTTTTTTAGTTTCGTTCCCCTCTAATGTTAATGTGTGTGTGCGTTATTGATGATAATAATTTGGTGGTTGGTTTGATGAAGTTGAAGTGCTAATAGGCTTTCTACATACATATATAAATAATAATTACATTTTCTACACAGGGGTGAAAAATTTAAACGATGATGAATGAATCTATGAAATTTAATAAAAAAAAAAAAATTGGTTACAAATTTTATCATTTATCTTTTTGAAGATTCAATATAACAAAAAAGATAAATATAACTTTTATAGCGCCAATCAGCAAAAAATCAATATTATTTAATGTTCTGTTCTTCAAATTTGTTTAAAATTTAACCCATTCGTTTGCCAAGCCTAGATTCCGTGCGAATTTTTTGACAACACTTGGTAGGAAGATAGTAGTCCGGTCAAAATAGACATTTCAAATAACAAAAATTCCGACAGAGCTGAATTTTGTTACAGACCTTGGGTACACCATTACAAATAATATACCAAAACTTTTTGGATTTTTCTTGTAAATGGTAACTTTTATTTAAAAAAAAAGTTCAGACCAAAAGTGTAGATGATAAAATTATTTACAAAAAATGTCCTTATACTTTTTTTTTGCTAAGAGTCACCAGTTCTGAGATACCGCGATTCCAAAAGTTAAAATAGTTGAATTCTATATACATTTCATCACATTTCCACACCACTTGTGACATAGTGTACTTGGGGCTTTTTTTTACGTGGCACAGTGTACGATTTCACCATTTTAGGGAGACAAATTTCTGTATCTTAGAAAATAATAAAACTAGACCTATGAAATTTGGTAGAAGATGTAACTGGACCAAGATGCAGCTTTGTAAAAAATGGGCGGAATTGGCACGCTCACCGCCCATATAATTGTAAACATTAATGTATGATACGATTCTTGTTTAAAAACGCTGGATGATGAAAGAGGAACTAAAAACCATTAATTGACGTGTTTAACCTCAGAAGAAATATTTCGTTTGAAAATTTAACCTTCTACTGCACGGTGTTCCATATATAACGAATAATTTGATCATATGTGTCACCTTGTGTGTGAATCTAATTCAACATTTTTTCCTCAATTATTATTATACAACAACTAAATTTTAATATTTAATACCATTTCCAAAGTAACGGTAAATTTGAAAATAAATGATTTTGTATAGGAAAAAATTACAAATTTTCATTCGTCCGTAAACTCAAAAGTTGTTTTAAAGTAATAAAAGTGTAAAAAATCCTGAATACTCATACAATTTAAAATGTATTCTTAATTTTAAAATTTGTTTTAAAATGTATTTTTTTTTAATTTCGAATCGTTACAGAAATGTAACAAAGTAGCAAAAAGGAACAAATTGGGTAATATTTATTTTTATTTTATTTATCCTATTACCCTAACCGAGCACTAGCTACTATGGCTTTCTGCTCGTTGTAGCGAAAACAGACCAATGCCTCTTGTGGGAATCGAACCCACGACCCCCGCACTGATAAGCTAGCACGCTACCAACTAGCCTACTGGGGCGCATAAATTGGGTAGTAATAACAAATCTTTATATTATTTTTTTAAATAGGTGACAAATGTAATAATAATATTTTTAAAAATCTTTCGTTTTATGAAATTTTTTAAGAATATCGTCCAGGTGTTTAAGTACAGAGAAAGAAATGTGAGTTTTCCGAAAATATAAAAATGTAGCATTACATTTTGCCTAATGAGAAATAATACAACAGACCAAAAAGTTTATAACCTTCAGATTCGAATATACTTTTCTAACCGTTTTGTTTAATTTATAATTATAATACATATATATAACTAATCTTTATCCTTCAAGAAAAGCCTTGTAAACGAAAACGCTGAAATAGGTACAATTTTTTTTAGCATTTTCTACCAAAATATATACACTTTTTTTTTAAAAATCCCAAGTTTCATGCAGTAGTGGGTTAAAAAGATTTTTAAAAAAGCTTTTTATTTGTTCATAATCAACAAAAGAAGAATATCCTACTGCTTATTTTTCCACAAATATAGTCCACAGAACGTTCAAGTCTTTCATTTTCGGGTGTTGCTAGACATATATCAAAAATTTCGTGGTGTGAGGTGTTGTCACTCATTCCAGATTCGGCAAATTTCCGCAGACAATTTAACTTGACCCTTAGAGTATAAACTTTAACTACTTGTTTAAAATAAAATTTGTATTGATCCGTTATGATAGACCCTTATTTTAGCATTTTTTTTACATGGCACATAAATTTTCAGAGCAACAGATTTTTGTATAAAAATAACAAAGTTTTTTATTTCACTTAGTTACAAATGTCAGAAATCTCAGAATCCTTTCGTCCCTTATGTCCTTGAACAAACTTTTTTTTCTGTTGTTTCTCTCAGAAACATAAAGCATATTTTAGAAGTCTTCTGAAGCTAGATTTTCCTTTGAACTAAGTATGATACGCTTTTAAAAATGATCAATTTAAACTAAGTGTTAATGTTATATTTATTTCACTCAAAAATATTCAAGTTCAAAGTATCCCTATTTTGTCACTGCTGACAAATTTGGAAAACTTTATGGATTTTCCCCATCAATAAGAAGTCCTTTTTTATACTATTAAAATTGAAAGTTGAAAACCCGACTTTTGTCCAGCTAGATTGGCCAAATATTACACCGTGCGTGGTTTCCCCGGTAGTTCAGGTATACTCCACGACCTGTTCTGACAGAGTTTCATGGGATAATATTCTATTTATTGCATATTGATTATTGATATTGATTGGTGATATTGATATTGATTTTTATATTGGTTTCTTAATCTGATTCACACTCTTCGAGTTCGACTTTAACAGTCATGTCTTCTTAAATTTCTTATTCTTCTTTGAAGGATCTAGGCCGAACAGCAGACGTAATACTATGGCTAATATTCGTATAAACTAATTTCAAATTCTCCAAATAACATCGTTTGTTTTTAAGAACGACTTGCTCTAAAAAATATAACAATGATTGCAGAATATCGTTGTTTATATTTTCGAACAATCTCTTTGCTGGGGGGTACATAGTATTCTCAAACACAGAAGATTGAATATCTTCACGAATATTTGCTGCCGCAGTTTCAAAAATTTTAAACGTTGTCTTCTTTCATTTGGATTTTTTTTTTATCGTTCCAAGCTTGATTTAAAACATCGTGGTGATTGTCGACGAAACAATTAAATGTTAACTTTCCGAGTTTTTCAGTAAAAACTACATTTCCATACTTCAACTTCAATCGTACTTTTATAGATCTGCCATCTAAAGTTTTATTTTTACAAATATTTATCTTTTAGTTCATCCAATGAAAACTAGAAATCATCGCTATTTTCTATAAATTTAAATATCTCATCCATCGCAGATTTCGCAGATTCACCTTGAGGACGGCCAACTTTACCTCCCATGTTGGGTCTCAAGAAGGATTTGTAACAATTGTCATGATACTTAAATCATACCCAAAACCAATGCCTGCAATAACAGCTTTTGTTACTTCATCAGAACGACTTCGAGCTACTTTAAAAATTGATTCTTTGAATGAAAGTGTGCAAAATTTATACATTTTTCTTCGAACATTCTGAGCTTTTTTCTTCTCAACCTCTTCATCCGCTTCATCACTGCAAAATAAGCAATATTATTTAAAACAAAATTCGTATTTACTTACTAGCGTTCTAGTACGAGGTGGACTTATATTCGATGTACTGGCTTGTCCATCCTCATGCTGTCTCTTAACTGCAGCAATTGTATTTTCCTGAGTGTATAATTTTTGGCACTGTACAGGAATCGTTACAGACTTTTCGTTTTTAATGCATTGTAGGCCCTTAAGCGGGCCTAAAATTAAAATTAAATTTTTTATGTATTATCAAGCCCAATTTCTATAAAAAAATTTGCAAAAAAACTCCCTTTTGAAAAAAATTTGTGGCGTTGCCACTATTATTTATGGGTTTTTGAAATTATGCAATTTTTGCACAATTTTCAAAAAGTCCATATAATTTTTGCATTTAAATTTTTTTATTTTCTTCCCTGATTTTGTGTTGTAAAATAACAAAAAAAAACTCAGTTCACGGAACAAACTGGCCTATTTAAAACTAAACAGCGAATGTGCCTTGAGAAAAACTGCTTATTGAACAAAATTCACGCTGTTGTTTTTCATGTCTTATGTCTGTTAAGGGCACTTCAACGCGACATACCTAACGAACCATTGTTTTCTTATTTGTATTCCATGAAGGCCCTTTACAAAAAACACCACAAATTTAAAACATGGAAAAAATTGGTTTAAATTCTCGACTACCATGTATTTATTTGTTAGAAGAATTTATCTCTCAAGTGTTGGGAGATTTTTGTATTACCAAATGGAATCCAAAAGTTTAAAGCCCTGAACATAAAAATAAAGAGAACAGAAAAAAGTAAGATTGTATCAAACTATTTTTTTAAATTTTTCAACTTTGTGCAACGATAACAAGTACACACAGAGACAAATTTAGCTATTTGCCTACTGAAATTCGGTTACTACGACACAAATTCGGTTATTATGAATTTTAGACGGTTGGCACAACTTAACATTAGTTTTCACAACAAAATTCGGTTATATAAACTAAATTTTATTTGCAACAACCAAATTATTCCTTGTACTCACTGAATTTATAAGTTGTTACCAATAATATATACTTTTCAATTCCGTTGTCACTTTATTTTTCTGTGTGTAGAAATATGGACCTATGGCCCTAAAATGTTGCACTCCTATTAGTTAAAGTGTTGCTAATCAAAATGTATAACCCGATTTTCTAAAATATAAACACTCAAATGCTTTTTATTGCGTCGTTATATCGACTTCTTGTCATAAGTTACAGGCTCTTAAAAATATCCGTGCCTTTTAGTAAAAAATGGGTTAAACATGTACATATCGCTCATTTACTTCAAGACTGTCATAAGTAAAAAAATTCGATTTTTGATGATGCAGATTTATTAGTAATACATAGTATGCTTTATATTGTGTAAAAATTTCATATTAATATCATGTATACTTTTCGAGATAGAGAATAATATATTTTATTTCTTCTTTAAAGTATATGCAAAGAGTATATACTTCATAGATAAACTGTACTACTTACGGGTCTCTCGATAAATAGCGAATTTTCACACAACTCTCACTAAGAGAAACATACATTAAAACCCCCTATTTATAAAAAAACGTGACCAAATAAATAGAGAAAGGGTCAAGCAAGGCAGATATGTATTAAAAACTATAAACTCGTTTTCTGCAAAATCGTGTTTTTTGAGTTATGTCAGTCTTGCAGTAAATGAGGCGATATGTAAAAATTTAATATAATTTAATATGATATGAAATAATCATCTTAAATATGTATTATTCATATCTAAATAAATGATATGCTCATAAACTGCATCTGATGCAAAAGTATTTAGGTTAAATATTTTTTATATATATTTCATGAATCTGCATGGGGCTTTCAATACTAAAACTGACACGAAATTCTCATAAAAATAAATTTATGATGTCACAACTTTAAATCATTTGCGTGCGTACACGTCATAACGATTTCTTAGAAAAGAAATATAAAATAGAGAGTGACACTAGAATGGGAAGTATTCTAATGGGAATAGTTTTCTTTTTGTTTCGCTATTTAAAATGTTAGTAATTTAATTTATTATCAATTCCTTAATGGCAGAGTGTCAAACGTGAGAGTTTAAAATGATATTATGTTTATATTCTAAATTTAATTAATTTAATAAAAAAAAGTAAGCAATACTTCCCTTATATAAATGTTTTAACGTTTTTCCAATACCAGCAATTTTAAATAACAATTGCACTATTGCTCATACAGTTTATATAAGCGGAATGAAATGGCTTACAACATTTTAAAGATGTTAGCAAGTCTTAAAGAATATTTCGTGTCAATTTTTTGGACCGTGAATTAATGACTTTTTTCATTACACGCATTCGCACTATTGACTTAATCGCATTATAAAACAAGTAAACAAACTAAAAGCCTGTCAAGGCCGACTATGAGTTAGCCTACACTATATTTGGGATCATATTTCGGGAAACGGACCCAGTTCTGTAAATGAATATTATCTTTATTTTACAGATGAGTATACGGACGAATTAACGGGATAGAACTATTGAGAATATTATAAATGAAAATCCCGCACAGGGACATTTTAATATCGGGAAGGAGGTTTATAAAGGGACTATATGCAAAAGTGGTTGGGCAATATGACTTTGCATTTGGTCAATGTGACATCCCAGCAAAATATAGTGCTTAACCAGAAGAACTTCCGAAAGGCATTATTTAATTACGAAGCACTTCCAAATCAAATACAGAAGGCATGATTTTTGTTTACGATGTCCCACTCGTTATGTCTCTTTTAAGCAGGTGAGAAGCGCTTAGGCAATAAGAAGCGCATTTTATATTTTGACTACATTAATGCTTCATGCTATGCATTCTGTATTGCTTCTTTGTAAGCATTATTCACTGCTACAAAGAAGGCATTTTGGGAAGCACAAGAGAATGCCTTTCTAATTGCTTTATTGTACGCACGACGGTGAAGCGCTATTTTGGAAGCATACAAATGTAGTTACTGCTTACCAAATCGAGGTTATTTTTTGCTGCTATTTTTGTATAGCCACTTTTAGGCAATATGCTAGCTTTTTGTGCTTTATGACTTTTCGGTTTTTGGGCTTCATGTTTTTGGGCGCTATTATCTAACGCCGGTTTAGCCTACTTAAAAACTGTTTGGCGAAAAAATTATTAGTTTAAGAGTCACTTTATGACCTTAATAATCTGTTGTCTTTTCCTATTTCAGCGGAAATTTGAGCAATAAGTATGTAAATTGCATGAACATGGATGTGGGTATCAAACCTATTTAACAAATTTCCATATACATACGCCCATATAATGAATGACGTTATAAATGTTTGAATTTGAATTAAAATTTGCAAAAAAAAAAAAAAAAAAAAATTTTGGTAAAATGATAGAATGAAAATTTTTCTGGTTTTTGAAATTTTATTGTTCTCAGTAACGTCTTGGATATGATATTATTTTCTCCAATTAATGTCATTAATTAGGCCTTAAACTGTTAAATTTATATCAAAAACACTTATTAAATTTAGTTCTTCTGAAATTTAGCAGACTGTAATTCTGAACTTCTTTGAAAATTCTGCTGTCGCAAATTCAGATACTATTTTCTGTTGCCGTAGCTGAATTTGTAACTATTTCTACGGGCTCTCTTTAAGACCGTAGTTATTATTTGTATTAAAGCAATGCAGAGAGTAAGCTGGTGTAATTACTGGTAGTCCAAAAAATAATGATATGTCATTTCCGTTTCTACACTGGGATGACATAATTAAGAAAAACTGATGTGTGCCAAGATTTATTTTTGTTATAGCATTTTAAGAAAAATTTTCAAAAATCGAAAACTTTGGTAGCAGGGTGCTACGGGTTAAAGCTATCCCATTTTTCTAAAAATCACACCAAATACTTTTTAAACCTAACTAAGGCAACAATAATCACAGCAATAATTGATGAAATTCTAAAGTTCAAAAACATGTCGCTCTAAAGTACATATATGGTAATGGCAAACATTTACCTTTCTCATAACTTTTATATGAGGATGTAGCGCAAAATAATGACATATCATTACTAACCACCTTACGAAATATTAAAAAATAATCATCTAAAAATAAATTTTCAAAATAAATAAAATATGTTTTTATTGAAATTTTTGTTAATGAAATCTGCCCACACTGGTTTCGAACCTAGGACTCCAGGTTGTCAATCAACCAATTCACCATCTGAGTTATCTCGACACATTAAACTTGATATATAAAAACATATCAAGTCCGAATTTGGTTTCCAAATTTTTCTAACACATCTGGTTTTTGCGGAAATCGAAGTCAAAGTTAAGAAAAATTCAATTTTAAATTGAATCGCACATGCGCGGTTTAAAGAATTACGGGGTCACATCTTAGCATAACTATTATTATATGTAAATATTATATTGATCGGATAATATTTTGTGTCTCTATATCAATTTGTTCGGTTTAAAGATTATGAAATCAAATATGTCACGAACGGTAATAATCTTCATTATTATTATTATGTGAAAACGCTAAATGGATCAGATAAACTTTGAATGACATTTTTTTCTCCAAAAATCGCTTACTTCAAATTGAAGGCACACCCGCAGCTTCAAGAATTATGGCGTCCAATATATCTTGAATTCTACTTGTTATCATACGATCATTATGTGAACGTGCTAAACATTACTATAGATACGATTTTATTTTTTGGTTTTACATCATTTTTTGCTCCAACAAATCCTACTTTAAACTTATTAGGACATCCGCAGTTTAAAGAATTATAGGTTGAAATTTAGCTGATACGACATAGATCACCGTTACTATTGTTCTCTGTAAGTGCCAAAAGGATCGTGTTATACATTTCGTTTCTAGATAACTTTTAGCTCCAAATATCTAGGAAAAGGTAAAAAATATAAAATTAAATGGCTCTGGATACCAAAATAACAATACGATCCATTTATCACTAACACACAATAATAGTGGTACCGTTATTTACCGATCACGTGGAACTGCAACAAATTATTTCTCAAACATGTCACGCATAGACATGATGAGATTTGTATTGTCATATTTTCTATACTTCTGAAGGCACACTAATCAATTTGATCTCATTTAATTACTTTATTTTCCATTTATACATATACCAATATTAAAGAATTTGCCATTACGTTGACGCTAAAGGGGCAAAAATTAAGAATCTCGGAAATTTCTATTTATAGAAAAAACAGAGTTACAGATTTTGGAGAGCTGCCATTTATTCCTAATTGAGGGCACACATTTTTTTCATTATCACCTCAGGATTATCATCCACCAAAGGATAATAGGATATTTCCTTTTATGCTAAAAAAGTTGAAAAACTTTTAAAAGTTACAAGCAAAATTAGGGTAAAAAATTGGGTTGTAATACAGTTTCTTTATTTTTATTGTAAATGTAAGTCATTTGTAGAACAAATTAAATTTTTTACTAATCTTGTAGTTCGTTTTAAAAAACAAACCACATCAAATGACTATTTTATGATTTTGCATTAATTTTTAGTGTAGTTTTTTGTTATTTAAAAAAACAAATGTATAAATAGAATTTTCCTTCATAGTATTAATGAAACGATTTCATTAAAATTGATTCGTTGGTTTAATGAAAAATTTCATTAACTGAATGAAAATTCATTAATATTGGTATGTTTTTCATTAACTGAATGAAACTTCATTAATATTGGTATTTTTTTCACTAACATTTTTTATGATTTTTTCATAACTTCATAAAAAAAATCATTAAATCAATGAAAAATTTTCAAATATTTTTCAATAAAAATTTTGACTTGTAATAAGAAAAAAAATTTTTTTTGTACTATCATTTTGAAATAAGAAAAACTGAAAAATTTCTTCTAAGCAGAATTAATCAAAACTTTGATATAAATAATTTTTTTTTATTAAATTTGCCTAGAGCTAACCGTTTTTGATGAAATTTCAGGGAACAGGTTCTCTAAGAAAAACGACATAGTTTTGTTGAAAACATGACCTAAATTGTTATCGTTTTGACGATGTTACACAAAAACGTTATGCTAAACGATAATAAATTTTTGTTTTTAACAGCATTGTTAACAATATTTAACATTTTTATCTAATATGGTCGTAATTAAACTACAAAAAGTGGACTATAATCGTCGATCTTTCTACAGAATTCCAAGCCGGATCGATAAAAAATTACATATTTTGTACCGACATATGTATAAGAAAATATGTCATCTTTTAACACAAATTATAAAAAATGTAAGGAAAGATTGAACAATTTTGTAAAAATAAAACAATAAAAGCAGAAATAAATTGAAATTGGACCAGACCAGACCTTATGAATAATATCAACGAATGATAATTTCTCAATAACCACCAAATTAATGCTATGCTAAAATAATCATAGAAAGTGCAAATTATAAAATATCAACGAAAATATTTCATACAACTTATGAATTTTATTCATTAAACACATGAAACTTTCATAACGATTAGGCTAATATTAATGAAAAAATTTCATATACTTTATGAAATTTTCATTGGGTCGATGATACCATTCATTAAAATTGATTTAATGAAACACCTTTCACTGACTCAATGAAACGTTTCTTTGTCATTACTGGAAATCGAAAGAGTACTGATTTGTCATTACCATTTCAACAATGGGCAGTCCTGCCAGATTTGCCAACTTTTCGGCGGTTTGTCGAGTTTTTCTAAAGAGAAATTTCAGGTTTTTACACGAAAAGTAAATATTTATTCACCCCGAAATCATCTGGCTAACCTTCCAATATCGTAATTTTTTTTAAATTTATTACACAAGGTATTTTATTTAGGCATTTTGAATGCATTTAACTAATAACTACGGCAAGGAATTTCATGCAACTAAAAAAGGCAAATAGGCGCTTAAAATATGCAGTAAATAATTCAAAATATGCATTTAAGAAATATACAAAACAAAAATCAAATGTTATGCCATAAAAATGCAACAATGTGTAAAGGGTGTTTTTTAAAGAGGTATAGAACTTTAAAATTGAATAAAACAAAGATGATTTTTTTAAATTTACTTTATTGAAAATATAATCTTCTGCTATTATAATTTAAATATGACTTCTGGCATATAACCGCCACGGCTGGCTCGGACGTAGTCTAATCTGGAGATACAATTTTCAATGACTTTTTCCAACATTTGTGGCCGTATATGGGCAATAACGTGGCGAATCTTGTCCTCCAAGTGGTCAATAGTTTCGGGCTTATCGGCATAGATTAGCGACTTCACAAAATCCCACAGAAAATAGTCCAGCGGCGTTAAGACGCACGATCTTGGACGCCAATTCGCGGGTCCGAAACGTGAAACTATGCGGTTATCAAAAGTTTCCTTCATGTTGACATGTTGCGCTGTCTTGTTGAAACCACAGCTCCTGTCCATTATGGTTGTTCAATTGATGCACGAAAAAGTCAGTATAGCGGTCACCATTGACTTTAACGTTCTGAGCAGCATCGTTTTTAAAGAAGTACGGACCAATGATTCCACCAGCCTATAAAGCACACCAAACGGTAAGTTTTTCTGGATGTAACGGTGTCTCAACATACACTTGAGGATTATCATCACTCCAAACACGGCAGTTTTGTTTATTGACGTATCCATTTAACCAAAAGTAAGCTTCATCGCTAAAAAAAATTCGGACGTATTGCGCGATACGTATTTCGAACAGAACCATAATTTTCAAAATAAATTTGGATTTTCAAAATCGATTTATTACTCGAGATGGTTGGTTTAAAAATCAAATCCAATATAAATGTCTCTCGTTAATTTTTAATTTAAACTAAATTTTCCAAATTATATGCAAAAATATGCATTTAAATTGAAAATATTAAACAAAAATTGACAAAATATGAATTTTAATAAAAACATGCAAAAATATGCCATTATGCAACGACAAATCGATGCCATTTTAAAGACAAATCGACTCCATTATTTGATTCGGAATCTATTTTGGGCTACTGACTACAAACATGCATTTGCATGAAATTCCTTGCCCTACTAATAACCAATGAAACGAAAGAGAGTTAAGCGAACATAAAAAGTGTTATAAATCATTTTGTTTAACTAAAAACTGATGCATTTTTTTTAACAAACCAAATTGTAAATTCTTTGGTGTAACCATAATTATTGGTATAGAGTTACTATCCAGATTTAACAAATTCAATGATACTGTAACAACATTATTTAATGTGTTTCTATTACGGTTGACTTGTAATTAATTTGTTGGCAAGGGTTAATGGCGCCTGTGATAATGAATGTATGATGCTTTTTTTTCTGTGCCTTTGCAAAATAAAACCATATGGAGAATATTATTGAGATTGTGTCATGCATTTTCTTATGAGAGATTCCATATCAAACCGAACTATTTCTTACATCACGATTTTTGTTGCTTTGAAGTTTGGCAGATGTATTCTTATTTCAAAAATATTTGACACATATTTTTGGAAATAATTAAAAAAAATTATTAAAGGAGTTATTTGTGTTTTAAAATTCAAACAATCGGTATCCACTCCTATTTACTATTTACCAGTATTAATTATACGGAATGTTATATTTAAAAAAGAATTTACGATAATTTGACAATTCGTAGCATCAATGCTGAGAAATAGTTAATATGGGTGGATAATTAGCATGTGAATAACCCCAAATGTTTCGACATGTCGATATTTAAATTGATGTATTTTTTAATTAGTAGACCAATTTCAATGGCTTATTCTAATGATCTTGTACTTTACTTTTTTGCTTTCTATTTAAATATATATATTGCTTTTTTTTAAATGCTTTTTCTAAGTTTTTAACTTTTGTTTGCATTTTTTTTTTACCAATTTCGATCCCACCTTAAAATAAAAATAATAATAGTGTCCGACCAAACAGTTCGGCCTTAAAATGCGTTTCGTCTGTATTCGGTATTTTAAAGCATTATGGACAAATTTGGAGAATGAAAAAATGTTTATTGTACCGATTAGATGTGAGTTTGAGTGTCAAATTAAAAAAAAGACCTTAGTTAAGCAATGAATTCACTGTTCGCACTTTTAATTTTATAGTTAAACTTCAACTTTTTCCTTAAATTTTATACACAAAATCTAATTAAATCGGATTAACATGTTCGTTAATCAAAACAAAATGAATCGTCATTGCCTCTAGATACTAAAAAAACCGGCAAAATATAGTTTTTTGGCCGAACTGTTCGGACGGAGACTAAAAAATAATATATCACATTTCTATTAAATAAATACTGAAATTTTTAGAGTGGGACGGCGAAAGGTGCTATTCTTTTAAGATTTTTTTTTTACAAAAAATACTCCAAGTATTTTTAATTTGCATGTAAAATATTTTAAAATACCCAGTCAGAAACTGTCAGTGGTGCAAAAAAACAAGCACTGACATAGCACATACATACCTCAAGATCTGTAAGGTTCTTTCTGGTAGTTAGTACTATAAATATTCCAAATTTTTAGCTTTATAGGTACACTTTTGGTCCCAGAAAGTTCTGGAAAGACAAACATGCACACAATCAATACAAAATTATATAACTAATATATATAGAATCTATATATACAGCAATATTACAGATACATCGTTATTTATACTAATATTTGTCCATTTTACTTGATTGAGTATCATATAGAACTTCTTGAAAAGATAAAACACCAAATTGGAAAATTTAAATGAATGTGTAATTTCTAAAATCGCTGTGACCCATACTAAAAATCAAAGCGCCGGAATAATTGGTTCTGTCATGTTGCTAGCATTATAAATATGTTATTATCAGGTACAGGAACTTCATGTATTTATTAATTACATTTCAGGCCTTAAGATAGGAAACAACAAACAACTAAAATTTTCTGCTAAATTATTGTCAAATTTTAGTTTCTTTTATGTTACTAATAAAGAGAAAAATATCAAAGTTTGATTTTGACCAAAGTGTTACCTACTGCTGATTGTAAGCTCTCCAAAGCTTACATATATACGCAAAACAGTAAAACCTAACTTCCAAAGCTAGAATTTTGGTGTTTTTCAATGTTAAGAATCAGAATTTCTGCATTAAAACAGAAACCTAAAAAACATTTTTTTTTGTCACTGCATTATGTAGCGTTAAAAACTGGTACTTTGTCAAAAATTGTTTTTGGCACACCCCTTCGCCCCAGACGAAATATCAAAAATCCCGCTACGTTAGGTTCTTTCTTGAGTTTAGTAATATAAGTAGGCCAATTTTTAGCTTTCTAGGCCGGCTGGTGGCTCCAGAAAGTTATGGAAAGACAAACACAAACACTAGGAAATTATATTGTGTATTCCCCAGTCAGCAAAAGACAAAGCACTTTAACAAGTGGCACGAGTGCTTTCCCAATCCCAAAATGATAACATCATTAGACATAAGGTCCGTCTGTTCAAATAGTGTCGGACAAGCACTGGGAAAACAAAATTTACAACGTTAACAAAGCGTTAGTAAAATCATAAAATAGGTGGTCTAAAAATAGATTTTCCAAAATAAAAAAAAAAAAATTTATTTATATTTTTAATAAAAATTATATTAAACTTGTATAAAAGACAAAGTATGGTCTTGTTTACTACTCCCCCTGTACATTTTGTGTTTAAAAACAAATGTACAAATAAAAGGCGAAGACGACAAAAAACGTGTATTGAATATTTCCCAAAGCTAGACATACACACAAAAAACAAGTTTTCAATTTTTTTTGATCAATGGTGATAATCTTTAACTTCGAGCTCATATATATGTCTATTAGTTCTCATTTAGTGAGGAAACTAGTTTATATGAATACTTGATGTTTTGCATGGGATTGTTACCCTCTTTCAAAACGTGTTCTGATGATAGGAACCTAGAAAATTCCCGAAATAGATCTATCAACACATTCCTGAAAGGGTCAATTAATAAATTTGAAAACGAAAACCCTATAGATTATTTGTTAGGACAATATCATAATAAAGAAATATAGAGTATGGACTCGAACTTGAATAATTTTCATTTTCATTTCACAATAATAAATTATATCAAGCTTGGAAAAAAAGAATATTTACAATTTTTTTTGGTCCCGCCGGGATTTGATCCGCCAGATTGGCTGCCGACAGCTGTAAACACTGAGTTAACGAGACTTACAGTAGTTGATAGTTTAAACCGTAAGTGAATGGTAATGGCTGCGTAACAGTTGGCTGATCAAATATGTCAGTACTAACATAAGGTTTTGCTGGAAACAACTTACCAGCGTTGAGAAAACAAAAAAAAAAGCTGGTCCTAAAAGAGCTTTTCAGAAACATAGAAATATCGATTTTATATTAAAAAAATATTATATATGCCTGGAACCGGTATCGAACTCGGTACCTTTCGACTTCAAACATTTTTAAACAAAGAATCATCATTTTTATAAAAGAAATGCTTTACCAGTTGTTAGATTTTTGAGCCGTTGGTAATTTCTGACTGGATAGCACCGGGAAAACACTTATTGCTGTCGTTGACCCAGTTGGCTCAGTCAATTCTTTGCCAATGTTTTTTTTTTTTGTGGACCACTGAAATTATTGTAAAACAAATGCTGTCAAAACGCTCTTTGGAAACGCTGGTAAAGCGTTTTGAACAAGGGCCCTGCCAGTAATATATTTACAATTCCTCGGTTAGCCAATGGCATGCCAGTGCTTGATTTTTGTACCACTGGTAGTTTCTGACTGGGTAAAGTTGATAATGAAATAAAACTTTATATTGTTGTTTAAATGTATTAATTTTTTATTTTATTTTATTAATTAATAATCATATAATTATAAATTATATCCTATTACCCTAACCGATCACTAGCTTCTATGGCTATGGTGGGAATCGAACCCAAGACCACCTCACTGATAAGTCTGCACACTACCAACTAGCCTACCGGGGCGCACTAAATGTATTCATTAGGATATTGATATTTTAAAATAATCATTATATGCATAGACTGTTGATCAGGACTATATCTATAGTGGCGATATTTGTTAACAAATATCTTAAATAAACAAAGCTATACTCTCGAAATTTGGCACGTAGCTTCATCTAATGACCGGAACTAAACGAACCAAATATTTTTGGTTATTCGAATGAAGTGGGATGAGCAAATGTGTAAACCTTTTTCAATCTAATGTAAGTGCCCCAAACAAGAAATATATCCACAAATAAAGTGTAGTGAACGGATTAATATCATTTGCATTTTTTTTAATTTTAAAATGTCTATATGTCAGGGGCTTCATGTTCTAGTTCTCTACAAGACAAAAAAAAAAAAAAACGATTGAATATCGGTCCACCTATTAAGGCAGCACAGTGGCACCCGATTTTCAATATCTTCTTTTGAGAAAAATGCATTTAAAGAAAATATTGCTCATGTAAAATATAGGGCAAGGAGTTTGTTTAAAAAGCGGTAACAGTAACTTTTTTATTTTAAATTTACAAGGAGCTTTCAACCTCCGTATATTTACAAAAATAAAGCAAATGAAACATATTAGTTAGGTTAATACTAGTATTTCGATCTGGCCAAAGATCTCATCAGAACCCGAAGTTTTAGAAAAGCTAGAGCCTCCATAATAGGCAGAACTTTAACACGAAACCTATTAATCATCAATTTTGCTCCATTCTTGTCTTCTTAGTAATCAAGCACGTGGTTAGGGTCTTTTCCTATTATACGCCGATATTATTTTTATGTTATTTTAAATTTATAACTAGCTTTCAACCTCCATATATTTACAAAAATAAAGCAAATCAAACATATTAGCCAGGTTGATACTAGTATATCGATCTGGCTAAAGATCTCACACTCAGGGAACTTCTGCTTTAAAAATATGTAGTTGTTTGGGTTGTAATACAGTTTCATTATTTTTAATGTAAATGTAAGTCATTTGTAGAACAAATAAAATATTTAACTAACCTTGTAGTTCATTTAAAAAAACAACTCACATCAAATGACTGTTTTATGATTTTACATTTATTTTTTACAGTTGTTTTTTGTTATTTAAAAAAATAAAAAAAAAAAATTTGGTTTATTTTTTACTACCATGTGGTTCATTTTTACTACAATGTTAGTCATTTTTTGAACATTAAAAAACAACTGACAATGTTAGTTGAATTTAATGAAATGTAAGTCGTCCTTTTTTTAAATGAAATTTCATTTGTTTTTGACTACAATTGCTGTCGTCTTTACCAACATAATTTCCTAAGTGCATCAGAACTCGAAGTTTTAGATAAGCTAGAGCCTCCATAATAGGCAGAACTTTAACAAAAACCTATTAATCATCAATTTTGCTCCATTCTTGTCTTCTTTTTTATTACTGCGATTATTACTCCAAATTTTTCATAGCATATAGAAAAGAGTTAAAACTATTGAAATATGAAGCAAAAAAAAAAAAAAATAGAAAAATTAAAAAAAAAATCTTAAGCTAGTAAACCACAATTTTTTATTTTTTCCAGAAATACGTTACAAATATTTTTGAAATAAGAATACGTCTGCCAAATTTCAAAGCAGCCAAAAATTGTGATGGAAAAAATCGTTCGGTTTGACATGTAATTACCCTTATACGTATTACTATTCCTAAAATATCTAGTATACAAATGTCTTTGGCAGCAGTGCCCCATTTTGATGCAAGATAATAAAAAAGATGGTGACATAAAAATGTCATAGTTTAAGATTCGCTTGTATTCTTAAATCCAATAAGTTGAAAACTATATCACGTTATCTTTTTTTTTCATTTCAGATTCCCCAAAAAACCAACGCGATGTTAACAACGAACCAATGGACCACTTGTTAGTTAAAAAAATAATAATAAAAAAAAAAAATATCGAAACGTAAAAAATGAGGGTAGAAAACAACTACCAAAATGAGTCATAATCTTTTTAAATTCATTGAATAAGCTCATTCATTATATGACAATGCACAATTACAATTAATACATACACAATCATTGTCGTTTCGTCATCATCATCCACGTTATAAGAAACAACAATACCAAAATATCCTCGGTTTTAACAATTTTTTTTTGTTTTTTTTTTTGTTAAACTTTAATGTGTGCCACGGTCCCAAAAAATTTGTTGTAAAAATTTTGCAATCATCACTTCTTGTAATTGTTACTAAATGCAGCTAATATTGTGTACTGTTGTTGTTTTTACAAATACGTGCCACAAATACGCCGTGTTGTCGTCGTCATCACGTCACCAATACCACTAAATGCAGTGGAAGAAGAAGTTTACTCGATTGAAAGCAGCTACAGGACATTCGCGTGCGCGAAGAATGCTTTGTTGTGGACGAAGAAAGGTAAGTACAAATTTTTTTTTTTTTTTTTAGTTTGCGAAAATGATTTTCAACATTTATATTAAATTAACAATCAACCAGCCAAGTGAACTACTATTGAAATTCAACAATTTTTAAAAACAATCCTTAAAAGTTAACTTGTGTTGCACAGTGGGTTATTTTCAAAATAATTTATATTATATTATACGAGCAAAAACACAACTTGCCAAATGATGTGCCTAGTAATCTAAACATGAAGGTTTTTACGTATTGCCCTTACTTCTAACTTTTTTTTATATGAAATGTCCCAAAAGTAATGAGTTATGCATTACTGGCAGCCTTACGTAAATATGAATTGTAAAGGGTCACCTATATGTTATGTTTATATGTTTATTGGGCTGATTAGATATTTTGAGTGTCAAATTTGACGAAAAGTCTGTAGTTAAGCAATGAATTCACTGTTCGGCCTCAGAAAGTTCGGCCAAATTGAAAATAGTTCGGCTGCCGAACTTTTAACTTTATAGCTAAACTTCGGCTATTATCTTAAATTTTATACACAAAATCGAATTAAGTCGGCTCAACAAACATGTTTGGAATACCAAAATTTGTCATCATTGTCTCTAGATATCAAAAAACCGACAAAATATAGTGTTTTGGCCGAACTGTTCGGTCGGACACTACTGATTTTACTCAAAATTGCATTAAAATTTTGCATGTTTTAACGCAGTTTTTGCGACATAAAATTTTAAAAATTAAATATTTTTTCTTTGTTTTTGATGGTAAATATATGGGGATTTCATCTGAAGTGATCGAACTTCGATGTTTTGGAATCGGCATAAAATTTGCACCCAGTGGACTCCCATTGGGTAATAGGTATGACACAACATTTTAGCGGAATCGGTCAAGGACCCGCTGAGTTGGAAGTAATTGTGGAGTTTTGAAAGTTTCGTCAAACAGCCATTTTTTGGATACATATAACTAATTACCTATTGTAGTTAGAAAATTTTGTCCAGAATGTTTTCTATAACTTTTCCTTTAATCTTGAAATAAGGTATTTTTTAGGAAGCTTCGGTGGTTTCCTTTAAGAGCTTTGTGGTCGCTTAGTGGGATGCGACTTATTTATCTTTTTACTTTTCTTTCAAAGTAGGGTACCTTTTGCTCCAAAAATATATCCCGAGTAAAAAAAAAAATTATATATAACAATATATTCTTTAATATAAGAATATATGATCATATAAAATAGCATATGTATCAATATATATTATAATAATGTTTTACCAAAAATATTCATTTATAAGCACATCCAATCATGTATAAATAGAGTAATATTCTGAATTTTATATATGATAATACATTGTTGATAAATTTGATAAAATTAGATATAACCCAATACATAATTATATATAATACAAACATCAAAAACGACTTCTGGAAGAAAAAAAACTTAATTCAATAAAAGGTAACAATTTTTTGAAAACAAAAACGTTATGTCCTAAAAAATATAAATAAAATTTAAGTTATTTACAAATTTCAAGCATACATTTTGTGTTTTGAACCCGTTTTATTGATTTTAATATATGTAACTTATATCTTTTAATTAAAATATATTTGGATTATTATGTATCTAATTGCATCTAATTATATATAATTGTAGCAAATATAATATAATAAAATGTAATTATACCAGGACAAAACTTGGACAGAATTGGATATTTGTTTATTAAATTGTATCTATTTAAATATATAATTAGATCCTAAGTGATATAATTTAATAGAACCACTTTTCGGATCAAATTATATCCTCTTATATTTGCGGAAAATATCTCATCATATATAATTTTATATAAACTTTTTTGCTCGGGATGTACAAATATGGATGACCATATATATTCATATAAAAAATATATGATCCTATATGAACTTTTTTAACCGGGATGCAACATTTTTTTTTTTTGCATGTGTGAAGTGGCCTACATTAGGTCCTATTGGAACATTTCTATTCGATAAAAACATAAGCTCCAAATTACTTTGAAAACGATTGTTTGAATTTTCTCGACAATCTGACAAGACAATTAGAAATGACTAAAGTATTTCCAAATTATTTAAAATCTGTGCCACTGTATGTTGTAGTTTTGTGGAGTGTCGCGTAAAGTGTGGAAATGAAAAATTACTTTTTTTTTAAACTTACAAATATTACATTAAATTAACAACCAACCAGTTCAACTACTCAAATTTAGCAAATTTGTTATAAACAATCCTTAAGAGTTAACTAGCGTTGTATGTAGTTTTGTGTAGTGTCGCGTAAAGTGTAGAAATGAAAAAGGGTATTTTAATATTTCTAAAAAAAAAACTTTTAGTTAATTTTTTGAGACATTACATTTTTAGTATTATTACCATGTGAACGAATATACAATTATATTATTGAAAACTTAATGCTAAAAATAACAAAAAAGAATTTGTTTGGTCATATGCTAAAAATATACAATATAAATTGTTTAATTGACAGTTTATTAGCCCTAAATTTAGATGTAGAAGCTAAAACTAATGTTAAAAAAAAAACTATGACTAGTTCGAACAAATGTTTTGGTGGTTATAAAGTTTGAAAAACTTTTTTATTTATAGAAAGGAAAATACATGTAAAATCGATCGAAACTGTGTGTGTGTTCATTTTTAGTGACCATATCACCGATTATAATTTTTATAAATTATATTCATATAAAGAAATGAGAATTTAAGCAGGTAAAATCTAAGTTTTTTAGAGACCACAGTACACTGACAACAAAAAATTGAACATTTATTATAAATGTGCCCCAATAACTCCGTAAGTCCCGGTTCACACACTTGCGAAATTTTTCTTCAATTCTCCTTTGAAATTGCTTTTGTGTTCACACAGGAAAAATTTGTTTCAGCAATTTTCGTATATCAACCTGCATTGTTGAAAATTGCGGATGACAAAACAAAACGGAATTGGAGTACGGACAAGTCTGTACCCCCTTCCATTCTCTTTTCCACCCTCTTCTATAAACTCAAGAATTGCGCAAGTAAATTTGCCGAGTGTGAACCGGGACTAACTTTATAATTACTTCACCAAGCAAAATTTGTTGGCTTATTCTGGCCTCATAAAAATCCGTCAATGAACACGAAAAAGAACTTAATTTCTCACCTTAGGCCAATAAAACCTAACCACCCAGGCAGAAAAATACAATCGGCACAGAGTTGGAAAAGCGTCGGCTACGGTCGGTTGTGCGTTGTCAGAACGTGAGATTCACAATATTGACAGTATAGTCCTGTTACCGGATTAATACCGGTATCCAAAGGGTTTGTTTAAGCAAACTTGCCACCGTTGGCATAACGTTGGTAATTAAAAAAATTTAGTACTTTTAAAACAGCTTTAATGAAATTAAATAAATTTTGAGAAATGTGTATAATAAAACACATTTAAAAAGCACAAATACAGTTTGGTCTTAGTCTAATACATCAATATCAAATATTTTATAGTGTTTTCCAATTACAATATTAGTTGTTTCTGTGGTATTTTTTAACA
Organism: Delia radicum; assembly: GCA_021234595.1. Taxonomy (NCBI): domain Eukaryota; kingdom Metazoa; phylum Arthropoda; class Insecta; order Diptera; family Anthomyiidae; genus Delia; species Delia radicum. Next base: position 302,999,455 of record CM037851.1, on the reverse strand, counting down.
CGGTGGTTTTTACAAAAATAGCAGTAGTTTGCCAGTACTACTTTTTTTGTACGGTTGGCAATTTATACCTGGGCAGTTTTTTGTTTTACCCTTTAATGCATGGTGCTACAAATATGTAACGAATAATTTGAGCGTCCACTTGTGTATGAATCAAATTCAAAATTCAATTATTTTTTTTTCTCAATTATTATATATATTATTTTTCTAAATTGTTGTTGTCGTCGCTAGGAATCGAACCCCTGACTATATGTGTAACAGTCCAACGAGCTAACCATTACACCACAACGACCATGATCAAACCTTGAGTTTCCTGTGTGCGGCACTCTCTCTAGCGCTGATCCCCACAAGATTTGTTTCAACTTCTCTTTCATTTATTAAAAATTAGTATTTTCTATATGTAACAGTAGCATTTCAATTATGATCTCAAACCTGGCAATTCAAAATGAAATGAAATTTTAGAAAAGATCAACAATACATACTTAATTCTCTTATATGAACTACTTCAAAAATTTTCGACACCTGTTGAATGGAACTGACTGTATTTGCCTTTTATTTCCCAAGGTGAGGAACGATGGACAGGGTTATTATGATTATACTAAAAAGCTATGACGTGTAAGGTTTTTTGAGATTTTTTTCTTGTAATTTTTGAGATTGTTTCTTGGTGTGACAGACAATTGTCTGAAGTATTTGCAGTTAAAAAAATATTTTTTCCCATGTTTCTTTCTATCAAAAATCTGTTATTCGATAGCCAACTGGGACTGAAAGAGTTAATTTTTTAAAAGAGAATATTGTATTAGATTCTTTTATCTTTAATGTACAGAAAAAACATTAAAAATTAAATGTATATTTTTTAAAACTGAAACTTAAAGTCCCCATTAACACTACATTTTTTAATTAAGTCTTAATAAATCAGAAAAAAATACAAATTTTTATATTTATTCTATGTAAAAGTTTTTCATTAAAAATTAATTCATTATTATTCCTAATTAACTTAACAAGATGCAATTGTGTCCATGTATTCTTACTAGAATATATTTCAGTTATTAATATTTTAGGAAGATTTCTTTTACACAATATATTAAGCTTGTAAAATGACTTTAAAAGTGTTGTTAAGTCTACAAAATCATTTAAGTTTTTATTTGTTTTTAAATATTACAAACATTTATCGAAATTTTTGTAAACGAACATATTCTCACAAATCATAATTATAGTCAACCCGACGAAAAAAGTTCATATCTAGTCATATATAGCTTGATATAATTATATATAATTACATACGTGGTCATATGTAATGATATATCTTTACATCTCATATTTATTTTTACGAACATTTGTAATAAAGCGCTATATGTCATCATATATCGTTATATATCATATTATATATAAGTTTTTTATTTCTCATATGTACTTGATATATGAGATCATAAAGTCTAAAAATATTATTTTGATAATCAAACCAGCAGAGGTCGTTGTAATGCGATGTTTGCGTTTCAGTATTTATATATTTTTTTTATTGTTATAGAGCAATTCCATATGAAAACGATCAAAATTGGCAAATTTTTGGACGACCCCTCTCCGATTTTAAAATAAATAGTCTCAATCGATTGCCCAGCAAAAAATAATGTACCTACATATTTTTTTTTTTTTTTATAGTGACTGGTTTAGTGGTGGTGTGCACCACTGTCATGTGACAAAATTGAAGAATTCTTCATAAGGGACCTCATTGAAAGTTGTTTTAATTTTTCTTGTTCAATAATTAAAAATAATTCAATTATAAAAAATATAAAAACAATGAGAACAAGGTGGTCTCTTAAATGCTCTTCTCCTGTCCAAACAAGGAGTCGGGCCCATTTTTTTATTGCTGATTCTTAAAGCAAAAATTATGAGGAATCCAAAAAAAATAAAATTAGCCGGAAAATTTGGGAGCTTCTGTGGAAAATCGGAAAATTTAATTTTCATGGGAAAATTTAATTTTCATGGGAAAAAAGGTAAATTTCTGAGAAAAATTAGGAAAGTTTTATTTTTCAATTAAAGCCTGATTCAATACCTTTCCAACGAGCTATCACTCGTTGCGATCGCTTTAGTAGTTTTTTTTAAAACAACTTTCAATGAGGTCCCTTATGAAGAATTCTTCAATTTTGTCACATGACAGTGGTGCACACCACCACTAAACAAGTCACTATAAAAAAAAAAAAAAATATGTAGGTACATTATTTTTTGCTGGGCAATCGATTGAGACTATTTATTTTAAAATCGGAGAGGGGTCGTCCAAAAGGTGATCGCTTTCATATGGAATTGCTCTATAGTAAAAAATACACAAGTGAAGTGAATACGTCGTATTAGAAAAATAATTAAAAACATTTATGTGACGCTATATGTAATATTATTAAATTTTATCCGAAATATGGGCGATGGAATTGTATTAGATTGTACCAGTTTTGTATCTAATTGTATAAGTTTATATCTAAACTGAAACATATAGATATAATTATGGTATCCGGATTATGACCTGATCATAATTTCATGTAAACTGATACATCTAAATATAATTAGGTCCGAGTTTTAGTCTCGTAACACTAAGTGATAGATTTTTGTATATGACTGTATGAAAATATACACATATATATGATCATCCTATCAAATCCGGTACGCCCATAAAAAATAATAAAAAAATATATTACCTTTTTCCGGTTCTCATTTAGTTATGGCATAAATCTTTTTAAGTTTTAATGTACATTAGGTTGTCCCGAAAATGTACAATTTTACGTAATAGTGCTCAAAAGATGAGTATTATCCAGTTGATTATGGGAAAAATAAAAAAATATTGAGAATACTTATAGTTCGCTACTCGCATTCTTTATCAGAAATTGGGTTCCAGTTCGGTAATGCTGAGCATATTTTTGAAAATATATCTACAACTTTGTTGTGAAAATTAATGTTTAGTTGCATTAACCGACAGCAACTCATAATAACCAAATTTGGGTCGTAGTAACCGAATTTCAGTTGGCAAATAGCTAAATTTTTCTCTGCGTGTAATAAGTGTAATTATATGTGGCATCCTATTAAAAATATTAGAGGAAAAAAATTCTGTATATAAACATACATAAACAGATCTATTTACATATAACATAATGCAATAACATATATATTTCTATAAAATAATGCCTGAATACATGTAAACGTTTTTACTTGGGAAATTATTTCTTTTTTGGATATTACACTATATGTTATTATATATAATTTTGATTTGTGTTATATATAATTAAACATGTATTCGTACATAATTAGATTAACCATATATAATTGTATATGTCATATAAGATAATATATTGGTCGATTGTAATAAGATATAATTATATGTGATATAATTATAAGATATAATTATATTAACATAATCATATGTATTTATATGTAATAGCATGCAATAACATATATATTTATATCAAATAATACATGACGGGAAATTCTATCACTTTTATACATAATATTGTATGGCATCACAAAAAATTCTGTAAAAATATATGTGTTAAAATTAAAAAAAAATGTTATCACTTTTATATATAAACATATATGGTAAAAATTGACAAAAAAAATCTATCGCTTAAATTCAATGCACTAAAAAACTAAAAAACTTAGTAAAGCTACACTTAAAAACAAAAGTTCAAAGTTAATAGAATAAGACCTGCTAACTTATCTCAAAATAACCAAGGGTTAGCTCTTAGCTAAAATTATGAATGTTAAACTCTGACTATTTTTAGAAAAGTTATTTGCTCTAAATAATATTTCATTATTTAGTTTAAAAACAAAAGAAAGATCCAAAAAAAAACATTAACAAGTTAAAAAGCTAATTTGCATACTTTAATTAAAAGAAAGTCTGTCACCTTTACATATACATTTATATATAATTGTATATGATATCACATATTAGTCAAATTGAAAGCACGTTTGATTTTCCAGTCCATTGACTTATATTTAAATGATCATTACTATTTGGAATGTGAAACAAAATAGTAGTGCGAATTCGCAAAAGAATTTTGTGAAGTTATATGAAATTCTATCAAATTATATATAACTTAATCAAATTAGTTAGACCGATTTTTCGGATCAAATGATATCAGATGAGATCCCATGGGATCTCTTGAGATAAGGTTATGTATGCCATTTTTCCGATCAGCTATGATGTGATGTTATAATGAATAAAGGGTGTTTTTTATAGAAGCATATAACTTTGAAATGGAATAAAACAAAGATGAATTTTTTAAAATGACATGGAATTTACTTTTTTCGAAAGATAATCTTCTGGCATTGTAATTTAATTATGACTTCTGGCATATGACCGCCACGGCTGGATCGGACGTAGTCTAATCTGGGGTGACTTTCGATGACTTTTTCCAACATTTGTGGCCGTATATTGGCAATATCGAGGCGGATGTTGTCCTCAAAGCGTTCAATCGTTTCGGGCTTATCGGCGAAGACTAGCGACTTCACATATCCCCACAGCAAATAGTCCAGGGGCGTTATATCGCACGATCTTGGAGGCCAATTCACGGTTCCGAAACGTGAAACTATGCGGTTACCGAACGTTTCATTCAATAAATTAATTGCGGCACGAGCTGTGTGACATGTTGCGCCGTCTTGTTAAAACCACAGCTCCTGCAGTTCATGGTTGTTCAATTGCTGAACGAAAAAGTCAGTAATCATGGCTCTATAGCGGTCACCATTGACTGTAACGTTCTGACCAGAATCGTTTTTAAAGAAGTACGGACCAATGGTTCCACTAGATCATAAAGCACCCAAAAAGTCAGTTTTTCTGGCTGTAACGGTGTCTCAACATACACTTGATTATTATTATCACTCCTAATACGAAACTTTTGTTTATTGACGTATCCATTTAACCAAAAGTGAGCTTCATCGCTAAACAAAATTCGCAAAATGCGTGTGCGATACGTATTTCGAACAGAACCATGATGTTTAAGAAAAATTTGCACAATTTGGAAGCGTTGTTCAGGCGTCACTCTATTCATGTTGAAATGCCAAACCAAAATAAACTTAAATCACTTGACAGCTAACAAAATGGCCGCCAGTTAAAAAAGTATTGCTAACTTAAAGTTCTATACCTGTATAAAAAGCACCCTTTATATGATTATATATAACTATATTCGGACGTTTTTCATCGGGAAACCACTCCTATTATTAAAATGTTCATTCAACACACGTACAAATATATGTATCTACAACAACAATAGAACAACAATAACAAAAAACATCAGTAGCAACAACAAAGCAAATAACAACTATTTACAGTATTGTTAAATGTATGATGAAAACTTTATGGAAATAAGTTTCTAATGAAGGAATAAAAAATAAATAGAAACTGCAGCAACAAATATATGGGGTAACAAAGGGGTGGCTATTAGAGTTTTCAAATTCGCTACTTTTTCAACTCCCGGGAATCGGGAAATTTTTTCGAACATTCCCTGGAATTCCCGGCATTTCCAAAATAAATATTTAGTAAGATGTTATTTTGTATACGAAAAAGCTAAATTAATTTAAATTCAATGATCGCTGTTAATTCACTAAAACTTTTAAACATTTGTTTTACTAAAAACAACTCTAAATAATATATTTTTATAAAGTTTTTAAAATTCGTTTTTATATATATTGGAATTATTTTATCTCTATGGTCTTTAAATATTTTATCTCTATGGCCTGACATAAATAGGTAAAAAATTAAAAAAAAATTATAGTTTTCTGATTTGTTTGATTTTTTTTGTACAGATTTTTAGTTTAGCGGAAATGATTGTTTTAGTGTTGTTTTTTTAAATTCCCATGAAATGGGAAATGAAAAATCGACTCACTGTCCGGGAATTTCGTCCTGGGAATTCCCTGGTTAAAACCCTAGTGGCAATACGAAGAAATACGAATAATAATAATAAATACTGATAAGACTAGTATTGCAATTGTATAAAAGGCTATTTGCATATGCAAGTGAGTGTGTATGCGAGTGTGTATATGAGTGTGTGTGTATTAATATTTGTGTATGTAGGCAAGGACCCCTTTTTAAATGCTACCACTACTACATAATATTTCTATATTCATTTGAGTGTCATTCAACAACTAAACTTAAGCATTTAGGCTCAAACACAGCACTAAACTTCACAACTATTGTACAAGTCTGTGGCATCATCATTAGCAACAACATGATCATGATCATCATCACCATCATCAGATACTTCATTAAGCTCAATGGCATCCAACATGAACATTCCATCCACTAACAATAAGTAGAAAAACTATTTGCCACAGAAAAACAAAAAAACAAACACATTAACAGATTCACATTAGTATATGTATACAACACAGAGCACAGTGGGATATATCACAAAATGTTTTGAAATAATTTTGCCATTTGTTACTTAGTGGTCCGATTGCAATAAAACTGCCCTGGTAGGCAATATGTCCCCAAAAGTAGGGCGGTTTTTGTTTCCTATACGATTTTAAAATTTTTTTATCCGGTTAGCAAGAAATCTTCAAAAGTTACCTCTATGCAAATATTTCTTTACAGGAAAAAAAATGTAAAAAATTATATTTTTTTACTTTGTACCTTTAACGAATGTATTTTTTTGGTGACACAAAGTATTGCATTAAATTTTTTTTATTTAAACAAGAATTTATTTGGTCAAATAACCAATATTTTCATTAAAAAGCTGGCCTTGATCCCGCTATTCGCAAAAAACTGGACCTGAGTCGGACTATATTTGGAATTTCACATTTTCAAATGGAAATATCTCGGGAACTGTAACAAACACATTGGGATGTGCCTTGAAAATAGATTTGTCATAACACACCCCAGCTGTCATTACAAATGGTTCCAAATGTAAGAAATCGATCTTTTTTTGAAAACGTTAATCCGTGCCGCAAGTCTGCAAGAAATGGCACATATTGGAAATGCGTATTCTTAAAAATGCGGCATTTTTCTGGGACATTTCACGAAAATCTTTTGTCAAAAATGTAACATAATTTGAAGGTTTTTATCAAAGTATGCACAATTTTTGGAAAATATCACTTTCATTTTATTAGACAATAATTATATTTAACCCTTTGTGGCCTAAGGACGAAAAAGACCCATGAAACTTAATTTTAATTGTGACTACAACATTGTAAACAAATTAAATTGATAAAAAAAATATTCACTTGATAAAAATAATTATTTGAAAATTAAAATTATTCAAGTTCGAGGCCATACTATATATTTCTTTATTGGGATATTTTATGTAACTTGATCGATATAGGGTTCGTTAATACACCCTATATCGACCCACAAGGAAATTTACAGAATAACTCCTTTTATAGTTCGTGGAGAATTATCACTTACATTTTATTTGACTATAATTGTCTTTACTTTTATTCAAAAACTCTTTAACCCTTAATAGCCGGGGGACAAAATGACCCTTGAAACTTAATCTTAATTATAACTACAAAATGTAAAGAAAAAAAATTTCCACTTTATAACTTCATTATTATTTTGTGTAACTGGATCCATATAGGGTAAATGTCTTCACTTTTCACGAAAAAACCCACTAGGAAATTCACAGAATAATATATTTTAGATTTTTATTAAGATTTGTCTACGTTTTTCAGTCGCACTAGACGTATGTGGAATTGTCTTCCAGCGGAGGTCTTCCCTGCAAAATACAATTAAGAAAAATTTAAGTCAAATGTCCACAAACACTACTCCCTCTTTCCTCCTACCCATAACCTATTTTCATGATCAGCTAGCTGATATTCAGCAAAACATTTTGCTGACAGCAAAAGATTTTGCAACAACATTAGTATATTCAGCAAAAGTTTTGCTAATACTTAGTTGATTAAAAATAAAGAAATCCTTGATAAAAGTTAATAAAATTTTTGCTGAATATTAGCAGACTGAAAAAAAAATTCATAAAATTTGTAGAAAAATTATATTTTAGTTAATTTATTTGCTGCAAATCGTGAAAAAAAACGTTACAAAATATAAAAATATTCATACTCCCACATTCACGATATGAATTACTTAAATATCTGAAAATATATAAAAATAATTATATATCAAATTTACAAAATTATCTTTCAACTACTTACATCAATGGTTGTCTAAATATACAACCCCTATTTTGCAATAAGAAAATGAAACATAAATAATTACCTAAGATGTGTGTATCTTTGTTTTTCGCTTAATCTGTCTAGCTGAACGTATATTTGTTTGCTATTTGACAAAACTACATTAGTAATCATTATAAAAATTTAGTTTACAAATACACATTTAATGTTTATTAAATTTAAATATTTAATTTTGTCTGTAATTTAAGTAATAGACTTTACTTTGAGACAAAATTAAAGTTTTTTTAATCCACATATGTATTCACATTGTTAGCGTCCTTTTGTATGAGAAACATATACAAAAATCTTCCATGGTTGATTTTCTTATATGTCTTACAAGATTTTATATTTTTTGGTATCATTTTCCTTGTCTCTACTACATCTTGACATGCCTTGACATCTAATAGATTCTGAGTATATCTTTCAATCTGGTTATCGTCCACACTATTAACGTGGTTATTAGCACAACTTTTTTTTAGCAAAATAAATTAGTAAAATATTAGTAAAACATTAGTTCAAATCAGTTAAAAGCTGAATAAGAATAACTAAAATAATAGCTGAAAACACAATTTCAACGAAAAATATGCTGAGAAATAGTATACTTGATTTACAAGCCATTTTACTAACTTTTCTACTAACTTCATTTTAGGATCGTACGCCATCGGACGACTAAGTGAGAAATGGCTGAATTATTTCCAAAATATTTTCGAAACACCCCACTGTGCAGCATACATACTATAAACAACAAACACAAAAACTTTTTTTGTTTCCTATTTTTATACTCTGTGTAGAAATTTTTTTTCATTTTGTTTGTAATTTTGTGCAACCAAGTGTGCATTAGCAACATCCAAAAAATGATGTTCACTTCAATGCAGATAAGAATACCCGAAAGTTGTTTATTTTCGTTGTTGTTGCATTTTTTTGAAGAAACTTTTCCTAAAGTCAAACAAGCGCGTTTTGCCATTCCTATTGTTGTGTAAAGTTGTTGTAGTGTTTTTTTTTGGGGTTTTACTTGAAGTTTTTACTAAATAATACTTGAAAATACTTTTTGAAAATTTTTCAAAATAGTTTAATTAACATTTAATTTTACTTTACTTTTTTATTATTATTTATTGTTTTATTCAGTAATTATTATTATATAGAAGTAATTTAGCACCTCAACTCCGCAAAGGCTTTATCGACGGTAAAAGGCAAAAGGCATATTAAATTTTAAAGATCCAAAATTATAATTATTTCAGTAAATTTGTAAATGGTAACAACAACAGAAAGATGCAATATTACATTAGAAGTTTTTTCTATATTTTCAAGTAAAAAATCTTTGATATAATTTTAAGGGTGTTTTTTTTTTTGAGAGGTACAGAACTTTAAAATAAAATAAAACAAAGAAGAATTTTTTATATTGACATACAATTTACTGTATTCGAAAGACACTCTCCTGGCATTATAATTAAAATATGACTACTGGCATATGACCGCCACGGCTGGCTCGGACATAGTCTAATCTGGAGGTCCAAAATTCGATGACTTTTTCCAAAATTTGTGGATGTATATTGACAATAACGCGGCGAATGTTGTCCTCCAAGTGGTCTATCGCTTCGGGCTTATCGGCGTAGACTAGCGACTTCACATATCCCCACAGAAAACAGTCCAGCGGCGTTAAATCGCACGATCTTGGAGGCCAATTCACGGGTCCGAAACCTGAAACTATGTGGCAACCAAACATTTCCTTCAATAAATCAATTGTGGCATGAGCTGCGTGACATGTTGCGCCATATTGTTGAAACCACAGCTATTGGACATCATGGATGTTCAATTGATGAACGAAAAATTTAGTAATCATGGCTCTATAGCGGTCACCATTGACTGTAACGTTCTGACCAGCATCGTTTTTAAAGAAGTGCGGACCAATGATTCCATCAGCCCATAAAGCACACCAAACAGTAAGTTTTCCTGCACACAGAAAACAATTTTGCCATTTGCCAACTGAAAGTCGATTACTACGACAGAAATCGGTTGGCACAACTAATTATAGGGTTTGTCAACAAAATTCGGTTGACACAACTAAATTTATTTATCATATTAAAATATGGTTGTATTAACTGAATTTATTAGTTGTAGCAAACAATATACACTTTTTACTTCGGTTGGAACTTTATTTTTCTGTGTGTGGATGTCACACTTGAGGCTTATCATCACTCCAAATATGGCAGTTTTAGTTAATCGAATTAATTGCTCTGATGTACGATATGTATACGATACGCATACGTATGTTGAACAGATTTTCAAAATAAATTTGCACAATTTGGAATCATTGTTCAGGCGTCAGTCTATTCATGTTGAAATGCCAAACCGAACTAAACATAAATCACTTGACAGCTGACTAAATGTCCTCCAGTTAAAAAAGTGTTGCCAACTTAAAGTTTTATACCTGTATAAAAAAACACCCTAGTTTGGATATCAGTAGTAGTTCGTGAAGGACCTAGTTCAATTGAACTAGTCTTGACTTTGAACTAGTGAGCTAGTTCGCAAACTTCTGCTCTTTTAGGCCTTTCCCTCTTTTTGTTCTATTTTGGTATCTGAGTAATATTTATTTTCTTTATGTTGCTATTGAGATTAATTTTGTTTTTTTTTTTCTGTTGTCAGCTTAATTTTCTTTAATGTCAAAAAGAGTTGTCGAATATGAATAGTTCGCTTAATAATTATCAAACAAACGATCTAAAGAACGATTGAACGAAATTATCAAAGATCGATACAACGGGAAGAGCGAACAAGCGCTCACTTAAACGGACTAGCTTGCCCAAGACTAATTAACTGGTAACATCTCAGTCAGAAACTGAAAGTGGAACAAACCACTGGTTTACTATTTATAATAAATTTAAATAAATTTCCAATGTTCGGCATTGAGCTGTCGACCATTTGAAACAATTATTTTGATCAATTTCCAATGGTCGGCATTTAGGTGTTGCCTACAAAAACTGTTTGTGGTCATATATGAATTAAAAATAAAATAACTTTTCCAATATTTTTAAAAATTAGACGAATTTAAGTGGTTAAACGTTGACAAATTTTGCTCTTAATTTTAATATATTATTTATAATAATGCTATGATATCAAAACAATTAATGATTTTCTGGCCATCAATTTTATATATTTAGGAAACACTGATTTCAATGGCTTACTCTATTAATCGATGTATGGTAAAGTTTTTCTGCAATATTTTTTTAAAGTTTGGCGCATCTACATGCAGTTTTTTATAGAGAGTAATTTTGAAGTGCAATCGACCTGATTTATTTCTGTTAAATTTTCTAAGCAAATTACTATCAGTAATGTTTATGATACATATCTCTTTAAAAAAGATTTAAGCTAAACTGGCTGATTCTTCTAATTTTTACGGTTTTCGCGAATTCGATCGCTAAATAATCAATCGTCACAATCAAATGTTCATGTAGTGCAAAGTTTTATTAAGGAAGATTTATATCTATACGAAAAAGCAATATTCTCAAAGCGTTTTTGATGAAAATTTGCGTTTTGTCGAAAATTGTACGTGGCTTTCCCAGATGAACTCAAGGTCCAACTTTAAGTATGATATATGATTACTTTTCAATAGTATATGTCAAAGTTTTCACTCAAAAATAATTACATTTGCAAACGTTTTCCAAACAAATACCTTCGTTTTAGTACAAAGTTCTCACAAAAGTGTGTTTTTGTTAGAAAAACTTTTGCACATATACTTTTCAAAGATATTCACATATCTTATCAAAATTTGGACTCTGGTTTCATCTCGGACAGCTATGCTGCCATATACAATTTTTGACATATCGCACATTTTGCATATTAGGCGACATTTAAAATAATTATTGTATTTTTGTAGAGTTGTCAATTATTCGGGGTTATTTTTATATTTAAATGACTATTGATTTTACTTAGAGTCGGTCTATATTTAGCGCACCTACAAATTACCTCCAAAAATGGGATATTATATGTGTCCGCGTGCTACTGATCACAAATAGCAAAATATATCAGTTTATGACCTTCGTTATTTTAAATTTCATAATGAAATAAAATTCAACGGATGTCAAAGATCATGGGATAAAATAACATATTTTAAATTGAATTCTTGTTTACGTGGCGTATGAGTAATATGATAATACTCATACGCAACCAGTTACCTAACAAAATACGTAAACGAGAAAAAAACAAAAACAACAGTTTACCGAAAACTATTTAATATATATTTACGTATAAATAAAATTCATTAGTTAAATTCAACTAAAGGATTAGTTTAATTACAAATTAATTTTTATTGACATTTGATGTAAATCTGTTGGGGTTAGGGTTTTTGTCCCGGGAATTCCCTGGACCTCTTTTTTCAATCACGCAATCCCGGGAATTTTGTGCGGGATTTCTCTGTTTTTTTTTTCATTAATTCATAGAATTTGTAGCAATTACTAAAACTGTTGAATGTTTGGTTTGAAATTAAAACATCATTATTTGAGTTTTTTAAATAATTGTAAATAAAAAATATATTTAAAATTAAAGAAAAACTGTTAAAATTTAGTAAAAACAAAAAAAAAAAGCTATTGGGATTCAAAATTATTAATATTTTTAAATTGGGTTTTTAAATTGGTGCCTTTAATTTGTTTTTTACAATTAAACTAAAATTTAACAATGTGAATTAAAGAAATACTTAATAAAGTAGCAAATTCATTTAATACAATTTTTGTGTTTTTTTTTTTTTAAATAAACAAACGAATTAACCTCAAAACTGTGTGTGAAAACACTCTCTTTTGAAATTTTTTTTATTTAAAATTTCTAGACGAATTTTTTTGACATCTACATGAAATATATATCTAGTGGAAATATATATGAAAATTTTTAGATTTCACAGTTTCAATTCATATTCTAAATTGAAAATGGAAATTTTGAATTTTCATTAATCTTTTTTGTATGAATTTAATACAAATTAAAAATTTTTAACTTTTTTTTTTTTTTTGTTAAAAAAGAGAAGCAACACTCAGGAAATTCTTCCTATTAATTAATGTGTTGTTTTCTTTGGAAAGGGGATAGTGGAGAGATGAAAGGTGGTGAAATATGAAGGGCTTCAAACATGGCAACACTGTAATTGCGCGAGATGATAAGTCTTAGAACAGTTGTTGCTCGCCACCTGATGTAGAGTTGGCAAATTTATTGAAGCTTTTTGTTTTATAGCCCTGATTCATTATTTTACTTCGGTGGGGTTAAATGCTATGAGAACACCGAAGGTGGGCGCAGCGATACCTATAAGTGATAGAAAACTCATACATATTATTTTTCTAAATTGATGTTGTCGTCACCGAGAATCGAACCCGGGACCATCTGTGTAATAGTCCAACGGGCTAACCATTACACCACAGCGCCCACATGAAATCTAAAAATAGAATATTTGTGTTTGTTAGTGTTGGTCACTTCTGATAATAATATACAATAACAGAAAGGAAAGAAAAATGCAATTTAGCTTCATTTCATTCTAGGCCATATTTGGGTGTGATCGCTAACCGGTCATGACTTGGTATTGTAACGTTTGTTATGTAAGAAGAATAGCAGGTTGGATTCTTACAGCCGCAGGTTGTTGAAAAATTTATCATATAGAGACAATCTGACAATTATAAGACACTAATAAGAATACAATTTATATGGAAAGTCAGTGATGACGCCTGTCCATATAAAGGCAGAAACTAGTGTTATAATTTTTAGAGAAAAACTTTTATTCTTCTTCTTAACCTCACCCTTTCTAAATTAAAACTTTGAACTTGTGTGAAAATAGATACAAACATAAAGAAAAAGGTTCTGATTTTTTTTTTTTTAAATTTGATTTAACCGGAAACCCGATACTGTGACTTTTCCCACTTTATTTGTTAAAACCGGAAATCTCATAGATGAAACAACACAAAACGGCGATTTATGGACTGCATGAAAAAATGAATTATTAGATATTTATTTATTTATTTGTTTATTAAGTCTTTGGATACAAGTCCTTACAGACTAGAACAATTAATTCTTAAATCTATTTATTTTTCTCATAAAAGGAAAAATTTAATAACATGTTTTTAAATTCATTTATATTTAAACTAAAATCTAATAAGCAATGTTTACATTTTTTACAATATTGACAATCAAATGTTAAAGAATTATATAAAATAAGAGCCCTGTCAATAGGTTCATTTTTCCCATATTCAGTACGATGTGTTTTGACATAAAAATATTCATGATATCTAAGTGCATAGACTGGAACATGTAAATGTATATACGACAACAATAGCAGACAATCAATTAATTATCGTAAGTTAAAAGAATTCAAAAAATATTCCTCCAGTATTCCTAATTTTATCTTTATAAATAAAGTATTTGGCAGTTCTTTTGTTGTCATATGGTGTGTTTCGGTTTAATAAATTTATTTTTAGATTTAATAAAATAAATAAAATAAAAGACGAAATTTTTCAAGCACAAATTATGTAAAACTCATTTACATTTACTTGAGCGGGAAAACCCTGAATCCCGGGAAATTCGAAAAAAATTCCGCTGCCCCGGGAAATGAAAAAGTTTGGGAAATAAAAAACCCTAGTTAGGATCGAATGGCTCTCACTGGCGGTATTCTAATCCCCACCCGTAGATTGGATATGTTGTAGGGGAACAACAAAAAAAAAACACGTATCTTTTGTAGCTGCCCAATCCCACGTTTAAGGGTTAAACATAAATTAGTTTTTGTATAAAATGATGTATTAAATTTATAAAAAGCTGATTTATTTGTACATGGACTTAAATCACGCAAGAAAACAAATTTTTTTATATGCACATCATGTACCCAGAATGGGCAAATATTTGGATTATTTGAAATATAAGCTTAGACGCCTCCTCGATTAAATTAAATAGACATTATAAAAAACATAATAAAGCACCAGTTTTAATGTCACCTAAAACACATTTATTTGAATAACGTGAATACTTGAAAGTTTTTCCACATCTTCTATATACCAGTAAATGTGTCTTCAAAAAAGCTTTCATTAGATATCAAATTTGTTTATAGCTACTTTACAAAAAGAAGCCAATAATTCGTAAATTTTGTAATTTCTAACCTTTCTTTATAAACCCTAACTAAAAATAAGATGTTTACACTCAGAGAAATGTTTTGCCATATGCCAACTCAAATTCGGTTACTACGCCTTAAATTCGTTGACTACGACTAGAAATAGGTTGGTTCAACTTAGTATTGGCTTTCACGACAAAATTAGGTTAATACAACAGAATTTTCGTTGCATCACCCAAAATAATGTGATTTAGACATTGCATTATTGTTTTACTAACCACATTTGTTGGTTGTTACCACCAACATACAATTTTCAATTCGGTTGTTACTGTTTATTTCTGAGTGTAATGTGTGTACAAGATATTAAAATTTAATTAATATCTGCGGGTCCATGTCGGAATATTAATGACGCAAATTAAAAAAATTGTTTAAATTTTATTGAAAGAAGCTTAGGTTAACTGAAGGTACTGAAACAATTTTGGTACAAAATTTTACATGACAGGAAATATCCAGAATTGTGGGAAAATAAGTAGAACATAGATGTTTTAACGGATTTAAGCGCAAACTCTTTATTATCTCGTATTAAAGAAAAAATATATATTCGTCTATCAACACTTATTTCTTATGGTGATTTCTTTTCTGAAAAAAATTTAACATTTTTGCCCTTAACGAGGGATATTATGTTCTTTTCCAAAAAAAGGTAGCTATGTGGTACCGTGTTCTTTTCTCATATTGTTACATCTTCAAAGTGCAAAAAAGTTGCCTTTTCTGCCCTGAAAAAATCACAGGGTGAGATATTGCCCTAAAAAACAGCTGATATTTAACAATTTTGTTTTGTTTTAAAAAAACAAAATAATAAAAATAATAAAATAAAATAAATAATAAAAAAATAAAAAAATAAAAAATAAATAAAAATAAAAAGAAACTTGAACTCTTTTAAAAGAAGTTGGACTTTCGTCATTTTCATTAACAAATTCCATTTGGTTTATTAAATTTAAAAAACTTATTGCAAAAAATTATAATTTTCGATTTGTGAAATTTTTCATTTTCTTTTTTTCTTCATTTGTTTACCTAAAACACCTGTTCAAAAAAACAGTGTGGCATATTTGTTTTCTATTCTGGGCATAAAAAAAACGTATTTTTTGGGGTTATGGTAAAATTAAAAAAATTAACATTTTAAAAATGAGACATTTTTTATCAGAAAAAAACACCATTAATTTTTTTCATAACTGGAGTGCTTTTCTATAAATTTCAAAAAAAATTTTTGATTAATTTTAGTGTATTATTTGGATCAGTGATATTTTTCTTCTTAAAGATTATTTCTGCCTTGCAAAAAACAATAAAACTTGGCCAAAATCAAATATTGAAACGAAAAAAGTATTCGTCGATTAAGTGTTTTATACAATTTTACAACAAAAAATTCCGAGCTTTCCCAAAAAAAAAAAAGAATTCTTTTCAAAATACACATAAAAAAGTTTTTTTATTATAAAATGTTACGCAAATCAAAAAAAAAAAAAAACGACTAATGAAGAGCGCAAAATCGGGGTTAACATTGACCATGTAAATACTATTCTTATAAACTTATTACCGAAACAATTAACAGACCTATTACTACAGTCAAAATATTTATTTATAGATACAAAAGTACCGGCCAATATGAAAAGATCTGCCCAATCGACCCAGTCAAATTTACGGAAAGTGAAAAATCAAATATAGTTAGAAAAATCTCGAAAGATCTAAGACAATCGGAACGTGAAAAATCAAATATAGTTAGAAAACTCTGGAAAGATCTAAGGCAATGGGCGTCGAAGATAGGAGCAGATGTTGATTTAGAGACTGGGAAATAAGTTACAGCTGCAACCATTCGTACTGTCTTCAAAAAGTACTCACGTACTGCTAGGAGAAAATCTTTGATATCACAGAACAATAAGAGAAAGCGTTTTGAATATGCCAAAGCTTACATTAATCATGGACCTAATCATTGAAATCGTGTTGTTTTCACCGATGAAAATAAATTCAAAATTTTTAAATCAGAAAGTCCAATACAGAAATGCAAGAAAAAAATTGAATATGTATAGTTAAACATGGAGCTGCTTCTCAAATGGTCTGGGTCTGTATGAGTGCAAACAGATGGGGTGAATTTCAGTTTATACACTCATAATAATCCATGCATAAAAATACGAAACTATTGTCAAGACTACAAATACTTTCGTAAAATGTACAAATTTTCGTTTATTTTGCAAAAAATTTGGTTATTTTGACGTTTTTTCGTAATTTTACGCATGGATTATTATCAGTGTAGACCCCGTAATGGATCATAAGTTGTATATTGATCTCCTCAAGACAAATCTTAAAATAAATGTGGGGAAATGCGCTTACCAACTAATTATATATTTACGCAGGACAACGACCCGAAGCACATAGCACTTAATACCACACACAGAGAAAAATTGAGTTATTTGCCAACTGAAATTCGGTTACTACGGATTTCAGTCGGTTGGCACAACTTAACATTAGTTTCCACAACAAATTTCGGTTGAATCAACTGAATTTTAGTTGCAACACCAAAAATATTCTGAAATCTAATGTAAATATCGTTGTACTAACTGAATTTATAAGTTGTTACCATTAAAATACACTTTTCATTTCGGTTGGCACTTTATTTTTCTGTGTGCAAGCTTTGGTTTGTATACAATGTACCCAAATGGCACGAGACATCTATCCAAAGTCCAGATATTATTCCAATTGAAAATCTTTGGAATGTTCTCGACCGAAACGTTTGAAAAATACATGTTTCTAGTAAATCTGATTTGAGAACAGCTTTAACGGAAGAATGGGAGAATATTACAAGCGAAATAACCTCAAATTTAGTTAACTCTATGCCTATACGGTTAAAGGCAGTAATACACATGAAAGTAGGTCCAACAAAGTATTAATGTTTAACTAAAATTCGATCGATGATTAGCTTTCTTAAAACAGACGAATACTTTTTTATATCATTTACTTAAAGTTTTTCATCTTTAATCTAATTTTTGATCCATTCTTTATGATTTTTTTTGTTGTTTTCCTTATTAGATGTAAAATAGTCATAATAATCATAATACTTGTTTAAAAAATCTAAAATTGTGTGCGTTTTTAAACCAAATTCGAGGCATTAACACACAAATAATACGAAAGACGAATATTTATTTTCCGCACTGTATATTATTACATTTATAAACTTATTTGATATTTGACAATTATATCCCCTAATCGCATTTATATCATTTTACGTACATGATAATACATTAATTTGTACATAAATGTATCATGAGAATTACGGAAGTCAGTTAGTAAATAGTTTTAAAATTTTTGTTTCAGGTTCTATTTTATTTGACAAATTTAGTTTTTAAAACTGTTCCTCTCCGGATGTCAATTATTAGCCGAAAACTTCCGTTTTGTCAGTTTTCGAATAAAAAGACCATACAAAATATATGAGTAATGAGTATTTAACAAAACAAATGAGGCACAAAGAAAAGACAGAGTAACAAAAATTTTTACAATAGCTACAAAAACAATAATCGAAATGTATTAGTACTATTTAAACACTCTCAATTAAGTTGTACATATGTACTCATTCTCTTGATACATAAACACAACTGCGCATGTTATCCACAGTGTGTTTGTTTATCCATACGTATACGTATTGTGGAAATTTCATTTAAGATTGTGTGTAACTCATACTCTAATGTTACGGTATTTTATTTAAGAAGTGTTCACACAAGTGTTAGGGATGATAAATTGTAATAGTACTTTTTGGAACTCCGTGGTACAAAACATTTTTTAAGTGCCAATATTATTAATTTTTTTTAGCTTTTTATAAAATTGGCCATACTATCGTAATTTTTCTATTTATCAATTATTTTGTACGAAGTTCATACTTAAAAGTAATACTTAACAAGTACACATTTCTCCCATATCAAGTTCAAAATTACTTATTTTCATTTAAGATTGTATGTAACTCATACTCTAATGTTACGGTATTTTATTTAAGAAGTATTCACACAAGTGTTAGGGATGATAAATTTGTAATAGTACTTTTTGGAACTCCGTGGTACAAAACATTTTTTAAATGCCAATATTTTTAAACTTTATTTACCTGTTTATAAAATTGGCGAATTTGATTCTGAGTCGGTCTATCATGTTTCGTTCGGAATTTATATGCTATTTTTATGTTAAAAAGAAGATAAATGCATAATAACACAGTTCAACAAAATCAGAAAAAGTTGATGCATCGGGGTTGCGACCTAAATATCATTTTAAAACGACTTTGGGACGCATATTGCAAATATGGCCCTAGAATTTTAAAGTTAGCTATACCCAATGTAGAAAAGCATTACCATATAAGCGGTTACAAAAGTACATATTCGGTAATGGCAAGTACTAACAATTGTGAAGTATTAAAAATCTCATTACTTTTATATGGGGATGTAGCGCAAAATAATGACATATCATTACTAAACACCTTCAAAAAATATAAAAATATGTGGGTATCTATGTGGTTACCAGTATGGAAAATAATAATGAGTCTAAAAATAAATTTAATAAAAAAAAACTTTTTTTTTTCAAACACGGAACAACATGGGGTGTCATTCAACCACTCTACAATTTGAGATATCTAGACATGTTACACTTGATAAATAAAAACATAAATAACCTGCTGGCACAAAATGACATTACTTTCCAGCTTACAAAAAAGTCGAAAATAAGATGTTATATATGTACTTACTAGAAGTGAAAAAATAAAGAGTCTACAACTAGATTTTCATAAATGTGTAGATCATTAATTGATATTGAAATAATGATTTTTTGAATTGAAATAATGGCAAATTTAGCTTGTTATTAGTAAGTCCTTATGATTTGTGCAGAGAGTAAGCTGGTGACATTACTGGTAGTGAGAAAAGTAATGTCATGTTTAATAAACCTTTTCCAAGTATGAACAAAATTAAAAACAAAAACGCTACTTTTTTACAACATTCAAATAACTAGTATGAGCTATGCTTTTTAATTTAATATCCCAGAAAAACCTCGGTATAGATTGGTATTACGGGACATGTTACCTGGTAATAAGTTAAACTCCTCATCCTTGCATTACTTCGAAACTGTTGGTATTACCGACTCCCCATTAGTAACACCAAATTTCCAAATTTACATGTTTTTATGGCATATTTAGTTCGTTTATGCATAAAAACTAAAGATTTATATGAGTTTTTGATAACTCTTTATCTGTAAGTGAGGAGTAACATATTCTTATTTTTCTCGATTTTGTTACCCGAGTGAAAAAAGTTATATATAAGGTTATATAATTTTACTAGACAAATATGTTTATGTATCGCCAAGTGTGGTACTATATATGTGTGTATACAATTTTGTATAACATTCCGATTTTTAACAATTTCAAATATGCCTTCATATATAAAGAAATATGAATAAGTATGCTCGAATATGCTGGGTTTTATAGAAAATCAGATAAAATTTTATGTACCACCATCACCGAGTATAAACGCTTACATATAATCATGCATTATTTTGTATATATATATATGTTATTGTATGCTATTATATGTGAATACATATGTTTATGTATGTTTATATAATAAATATAATATACATTTTCATATACATTTTTTAATACGACATACATACAGTTTTTAATAGACACATGTAATTAAATCTTACTACATATCGACCAATATATAATCGTATATTACATATACAATTATATATGGTTATACATGCATAATTAAATATAACACAAATCAAAATTATATATAGTAACATATTGCGTAATATTTTTTTTTTTTTCATTTTAAATCGTTAGTTGATCATAAAAGTTCTTGAGTTTTTATAATTGGAATGTGTTGGTTCGAAACAATTTTGATATACACATCTTACAACATTTAAATTTAAAATCAAAAATTGAAAATGTAGGTGGCGCTTTATTTTTTGCGGCCAATTAAATTTTCTAAATATGGCCTTGTCTTTGGTTACCTATATTGATAAACAAAAATTTTGTCAGACACACCCCTTTGAAGGCGGCAAGGGTAAAAAACTTTAACTGCATAAATAGTGCTTATTTAACCCATTTTGGCTAAATCATTATTTTTTTATTTAAAAACAATCAATACAATAGGCCGTCATTAAGAAGTCAATATTTTGTATTTTAAAATAATGCAGAAGGTAATGATACATTATTATTGGTAATGCTAATAGCAATGAAATGATATTATCAATATTTTGCTGGGTATTTGTAGACAAAAACAAACAAAAAATGGATATCTAAGAAATCTTAATGATATTTAAGCAAACTTTAGTTGAATGGAAATAACAGTCAACTTGCCGAAGCTAACAGAAATATATGCTGAAAAATAGGAGAATATTGATTTCAGAAGAGAAGATTTTTATTCGCATTAAAAAACTTTAAAAATTTCACAGGTTTTTCTCAACCCAGCAAAAAATAATTTCGATTTGGTAAGCAGTAACTTCTTTTCAGTGCTTCCAAAGAAGCGCTTCGCCGTCATGCATGCAATGAAGCAATTCTGGAAGGTATTATATTGTGCTTCCCTTAAGGCATTCTTTTGAAGCAGTAAAGAAGACATGAAAAGAAGCAGTGAAGAAGGCATGCAATGAAGCAGTAAAGAAGGCCTTTTATGAATCACTTCTGGAAGGCATTATATTGTGCTTCTCTGAAGGCATTCTTTTGAAGCACTAAAGAAGGCATGAAAAGAAGCAGTGGAAGAAGGCAGGCAATGAAGCAGTAAAGAAGGCCTTCTATGAAGCAATTCTGGAAGGCATTATATTGTGCTTCCCTGAAGGAAG
This sequence comes from Delia radicum, assembly GCA_021234595.1. Classification (NCBI taxonomy): domain Eukaryota; kingdom Metazoa; phylum Arthropoda; class Insecta; order Diptera; family Anthomyiidae; genus Delia; species Delia radicum. The sequence goes on along the minus strand of CM037851.1, from coordinate 302,977,395 downwards.
AATCGCTTCTCGAAGCTCTTCTGGAAGCTTTTCCGGATCGCTCTCTCCTGCTTAAAAGAGACCTACCAAGTGGGACATCACAAACAAAAATCATGCCTTCTGGAAGGACTTCAGCAAGCGCTTCGGGTTCAATGAAGGCCTTCCACAAGCGCTTCTTGGAAGCACTATTTTTTGCTGGGAATTTATTTAGCAAAATTTTTGTGGCTTTTAGCAGGCTGAATTATCACTTTCAATCAAGCAAAATTTTGTTCATATATATGTACATAACTAAAGTTTCGTGGATTTACCAGTTTTATACTAACTGTTCTTATATTACTAATATTTAGCAAAAAAAGCCTGCTTACAGCAGCAGTTTTTTCTGCAACGTAATTTTTAACTTATTTTCAGCAGCTTTTTGTACTATTTCAAAAGTTTATTTATATAAGTGTACCAAAAACTAGAAATTTTTCTAATTAATATTTTTTAGTACTTCTAAGACTCAAAGTGTTCAAAAAAGTTCCAAGTTCGGCCAGTCGCACAAAAAATCTTAAAGTGCATTTTTAATATCTTGTTCTTGTTTAATTGTATTTTTTTAAAAGGTGCTATTTAGGTATAATAAAATATTGTATGAGTATGTGTGTATGTGAATGTATGCTTATACGGATGTGTGTATACATATTAACAAAAAAAAAATTCTTTACATACATATCTAGTCCATTAACATTCTTATCATTACATTTGATCTTGTTGCTATATTTTAGTATAAATGTTTTTTGTTGATGATGATGATGTTGCTGGTGTTGTTTTTGTTGTTACTTATCACCAGGGCAGCGACTTTCATGCACTAAAAATCAGGGATGGCAGGCAATACCGCAAAACCCTTTCAACTGATTATCGTTATCCCTAAATTACCGTTATCGAAATAATTTCAATTATCCTTATAATATCGGTACGAATATAACAAAAATACGTATATCCTTAAAATACCGTTACCGAAATAACTGAAATACCGTTATCGCTAAAACACCGTTAACGAAATAAGCTTTAACCTTAAAGCTTTAACCTTAAAATACCGTTAACGAAATAATCCGGCAATATCAGAATCGCTGTAAATAGATACACTCAGAGAAATAAAGTGCCAACCGAATTGAAAAGTGTGTATTAATGGTAACAACTTTTAAATTCAGTTAACACAACGATATTTACGTTACATTTCTGAATAGTTTAGGTGTTGCTACTGAAATTTAGTTTAATGAACCGAACTTTATTATGAAAACTAATGTAAAGTTGTGCCAACCGTCTGAAATTCGTAACAACCGAATTTGAGTCGTAGTAGATAAATTACAGTTGGCAAATAGCTAAATTTTTCTCTGTGTGTATATATTTTCTCAAAGCTTGCTCATAAACCAGCTAGTTATTGGAATTCGGGCATGATGGGAATAAAATTATCGATGTGCATTAACACTATCTGAATAATTTAAATAATGTTATCCTTAAAATACCGTTACCGAAGTAACTGAAAAATCGTTATTCCTAAAATAACGTTAGCGATATAAACGAAAATGGCTTTACCGCTAAAATACCTACACGGAAATAAGTCAAATACCGTTAACGCTGAAAACCCGTTATCGAAGTACCGAAATATCGTTAACCCTAAAATACCGTTAACGAATTAAGCGAAAATAGCGTTTCCCTTACCGATACCCGCATCGAATCGCTTACCATCCATGCTAAGTATATACAATTCAAAATATGGGCTTAAAATATGAACTTAAATCGAAATATACACTCAAATAAAAAAGTTAGTAAAGTCAGCAAAAAATGTTGCTGAGTCAGCAAAATTTTAGTCAGGAGAGTGCTTGCAAAAATTGCTAATGTCTGCAAAATCTTTTGCTGAAAATCAGCGAGCTGATTTTTAGCAACAAAATTTGTAGATTCAGCAAAAGTTTTGCTAACACTTAGTAGATTAGAAATAAAAAAGCCTTGCTAAAAATTAATAAATTTTTTGCTGAATTTTAGTAGACTGAAAAAAAATCAAAAAATTTGCCGAAAAATTATACTTTAGTTAATTTATTTGCTGAAAATCATAAAACATATTTTTGTGATTCTGTTTAAAATAATTTACAATACACTACAAAATATAAAAATGTTCATACTCCCAAATTGGCGATATGAATTAATGTAATATCTAAAAACAAAAGAAATAATTATATATGACATAAACGAAATTATCTTTGAACTACTTACATAAATTATTGTCTAAATGATGCTATCTTTTAAAGGAACGCAAATGCCGCAAAGAATTATAGAAACGAAACGAAAAACTAACAAAATATAACATATACAACCCTTTTTTGCAATAAGAAAAAGGAAACAGAAAAATCTACCTAAGATATATGCCTTTATCTTTCGCTTTAGTCTGTCTACTTATTGCATATTTGTTTGCAGTTTGACCACACAAGATTATTAATATATAAAGAATGGCCCAGTTATAATCTGGACGCATTCATAACGTTGTTACAGCGCCCCCAGTGTATGAAATTTTAAACCATTTACATATGTTGTTGACAAGACATATACCGTTATTTGACATAATTTTCAAGTCTGTCATTCGAATAGTATTTCGTACAGACGCCATGGAACAAAAAAGACGTGAAGAAATTTTGCACACTTTCTTAGAAAATCCAACATTCAGTGGTTCGACAATTTCTCAAATACTTAAGATTCCTAAATCTACAGTATGTAGTGTTTTAAATCGGTATAATGCTACATTAAGCATAAATAGGAAACCAAGACACGTGGAAAAAAGTAAGGTTAGAAACCCAACTGTGGAGAGAAAGGTATTAGCATCAGTACAAAGAAATCCTGGAGTGTCTGACCGTGATAGAGCCAAAAAATGTAAAACAAGCGAAGCAATGTCCAGCGAATACGTGTACGTAATAGATTGAAGGCCTACCGAGCAATTAAATACCCAAACCGGACAGAAAAACAAGAATCTGTTGCCAAAACATGTGCTCGTCTGTTGTATACCAATATTTTAACGAAGTTTAAAGGTTGCATTATGATGGATGATGAAACCTACGTAAAATGCGATTTTAAGCAGTTACCTGGAAACAAATTTTATATTGCAAAGGAACGTGGAAATGTCAGCGCTAAATATAAGTATACCAAGTTGGATAAATATGGCAAAAAATTCATGATATGGTAAGCGATTTGTAGTTGTGGGTTGAAGAGTGCTGCTTTTGTGACATCATCAAAAATGACGTCTGAATTATACATAAAGGAATGTCTCCAAAAAAGAGTATTACCACTGAATAAAAAGCACAACAATTCCGTAAAATTTTGGCTTGATCTAGCAACATGTCATTATTCGAAATTAACCAAAAAGTGGTATAAAGACAAAGGGGTAGATGTAATACCCAAACACATGAATCCTCCTAACTGCCCACAATTTCGACCAATCGAAAGATATTGGGCAAATGTAAAAAATAAATTGAAGAAGAGTAATAAAGAAGCAAAAAATGAAGTTATAATGTTGCAAAAATGGAACCAGAGTGCTAAAAAAGTAGAGCCGAAGGATGTGCAAAAATTAATGGGGAGCATCAACAAACATGCCCGTTCTTTTATTCGTAACAAAGAAAATTAATTTATTTGTATGCTTTTCCTTAAAGCTGAATAAATTTCCTTTAATTTGGTGTATAATTTATAAAAATGTGTCTGTTATTTACAAAGTTATAACTACTTTTGTGCGTCCAGATTTTAACTGGGTCATTCTTTATAAACATTTAGTTTACAAATACACATTTAATCTCTATTAAATTTATATATTTTATTTTATCTTTTATTTAATTAATAGATTAAGTTGTTTTAATCCACAATTTTGTTTTATGTATGAAAAACAGATACAAAAATCTTCCATGGTTGATTTTTTTTTATTTTATGTCTTACTAGATCTGTACTTTTTACTATAATTTTCCTAGTCACTACTACATCGTGACATGCCGCGACATATAATTCATTCTGCGCATATCTTTCAGTCTGGTCGATGTGCTAATCAACACAATTTTTTTAGCATAATAAATTAGTAAAACATTAGTAAAATATTAGTAAGACATTAGTTCAAAACAGTTAAGTGCTGAATAAGTATAACTAAAATTTTAGTATAAAACATAATTTTAGCAAAAAATTTGCTGAAAAATAGTATACCTGATTTACAAGATGTTTTACTAACTTTTCTACAAACTTATTTTTTTTTAAGTGTACACTAAAAACCAAAATATATACAATAAATTTTAAAAAATATGCACAAAAATATCAAAACAAAATATGCACTTAAAATTTGTCGATTTTATCACTCACGAGCGTTGGCTTAAAAATTAAATCCAATATAAATGTCTAACAAATGACAACTAGATAATATGTTAAGGGTTTTAAATATCTTCTTTTCTATAGTTTTAATTAAATCTTGATATTAATTTTTACAAAATATGCAATAACTGCAATTAAATTGAGAATATGCAAAAAATGCAACAAAAACGCCAAACTATGCATTAACGACAAAATATATCAAAATATGCATTTATAACAAAATATGCAAAAACACATCGATGCAATTTTGTTACAAATTCCCTGAATCGGAAAAGTATTTGGTCAATATCGATTTTGCTCTACTGAATATAAACATGCATTTGCATGAAAGTCGCTGCCCTGGTTATCACATATTCTTTTCATTTTGTTGCCAATTTTGTTAAGAGTGACCCATATTTATGCAAAAAAAATAAACAATTTTCAGTTGTTTGTCATTGTACAATCATCAACATTTGTATTGAAGCTGTGTACACATACCAACTGTCATGTACTGTTAGTACATGCACTACTAACTCACTCACTTTACTCACTTGTCATAAAAAATATTTCATTGACTTAAAATATTCTTTTGTTGACGTTGTGTGTGTGTGTGTTTGTGTACATGAATACAAGTAACTACATACATGTGTATATAAGTATTTATAAATGTTAGTTGAAATTGAAAAAATTTTGTAGGGCGTCTTTGTACCACTTTTTATTATGCGCTTTTTTAATGGCATCCTATTCTTTAAATCTTTTTAAAAACTTAAAAAGGTATTTAAGTCACAAAAAAAAAAAAAAAACAAGGGCAAAAATACGTTTTTTAATAAAAAAAACATCTTAAAATCTTTATGTGGTTGTGCTTTTTAATGGCATCAAAATCTTAAAATCTTTTTGAAGCTTAAAAAAATATAAAACAAACATAAAACAACGAGTACAAATAGGTTGTAAGCCAAGTTGGGAAGAGCGATGATGTGTTAAATATCTGTTTTTTAGATCTACTGTTTTTCTAGTTATTTGCATGTCCTTGCACAGTTATAATGAAAAATTGTTTGTCCAAGAGATCATATGTGAAAAGTAGATTGACAGTTTGTGGAACTTATTGAAAACTTACTGGTTGAAAGCGATTTAAAAAAGTAAATTTTTTTATGTAAATATAAAGTTTTGGACTAATTTATATATTTTTTTTTAAATAATTTGATAATTTTAGAATTAAATTTCAACTGAATGACGAAAGAAAAATTGCACCTCTGATTGTTGCTTTTAAGTTGAAGTACTTGTGTTACTGTGTTATTCTAAAACTATAAAATATCTATACACTCAGAGAACTTCTGCTTTAAAAATATGTAGTTGTTTGGGTTGTACACTTAGAATACTATGTAGGTAAACCCCAGTGCAATTGTAGTTGAAAACAAATGAAATTTCACTTAAAGAAAGGACGACTTACATTACAGTAAATTCAACTAACATTGTCATTTGTTTTTTAATGTTTAAAAAATGACTAACAATTTGAGTAAAAATTGCCCACATGGTAGTAAAAAATAAACAAAATTTTTTTTTTTTTATTTTTTTAAATAACAAAAAACAACTGTAAAAATGAATGTAAAATCATAAAACAGTCATTTGATGTGGTTTGTTTTTTTAAATGCACTACAAGGTTAGTAAATATTTTAATTTGTTCTACAAATGACTGACATTTACTTTAAACATAAAGAAACTGTATTACAACCCAAACAACTATATATTTTTAAAGCAGAAGTTTCCTGAGTGTAATACAGTTTCTTTATTTTGTATGTAAATGTCAGTCATTTGTAGAAGAAATTAAATTTTTTTACTAACCTTGTAGTTCATTTAAAAAAAAAAAACCACATCAAATGACTCTTTTATGATTTTACATTCATTTTACAGTAGTTTTTTGTTATTTAAAAAAATAAATGTTTGTTTATTTTTTACTAACATGTGGTCCATTTTTACTACAATTGTTAGTCATTTTTTGAACATTAAAAAATAAATGACAATGTTAGTTGAATATACTGAAATGTAAGTCGTGCTTTCTTTAAGTGAAATTTAATTTGTGTTTAACTACATTTGCAGTGGTCTTTACATATATAGTATTCTAAGTGTAGTATCTACATTTAACCCGTTAATGCCAGACCTCCGATTCCATTGTCCAATTTCCCACATTCAATATGTAAAGTTTTAGCAGTTATTTTTCATATTTTTTTTCCATACTTGGGACTTATGAATTAACCAGTCATATAAAATAATTCCTCTGCGTCTTCTCAATAAAATATATTTTTATGATTATTTTTTTTATGATCTTCTAAGTAGAACTCCACGTTTATATTTGAAAATAACCGATATATCAAGCAAGAGTACTTCATAGAATGCGTATTTTTTTAAATAGAAAAAGAAAAGAAACTACACTCAAAAAAATAAGTTAGTAAAAAAATTAGTAAAACATCTTGTAAATCAGGTATACTATTTTTCAGCAAATTTTTTTGCTAAAATTATGTTTTAAACTAAAATTTTAGTTATACTTAGTCAGCACTTAACTGTTTTGAACTAATGTTTTATTAATATTTTACTAATGTTTTACTAATTTATTTTGCTAAAAAAAATTGTGCTGATTAGCACATCAATAGTGTGAAAGACTACCAGATTAAAAGTTATACGCAGAATGAATTAGATATCACGATGTAGTAGTGAGAAGAAAAATTATACTCAAAAGTACAAATCTAGTAAGACACATAAAAAAATCAACCAAGGAAGATTTTGTATCTGTTTTTCATACATAAAACATAATTGTGGATTGCAATAACTTAAATTTTTCGTTTTCACCGGCTGGTGAAAGTAATTGTCTATTAATTAAATAAAAGACAAAATAAAATATTTAAATTTAAAAAATATTCAATGTGTACTTGAGTGGTCAAGTTGATAACAAATATACAGCAGGTAGACAGACTAAAGCGAAAGACAAAGACATACATCTTAGGTAAATTTTTATGTTTCCTTTTTCTTATTTCAAAAAAAAGGGTTGCAAATGTTACATTTTGTTATTTTTTCGTTTCGTTTCTATAATTCTCTGCGGCATTAGCGTTCCTTTAAAACATAGCATCATTGTGACCACCATTGATGTAAGTAGTTGAAAGATAATTTTGTTTATGTTATATATAATTATTTCTATATATTTGCAGATATTACATTAATTCATGTCGTCAATGTGGGTAATGAGTATGAAACTTTTTGTATTTTGTAACGTATTGTTGCTAAAAATCAGCTCGCTGATTTTCAGCAAAAGAGTTGGCTAACATTAGCTATTTTTTTTTTGCAAGCACCCTCCTGACTAAAATTTTGCTGACTCAGCAAAATTTTTTGCTGACCTTACTAACTTTTTTATTTGAGTGTATAAAAAGAACACATAACAGTATTAAGCAACAAGAAAGTTTCCCGATGTTTCAGTTCCCCAATTTTTTAGCAACATTTTCGTGTACTTTTTCCGACTATGTAAACTTGCAGACTTTTGAACCGACAATTACCCACCAGGAAGGGCGTGAAATTTTACAGCAAAATTTTTCTAAAGTAGTTCTATCATTTCTCTAGCTACTTGTGAAAATCAATTTGATGCAACTCTTTCCTGGCTTTCGCTATATTTTTTTTAAGATGGGTACTTAAATATTCAATGGGCAGGAATGGTTTGAAAATGCTTTTATAGCCCAGTACCGCGTTTCTGTATATAATGCGAGAATTTTTCGCACCAAGAAATTCATGATCACCCTGCTTTCTACAGGATGAGTTAATAGATGATAATGTTGACTTTATTTTTAGTACTAAGTCTTTCAGATCTTGTAACTTTTAAAACTGTGGACTAGTGAATTTTTGTAAAATTCGCTTTTCTGATTGACTTAATATTTAATTTTCTGTGACTTACCCTGTGTAAAGCAGAGCAAAGTTGCATTTTACACGTTTTTTTGAGAAACAAGTTTGATATAATTTTTATTAAAAATAAATATTATGTTTTTCGACCTTTAATTGTGCAATGAAAATGAAAATTATTCAAGTTCGAGGCCATACTCTATATTTCTTTATTAGGATATTGTCCTAACAAATAATCTATAGAGTTTTTTGTTTTCAAATTTATTATTTGACCCTTTCAGGAATGTGTTGATAGATCTATTTCGGGAATTTTCTAGGTTCCTATCATCAGAATACGTTTTAAAAGCGGTAACAATCCCATGCCAAACATCAAACATTCATATACACTAGGTTACTCACTACATGAGAACTAATATATGAGCTTGAAGTTAAAGATTATAACCATTGATCAAAAAATAAATTGAAAACATGTTTGTTATTTTTTGAGAAACTTATTTCGATGCGGAAGTTCCGTTTCAAAATAATCACAGTTACGTATGAATTATACTAAACAAAAATATTATTCATACGCATAGGGGGTTCTCAAGGATATATAGACCTTTTTCAAAACTAATTTTTAGGTGTTTAACATTTTGAGCTAGATATATAGAGGGACTTATTTTTTATTATTTTACTGAATTTGTAGCAAATATTAAATTAAAACAGCATTAATTGATTTTTTTTTCAAATTTTAAAATTTCCATAGAAAATGGAAATTATAAATTTCTAAACTATTACAAAAATGTTAGTTCAAAAGTCTGTCCCGATTCGGTAGAGCTAATTTTTTCTGATGTTATCGTTTAAAATAGTTATTTAGCTAAACTTATTAGTTATCCCATTTAACTCAAGAACAAATTTCATCGGCATTTAAACTAATTTTTTGTAATACAATTTTGTAATTCGTGATTTTCAAATTTACCAATTTTGCCAGTTAATTTAATTGTTTTTGCGTGTCTCCGCTGTCATTCTCACTTGTAGATGGCGTTATTAATTTATATTTTTTATGTTGTAATCATTAAATTGGCTATATCTCGAAAACTAAGGGAGATAGTGCAAAATGGACCGATTATCAACTTCTTATATTCCCTTTAATAAATAACCGTTTTTAGCTGATTTTTTGTATATATACTTTTCAAATGTACTCTCATATTATACTAAAAGTTGGACTCTGGGTTCGTTTTAGAAATTGTTTTCTTTGTGAAACACCTTTTCCTAATAGGTTTAATCTACAGTTTTATGGATCAAATATATTTATTAGAGTGACCCATTTTGACCACTTGGTGGAATTTGCTGAGTGTTCGCAAAAAGTATGATAAAGCGCTTCATTACAGACACTAGCCAAATTTCAACACCCTACGACGATGGAAAGAACTTGCGACGCGATCAAATAAGTTGAAGAAATGGGTCAAAAATCCCTATATTTATAATTTTTAATTAAAAAAAAAAAACTGTATATAATGCAAGAGTTGCAAAAGATAATAAGCCTCGTAAGGTGAAAATATGATTAGTTGGCATACAAAAGGACAACAAGGACCTAGAAAGTTCAAAAAAGCTAGTAACAAAAAGAACAATAACTTTCGATATGTCTAACAAATGTTAATCGTTTATACATGAAACTAAACGTATTTTCAATATGTTTCAAATGATATACGACATGATATAGTTGTTTTCTTAATCCATAAAGTTACAGTAAGTACGTGTAATGTGGAATAGGCGGGTAAAGTGAACCACCCCTTTATTTCGGAAACTAATGACTATTTGAGAAATGTTTGTTAGTGAAATTGTTGCATATTCATATAAATTAATGTCACGCATACATTTTTGAGACTAACCATAACCATTAGTTTTTTATTATTTAAAAAGTAAAACTTGATATGCTAGACTTTTGTTTTACATGTATTTAAAGATTTCTTGGGTACAAAAAATGTTACAAAAATGTTAATATTTTTCAGTTTTGTCTGCCAGAATATGAATTGTGGAATTTTTTAATGCCATTAGTGTATGTTAATATTACGTTTAACAATTCGAAACAATTTTTTGAAAAATATAGTTGCAGATCGGCTAATGTGGAATATCTTAAGGCGAGTAATGTGGAATACCATTCCATAATATACTATTATTGTTCGTGTACACACAAAAAAATAAAAACCCATTTCAATCACGAAAACCGCCGATTCAATAACTTTAATTGCTGAAATTCTGCCAACAATGAAAATTGCTAATTCAATTGGAAATTGATAGCTCGTTAATTGAATTATTTTTCAATTAAATGAAAACTCATTTGATTAAAAAGTGATCAATATTGTATACCTTCTCAAAACTAAAAAAACAATTGAATAAAGTGTTGTTTTATAGCTTGAATTTTATAATATTGAATTCAAACAGGCATGTAATTCTCATTTAGGTTAGGTTATTTAGTTAGCAGATTTATTTATATTTATGTGAACAAATTCACACAGAAATTATATTTGTTTATGGCAAATATTTTTTTTTATTTTTTTATTTTGGAAAAATTAGCCCTTTGCATAGTGCATTTTTTTTTTAATAATTTTTATTTTATTTTTAGCATATTTTTACTTAAAGACCCTATATGTTGTTGTATTTATTCTTCTCTCTCTAACTTCAATTATATTATTATATCATTTGAGAGAGATCTTGTCAATAATCATTTTAAACTTGTAGCAATAATTGTTATTGTTGCGTCAACTCTAGGATGATCAGTCTGTTTGTTTAAGAGCGTCTTCGCGCTTTTAGTATTATTATTGTCTACGATTTTGTGAAAAGAAGTTGTGAGCAGGGTTGTCAACTTTAAAATATCAAAAAGCACCAAACCCGATAAAAAAACGCGTAATTTAAAAAAAGCACTAAATTTTCCATATTTTATTTTTGCTTTTTATTTATTTAATTTTTCTTTGTAAGTAATTCACAAATACAGTTTTAAACTGTGAAAAGTAACAAAAATTCAATAACATAAAAATAAAAAAAAAAAAACATTAAAGTTAAATATTCTTTGTATTCTATACAAAAAGAAATCACAAATACAGTTTTAAACTTCGAAAAGTAACCAAAAATCGAAATAAAATTCAATAACATAAAAATGAAAAAAAAAAACATTAAAGTTTCTGTATGTATTCTATACAAAGGAAGCATTTTTAATTTAAAATATCACATACTTATATTAAAGTCTATTGTTTCTTCATCATCACTTACATCTGGCCATAGAACGGTTTTAATTTCATATTCCGATGTTTTATAAACACTTCATCCGGTATTTCATATCTATCGTAACAGCAATTTTCCCTTTTTAATCCATTTTTAATGTTAAGTAAAGCATTAACTGAATTTAATGACATTCGATTTCTTATTTTGGATTTGTAAAGATTCATGTCGCTAAAAACCCTTTCAACTTCAGCGTTTGAATAAGGGAGTGACAAAAGTTTAATAGCAAGATTAGCTAAATCTTCAAATGGGTTTAAATCAGTTGCGTCCTTATATGATTTCACTTCATTCCAGAATTCAATTGTGGATTCAACATTTTGCCATTTCACCAGGTGGATCATTCGCCATCCATTTTCAATACCTGGCAATATTTCAACATTAGATTCGAATTGTGTGGCTAACGGCATAATGTCATCTTTTATGTGAGATAACACATTTTTTACATTTATTATACTAATTTTGCTTAGCATTTCAAAGTTATCCGGTAGTCTGGCCCGTATTTCATCAATTAATTATTTAACGAATTTAATGCAATTTTGTGATATGTCACTTCTTTCTTCTATGCTTATTTTTTTAAACGGCAACGGATATTAAAGATTTGGTGTCACTGAAGTTAAAAAAAAAAGCACTAAGAAAAGCACTAAGCACTAACTCGAAAAATTTCCGCGTCGAAAATTTTAAAAAGCACTAAAAACAGTGCTAAAAGCACTGAGTTGACAACCCTGGTTGTGAGAATCAGTTGGTCTGAACAAATTAAATAATATTAAAAAAGACATACAAAACTACGCAGTGGTTCAAATTGTAATGTTGATATTCTTAGTGGAAGAAGGAGTAATTTGGTAGTCTCAACCCGTTCTACTCAGTGAGTTTAGCCAAAAGTGAAATTTCCACGCATTCATTAAATAAAGTTATTGTTTATTATACATAAAAGTGTTATAAATTAAGTAAAAAGTGATTAATTTTTAAATTTTTTGTATACACGCAAAGAAAAAAAAATATAAAGAAATGTGAAAGAGTTTAAACAAAATACACGTGGTTTTAAGTCTGAAGTACGAAATAATAATAACATGTTTGCAATAATCATAATATGGTAATTAATGATGACGAAATTCTTTTCCATTATCATAATATGCTAACTAGTACTATAATATAGTTATAATGCAATTATTATGATTGCTGCAAACATGTTATTATCTTTATATTTATAAAGATATGTATTGTGAAATAGTATTCTTAACCCATTCCAGCCTATTGGGTATTTAAATACCCAAAAAGGAACCATCTTAAAAAAATTATAGCTAAAGCTAGGTAAGAGTTGCATCAAATTGATTGTTACAGGTAGGTGGAGAAAGGATTAAAATACTTTAGGAAAATGTTGGTGTAAAATTGGGAGTTGGTAATTTTCTGTTCAATTGTCTGCAAATTTACATATTCTGAAAAATTGAAAGAAAGAATTAAAATTGCCTCTGAAAAATTGCAGAAGCTACACATCGGAAAACTTTATTGTTGGCTAATAGTGTTAGGTATTCTTTAAAATGCAAAAAAATTGTAGCTGGGTAGGACCACTCACTTGGGCTACAGGTATGATTTCATGACATGACCATTAAAATACGTATTTTACAGTTTTATGAAGTACCCTTGCTTGAAATATCGATTATTTTCAAGTAAAAATGAAGAGTTTTACATGAAAGCGCATAACAAAATAATTTAATTAAAAAACCACAGAGGAATTATTTTATATCAGTGGTTAATTCATAAGTCCCAAGTATGGGAAATCGAAAAGAAAATTGTATCAAAGATTGACTGCCGACAGCTGTAACCACTGAGTTAACGAGACATATATTAGTTAATAGTTTAAAACATAAGTGAATGATAATGACTGTGTAACAGTTGGTTGATCTAATATGTTAGCACTGCACTGAGAGAATTATCTGCATGATATCAATGGATTTTTGCATTAAATTTATGAATTGTCACTGGAACTCGTCTATTGAAACTTTTCATTAAGTTAATGCAGTTTTTCATAAAATTTAATAAAAAATTTCATTTTGTATATTAAAAATATCATACGGCTAATGAAAAACTTTCATTGAAACTATGAAGCTTTTTCATGAAGTTTAAGAAATTTTTCATTCACATTGTGAAGAAAACTTCATTAGTTTAGAGAAAAAATTTCATTAAAACTCGTCCAAGGAATTCTCTATATATGGAATAAGGTTTGCTGGAAACAAGTTGGCCCTAAAAGAGTTTTTCCAGAAACAAAAAAATCGATTTTATATTAAAAAAATCAGACTTGGGCGACGTCAATTACATTTCACCATCATGCACTTGGGAAATTTTTTTTTTTTTTTGGCCTGAAGTTAAATACACAAATATTGGTATTATGTCCATGTTTGGCATTGAAAAAATTGAAAATTTTCGAGGGAAGCGTTTAAACCCACAAGTGTGAGCATATGTCTAGATTATTAGTGTTTTAGAAGTGAATGATTGTGAAATGTAATTCACGTCGCCCAAGTCTGAAAAAAATATTAAAAAGTATAAAAAAATCCAAATAAAATGTATGCCTCGGAACCTTCCGACTACAAACATTTTTATAAAATAAATGCTTTACCAGTTGTTAGGCTTTTGAGCCGCTGGTAATTTCCGAATGGATAGCGCTAGGAAAACACTTTTTGCCCAGTGGTACCAGCCAATTCTTTGCCAATGTTTTTTTTTTTTTTGTGGACTACTGAAATTATTGTAAAATAAATACTGGCAAAACACTTTTTGGAAACGCTGGTAAAGCGTCTTAAACAAGTGCCAGTAATATATTTACAATGCCTCGGTTAGCCAGTGTTATGCCAGTGCTTGAATTGTTTGTACCACTGGCAGTTTCTGACTGGACAGCTTAATCAGAATGCTGGGAGAATAATGCAGGGATCATATTACGATATTTTTTAAACATTTCCATAACCATAATATGATAATATTTAAGCAATTTAGAACCATAATATGGTAATCTAATTAACATGTTATGATTAAGAAAACGATAACAGTATGGTTGTTACAACCATAGTAACATGATTGTAGCAATAATAAATCCAAAAATGTTTGGATGTTCTTCGTATATCGTTACACCTACTATGTGTTTTCGAGTTCTTATGTTTCGTTGAGTTCTTCTCGAGTATGGCAGTTAAAGTAAATTTAATTTAAATCAGATTTGGTAAAACCGAGAATGGTTTTTTTTGTTGAATTACTTATTTTTTACAAATACAATTAAATTACGATAAATAAACTTTTAAAAAACAACACTAATTTTGAGCCAGGCCTACTTCATTTTTTAAAAAATGTCTTAAAAAAAATGTAAAGATGTGATCGTAATGTTATATTTATATTTATGTAAGTCTAGGATTAATCAGACATACTTTTTCTTGTAGAGTGGTATGGAAAGCGTCATATTTAAGAACTAAGAATGCTGCAATTTAAGAATATTGAACTTATTTACAGCGCCAAAGTATTGGAGAAAAATTGTAAAATTTCTCTGTGGGAATGTTCCTGGAAAAATTTCATGTAAGAAATTTTATCAATTTAGTTATTAAATGAAGATAAATATAATTCTTGTTGATATTTGTATATGAACAAGTTATCCAATAAACAGTTTTTTAAAGTTTAATTATGTTCAAAAAATGAATTCAAATTGTAAATATTTGTAGAAAGAATTAGTAAAACTTTACTTAAAATTTTATATAACTAAAAGGAACTGAAAATATATATTAAATCAAAAGCAAACTTCAAAATTTATTCTTTATTTTTGACTGCTCTTGTTTTCTAAAAAGAATTTATCACTCTATTACCATAAAACTTGATAAAATTTTTTAGAATTTTGATAAACTACCCTTTGTGTTTATTTGCTTTGTTGTTGAATTTATTAATTTAAACTTTAAATTAAACCAGTTTTTCCTAACCTAACTCAACGTCAATTGTATGCATATTTAATACATGCAATGGTTAGGCCCAAAGCAAAAAAAAAACACACCAACAAAAATGTTAATGTTGGCAATGCTGTTGATTTTTATTTCATATTTTTTTTTTTTTTTGTTAAAACCTAAATATGATATATATATAATACATACTCACACACACACACACACATATAATGGACACAAATTGTTGTTGGTGTAGTGTTTTTACTATACACCAACACCAATACCATCATCATTTATTTCATATCCTTTTTTAACCAAAATAACAAAAAAAAAAAAAGAAGAGAATTACATAAAGCTCTCCCAAAAAAATATTTATTCCTTTCAAAAAAACCAAGAGCAACAACAATTTTTTGTATTAATAAAAAAAGAAAAAAAGAAGGAGCTTTTTTGTATACGGTGCTCCTGTATATTTTAATAATTGGAAGCCTTGCTCCATTTTTTGTCAACATCATAGAATGCTTTTAATATAAAAAGTTTTGCCGAATGTGTCGGGTCGGATAGTGTGCGTTGAACGGCATTTAATATACAAAAATTTAGAATATACATGTAGAATATACACAATAGTGTAGTAAAATGAGAAATATAAAACTAAAAGGAACTAGAAACTAACACAAAAAGAATGAAATATGTGTATTTGTGTGTATATATAACAATTCGTAGTGTAGTAGTAAAAGTTGTAAAAAAAAAACAGAAATAATAAATTTAATGTAGTGAAAAAGGACGAAGGAAAAAGGAAATTGGAAAATTTAATTATAAAACAAAATTAAATATACAATTATTTCATAAAATTCTTAATTAGTAATAAATTATTTAAAAATATTTATCAAAATGTAAACGAAATGTATTAAAAAAAATATTAAAACGTGTCAATTAAAAAGGTGCAATTAAATGAAATTAAGTTTTTTCAAAATTAGAAATTTTAAAAAAGATAAAGAAAAATTGAATAAATCATTTATTAAATAGTGTTTAATTAAAGGTGATTAGTACAAAAAAAATTAATAAATTTAGGAAATTGTATAAATTTTTAAAAGAAAATCGATTGAACAGAATTTCAAATAAATTATGTTCAAAATTTTATAAATCGTATCTTCATTTGATCTAAAAAAATTTCAATACATTTTTCTACTGCTTATACAAACAAAAAAGTAGAAAAACTACCACCATCTCCTTTTTTTTCATCATCCTACCGTCCTTCTCAATTTATTTTAAAGTATACTCCATAGTATTGCTCATTATCAGTGATGCTAAGTTAGTGCTTTTGACAAATTTTATAAAAACATTTTTTTTTTATTAAATTGCAGAAATTAAAGATTTTGGAATTCACAAACAAAAAATTTTAAAAATCTTAAAATTAAGATTTCTTAAATGTTTTAATAAAAATTTGTTTAGAAAAATATACTAAACTAAAATTTTTAAATATCATAAACAGTCTAGGAAATCATATGTTATCAAAGTTTGAGATTTGGTGGCCTATATTTTCACCAGAGGTCGCTGTAAGGCAACAACAAATTGTTAATGAAACACAGTTCTATATATGTATAAATAAAGTTTTTCTTGAAAAATGTCCAGTGGATATATGACGTGTCCTTCATGAGCATAAAAGTAAAATCGATTCATGATATTTGTTAGACGTATTCAAAAAAAATTATCAAAATTAGGCTATCTAAGCCAACTACCATGTATACGAAAAAGTAGGCCGGCTTTTTTTCAAACTTTCAGTATTTATTGGCTTTCCAAGCCAACTGTCCAGCTAAAAAATAGTATATCCCATAAATGTCAAACTAACAGCATTTTTTCTCCTGTACGAGATAAATTTGACAAATGGCTATATTAAAAAAGATTAAATTAAGAAAAAAAACCCCAATTTATTTGAAATTTTCCCAATTTTTTTTAATGTGGTTATTTTTAAAAACTGGTTAGATATTTAGCTGTCGCCGCAGAAAGCTTCGTAGTGTAACTTGGATTAGTTTTAAAGAAAATAATGGTTGAACATTGTCTTTCTTGAATATATTACTATTTGTATGTTAAAACTGCTTATAAGGAATTTAATATACATATAATAAAATTCCTCATACGCAATATAGTATTAACATCCAAGTATTATTATATTTAAGTAGGGCATTCTTCAACAAATATATTTTACAAAATTAGTCCCAGCTACACGATGGAAATATATGGATAAAAAAAAACATCTTATTTTTCTTTAATTAAAAAAAAATATATGCGGAATTTTCTGAGTTTTCTATTACACTAAAAATTCTGTTGGCTTGGAATATCCCATTTACGATGTGAATAAAATATGAATCTACTTTAAAAATTTTACGAATAGGGGCGGACCAGGGTTAGTAACATACTAGCAAATTTTGAATTTCTTTTATATTTATAAAATACAAACATTAGTAATGACTGACTGAAACAACATCGACCAACTTCCTCTTCCGGCGTCCTTCCGCTAAGACTATATTTTTGGACATAACTTCATGGAGTTGCAAACAGAGGAAATACTTCTCCTTGCCCAAACCCCTTTGCCAGAAATTTAAATTATATGTTGCTTGGAATATAAGCCATGTTAAGATACTTTTTAAAATGTTTGCTATGAACGTGTTAAAAACAGGGGTTAAAAGGGGGAAGTCTCCTCCTTGACGGCCTGACAAAACCACTAAAGCCATGAACTTGAAATTTCGTATGTGGATTTCTAGACGTGATGGATTCTCTAGACGTGATTTTTGGAAGTTCATACAAATAGGGGCAAAAAGGGGAAAGTCTCCCCTTGACAGTTTGCCGGAACCCCTTTTGCTAAAATTTTAAAATAAAAATTATATCGCACACCTAGTACAAAAGTGACTCAACTCAAAATTTTTCATTTTTCAGAAATGGAAAAAAAAATTTTGCAACTTTATACCAATTGAAACATAAAGAAAGACATAACTGTTTTTTAGCAATAGTTAACAACAACAAAATACACTGATATTTTTTTTTATAGATAAACAAGTATATTGTGCATAGTTTAAGCATATAAAACCGAAAAATTAAAATTTTGAGTTGAGTCACTTTTGAACTGGGTGTGCGATATGTTCCTTCGAATATGAACTTACTTAATGATACGCTACTTTTTAAATTTTTGCCAGATCAGCAAACAAATGTGAAGTAATTGTAAATGGATCGCTATTTCACCAACATAAAAGCAAGCAACATTCAAAACAACTAATTTAAACTGCACAACATAAACTGGTTCATGCACACAACAATGCTTTTTCTACTGCAAAAAAGTTGTTTTAGAATAGTTAAACTACTGCCAACATGGGATATCCAGTGTAAAATAAATCAGTGTTTGAACTAACTTGTAACTACTTCAGTGCCGTAGGATGATGTTTAGAGTGGAGTTTAAACTACCTTTTTGTAATGTATACATTTGCCGGGAGAGTTTAAAAGGTCTTCACTTCTACGGCCGGTTCAAAAACCCTAAATAACGAGTAAACTTACGCTTAGACGTGTTTTTTTTTTTTATTCCTGCAGGAAGGGTTCAATAGAGGGAGACCTCGACGGCCTGACAGAAACATTATGGCTCAAAATATGAAATTTCAAATATATACAAAAGTGAAATCTATGAAAATTACATTAAGAAACCCGCAGAGAGATTTAAAAAATTCCAAAAAGTAATGATAAATGTGAATTTGTTTTTCTCTCGGCTGGACGTAGGTTTTGGTTTTCGAGTCATAGTTTCTTGGCGAAGTTTCCAGAGAATTCTTCGCAGATAACGATTTTGCTATACGCCTTTTGACAGAAATAATTGACCCACCCACATCCTAGGAAATGGGTTAATTCACAGCTAATATAAAATGTGTCTTTTATACAGGTATAGAACTTTAAGTTTGCAACACTTTTTTAACTGGCGACCATTTTGTCAGCTGTCAAGTGATTTATGTTTAGTTTGGTTAGGCATTTTAACATGAATAGACTGACGCCTGAACAACGCTTCCGAATTGTGCAAATATATTTTGAAAATCATGGTTCTGTTCGACATACGTATGCGTATCGTATACATATCGTCCATCAGAGCAATTAATTTATGGGCTGATGGAATCATTGGTCCGTACTTCCTTAAAAACGATGCTGTTCAGAACGTTACAGTCAATGGTGACCGCTATAGAGCCATGATTACTGATCTTTTTGTTCATCAATTTAACAACCATGATGTGCAGGAGTTGCGGCTTCATCAAGACGGCGCAACATGTCACACAGCTCGTGCCACAATTGATTTATTGAAGGAAATGTTTGGTAACCGCATAGTTTCACGTTTCGGACCCGTGAATTGGCCTATTTTCTGGACTATTTTCTGTGGAGATATGTGAAGTCGCTAATATACACATATAAGCCCGAAGCGATTGACTGATTGGAGGACAACATTAGCCGAATTATTGCCAATATACGGCTACAAATGTTGGAAAAATTCATCGAAATTGGACCTCCAGATTTTACTACGTCAGAGACAGTCATATGCAAGAAGTCATATTTAAATTATAATGGCAGAAGATTATTTTTCGGATAAAGTAAATTTCATGTCAATATAGAAAAATTACATTTGTTTTATTCCATTTCAAAGTTCTATACCTCTTTTAAAAACACCATTTGCTCTTTGAGGGACCTCGTTTAATAGCTTGTATAGAACATCAAATTTTGAATGTAGGTTCCTGTGTAGATTTCGGCTAAGAAGGGATTTTTGGAAATTCCAACTATTCTGGGTAGGAAGTCTAGAATTCTCCAACTCCAAATTAGTGGAATTAAAAACTTTTTTATAAGAGGAATAATTGATGCTTATTTTTATGCATTCGTTTTAGAGATTCACTCTAAACCTCTTTTAAACAATAAACTAAAACTTATTGTTTAAACATAAATTCTATTGCAAAAGCTGATTAATTAGTTAAAAAGTTTTCTATTTTAAAAAATGTTACTAAATGTTATTTAAATTTATTTTCATCGGGATAAACATTAATTGCATTTATAGTAATTAAATGTGCTAAAGTCCCAAAACTTATTTAACAAATTGTGAAAAGCAATCTGATGTAGGCGTGTCCCTATCCGGATTTCATTCCTGCCTAAGGAAATCTTCAGGGGACTTTGTTATTAGAATTTCTAGAGATATTTGTTATGTTAAATCACAAACTCAATGAGAATTTCTTGTCCTCGTCTAGGAGCGAGATTCAAAATTTAAAATATCAAAGAAAAAATAAAAACAACAACAAAAAATTGTCACAATTGGATTTGTCATCTTCCAAATACTACTCTGTTTTTTTGACAGACCTAGCAATGTAGTGACGTTTATTCAAGTAAATCAACAATAGAAAATCATATGTTTTCTATTAGTGTCAGTTACATTTAAATTTGCACAAGCACCTGCATATTTGTTATTTAAATTTATTTTCATCGGGATAAACATTAATTGCATTTATAGTAATTAAATGTGCTAAAGTCCCAAAACTTATTTAACAAATTGTGAAAAGCAATCTGATGTCATCTTCCAAATACTACTCTGTTTTTTTGACAGACCTAGCAATGTGATTTGCGTTTTTTTTTGGAAGCTTTTAAATATGCAGTAAGCATCACTGCTCAGTGTTGGTTCATCGTATCATAATGTAAATTTCTAAATTTTTTTTTATATTGCACTGAAAATGATTTTTATTTGGTTTTTCTATATATTTGTGTGTATCAAGAGTCATTTTATATTGTGTTTTTTGTTTTGTTTGCTTGCTTTTATCGTTACTGTTTCAATATCCTATTGTTTGCTTGTATCAGCAGCGTCCAAATAAAATATCTTATGACTACACCCTGCCTTAAACTTTTAGGCCGAGTTTATAGGATGTAGATAATCTTTAAACTTAGATGAACGACGTTTTCAAATGGAATACTGCTTCTAAAATATGGTTTTTTTTTATAAAGACTATAATTCTAAACAAAATAAAGTGGTTCCGACAAATTTCTGTTGACTTGGAATTGCCAGACAAAATGTGTTACCGGTTTAACTAAACCAAGTTGACTGGCACCCCAAAAACATGGCCTTAATAGGTTTTTATAGTTTTTATAGTATTTTAACCACCCACTGCCATCATCAACTCTTTGTAGTTTTACCCAATTTTGGGTACTAATGGCAACTCTACCACAGTTGTGTGGTATACCCAAATGCAATCTTTGTTAGCTTTAGTTTTGGCTTTTTTGCTTTGCGTTGTTTAATTCAAAACAATGTTACACGTCAGACACACAGCCGTTTAAATGTCTATTTCAAAAATAGTCATTATTATACTTGCGTTTACGCACATGTGGTTGTTGTATGGCGCCAAGTTAGTTCCTTTGTACTTTGGCTTTTGTTTATGTGTGTGAGTGTTTTTTTTTTTTCTTTGAATTTATATTCATGGCGTTACGAGACCTCATAGTTTAGAGGGTGGAAAATGTAAAGGAGATTTAGGTAATTCCTTTTATATCGATATTTTTACAATAATTACAATCAAGTTAAACTAATATGGTGAATAATGAAGCATTAAGTTGTGACTATAAAAAATTGGAGTTGTGTAGTTTGTGAACGACCTAGTTCAATTGAACTAGTCTTTACTTTGAACAAGTGAGCTAGTTTGCGAACTAGTGAACTAGTGAGCTAGTTTCCGATCTTCAGCTCTTTTAGGTCTCTCGCTCTTTATGTTCTTCTTTGTCATTTGAGTAGTATTTCTTTTCTTTATTTTGCTTCTGAGTTTGATTTTGTTGTTTTTTTTAATGTTGCCAGCTCGATTTTTTTTTAATGTTAAAAAGAAGTGTCTAATATGAATAATTCGCTTAAAAATGATCAAACAAACGATTTAACGAACGAACGATTGAATGAAATTGACAAGCATCGATTGAACTACAAGAACGACCTACCCATCAAAACTTTGGTAATGGGTGCGATAAAGTAATGCATTACCTTGTAATGTGTACTCCTTACCTGTATCATTATTTTGCAACAAGAAGTAATGAGTTACCGATAATTGAACACTCATGGATTACCTTGTAATGAGACCTCATTACATTTTACATTACTTCAAAACATAAAATAATGACTTACCGATCATCAATTACATAATGCATGAATTATAAATGTAAAGTAATTATTAATATATATTTTTGAAAATCTATTTATAGACACATTACTTTGTGATTTTTTGTAAGCATAATGGTAAGGTGTATATTTTTGATATCACGAACGAAAACACGAAGCACAACAACTCATCTACATGTTAAGCAATAAAATATTGTATGTATCGATAGCTCAGTTGGTAGAGTTCTCGCCTAACTAATTGTTAAATACCAGAGACCCCTGGTTCGAATCCCAGCATGACCAAGTTATTTATTTAATAAAAAAAAAATTATTTATTTAATTAAAAAAAATATCTGTAAAAATAATTTTTATGCATTTTTTTTTTTTGAAAATCTATTTATAGTCCCATTATTTTTTCCCATCATGTAACCATATAAGTAACCAGTTACTTTACCCAATACAAGGTAATGAGTTACTTTGAGGCTAATCGCCTGTAAAATTCATCAGTGAAGTAACGTGTAAAGTAATGCATGAAGCCCTATGGCGATACATTACTTTACCCATGATTTGGTAATGTGTGGTTTTGCTGGGTAGTTCACTGAGAACAATTGAAGTAGAAAAAGTGCTCACTAGGCATATAACTTTTGTCATTTTTTGCAAATATCAAAATTTAACAGGCAAGGCTGAATAGTCAATGGTAAAATATGTATGTTTACTTTTTCGCGATCGTTAAAAACGGATCCGCACCAAATGCTATGAAGTTTGGAATTAGGATTTTTTGATTTAAA
The DNA here is from genome assembly GCA_021234595.1 of Delia radicum. NCBI lineage: Eukaryota > Metazoa > Arthropoda > Insecta > Diptera > Anthomyiidae > Delia > Delia radicum. Next base: position 302,954,119 of record CM037851.1, on the reverse strand, counting down.
ACTATTTTTCTGATTTTAGTTACTCTTTGTTTCAATACCGGGAAATATAATTCATAACCTGAATGAAATTTTGACTTTATTAAATAAAACAAAAATAGAAATAAAAAAAATTTTGATTTTTTTAAATGTTTGGTAAATGTCTACTTACTCGCACTCATTTACGTACACTCCCACACGAAGATTATTTTCAAAATCAAACTCACTCACGTGCGTAAATATAGATTTCAGTCACGCGTGACTCACGTCTTTAGTTTCCAGTTTAGTAATATGTCCTCGATTTACTAGATTTGGGACCGATTTTTTAATGTATTTGTCACCGCTTAATCCACGGAAATGTTAAATTTTACTAGTCCTGGGATAAGTTCTGTTTTAACCATGCACGGGCTATGTCCTTTAAGGGAAATATTTTATATTTTTTAACAAATGCATATATTTTTAGATTTTGTAAAACTAACCACCCAGTTAGAATTTGCCCACGGTACAAATAAAATAGTACTGGGACAACACTGTTTTTATTAATGTGCCCACGGTACAAATAAAAGAATACTGGGACAACACTGTTTTTCTCAATATGCCAGCATTACCAGTAGTGTTTTCTTCAAATTTCCAATGTTGTTTAAATTTCATTAAAATTTGGTTATTTAATATGCAGTGGAATTCCGGTTTAAAGAGCAATTGTTTTAACAAACTCCGATTTAACGAACACCAAAGTTTTTGTACTGAAATCATTACATCAGGACAAAAATCGTAAATTTAGTCCCTGTTTATCGATAAGATAACAAATTAAATTTGAAAAAGAAATTCAAACAAATAAAATGAGCTAAACAAAATACAACAGTTTATAATAAGAATCTTCAGTAATTAAGCACTAAAAAGTACATTTGTATATATCCTATATATAGAGGGCGTCAATTTTTTGACTTGAAGTCACTGCAAAATAAAAAATCTAAATTTTTTCCAATAAAATTTTTTTAAATTCTATGGCCAAATTTTGCTGCCTTTAAAAAACACCACAGATCATTAAAATTAAAAATTATTATTATAATATTTCAGAAAAAAATTTGGTTTTACTCGCCAGACCGGCGATAAATATTTTAGCGAATTATTTTATACAATTTTATACAAAATGCAGTTTCTTATTATCTCAACTCAACACCATTTTTAATTTTTACAGGGCAAAAAAAAAAAAAAGTTGAAATTGTAAAACATTTTTATATGCATTTTGTTAATAAACCGCTTTTTTATCACAGAAGTTCAAAACTATGTGTAAATATCTGTAAATATTTGTACACTTACAAGAACTTTTCCATAAAAAATCTACAGTTATTTAAAAATTTAATCGGTAAAGTTGTTTCAATGGAATACACAGTTAAATTAACAAAGAAATATATTTTTTAACTTTCTGTCTGTTATTCAATAAACAAAAAAACGGACTTGCGGTAATAGTTAAAATATTCTGTTAAAATTTTTTATTTAAAACAAAAAAGTTGTTATATTACATGTAGTATAAAAATAAACGAAAATAGTCTATTGTTTTTACCAATTTGGTCAATTAATTTTTCAACAGTTGAAAATAAACTAAAAAATACTATTGTTTTAAACGAAAAGTTAGTAGTAGCAGTAATACTTTTTTTTAACTGAGTTTCAATTAGTTTAATGTGTATATTCAGTAGTCTTTGCGGAAAAAATATTGTGAGTGTATAGAAGAGAAGAAGAGATAGTTGCTAGATAGAACTGATCGGAAATGAAAAAGAGTATTGAGCTAAAGAAAGTGTTTTATTTATAGAGCGATAGAGGTGCATCCTAGGTAAAGTGATCGATTATCCGAAAACCGGTTTTCGGTTTTTCAGAAAAGTTCAAATTTGAAAAAACCCGGTTTCGGTTATTGGAATTTAAAAAAAAAAACCGGCTAACCACTTTTTAAATGTTGTACAATTATATGAATAATTAAACAGCTTGAAAAAATTGTTTCTATGGTTTTCCAAAAGCAATTATAACTTTTACAAATCATTATAGATTTTTATTTATAAGATAAACTTTTTACATTCAAAACTATTTATTTAGAACCGTTAATCATTGAAAACTACTCAAATAAAACATATTTTAAAGAAAAAATTTCAATATACAAACATTTTTTAAAAATGTCTATATAATGCGTTTCTTCTTTACAAAAAATAAATATTTTTTGTTTGTATATGTTAATAGAGCGAAATATAAAATAACAGAATAATAAAATTGGATCAATTCAAAAATGATGCAGAAAAATAATAATTTGTGAAGTTATGAAAAATCTCATTCCATATGAGCAGTTTTTAAATAAAAAGGAGCTCTATTGCATTTTTAACAATTGTAACGACTTATTTTTGCTAGGGTATACTCAGCCACTGTCCAGTGTTCGTTACAAGAAATAAATGTACACCGCTGTAGTAATTTCAATTCAAACACCTATACTTAACTTTATGTAATTAATTAAATATTTTAGTATAATATATTAATAGAGTTTATGCTTCGGATGCCTTCGTATCTTCTCGGTGCTCGTCTCTCGTGGTTATTGGGAGCTCGTCCCACCTCCTCCACTCCGATCCTTCACTCTCTTGGCTGTTCCGTGCGTTGGTTGACGATAACTTGCTTATAAATATGCTCGGAAACGTTCGGCTGCGCTCGGCTCGTCCTCGGGTACCACGCTCTGTATTTCTTTATAGTTTCTACACTATGTCTTGTTGATCTCGTACTCTCTGTATCACTTCTGATACCGGCAATTGCTTATTTTAGCGCTCGGGATTGTTCGGCTCGGCTCGGATTTCCTTCGGTTTTTTACTGTCTGACCCTGATTTATCGTTGTCGTGCTCTCTTTGACCTTCGGGTGACTACAATAGCTATTCTTGACCCTCGGAATCGCACGGCTCCACTCGGATCGCCTTCGGGTCACCCACTTCGTACTGCGTCACACTCCTTGCCCTCGTTTAGATGATTCACCTTTACCTTCTGTTCTTCGGCTGACGAGGTATGATGTCTTCCGCTCTCAAAATCGTTCGGGTTCGCTCGGGTCTTCTTCGGAACCGCCCTCAGCCCCGCTGGTTATGCTTCACTTGGTTTCCCTTCGGTCGTGATCGCTAAACACGGCCAGAAAGTCTACCCAGTGCCACCACACCAAATCGTCTGTCCGATAATCTAGTTCGTGATCGCTAAACACTTGTAGATTACCCGACAGCAGATTTACTGTGGTCGTGTAGTTAGACCTGATTGTAATATTTCGGATTTAGGGTTAATTATAACTGCCAAAACCCACAAAGTGATCGGTAAACACCAAGTGTGCTTTGGTTTCGGATCTCTATAATTTCGTCAGGTGATCGAGAAACACCATCCGAAGTTCACCGGTGCTCGGAAACCACCAGTGGAGATATATACGCTCTGCTACCACCACCAAATGTCTTCTCTAGGTGATCGCTAAACACCAAGGGAAGATATTTCTATCTACTTCGTTTACACTAACTTCGTGTGGTGATCGGTAAACACCACCCGAACACTATTTACTACTTTCACTCTCTTCCACAAACTTTGACCGGTGATCGCTAAACACCAGCTAAAGCACAATCACTCTCTGATATTTTCCACTCAGTTATAGTCTTCGTCAGGTGATCGCTAAACACCATCCAAAGGGCTATAACACACTCGACACAGTTTCTAAACTTCGGCTGGTGATCGCTAAACACCAGTCGAAGTGTCTACTAGGTTCACTATTTACTTAGAGGATACTTACACACTTGATCGCTGCTAAAGGAATGAGAGCTTCTTCCTATTTTGGCTGCCCTTTTATACTTTGCAGTCAACAAATAATTCCACCAACAAATGTTAGTGGCAATGCTTTGTTGCTAGTGTAAACTAACGGCACCTAAATTCCTTAAATTTGTCTAACTTGTAAACAACCTTAATAGTTGTTGCTATATGTTTACTAGTACATTTAATCATGCGTATTGCTGTTGCTGTTTCTTGTTTACAAGTTTGGTCAGTGCATGTTACTGCATGCACGTGGAGTCTGTGTGTTGTTATTGTTATTTTACTGTTCATATTCCAAATACAGTGTGTGACATAAGTTTGTGCCCAAACTTGTCGTCACACAATGAAGTTCGTAAATTTAATATATTGAAGCTAAAAAAGAATAATTTAGAAAAAAAACGTTTATTCGACAGCAACAATCGGTTTATTTGCTATTCGAAAAGAAAACTTTTTAGAAAAACCGAAACCGACAACGCACAAAAAGACGGTTGAAACCGGGTTTAAAAAACCGACTCAATCACAATAATTATAGGAGAATTAAAATTCCATAAAGGAAGACTGGTAAAAATAAGGTTTAAATCGGAAGCACCTAAATACAGTTTAGCTAAGATATTTTTATAAATATGAGAAAATTAATCAGGAAAAAGTTATTCCAATCACATTTTAACAAAATTGGAACATATTAATGTGTGAATGGTTTTAAAGGTGTATTACCCAAGCACGAAAGAAGACATCTAGTTAATAATAAAGGGTGATTTTTTAAGAGCTTTCGGATTTGAATAAAAAAAACACATAAAATTTAGAGAAATGTATGAAATCTTTATTTGAGTCGATAGAACCATATACCCCTATGGGGAATGGGACCGGTTCTGCGTGTGCCACAGGATCGGTCCCTTCGTGCCAGAGACCGGCTGAACACAATAAATTAGAAGAAGTGCACGATGCACTTTCTTAACCGAGCATAAATTTTGATAATAAAATTCAATAATCTGCAATCATTGTTCGTTTGTAAGTCGATTCATGGTTAAATATAGACCAAACTGAATATGTTTAATATTTAGTAACATTCCTGCGGGAAATGAACCAGTCACTGGTATGGTCACGTGACTAGAGCTTTGTGTGCATGAACCTGTCCTAGTTTCGGTTCTGTTATATGAAAGTGACCGGTACTTTTAACATGGGCTTGTCATAGGAGGTGGCAATTGCTACCTTTGGAGCACCTTGTGACGTGGCGAATAACTTGACGAAGGTTACCTATCACCGTACCGACTGAAATTAATAAGCTACTGGACAAGTTAGAAGTAGACAGTGTTAAAGTAGGATAATTTTAGGATTTATGTGACATGCAACAGGACCAGTGCAAAAATAATTATCATGTGACTGGTGTAGGTCTATGTATCGCAGAACTGAAGAACAGCTTTTGATTTAAAACTAGTCACATATTAATCGCAATGTGTGCTGTTACTGAGGTAGTTTGAATGGATTAGATTTGTGAAGTACCACTGCACTGGTCTAGGGAGCACATGTCGCCGGGTATGCGAAAAATAATTAGCAAATAACCTTTTACTTTTTATTCACCGTCTGTTATAGTATAAAATTGTCCGTCCGGAACCAGTCACTAAACTTCCCCAAAACAGTGTTCACAAAACCTTCAAAAAGGCACAACAAAAATCAATTTTAAAATAAGTTTTTTTCAGTGTTATATCCGATTTGTAGCAGTCAAGGGACTGAATCCTTTGGCACTAATTGCCATGTTTTCATCAACTGCTAACGGGATTGAACCAGTTCAATGACCAGTAAGAACTTCAACTGCATCGGCCCTAGTTACTTCAGTACACTTTAATGTTATGTTACTTTTTCTACAGTTACATGATATTCCTGATACCAACTTGTCAATGTTTTGTCACCATTACTATAGTCACGTGATTGGTCATTTCACACAAATTAACACTTTTTGGTACACCACAATTTCGGTTTCACCAGTTTCGTGACGTGCCACCCAATCATATATCACAAAATCGTCACTTCGGATCAATCGACCCTTCATTTTCCGCAGGGATGTTACACGTAATAGCTGAGCTGCCAAAAAAAGTGTTGCTAAAAAGAAAGTTGCTAAAAAATCCCCCTTTACTAGACTCAATGCTCAGTCTAGTATTATTAATTCGTTAAATTGTCCATAATGAGGATAAGATTAGAGAAAGGTAACAATTGACAATTGGGTAGTATAAAAAGGCATGAAATTTACGGTCGATTTTTAAAGAAATTATGAAGGGCATCTAGCTGATACAATATAGTTATAGAAATAATAATAATTTAATAATTTTAATTTATAAAAAATCAATTTGAAAATCAAAGTCAAATTTTAAAAGGTTACTTTATGCATTAGAGAAAGTCAAAGTTTAAATGGTTACTTTATGCATTATAGAAATAAGTAGATGTATGGAACGACTTCCACAGAGACTTTTTGTGCCTGTAGATTTTTCTTATATCTTCTGGAACCTGTCTTTCATTTCTGCTAGAGTAGTGTGTGGTATATGAAAGGTATATTATCTTCCAATTCAACAATTAAAACACCAACCGCAAAATTTTTCTTCATTTTGGTCCATTTTTATGAAAATTTAGTTTTCTTTTGTATGCGGACCCCTTGAATGGTTAGCGATTGTTCTAAACAAATATTGGGAGTGACTCCTGAGTGTTGCAGGCGTTTTGCTTTAAAATTTTTCCAAATTTCGTTCTCAAAACTTTAATGCGCGTGCGGCAAGCGTATTATCAACCGATCGAGCTCAAACTTTTGTCTAATTTTTGTTTGCTCTAACCGCACACAATACTGGCCTACGATTTTGAATCTGATGAGTTTTCAATTTTCCTATACAATTAGGGTGGGCCTGTGTAACGACATATATTCGCATCTCATGCTTATAATATAGCGCATGCATGTATAATATAGCGCTATATATCATTATATCTTATGTTGCTTAAAAGTTGATATATCTCTTTATACATACATATATACTTGATATAGCTAAATATAAGATCGTATATGATACAATAATAACAACCGAATTCTATATATAATATAGAATATATATTATATACATACATATAAATGTATATGCACGCGCGGCTTCAACAATTAATATACCAGGACATTTTATACGCCCTGATGAACAATTGCATGTGTTTGTTGTTTTTTGCACACTGAGGCGTAAAAATTCCAGTTATATTAATTATATATTTATAAATATGTATATGTATTAAAATAAAAAAAAAAAACAATCAATAACTTTTAATATAATTATCAGAAAAGACAAAAAAAGAAAAATTCAAGTATTTAAAGCAAAAATATATTTAAAAAAAGCAAAAGTAAAATACTTAGAAAAACAACACTTAAAAAAACCTCAAAGTTAACAGATTAAAAAATATTTATGAGTAAAAAATAATAATTTTAAGTCAGAAAACGCTGTTTTAAATATCAAAAAAGAAAAATGTCAATTTGCCTTCTTTGATAATTAAATATAAACATATATGGTAGAAACAAGAAAAAAATGCAATTACTTTTACATATAATCGTATGTGGCATCACATATTATTCTAATTTTAAAATACTACATTGATTTTTATTAAAATTTTAATTTTCATTTGAAATGTGATACAAAATAATAGTGCGGATTTCCGAACAATTTTAAAGGATTTTATGAAGTTATATTAATTTGTATCAAATTATATATCACTTGATCAAAATAGATACGCACATTTTTCGGATCAAATTATATCAGATGAGATCCCATGGGTTCACATAAGATGAGGTTATGTAAACCATTTTTCGGATCAGCTAAGATATGTGTTATGCAATTATATATATGGGTATATATGTTTATATATACATATACCGGAACTTTTTTCATCGGGTATTTTAAAAATATCACAAAAATTGAAAACAGAAATGTAAAATCAACAAAATTCAAAAAAAACCTCACCAAGTTTGATATAATTAATTGTGCAATGAAAATGAAAATTATTCAAGTTCGAGGCCATACTCTATATTTCTTTATTAGGATATTGTTCTAACAACTAATCTATAGAGTGTTTGTTTTCAAATTTATTATTCAGGAATGTGTTGATAGATCTATTTCAGGAATTTTCTAGGTTCCCATTATCAATTAATAAATTTGAAAACAAAAACTCTATAGATTATTTGTTAGGACAATATCCTAATAAAGAAATATACACCTTTTACAATTGTAATTCAAAACATATCAATTTGACATTTCCATTTGAAATTCAAAAACTCCATTTAAAGTTCAAAAATTCCATTTGAAATTCAAAAAACAGCAATATAAAAAAATCAATGAAATTGAAAAAATAAAAAAAATCGGCAATATTAAAAAAATCACTAAATAAAATTTTAAACATCCACATCTAGAAAATATTTTTAATTTTTTACCTTCCCGATGAAAAAAGTTTCTATATACTCATATACAACTTGATATCATTATATATGCTTATATGTGTGGCAATATATTACGATATATGTTCATATCTTATACTTAGTTTATGCAAATATTTTGATATGGCGTAATATGGATTATATATCATTGTATCGTGTATTATATATTAGCATAACTTGTATATCTGATCATATGAAATAGATATAATTCTATATATGTCCATATATTCTAACATATATGATCATATGTAAATGTATATGGTACAATTAATCAAAAATAATTCTATCACTTTAATACACACAGAGAAATAAAGTACCACCCGAATTGAAAAGTGCATTTTAATGGTAACAACTCATAAATTCAGTTCGTACAACGATATTTACATTCGATTTTTGAATATTTTGGGTGTTGCAACTTAAATTCAGTTGAATTAACAGAACTTTGTTTTGAAAACTAATGTTGAGTTGTATCAACCGACTAAAATTCGTAATAAAACAATTTGACTAAAAGTAACCGAATTTCAGTTGGCAAACAGCTAAATTTTTCTCTGCGTGTATATAATTATATATGGCAACACATAATATTATATATAATGAAATTTAATTAAAAAAAATCTATCACTTTTTTATATTTTTTTTTGCACCGTTTATAATTAGAATATAAATGGTTTAAAAATATAATTCAAAAAAATTAAAACTACGTTTTTTGTTTTGTTATGATTATTAGTGTCCGACCGAACAGTTCGGCCGAAAAACTATATTTTGTCGGTTTTTTGATATTTAGAGGCAATGATGACAAATTTTGGTATTGGCAACATGTTTGTTGAGCCGATTTAATTTAAGAGAAAAGCCGAAGTTTAGCTATAAAGTTAAAAGTTCGGAGGCCGAACTATTTTCGATTTGGCCGAACTTTCTGAGGCCGAACAGTGAATTCATTGCTTAACTACAGACTTTTCTTCAGATTTGACACTCCAAATAGCATCTAATCAGTCCAATAAACATTTTTCCATCCGCCAAATTTGTCCATAATGCTTTAAAATACCGAATACAGACCAAATGCATTTTCTGGCCGAACTGTTCGGTCGGACACTAATGATTATTAATATTTTTTTATTAACGTCCAAAGAAAAACAACGTTATAATTATTAGATTTTAAGCAGGATTGACATTCAATACCATTTCATAATAACATTAGATGTTTACCACAGTTACATCAAGACGGAAATGAAAATTTAGAAAAAGGGATTCAATTAAGAACATGCACGTTCTTGTAAAACCGCACTTAGAATACTATGTAGGTAAAGACCACTGCAAATGTACTTGAAAACAAATGAAATTTCACTTGATGAAAGGACGACTTACATTTCAGTAAATTCAATTAACATTGCTATTTGTTTTTTTAACGTTCAAAAAATGAACCACAATTGTAGTAAAAATTATCCACATATGCAGTAAAAAATAAAACAAATAAACAAACTTTTATTTGTTTTATTTTTTTAAATAAAAAAAACAACTGTTTAAAATGAATGTAAAATCATAATACAGTAATTTGATGTGGTTTGTTTTTTTTAAATAAGCTACATATGTAGTCAAAAATTAAATTTTTTCTACAAATGACTGTTTTTTTTTACATAAAAACAATTTAAATAACTACAAATATTTACAGCAGTAGTTCCCTGAGCGCAGTGCTATTTTGCTTTTTTACCTGTTTGATTGAATTTAAAATAACGCTAAAATACCGAAACACCGATTTATAACGGTATTTTGTAGATATAACAAATTTTATTTTGTAAAATTTTTAAATAAACCCTTTGGTATTCATGTCACTGTTTGAATCGCAGTTTAAAAATTTTCATTATAATGCAAAGGTAGTGTTTTTTAAGCATGACTTAAAGCCCATGAACATTTAGCCTAAAGAAGAACCAATGAACTTAAGATCTGTTAAATTTTATATGTCTACTGGTTTTAAGAGAAACAGTTTTTTTAGAGGTTTTTTAATGCATATTTTTTTGTATAGACAAAAAATTTTGTGTTAAGTATACACAACTTATGCAGAGAATACATTAAACAACACAAATTTAAAATTGCTTAAAAGCATAAAAATTTATTAATTAATTAAAAGCACCACTGTTAAAACATTTTTTCGAAACTCTTTAAAAATGGCTTGTTTAACCAAATGAAATAACAAAATAGTTGCTTAGTTCCACTATATCTAATATACTTTCCAGCACTGATCCTGTTTTGTGGTTAACAAAATAGTTGTTTTAAATCTGAAATCGCTGAAGTACTAAATAGGTAGATTTATACTTAATTAAAAATTATCGTATTGATCCATAATGCCAACCGTATAGTTATTATTTTTAATTATTTTGAAAAACAAGAACATTTAAAGTTTGTTGTTTGTTTCTGCTCTTGAAAAAAACTGAAAATTTTGCGAACAAAGAATTTGATTTTCTTCCTCGGTAAATGTTTTTTTTATTGGTTTTACCTAGCCTTTTAATTTATGTTCCAATTGCAGGTTCATAAAAAGTATAATCTTTTTGATTTAACATTATTTTTTAAAATTCATATTTACATGTTTAAAATATGAATTACAAGTAGTACTTTATTAGAATAAAATAAAAAGTACTGATCTCGCAAAACATTTTAAATTTTTTTTAAATTTTTTTTAAATTTTTTAATTAAAAAACTTATTAGATAAAATTGTATCAAATTCTATATAATTTGGTCATATTTGACAGACCCACATTTCGGGTCAAACTATATACATGAGATTATATCGCATGAGATCAGCATATGTATGCCATTTTACGGATCAGATGAGATATTATGTTCTATACTATATATACTCATATATAATTATATCTGAACTTTTTTCGTCTGATTTTTTTAATTTCGGCGATTTTTTAAATTTTGACGATTTTTTAACCATTCACGATTTTTTTTTTAAATATTGGCGTTTTTTTTTTTTTTATTTAAGTTATTTTTTGAAATATTGTTATTTGTTGAATGAATTTTGGCCATGTTTTATAATTTAAGAGATTTTTTAAAAATTAATAAAAAAAAAATCCAATTATTTCGCTTTCAAATTAAAACAAGTCAGTCAACAGCTTAATGAACAATTACTAAATAACTACTATTATTTTAATAAAAAAAAAAACAAAAAACGTTGTAACCCTTTAGAATCTTACCATGACCTAAAAATATAATAAATATTATATATACATAAAAATAATTTAAATAAACCATAGCACTCTAATGAATTCTATGAACTTTAGACATTTTATATATAAAAAAAAATGTAAATTTGACTAAATGTCAATTTTTTACAAAGTCATGTAGAAAATTTGCTAAACAAAAAACTTTTTCCAACAGATGTATATTCAAAATATTGATTTTTTTTAACAAAAAATATACAGAATGAAAAATGTATTGTTATTTTTGCTACAATGAAGATGCATCTAATATGTCAAAATGTCAAATAATAAAAAAAAAATTAACAAAATGTTTTTAAAATTTAAGATATTATCTAAAAACACAGCAAAAACTAAAACCACCGAAGTTTAAAATCAAACAACAACGTAAAATTAAACAACGCATAATTATTATACATAATACTAGTAGAATGTATGGGAAAGCCAAAATTACTCAGGGATATTACAAAATAGTTATCGAAATGTTTGAATGTCAGTGGAGCACAATACATAATAACAATAAATGCCGCCAATGAAGAATACTCTCCAAATAATAATAATACTACTCGTACAGTTCAATAAACCATCCGTCCTAGTAGCATAATGTAAAACAAACGTACACACAAATTACCAATAAATGTTGGTAGAAATGAGAAAAAAGAGAGACAGAGAAAGCGATAGCAGAACAATGAAATATATTATTAAAGACGAGCCTAAAAATAGGCAATATTAAATATTAACAATACAGACTATAAGTAGGCACTATAATATACAAAAATTTATTTAAAGCCTTAAAGTAGGCAATGAATATTCAAATTAATCTTAAACTTCTTAATATAACCAAATTAATATTATAAATTTAAAACATTTAACAATAATTTAAATATCATCATACAAACAATTTCCAAGAAACAAAAAAAAGCTGTGTCCTTTAAATCTTCAATATTTCTATACATGTGTGTGTATCCGTATCTGTAACAAATAAAGTGCGCGCGCGTTATACAAAACACAAAATTTTTACAAACATTTTGTAGATTTTCTTTCTACAATTTTGTTTCATTCTCCAATTTCTCCTACACTCATCTCATCAGTTTTTGTTTTTTCTTTATGAATTCCAAATATAATATTTTGCGTGCCTGAGTTTATCCTTTAAATTGCCAAAATTTTTTCATCACACACGAAATTAATGTGCGATAGCACAACCACTGGCTGTTTTCTAACCAGAGGCAGTGGCCGGAAGGTAAGTTATTTGTCAGTTACATTGCTACATAAATATTTTTGATTTAATAAAGTTTTTGTTGGGTTTGTTTTTTGCTTTTTTTTTTTGTTACAGTTTAGGGGTGTTTTGTTGACGATTTGTATTTTTCTTCTGAAGGTTTTTATAAGATTTATTAAATCTTAACACATTAACAGTTAGATTTTATTTGAAAAAAATGAGTTAAATGGATTAATGAATTAATTTTTGTATATTAAAAATAGAAATAAGCTTATGCCTGGTTCTGCAAAAATAAGGTGGTAATTTTCATAATTTTCGGTCACCACGGTCAGAATGAGAAAATATGCGATTTTGTAAGCAATTTCTGAAATGATCACAAAAACCACAGTAATATGGAAAATAATATGGACCAATTTTAACTTTATGTTAAGTAATTATTGGCAATTTCTCTGAATCTGTCAAAAATTGTCTTTTGATTTAAAAAACGAATGATACTATCGAATGATACTATGATAGTGGGCGTTGTGGTGTAATGGGCAGCGCGTTGGACTGTTACACGGATGGTCCCGGTTTCGATTCCCGGTGACGACAACATCAATTTAGAAAAATAATATGTATGAGTTTTCTATCACTTATATGTATCGCTACACCCACCTTCGGTGTTTCCATAGCACATAACCCCACCGAAGTAAAATAATGATTCAGGGCTATGAAACAAAAAGGTTCAATTAATTCGCCAACTCTACATCAGGTGGCGAGCAACACCCGTTCTCAGACTTATCATCTCGTGCAATTACATTGTTGTCATGTTTGAAGCCCTTCATCTTTCACCACCTTTCATCTCTTCACTATCCCCTTTCCAAAAAAAGCAACACATTAATTAATAGGAAGAATTTCCTGAGTGTTGCTTCTCTTTAAAAAAAAATTAAGTGAATAAAAATCCATAAAATAATTGAATATAATGACTGCAATTGTTAATAATAAAAAAACTATTAAAAATTGCCAACTATTTATTAAAAAAATTAAAATGAAAATTTTTCAAGTTCGAGGCCATACTCTGTATTTCTTTATTAGGATACTGTCCTAACAAATAATCTATAGAGTTTTTGTTTTTAAAATTATTAATTGACCACTTTCAGGAATGTGTTGATAGATCGATTTCGGGAATTTTCAAGGTTCCCATCATCAGAACACGTTTTGAAAGAAGTGACAATCCCATGCAAAACATCAAACATTCATATAATCTAGTTTTCCCACTAAACGAGAACTTATATATGAGCTCAAAGTTAAAGATCACCATTGATCAAAAATAAATTGAAAACTTGTTTGTTATGTGCAAGGTGTACCTTTTCATTGCACATTTAAAGGTCGAAAAATCATAATTTTTATTTTTAATATAAATTATATCAACTAAAAAAATTAAATTTTTACCCTTCTCAAATGGAACCTTATTATTTTAAAATATAAAAACGACTAAAGCTACCCATACACTCGCAATATTATTGCTCAATTTCTCGTTTCTGTTAATTATTCTACTACCATATATGGTAAAATCATGGTTGGCAGGCAAAACCGCTAAAAATACCGTTATCGTTGTAAAACCCTTTCACCTGATTATCGTTATCTCTAAAATACCGATACCGAAGTAATTGAAAACTCGTTATTCGTGAAATACACTTACCTTTATAATTGAAATACTGATATCCTTAAAATACCGTTACCTAAATAACTGTAATAAAGTTACCGAAATAAATGGAACAGCGCTACTCTAAAAATACCGTTGCCGAAATAATCTAAAAATGCGTTATCTTTAAAACAGCAATACTTTTATTTTTTACTAATGTAATTCGTATTGTTAACTTTAAAAATAATATAAATAATTAAAAAAAATTGTTTGTTTGTAAAATAAAGTTACCTTTTTAATACCGTTACGGAAATAACTGGAAACCCGTTATCCGTAAAATATCGCTATCGAAATATCTAAAATACCAATACCGCTAAAATACCGATTCCTTAACTTAAATACCGTTATCGCTAAAACCCCGTTACCGAAATAACGGGGTTTTAGCGATATTTTATTTGAAAATTCTGTCCCAAAAAGTTTGGACAAATTGAACAACGTTTATCCGTGCGGTGCCGCACTTTAATCAAAGGAGATACTGCTGCAATTTACATATATTTGAACAAAAAAAAATTTTTTTTTTCCAAAACTGGCTTAAGCCATTCCTTCAATTCATAAAAAATATTCTGAACCAAATTAAACCTTAGATGCTTTTGGTTTCAAAATGACCTTTAGTTGAAAATCTTTAAGAATATATTGTGTTATGCATAATAATATTAAATACATCAGAAATATTGAGGTTGTCCTCAAGGGGTGTACTAAATGTGGTATATGTTGTATAGTAGTATCGAAAATAGAGATGGTAAAATTTTATCTTAAAATATACAATAATAATTAATAGTACGATACAACGTTTGTATCTTTGTTTAGTGTTATATATTCAAGTGTGCAAACAGAATGAAAATGCAACCCAAAATCTTCATCAAATTGAAAATAAAATTTTACCATCTCTATTTTTACAATACAACATATACAACACTTAGTACACCTTGTGGAACCCCTTATTGATTTTTAAACATCACAACTTTTAAATAAAATGGTTAAATTATATTTAGTGTGAGATTTTAAAAAGCAACAACTCTTAAGTAATTTTATTGAAAACAAAAACCAATTTTTTATTAATTTCATTTAAGATATTATTAAATTAAACTAAACTTTGTGTATATCGGATACTCTGATTTTCTATGATTCCACATTCTGGAGCTAAAACTGTTTTTCTTCTTCAGTGGTAGTAAGATCCTTATTAAAATCTTTAATAAATTTTACACCTCTCTCCTTAAGATCATTCAGAAACTTTGAGGAAACATTATAACGGTTGAAAAAAAAATTAATTTTCTGTATTAACAAATTTGTTATCTTCTCTTATGTTCTGAATTAAGGCGAACAATAATTTTTTTCTCTTCTGTGGAAAGCTTTAAGTCAAAAAAAGCTAACGCTACATTTTCTACTGACAAATACCATAAATGCTGGAGCACTTTTTTTAACAGTTCTTTAGAAACAGAAGAATCAATTTCTGAATAGAAAACAGCTGCTTACTTTTTTTGCTAAAATAACAGTTCAAGTACTCTCAAAATTCCGCTTGTAATGTTTTGTCTGCTATTTAAAACAATTTTGGTTACATTTTCGGTTGGGTTAAAAAGAAATAAATATCTGCTGTATAAAATATTTTGTCACCAAGAGGGTTAATTTAGATCAGAATATTTATGAATTTATGGAATGGCTTTATCCAGGTGTGTAAAAAACAAGAGAATTTTCGCGTTAAAAAAAAAATTATATGGAGTTTTATACAGTCATATTAATTTCTATATGACGTGATATGTAACCTAATAAAATTGATCTAATCTAGTGCAATTAGGTAAATGATATAATAATATCCGAATTATGGGCCGATAGAATTTTATTACATCGATTTAATTATAGATTTAATTATATAAAAACCAGATATGTCCGGATTTTGAGCTGCTATAATTGTATATGATTGTATTTAAACTGATTCATCTAAATATAATTAGATCCGAGTTTTAGTTTTAGTAAAATTACATTTAATGTTAAATTTTTGTATTTGATTGTGTGAAAATAGGTATATTTCATACAGTGCACCCCGGTAGGCTAGTTCGTAGCATGCTGGCTTATCATTGCGGGGGTCGTGGGTTCGATTCCCACCAGAGGCACTGATCTGTTTTCGATACAACGCGCCGAATGCCATTGTAATAGGATATAATTTGTAATTATATGATTATTAATTAATAGTAAAAGCAATTTCATACAAATGTATGTTCATCCTATCATAGCCGTTACGTCCATAAAAAAATATTAAGAAACCTATTACTTTTTGATGTTTTCAAGAAAGTTCCAGCGTAAACCTCTTTTAAGTTTTAATTCACATCTTATGAGGACCTGTGCTCCACACAATGTTAAGTGAACAAGAAGAAGATGAATATACATCAGGGTGCCCTGAAAGAGAAAAATTGTACGTAATTGTGCTCAAACGATGCGTATTATCCAATTGATTATGGAAAAAAATAAAAATTCGAGAATACTAATAAAAATGAAAATCATTCAAGTTCGAAGCCAAACTATATATTTCTTTATTAGGATATTGTCCTAACAAATAATCTATAGAGTTTTTGTTTTGAAATTTATTAACTGAACACTTTCAGGAATGTGTTGATAGATCCATTTTTCTAGGTTCCCATCATCAGAACTCGTTTTGAAAAAAGTAACAATCCCATGCAAAATATCAAGCATTCATATAAACTAGTTTTCTCACTACATGAGAACTAATATATCACTTCGAAGTTAAAGATTATCACCATTGATCAAAAATAAACTGAACATATAATAGCATGCAATAACATATAAAACTCAATAAAATAAAGCATGATTAAGTTTTTACTCGGGTTAAATATTTTTTGTTGAAATATGCATAAATTCCCGCCGTATATGCTGAGATATCAATTTGTGCAACATTTTTGGCACAGAATCTTAAAATATTGTGTTATAATATCTTAAATCACGTTTCTTAAACTTCAATAGTAGTAAGCAAAGCTTTGATTTTTTTTATAAATTGATATAAATAAATCTGCGGTCATTTGGGTTCGCAGGTGCGTCCGCATAGGTTAATGATGTTCGAAAAAAAAAATGTTTTTTTAACCTTGAGTAATGATACTAAAATAAAACAACAAAAGTTACAAAGTAGCTAATTTTCGAGTTTACCAAAAAACCCAATTTCCTCGAAATCTGCGCAAATCAAATCGTTGCCTTACCCAAGTGTATCGGGGGATATTTTTAAAATATTTTATTTTCATTGTCTAAGATATTCTCAATTTTTAAATTTTGTTGAAGAATTTTTTTTTTTTTTTTTGATTTCAATTTAGAGATTTGAAACTAACCCCAAAAATGTTGTCCGTTTTTGACATCCCGTTAAGACCGGTTAACGACATCCACAAATAAAAAAAAAACTAAAAAAACACTACTAAAATATGCACTGATATATAGAAAAAAACATGTCATATTTATCTCAAAAGTTTAATGATATTAATGATAATCCGATTGATATCAATTGTTAATGTTTTCTTGGTGTAACAAAAAAATAAATATTTTACTTAAAATAATAAACATGTTCATGGTTTCTTACACATTAGTTACATTTTCACTAACTAAACCTGTCAATTGTTGTTATTTCTTGTTTTATTATAAGGACACAATATGACCTGAGTTAAAGGTCATACAAGACCATTAGAGCGACATTATTTTGTACAACTTTTTTGAAAAATTTCAATTTATTATTCAGATTATTGTGTCACTATAGTCAAAGAAAAAAAGTTTGTTGACAATTTTGTTAAAAGTATATTTAAAATATTTAACCAACTTTCGACATCGCGTTTTCAGCTAAAATTTTAGTTAAACGACTTTAACAAAAAACTAATTTTGAACTAATGTTTAGCTAATTTACGTTGCTACCAAAATTGTGTTGATACACACATTATTAGCATGGAGGACAAGTGAAAAGACTAAAGGCTCCATTAGTCTCTGCGCTCCGTGACGTTTCTGTAACGTGCCGTTCCGGATGACTGTTTTAATGTATCCATTTTTATTTTTCACATAAAAACCGAAATCTGATGTACTGATAATATAAACAACAAAGTGTAATTGTTGTACACCAATAAACAAAGATGTTGTTGAATTATATCAAATATTTTGATATTTATTAAATTACTTAGCAATCTATTTATCCTTGGTATCACCCTTACCACCACGACTTCTACCAGTACGACGGGCAGCAATAAGACCGACTTTACGACCAGCTGAGGTACCACGCTTAACTGTGGAAGCCTTACCAATATGTTGATGGTTACCACCACCGTGAGGATGTTCAACAGGGTTCATAGCAACACCACGTACCTTAGGCCAGCTGTTACGCTTAACCTTGTATGTGTGGTAGGCACGGCCAGCCTTCAAGATGGGTTTGTCGATACGACCACCACCGGCAACAATGCCAACCATAGCACGATTAGCTGAGGGAACAACTTTCTTGGCGCCAGAGGGTAACTTGACACGAGTCTTCTTGGTGTCGGGATTGTGGGCAATGACTGTGGCATAGTTACCAGAAGTACGAGCCAAACGACCACGATCACCGGTCTTTTCTTCCAAGTTGCAAATGATGGTACCTTCAGGCATTTGAGATACTGGCATCACATTGCCAATTTGGAGTGTAGCTTTACGACCACAGTATACGAATTGACCGGTGTGCATACCTTCGGGGGCAATAACAAGTTCCTTGCGAGTTTTGTAACGATAGGGATCACGGAAGTGTACGACAGCCAAGGGAGCTCCACGGCCAGGGTCGTTGATGATTTCCTTGACAACACCGCGAATGTAACCATTACGTTCCGAGAAATCCAAAGACCTCAATTTAGCGGCACCTTTGCGGTGATGGACATGAGCCTTGAGTACAGACCCAGCACCTTTACGTTGTGCACGAATAACGCGACCCATTGCTTGGCTTTAATATTCTTTTTGACAACCGGAAAGAAAGTCTGTTCCGTAACAACATAGCTGCTTTGGCTAAACGATTATAGTCATTGTTAGAAAGTGTTTTGCAACCGTCAGACAATGACAATCGTAATTAATTTTTTATATTAATTACTGTAGAATATTTCTTTAGTTAGTCTCTTTACAGGAAGAAGAAGAAGAAAACATTTTTATTGAAAAATTTTACGGACACAAGGGATACACCAGACTGCCGCAGTTTCGTCCCCCTCCTGGGACTCGTCAGTGGTTAATTTATGTGTCAATTGAACAAAGTATTTTATATTGTTAATTTTGCTCTATATGAAAAACTTTTTATTTCTTGGTGTCGTACTGTGATTTGAACTCACAGTCTTAGCATCAAAGCTATGCATCGTAATCTCACCTCTTAACCAGTTGAGCCACGGTCGACACAGCGTTGACTGCGACTAAATTGGAGTTTGGTCACACTACGTACACACAAGTATTGCTTTGATCAGAAGAGACAGAATTAGCTAATACCAATGCACAATTCATTTCTCAACTAGAATGCTTTTTCTTCTTAATCCTATCTCTTTTTCACAAGTAATTATCACGTTTCTATGATGCGCTTTATTCACATACAATAGTTGGATACCAAGTGTAGGTTAGAGATTGAGTCGCCGTTAAGCAAGTTTATTCAAATTTTATGTTAGAAAGTGTTTTGCAACCGTCAGACAATGACAATCGTAATTAATTTTTTATATTAATTACTGTAGAATATTTCTTTAGTTAGTCTCTTTACAGGAAGAAGAAGAAGAAAACATTTTTATTGAAAAATTTTACGGACACAAAATTTTACACACACACATTGTTTGACTACACCCAAAAAAAAAAGTTTGTAAAGTCAGGAGGGTGGTAGCAAAAAAATTGCTAATGTCAGCAAAATCTTTTGCTGAAAATCAGCGAGCTGATTTTTAGCAACAAAATTAGTAGATTCAGCAAAAGCTTTGCTAACACTTAGTAGATTAAAAATAAAAAAGCATTGGAAAAAATTAATAAATTTTTTGCTGAATTTTAGTAGACTGAAAAAAACGCAAAAAAATTGTAAAAAAATTGTAATTTAGTTAATATATTTACTGAGAATCATAAAACATATTTTTGTGATTCTTTTAAAAATAATTTACAATAATTACGAAATATAAAAATTTTCATTTTCCCACTTTGACGACATGAATTAATTTAATATCTGAAAATATATAGAAATAAATATATATAACATAACAAAAATTTTCTTTCAACTACTTACATCAATCGTTGTCTAAATGATGCTTTCTTTTAAAGAACGCAACTGCCGAAGATAATTATAGAAACGAAACGAAAAAATAAACAAAAACAAACGAAACGAAAAAAACAATCCTTTTTTTTGCAATAAGAAAAAGGAACCATACAAATCTACCTAAGATGTGTGTCTTTGTCTTTCGCTTTACTCTGTCTACATGTCTGTAAATGTTTGTTTGCAATTTGACCACACTAGATTATTAATCTATTAACATTTATTATAGAAATACATATTAAATTTAAATATTTTCTTTTGTCTTTTATTTTATTATTATTATTTTCACAAGCCGGTGACAACGCAAAATTTAAGTTGTTTTAATCCTCAGTTTTGTTTTATGTATGAAAAAGAGATACAAAAGTCTTCCATGGTTGATTTTTTTATATGTCTTATTAGAGTTGTACTTTTTAGTATCATTTTCCTCTTCTCTACTACATCTTGACATGCCGCGACATCTGCTTCATTGTGCGTATATTTTTTTTAGCAACATTAATTAGTAAAACATTAGTATGTTTGTAAAGCATTAGTATAAAACAGTTAAGTGCTGAATAAGTATAACAAAAATTTTAGCTGAAAACACGATTTTATCAAAAAAATTAGCTAAAAACTGGTATACCTGATTTACAAGACATTTTACTAACTTTTGTACTAACTTATTTTTTTGAGTGTATTGCAAATGTGGTTGTAATTTTATTATCATAATGTGTCACAAAACCTATTTTCTGTTACTTTGTACAATTTTTAATAAAATTAAAAAAAAAAAAAATCTTGTATTGGTCGTTGAGTTTTTTTTTTATGTCTTCTTTAAAAAGAGAAGCAACACTCAGGAAATTCTTACTATTAATTAATGTGTTGCTTTCTTTGGAAAGGGGATAGTGGAGAGATGAAAGGTGGTAAAAGATGAAGGGCTTCAAACATGGCAACACTGCAATTGCGCGAGTAGATAAATCTTAGAACAGTTGTTGCTCGCCACCTGATGTAGAGTTGGCGAATTTATTGAAGCTTTTTGTTTCATAGCCCTGATTCATTATTTTACTTCCGTGGGGTTAAGTGCTATGGGAACACCGAAGGTTGGCGCAGCGATACATATAAATGATAGAGAGCAATCAGCTGTTTTTAGGTGTCACTTAACGTATTAGAGAAAAATTTGTTTTAACAGGTTCGTCCGGCACGCAAAGTTACATTATAGACAAAATAACCACACACACTCAGTTTCATACATCAAAAATAAATCAGGTGATTCGTCACGGAACGTAACGTACAAACTTATTCAGTCTTAACTCTACCCTATGGGGAATGAGGAGTCAATTGTCCTGGACTGGTTAAAGAAGGACTTATCATAGGACTGATATAATTTAATACTGAAGTGGGTTAAGCAGTGTTAATTGTCCTAAAATTACCAATCCTGTGACTGGTAAAGGGAGGACATACCACTTAACCAGAATGCTTATTAACAAGGAAAAGCCAGTTGGCCAGAATTTTACCGATTTGAAGCTGTTTGGTTTTCGTTTATTTTATACGACATGGGCCTTTTGGGACAGTCTTGTGGTATGCCCATCTTTGGTTAGTCCAGTGGCATGTCACTATGTGGTTTAAAGCAGGACAAATGAAGCCCTCCTATGACAAGTCAATGTTAAAGTTGCCAGTTGTTTACACAGGGTAGGGTTTAGCAGAGGACCGGTCTCTGGCACGAAGGGACCGATCCTGTGGCACACGCAGAAGCGGTCCCATTCCCCATAGGGTAGATGTTGTCGCTTGTATTTAAGAA
The DNA here is from genome assembly GCA_021234595.1 of Delia radicum. Lineage (NCBI taxonomy): Eukaryota > Metazoa > Arthropoda > Insecta > Diptera > Anthomyiidae > Delia > Delia radicum. The sequence continues at coordinate 302,931,768 of CM037851.1, read as the reverse complement.
GTAGAGAAAAAAAGAAATTATACAAACAAACACAACCAGACGTACACAAAATGCAAGCGAGATTGATTTCGTTCATTAAATTTTTGCTTTTACATACTACACATCAAATAAAGGCACGCATGTGCACATCAAAATAGTGAATACTAAAAAAATATGAATTAAACAATAAATTAAATAAATAAATAATTAAAAAAAAAAAAACATTCCTAAATGAATGATATTTTGATAAATTTGAAAATTAAGGATGAAGGCAAAAATAAAATTTGGTGCTGCTGTACAAAATAATATTTTGATAAATTGAGGATGCAGGCAAAAAATATATATACTATGTTTTGGTCCGACTGTACACAACAATAAATGCGAGTAGTAGGTAGTTTAAAATAAGAAGGGTTTTTATGATATTTAGCAATATTTTGAATATTTATTTTTTATATTTTATAATTATCTTCATTTGAAAAATGTAAAATTGAAAAATGTAAAATTACACAGAAAATATTATCAACCTAAAATATCTAATTAAAGATTTGATTTGAATTTAATTTGTTTCTAAACAAATATTTAATTGAATCAATTAATATTTTAATTGACTTTTTAATATATAAATACATATTTTATTTTAGACGCAATTATCATATTATTTTTTCATACACTGTATGCATAAATAGAAAATTTTCAGTATAAAATACCAAATACATTTGAAGTTAACAAACAAAACAAGCACACACACAAACAGACCCAGCATTGCAAAAAACACACATACCAACGTATAGATCACACACTTTTTTTGTGAGTATCATATTTTTTTTTTTTTTTGGTAGAAGTTATTTATAACTTTTTTTCCTTCTTAATTTTAATAAAAGGTTTAATTGATAGTATCATTGCCGTGATAGGTGCAAAATCAATTAAAATATTAATTGATTCAATAAATTTTTTAATTGAAACCCGTTTTTAGTTTTTTCTGTGTACTTGCATATAAGTAATAGGGAATTAGTATGCTTTGTTCTCAATGTTATTAAATAAATACTTTGTTAATTTCCAGATTTTTAATTTAATTGTAATTACATTATGTTCATGTTTTGAAGTCCTGACATTTTCGTATATTTTCAAAACAATCAGAAAAAAATAAAATAAATGTAAAATTCAGCAAAATAAATTAACTAAAGTAAAAATTGTATACTAAGTTGTTTAGTTTTTTTAATCAATCTAGTAAGCTCCAGCAAAAAACAAGGCTTTAATAAAAATATGTCTTGCGGCACATAATTTTTTACTAATTTTGGCATGCTTAACACTAATTTTTTTTAATTAGGATTAACGGTTTTCGAGATATTGTGATTTGCTTTTACTAAAAATGGCATCTTTTTCCTCTATTCTAGAAATTTTATAAACATGATCTTAGAATTCCTTGTTGATGCACTCAAATACTACACAAAACATGCTCCGATTTGATCATAATTTTGTCTAAAATCAGAATTTATTTTTCAAGTTAATTTATTTTTTTTTTCATATATCAGAGGCTTTGTGCGCAGGTCGTTAAGGGTTAAGTTATCCGAATTTTCATAAATTTAGCACCACAAAACTATTGGACCTAGTGCTACAACAATCAATATATTAATTAATGAAAATCGAAAGTTGAACTAAATATTCTTTCAATAATCATATATATAAAATTTAAAGCATAACAATTTTATTATGTAAATTTTCTGTTTTTTCGAGATATTTGTGGAAAAATGTACAAGTTATTTTTCCATCAATATTGACATAATTATGTTGAAATCATAAGTATTTTTGTCTACTTTGCTAGTGCAAAAATAAAAAATTTAGGATAATGTTGCAGAAGAGATGAAAAAAAACTACATTATTAGTAGAATAAAGTCGCAATATCTCGAAAACAGTTTGTCCGATTTAAAAAAATGTTTAAATATTCGTACTTAGCATGCCAAAGCCAATTAGAAATATTATGTAGCAAGACATATTTTTATTAAAACAGTTTAAGCAAACTTTTCTAAAATCGGAAACTTTGTTCGCGGGGAGCCACTGGTTAATGCTATCCGATTTTTCTCAAATTTGCACAGCCTAAATTTTAGACCTAGTTTTACAGTAATAGCAACGATATTTAATAAAAATTGAAAGTTCGAAAAATGCCACTCTAATGTCCATAAGCATTAAATGCTAACAAACTTCTTTGCTACTTAATTATTAATCGATCAATATAAAAACTAATGCATGTACTGTGTATACACTTAAATTTATGAATATTAAATTAAACAACTATAAATGATTTTGCTTAATCCCAATAAGCATTTGGAAAATACAATAATCAAAGTAGTATTTTAAACATAATTTCTAAATATTACTCAGGAAAAACTAAGATCACGTTAAATTAATAAATTGATTAAATCAATTAAAAGTTTAATTGAATTCGATCCTAATAAGGACATTGTAATATCAAATAAAAAATTTTAGCTTTTAATTGATTTTATTTTCAATTAAGATTTTAATTATATCTATTAAAAATTTAATTGAAAATTATTTTTAATTTTAGACAAAGTTTTAGTAGATATTGTTAAAACTTTAATTACTAATTTGTAAAAAAAACCAAAATTTAAAATATTATCAACATTTTAGAAAACATTGCCAAAATTTAAAAACATCGTTAAAAGTAAAAAAAATCGCCATATTAAAAAAAATCAAAAAAAAAAAAAATTACAAAAATTGGAAGAAAAAAAAATTTTCAAAATTTTAAATAAAAATCGCCAAAAATTCAGAAAAACAAAAAAATTTTTAAAAAATTCAAAAATTTAAAAAAATCGTCAAAATTTTACAAAAATCGTTTAAACTGAAAAAATGTTTGCAAAAAATTTACAAAAAACCGCTAGTTAAAAAAAAAAAAAATTAACAACATTTCTAAAACTTCCTATAAGATAAATAATCACCTAAATAAAATTTAAAACATTTAGTATATCTCAAAAAATATTTTTAATTTTTTAAAATAGTGATTTTTTTAATTATAAAATTTTTACAAATTGGAAGTTTTGTGTGCACCAAATTTATTTTCAATTAAACATTTAATATATGTTATTAAATTTTTAGTTCACAGTGACTTCGAAATCAAACAAAAGTTAAATTAAAATGTTAAAAAAATCAAGAGAACTTCCGCAAAATGTTATGACAAAGTTTTGACTTGCTAAAAAAATCCATGAAAGCACATTTATTATGGGTCACAGTTTACGAATTATGAAATGGAACGCAAACTGTCTACTCAAACACAAAAGGGAACTAGAACTTATTTTCAATACAGAATAAATTTACGATTGCCTTATTTCCGAAACACATTTAACCAAGTTACACACAAAAATACTGTTCGAGGAGGCTGCGCTGTTATAATAAAGAACAACACATAGACGAAGAAAAACTAAGCTCAGACAAATATCAGGCTACAACCATTACAGTTAAAAATGCACATGATACTTTATATATAACCTCAATAACGTCAGATCAAAATCGCTTTTCAAAAACACACACGAAAATGTATAATAGGCGGATGATTTAATGCCAAAAACACTTTTTGGGGGTTCCGTGTGACTAGAAGTCGTAGTGCTGCTAAAGAAACCGGATGTGGTTTCGTATCTACATGCAAACCTATATACTGGCATTTATAGTAATTAAATGTGCTAAAGTCCCAAAACTTATTTAACAAATTGTGAAAAACAATCTGATGTAGGCGTGTCCCTATCCGGATTTCATTCCTGCCCAAGGAAATCTTCAGGGGACTTTGTTATTAGAATTTCTAGAGATATTTGTTATGTTAAATCACAAACTCAATGAGAATTTCTTGTCCTCGTCTAGGAGCGAGATTCAAAATTTAAAATATCAAAGAAAAAACAAAAACAACAACAAAATATTGTCACAATTGGCTTTGTCATCTTCCAAATACTACTCTGTTTTTTTGACAGACCTAGCAATGTAGTGACGTTTATTCAAGTAAATCAACAATAGAAAATCATATGTTTTCTATTAGTAACAGTTACATTTAACTTCGCACAAGCACCTGCATATTTGTTATTTAAATTTATTTTCATCGGGATATATTACTAAATTCTACTGAAGGGAGTTTCAGGACGTTTGTATTGCTCTTAATGCATCTTTAACAGTTTTTACACTTCTCTCGGCCTGACTGACCATTTGAGGATGGTAGGGAGCTCAATAAGTTTTCAAGCAACAGTTCAACTTTAAGACATACCATACTTTTGGAAAGTTTCGAATGTAATAATGATACTTAAACCAGGGAAACCCCCAAATATTGTCATCTCATAGAGGCCGATATCATTACGTTCGGTTATATCAAAATTATTTAAAAAACTGTTACAAAAAAGGCTACTTTTGATAATAGAAAATAAAGGAATTATACCCAATTATCAATTTTGGTTTCGAAAAAAAAAGATTTAATTATTTAACAAATCCACCGAATAACAAGTACAATAAATGAAACATTTGAAATGCAGTTGAATTGTATTTATTGATGTGTCACACAATAGAGGTCTACTTACGGAAATATACGAAAATTTTCCAGTGAATTATGCTAATCTTTTAAGTTCATACTTTAAAAATTGATTATTTCCAGTAAGAAGAAATCTCAAATCGAAGAAATGAGAGCTTGCGCAACCCAAGGAAGTATACTAGGCCCTCTTTTAAACTTACTATATACCCTATGGGGAATGAGGAGTCAATTGACCTACAAGTAACTGGTTAAAGAAGGACTTATCACAGGACTGGTATAATTTAATACTGAAGTGGGTTAAGCAGTGTCAATTGTCCTAAAATTATCAATCCTGTGACTGGTAAAGGGAGGACATACCACTTAACCAGAATGCTTATTAACACGAAAAAGGCTGTTGGCCAGAATTTTACCCATTGGAAGCTGTTTAGTTTTCGTTTATTTTACACGACATGGGACTTTTGCGACAATCTTGTGGTATGCCCATCTTTGGTTAGTCCTGTGGCATGCCCCTATGTGGTTTAAAGCAGGACAAATGATCCCCTCCTATGACAAGCCAACGTTTAAGTTGCCAGTTGTTTACATAGGGTAGGGTTTAGCAGGGGACCGGTCTGTGGCACGAAGGGACCGATCCTGTGGCACACGCAGAACCGGTCCCATTCCCCATAGGGTACATACACAGAAAAAACTAAAAACGGGGTTCAAATAAAAAATTTATTGAATCAATTTATATTTTAATTGATTTTGCACCTACCACGGCAATGATAATATTAATTAAAACTTTTATTGAAAATTAAAAAAGAAAAAAAGTTATAAATAACTTATACAAACAAAAATATGATACTCACAAAAAAAGTGTGTGAACGATACGTTGTTATGTATTCCTTTGTTAATGCTGCCTCTGTTTGTATGTTGTTGTCTGTGCTTGTTTTGTTTGTAAACTTCAAATGAATTTGGTATTTTATACTTAAAATTTTCTATTTAAGCATACAATGAATGAACAAATAATTTGTGAATTACGTCTCAGTTAAATTTTCATAAATTATACACGCAGAGAAAAAAGTTATTGAACATGATGGCCTACAAAAATGTATCATATTATTATCGTAACAATCATAACCATGATTGTGGCTGAATATATTATGATCACTGGAAACGATTTTATCATCATCTAGAATCATAATATTAATATAGGAATCATGTTATGATTGTTACGTGTTTCAATCATAACATGATGCTCTTAAACTAAGATAGCATGATGCTATTTTTCCTGCGTGTACAAAAACAATACATGCAAATTTGGCTGTCAAACCAAAAACATACACTCCTCTTTATGTTGAAAAATCCCAAATATGCTATTAGGACAGAGCTAGACTATAAATTAAGTTGGAAATAAAGCTTAGAAATCTAACATGGCTTGTAGGAAGTTTTTCCCCTCTTTCGGGATGTGCCAAACCAACAACAATTGACATAATTCAACGTGTTCAAAAACAGAACTTTAAGAAACATCGTAACCGCGATCTCAATTTAGACACTGTCAGAACTACTATTCAAAAATTAGCAAATTAGCACTTCGAAGTATTATGGGCTCACAGAAACATGGGAGCCCACTCGCTCGTTTACAACGACGATAATCTCAGACGTCTACAACGATCCAAACCACGTGATTTAGTGTAATAAAGAGAATAGTTAGGATACTTTTAGATAAATATCTTTAAATTTAATATTAAATTCAAAAATATAATATTATAATATTTTTTCCGTGTACCTTTGAAGATAAATCGCGAATATTGAAAACAAAATATTTTTTTTTTATCTATTGAGTTTATCTTCTTCTTAACTTCTAATCAATATTTTGGCAATATTTTTCTATATTTTCAAAAGGATACTTTTTTTAGAAATTAACTAATATCGCCATTTTCACTTCTATTAATGGAATGTACCCTAACGTGGTCATACACCTGGTCTTTAAACTATATAAATAAAAACTAACTACTGAAATATTCCAAATACAAAAATATCAGCTTGTATGGAAACTCCTGGGTCATTTTTCGGCCATAGATAATTTTCTTGTGGGAACTAAATTAAAAAAAGTTATATAACAATTTTCAAAATGACTCAAAAGGTACACATTAGGGAACATGTACCCTAAGTAGGGCATGTACCCTAAAGTGGACCTAAATTCAAAAAATTCTGTACGAGCATATAAAATTGTTAGAAAATGAAATTGAAAAGAAGTATAAAAAAAAAAAAAAAAATAGCAAAATATATCAAAGTTCCACTTTAGAGAACATTATGAAAATTTAATTTTGCACAATTTTGTTTTATTTATAATGTTTTTTTTTTATGAAATCAATTTTTTTCATTAAAATTATGAAAAAATTCTTATCTTTTACAAAAATCCAACTTAATAATAATAGTTCTTTATTTACAAAATAATAATGCTATAATTTACAAGATTAAATTAATAATTTTTTTTTGTTTATAATTTTGTTAAAAAGAATGATAAAAAAAATAATTTATGACAATGTTTGATATAAACGTCTGTCTGCTATTTTTTAAATTGAGTTCTGACTAGTTAAATTCATTAATCACTAGATTTCTATACATAAGAGCATATTTCAAAAAACTTATTAAATTCTTCCAATCGCCATCTTCAGAACCATCAAGGATGCTAACCATATCCGCTTCACTTAATAATGCTTTTTGGAAGCTTTGTATCCTAAATTCTTTAAGCACCGGGCAGGTCCCAAAGAAATGTTGAAATGTTTCATTTTGTTGAAGGTTACATAAAGTACACAGTTTTTGTTCTTCGCTTAAGCCATAACGATTACCATTGAGATATATCAAACCGCTGCGTGCTTTCATTATACATGTTATTTCAGCTAATGTGTGCTCATCATTAAGGTAAAGGATAGATCTCGTGTAATCCAGATATTTATAAATTCGCGTTGTGCTCTGTAATTTGTTGAATTCGTTACTTTGAATATTTTTTTCTTTTATACGACTCAAAAGTTCCATACTGAACATGTTCCATTGATGTTGAGTTGGCATTGTTCAAGGCCACTGTATATTCATCGCTTCCGCCTTTTCTTTAACATCTTTAACCCAAAAGAGATTTCGACTAATTAATATTTGAGTAAGTTGATGAGGCAGTCTGTTTTCAGAATAAGTAAACAATACTTTGTTAATGTATTTTAAATGCAATCCCATTGTATAGAGATGATTTTCTTCAGCAGATGTTTCTAACATTATAAAATAGTTTGGTGTGTTACTTGGTAAATTTAGAATTTTCTTCATAAAAAATCTTTGAAGATTATCAACAGCTGTAAAATGTCCAAACCCCCACACTTGTGCTGCATATGATTGTATGGATCTGCATACTGCTAGAAAAAGTTTCCATTTCATTCTCAGATTTATTTCTTTTTTGCCAAGAAAGCTTTTCCAAGTTGTGTTAATAGCGCTTTTAGCTTGCTTATTCCGTTTTTCAACATGTTTGTTAAACTTAAGCTTGGGAGTAAAAACTACTCCAAGGTAGTTAAATTCAGACGATATCCTTACAGGTTCACCTTTAAACAACCACTTTTCATGCTGATTTAGCCTACCACCATTACGAAAAACTAGAATTTCAGATTTATTCAAATTAACTTCTAAATTCCATGCATCGCAAAATTTTTCAAGATTTATAATCATTTTTTGAAGTATATGTGCTTCATCTGCCATTATGACTATGTCGTCTGCATAAAGCAGCAATCGAATGTTTAAGTTATCAATATTAAGACCACCTTCTAAACAATCATGTAAATTATTAATATATAATGCAAACAACATGGGCGATAAGAGGCAGCCTTGTTTTACACCTGAAAATTTTTTTAAAACCTGATTGTTATTCACTTTTTATGTTTACAAAAAAGTACACTTTATATAGCGTTTTTTTGAAAAGGCACAATAAAGGTGTGCATTCAAGTCGAAACTTTTTTAAAATAGTTATGTCGGAAATTAAACTCAATGTTAGTTGATAGTTTTGACATAAACATGCAACAACATGAAAACAAAAACGAAAGCTCCACTTTAGGGAACATAACACAATTGGGAACATTCCCTTATTAATTGCGTTCGTATTGCTTGGAAAATATTGCTTTTGGGAGACTTTTTAAACCAACTGGAATATCTTCTGCAATACGAATAATAACTTTTTTTTCCCCATCAAAACTATTAAAGAACCATTTTCATATTGTCATGTTTGCTGGGTTATCTATAACCTTTGCCGTTTGGCTACGACATATGAGTTTAATATGTCCCAATTGGATATACTAGCATATCTACTGATAGTTTTAATACAAAACACTTATAAACTCAAACCTTTGGCAATAGAAAATCACAAGGATCTATTGGTTTTTCATTAAGCTTCGAACTTGACACAAATATTTGAACAACATACGAGTATTTAGAACAAACAAAATTGTTCATAATGGTATAATTTTAAGACAAAAAAGGAAAGTTGGAATGTTGTATGTTAGAATAATCGAAATTCAAATTGACGTTTATATCGTTTTTACCTTTAATTATATTGTTTTACTTTTTGTAACTTACCACTTTTTTTTTTAACACGCGACTTGAATAACGTTAGTAGTTTTTTTTTTTTTTTTTTGTAGTTCACTTATTGTTAAATTGTTCCATATAATTGTAGAAACTAATAATTTATGTTATATTTATTTTTTTTTTTTTTTTTTTTTTGTAAGTTTTGCTTTAAAATGTCCTTTAAAACACGCAATAGGGTGGGTGATTCATAATAAATACTTTTGAAATATGTGAACAAATAATACAATGTTTTAATGAATTTTTTGTTCGAACATGTATTTTAACAAATTAAAACAGCTTTAGAAAGGTTATTTGAGAAGAATTTTCCAATTTAACATTAAATTTCGGTTTTCCCGAATACCTTTTTTTTAACTCTTATTTTAGATATTTCAAATAAGTGTCAAACCTGGCGCAGTGTAGAAAATTTTACTTTTTTGAACAGTTTTACACGAATTAGAAAAAAATTAAATTTAAAAAATAGCCGACTAAATTCTAGATCGATTTCTCATGACCGATTTTTAAAAGTCATTTATTTTATATTAATATCCTTAATAAATCGTCAAAATCAACGTAATAAAAATTTGGTTGATATATCTGCTTTAAAAAATTTAAAAGTAGTGGGATGCACTCGAAATGTATCTCAAATTATGATAATTGTATTCTTCTCTATTGATACTTTTTGTAAAACCCGAAGTCATTATTAGTGCTGGTAAAAGAATGAGTAATGGGTATCGAGTATCGAGTAATTGACCTTTTTTTTGGGTACTCTATACTTAAAAGTAACTACTCGACATTTTCAGAGTTGTATTTCGTACAAAAAAAAAAAACAATACAAAAATACGACTCCTTTAAAATAATTGCCATTTAAATACAACTCTGCTAGAAGGAAAGTTAAAGGAGAAAAGTTTAAAGAAAAAAGTTGAGAAACCATCAAAAAATAATGAATAGTTTGTAAAAAAGTTTTAAAATATGTTTTTAAAATTTTAATTTTCAATATAAGTGAGAATTTTTATAAAATTTTTGTAAAAACGACGAAAATGAAAATTATTCAAGTTCGAGGACATACTCCATATTTTATTCTTATTATTTTTTAGTTAAAATTATACCAAACTTGTATAAAAGACAAAGTACAGTCTAGTTTACTCCCCCTGTTTTGTTTATAAACGAAACTAAAAATAAAAAGGAGGATAAAAACAAAAAACGTGTATTGAATATCATCCAGAGGTGGACCTTGCACATAACAAACAAGTTTTCAATTTATTTTTTGATCAATGTTTATAATCTTTAACTTCAAGCTCATATATTAGTTCTCATGTAGTGAGTAAACTAGTTTATATGAATGTTTGATATTTGGCATGGGATTGTTACCGCTTTCAAAACGTGTTCTGATGATGGGAACCTAGAAAATTCCCGAAATAGATCTATCAACACATTTCTGGAAGGGTCAAATAATAAATTTTAAAACAAAAAACTATGGATTATTTGTTAGGACAATATCCTAATAAAAAAATATAGAATATGGCCTCGAACTTGAATAATTTTCATTTTCATTGCACAATTAAAGGTCGAAAAAGACATAATTTTTATTTTTTAATAAAAATTATATCAAACTTTTTGTAAAAACTTAAAGCGAATTTTAAATTTAAAAACCATTAAAAGTATCGAGTATAAAAAAAAAAATATCGAGTAGTAGCGAGCATTGAAAAGTTACCGAAATAACGAGCACTATTCACTATCATAGCAAAATCATTGAAGATTGATTTAATGAAAAGCCAATATTCTGCTCTACCAATGCCCGTCATTAAAAAAGTTTTAAAAATATTTAATATTTTAATAATATTTTTAATAAGAACATAACATAGGGTAAAAGGAGGAGCTTCCTTTAGTGGGGCACAAACACCATCTCCTATTATCTACAAATTTACAATTTGTTCAGTTTTTGATCATGTTGGAGGTATACCACGTTTAAAGGGCTTACTATACAGGTAATCTCGGACAGACACATTTTGTTGTTTTAGAGGCATTCAAAAAATATAAGAAAGTTATTATATTCTTCGATAACTATTATATATAATTATATATATATATATATATTAGTAACAAAAATGCCGATGAGGCTTTTGCAGAAAGTTTAGCAAAAGTGTAAAAATGTTATGGTTATGTGGAAGTGGTTCCACCTGGGGTACATTCACCATCCTTCAGCAGTAGCAGTTTCTTTGGATATATTTCCAACGGGGTTGATTCAGAAATGGTAAACGTTTGCCAAACACAACGGCCCCTAATCATTAAATGAAAAACCAGTTTTTAGCTGATTTACTATTATAGTCGAAAATGAAGTCAGCCTTAAGTTAAACCGGCATTAAATGGGTGTCACATCAAATGTACAAAATGTTTGCATACACTTTGTACTAAAATATAAGCAAGTGGCAATGTTAAACCAAGTTGACACCTGATTTAATATTAGCTCAAAAAAAAAAAAAAATAAATATAACCAAAAAGAAAACAAAGTTAAATTTTCCAGCAAAAACTGTTCTGCCAAGGAATGATTATAATCCAACATTTTCATCGATGAATTTAGCGTTGGCTTGTCATGGGAAGGAATCATTCTCTTAATGCTGCAAAACAACTTCCTAGGAATATTTTATAACTTCCTAGAAGTTGTTTAGGCAGAAAAACTTCCAAAGAATCATATTTGGAATGATTCCTGTCAATGTTAGTTGAATTAACTGATATGTAAGCCGTCCTTTCTTCAAGTGAAATTTCATTTGTTTTGGAATACATTTGCAGAGGTCTTTACCTACATAGTAAGCTAAGTGTATTATTTTGTATGAAATATGCTAGTAAATGCGTTGAGACCAGAAAAACCGTTCATTATAAAAAAAGTTAATTATTCCATATAATGAATAAATTACAATGTTTTTTAGGAGCTGAAGAAGAAAAGAGAGACTGAGCCGAACTGTGGTACTGCTGATAAGGAATTCCTCTGGAAGTACATCTCTTTGCATATTATGTTTTTTTTTTTTTTTTTTAATAAAATACTCAAGTTTTGCTAAATTCATTTCAATGTTTTTATTTTTCTGTTTTTTCACCAAAATTTCCTTGCCGGAAAAGAAATAATTGTGTTTTTAAATAGGTTAAAACCAACTGCAGATAGTTGTAAATTTAAAACAGACTGTAATGGCTAAAGAATAGTTTTACTTGGCTAGAGTACACCTAAAGTATACTTAATAGAAAAGTACACTTTATAACTCCTAAAGTATACTTTATTTTTGACTATGTTTGCGGACCAATAAATACAGTGAAACCTAGCAATAATGAACACTCCTACATATCTCGTTAATAACAAATGTTGTTGCAAAGGAATCATTAAATCAAGCTTGGATTAAAATAGCTTCTCATTTCCGCTGTATTTTCTGAACTAATGTACCCTCATAATTATAACGTCCAAAATCCGAATAAAAATGGTCACTTTTTGAGTCATTCCAATTGCTAATTGTGCTCCACGAAACGGCTAAACGTTTTTGGTTGCTTTGAAAACCATTAAAAATATAGTAAATACTGGGAGTTTTATGCATACAAGTGAAAGCCAGAATGTATAAATTTTACACTCACAATATTTTACCAGTAACATATGGTAGTTTATTTAAAAAGTAATCAGTAAAATTACAATACATTTTATTAAAAAGGAAAGTAAGTATACAGGTTCTTAACTAAATGTGTAGTAGTTTTAAAGTAGATATTCCTTTGTTTTTATGACAAAATATTATGAGTGTATGATTAAAAGTAATTTTGCGACAAAATTTATGGCGAATGGTCCCCGGTCTACCCTACTAATTTTTTGGAAAATGCATAATATTTGCAAGAAATTTGTTACTACTTCTCTCATGTTTTTTAATTAAAAAAGTTAACAATTGTTTAAATAAAATTAAGTAATTTTCTTTTCTCTTGAACAGCACTTTACGTGCATTTCTTAATATTATTTTTGTTATTTGCATTCACCAACACGATTGGTAAACTTTTCGATTTGTATCAAATTCGTATCAAATTCGTACCATATTACGTGGTGTTACAATAATCGCACAATATTTAATGAAAATCGAACTTAAAAAAAAATTTCAATCCCAGAACTGTTGCTGAATACAAAATTTCACTTTATTCGGAGATCCAATAATACTTACACCCACGAAATTACGAATTTAGCAAAAATGGTACGTGCTGTAAAAATTTGAAGAACAGATTTGGAATATGAAGATTTTTTTTATTTTAATTTACCCATAACACTTTCAATATAAGTGGTTAATATGAAGGTTAACTTTATCTTAATGTTAACAGATTTTCACCAAATTTGCACAAATGTGCTCAAATAATCTATACTAAGTATTAGCCAAAAATTCAGATATTCAACCCATAAACTTTTCGCTAAAAATCATACACAAGGACAAAAAATTATCAAACCTAGGCATTTCTAATAATAATTGTGAAATCATAATAACCATAAAATTCGATTCATTTATACATTATTACGTTAAACGAAAAAACTGTCATCAGGGAAAACACTTTAGTAGAATAATTTATAACTTTTTGCTGAAACAGTTGAAACAAAGTAATTTCTTAATAATGATCATGTAAAATTTCCTATAAATAAATTATTTTTAAATAATTCGAGACATTTTTCGCTTTAAAAGTTACAAATGTAAGTTAAGCATTTATTGTAAAAATGGCATTAGTTCCGAGCATTTTTGTTAACTTAAGACAGATTGGTAAAATAGATCAGCTGAAATATACAAAATTCTTATACAGCTAAAAATGGAATTGCAATATATCTTGCAAAAATTTAAATTTTTAAAAAGTAATGAAAATGAAAATTATTTGATTATTAATTATTTTTTTATTAGGATATTGTACTAACAAATAATCTATAAAGTTATTGTTTTCAAATTTATTATTTGACCCTTTCAGAAATGTGTTGATAGATCTATTTCGGGAATTTTCCAGGTTCCCATCATCAGAACACGTTTTGAAAGCAATAACAATCCCATGCAAAACATCAAGTATTCATATAAACTAGTTTCCTCACTAAATGAGAACTAATATATATATGAGCTCGAAGTTAAAAATTATCGCCATTGATCATAAATATCATGTAGTATAATTCTTTTAGTTTTCAGAGGTACTATTGACCAAAATATGACTTTTCAACTTTAAACCATCCGATTGGTGAATACAACCCATAAATTCGTATAATGAAACCATATTCAGAAGTGATCACTGAATATTTTGGGTGTTCTTACTAAAACTCTGTTGTTTTCAGTTATATAAACTGAAGTTACACTTAGACTACTAATACCACTGCAAATGTAGTTAAAAACAAATGAAATTTCACTTAAACAAAGGACGACTTACATTTCAGTAATTTCAACTAACATTGTAATTTCTTTTTTAATGTTCAAAAAATTAACCACAATTGTAGTAAAAATTAACCACATATGTTAGTAAAAAATAAACATTTATTTTTTTATTATTTTTTTAAATAACAAAAAACAACTGTAAAAAATGAATGTAAAATCATAAAACAGTCATTTGATGTGGTTTTTTTTTTTTTTAAATTACAAGGTTAGTAAAAAATTTAATTTGTTCTACAAAGGACTGACATTTACATTACAAATAAAGAAACTGTATTACAACCCAAACAACTACATATTTTTAAAGCAGAAGGTTACTGAGTGTAGTCGTAGTATTCGAATTGTAGTTGGAAAATGGTTAAATTTTTCTCTGTGTGTAGTAAGAGGAAACAGTAGTTTTTATTTTTTCAAAATTCGTTGTCGTTCGTGTGGTATTGCTGCTTAAAGTTGCTATTTTTTTTTAAATTTATAAAAATATATACTGCTTAAATTGCCGTAATTATTGATCCGATTTTAAAAATTGATATCGCATTTTAAAGCTTATTTGGTCTTCTCTGAGATATGTTAAGCTTTGATATATACCCTTTAAAAAAAAAGTAAAAAACTAAAAACTGTCCTTGTTTCGAGAATATCTCAAAAAACATCTCAATTTTTTTCTTAATTTTTGTGTGCAGATTTATCCACTAAAACATATAATACATAGGAGAAGGCATATATATATCAAGTTTCATGCAAATCGGAAGGGGTTGAGCTGATGACTATCATCGTTGCTTTTAGAACGACCCTTTATCAAAAATGTTGTTCATATTACTGTTTTTTTTTTTGCTGTTTTTTGTCATAGATATCGAATATTTTAGTATTGATTAATGTCCTGTAGAATCCCTTCATCACACAGAGAGCATTTTCTTGGACGAATTTTAATGAAATTTTTCACTGAACTATTGAAGTTTTCGTTACAAAAAAAAGAAAAAAAATTTCAGACTTTATGCAAAAAACTTCAATATTTTTACGAAATTATTGTTAATAAAACTTTTGCACTAGCAACTGCATTAGATTAATGAATAGTTTCAATGTACGAATTTTAGTGACACTTCATGGATCAAATGCAAAAATTCATTGATATCATGCAGATAATTCTCTCAGTGTATGAACTGATGTTTAATACTTATTATATTTTTTTTTTTAAATTTCCACTAAATGATTTTCTTAAGTGTTCATTTATAAAATTTAGTTTAGTATATAGACAGACATCTGTACGTAAATTTGTATGTAATTGTCTAATAAATGCAAAACTAATCAGTTTTGAAAACACTTAACTCTAAAACTCTAAGCTAACTGACGCCATTTGTGCTCCCTATCCTCAATATGATATAATGCCATACCATCATAATTTGCATCTTTGGAGGCAACGTCCTTCCCTGATGCAATAGTTAAAGTGTGACAAATGAGTGAGACGTGCTGCCACAGGCATAAGTTATTTAGCTGCTTGAGAATAACAGTAAAACTATATACAAATCGTAGTGGCAGGCAGGGGTTTGTAACTAAAAGATGCCATTTTTAAATTTAATTTATGCATAGTTAGTCTGAAGCGCTCTAATATACTACTACTACACAGAAACCTACATACTGTACCGTATATACCTAATACTCATACTACTACATATAGTACATATATGTGTATGTGTAAATGTGTATTTGTAGCACGCTAATCTTACTTATGAATATTAACTTTAATCTATGCAAAGTATTTGCATACAGAAAATCCATTAAAACTAAAAACTAGTTAGTAGAGGAATTAACATAAATATGCATTTAATCTTGTTGCAACCGTAATTGTTATTCATTTCGTTTCTTTTTCTTCCATTTCTTTTATTATTTTTAGGAAAATGGAAGATCAGTTCCTGATGTTACGGCGAGCCCGGGTCGTGCGCCGCCTGGACCCTTGCCAACAAATCAATTGCAAACGATGGTTAATCAGCAGCAAGCCCATCATCAACAGCAACAAGCACAACAGCAACAACAACATCATCAGCAACAACAACAGAGACAGGGTGGTCCCAAGGAACCAGTTTTGTTGCAGGGTGATTTTCGTAAGGTATCCGGTATTAGTTCAGAAATCTTTCGACAGATAGAGGCAGTTGAAAATGATCATGATCCAAATACGGCAGCCGCTTTGGAAGTAAGTTAATGTAACAAAATAATTAAAACTCTTAAGTCATCACAGAGAAAACTTTAGTGGACGAAAAATAATCAAATATTTCAATGAACTAATGAAACTTTTCTTCATAGGGTGAACTTAACATTTCTTAAACTTAATAAAGTTGGTTTTTTAATGAAACTTTTTTCATTGATTAAATGAAAGTTTTAGAAAATAAAATGATAATTTTACAAAAATTTTATGAAAACTAGCATTAGTTTAATGAAAAGTTCCTATGGACGAATGCAATTTCATAGCTTCTATGCAAAAATCATTAATATCATGCAGAGAATTCTCTCGTTTAGGCGGTCACCGATTTTTTTTTTTGTGAAACGTTGATCTTTATTTTTTATTCGAAAAAACTACACTTTAATTTTATTTGATTTTAGATTTTGAAATTCACTTTATTTTATGTTTGTTTTACAATATATTTAGACTTTTGGTTTTATTTTTTTTAAATTTAACGCATTGTTTCTAGAACACGTTTTGCTTCACGTTCGTCTAAAAACAATAACAAAATACATGCAATGCAGAAGCAAATTACATGTAGTCACCCGTTCGTGTAGAGGCGAACGTGTTGTAGAAACCAGGGGTAAAAGTAAAATATTTAGATTTTAACCCTCTAATTGGCAAACGATGTTTTGCAATGAAATTCATACCATGTGCTCCACTCGAAAAACAAATAATAAGTTCTTCAACAACATTGTTTATCGTTGTCTAATTTAGGCGATATGAACCAAAATATTTTAGGGTGCATTTTGAAAACTAAAGCATATAAACGAGAAGTTTTGGACAAAAAATATTTCTCTTACCAAGATATAACCATGCTCGAAAAACTATTTTTTTCTGCTCTTATTTAAGAAGATATCGGGATTTTTGCCTTTTGGAAAAAGCGAAATTAGGCGAAAAAGTATCTAAACTTCAATTTGTATTGTTTAAATTATAACGCTTTGCAATTAATACTGACAATTAATAATGTCTTCTTTCTGCAAAATTTCATAAAACTCCGTCTATTAGTTTATAAGTTAAGTCTATGTCCTTTAGAGGAATCCTGATAAAATCCTGTGAGTGGTTTTACTAAAGTAAGGACTTATTATTAAATATAAAGCTTCAGTCTTACTTATATTTTATTATAAAGAGTTTATAGTCAACTTAGATTGGTTTTTTAGATGTTTGAAAACTATATTTTTTAAAAATAATTAGTATTTGTAATTTTAAGAAATTTTGAAGCTTTCTAGCTTCCAAACCGTGGACGACACACGAAAAATTTCTTCGCAAAATAGTTAGCAAATTAAGTTTTCTATTGGAGTTTCAATTTAATGAAAACTAACGTTGATACACTCTTAGAATCTGTTGCTGAGAGAGTAACAAAACTTGAAACAGTTGTGAGCGAAAATCTAGCACAAAAAAATGACCTAATGAATAATCTCAATAACGTTACAGAAAGAGTGACTAAACTAGAAACTTTTTCGGCAGACGTTATAAACATGAAAAAAGAAATTAAATCTCTTCAAACACAATTAAAGCGACACGAGAACAAAACGGTTGCGTGTGATTTATGTATAAACGGGATCCCATTTGAAGAAAGCGAAGATCTAACAGATATTTTTAATAGAATATGCTCCGTTATTGGAATGCCGGTACCTGCTATTAAATCAATATACCGGTTACAAAACCAAAATAACAGAAACAAAAATGATTCTAGAGATGCTGCCATTATCGTTAAAATGTGGTCACCTTACGATAAAAATTTCTTCTTAAAATCACTAACAAATTTCAAAAAACACATAAAGACTTTTACTTTGCATTAAATCACGTAGGCTTTAATTCCAACCACAAGTTTTTCGTTAATGAAGCTCTCACTGTAACAAATTATTTAATTTTGCGAGAAGCTAGGCGTATGAAACGTGATGGGCTTATTCATAGTGCCTTTTCATTGCGTGGACTTGTGTATGTCAAAAAATTTGCCGACAGTCAGTTGACCTGTATTGATGATTTCGCTGACTTAAAGCTGTTTTTTCGTGAAGCTGGAGAAGCTGAAAATATTTCATCTGAACATCAACACAATGATTATATATAATTATATGGTTCTTGTTATTTTATTTAAAATTTTTTGTGATTTTTTAGAAATAATTACCTATATCATTGACTCATATTTTATATTATATTGCTCAAAACATTTTTTTTATAATATTTACAATATAATCTTTTTTACCGTTGCTGTTAGGGATGTATTTGTGTTAAAAATATTTGATTATGAACAATTCTACTGACATTAGAGGGAGATCTAAAGACGTTACGATGAACATGGTGAGAGTTCTAGCTAAACAGAAGAAGGGTCTGACTATTTGTCACTTGAATGCACAGAGTTTAAATTGTAAAATTGACGAATTTAGAATAATTTTCGAAAATTCTAACGTTGATATAGTTTGTGTTTCTGAGACCTGGCTAACTACATCAACTACGGATAGCTTAATTAACCTAGGTGGTTATACAGTTTTTAGAGCTGACAGATCAATAAGAGATGAAAATGACAGAGTTCGTAAGGGTGGTGGAGTGGCGATTTTTGTGCGCAATCATCTAGTGTGCAAGTTTTGCTGTAAATCTGATGAAGAAGATAAGGTAGAACATATTTTTGTTGAAATCATTTCCAATCAAAGGAAACTTTTAATTGGCTGCGTGTACCGACCTAATAAGAACACATGTCTTTCAAAATTCTTTGAAAATCTGGAAAATTTAACTGATGGATATAGTGACGTGATCATTTCTGGAGATTTTAACTCTAATATAATTATTGAATCAATTCTAACTGACAGGATGTCATCGCTTGGTCTTGAGCCTACTAATAAAAATAGCCCTACGCACTTTTCTTCCACTACAAACACTCTACTCGACCTTTTTTTTGTGAGTGATATTTCAAATGTACTACTCTACGATCAAATCTCTGCTTCATGTTTCTCTAAACATGACTTGATTTTCTTGGCTTACGATTTTCATATTCAACACGTAAATACCACGTACACTTATCGTGATTTCAATAATATTAACTACGACTTGCTCTATGCTAATTTTTCTCTTTTTGATTGGAACAATATACACTATATGACTTCCGTTGATGACCAAATGTGTTTCCTACAAAACAATCTACTACGTCTATTTGATGAAAATGTTCCTATGAAAACTAAAATCACCAGCGTGAAGAAAAAATCTTGGTTTACTTCTGCCATCAAACAGTTAATTTGTCAAAGGGATATTGCCTACACTAGATGGAAACGTTTTAAAACCCCTGAGCTTAAAATCGATTATCAAACAGCAAGAAAAGAAGTAAACCGAAAAATCAGAGTCGCAAAAACTGAATACTACGCAAGACAATTTAGTTCTGCGCTTGATACTAAACATACCTGGAAAACTATCCGTGATATTGGTATTGGAAAGTCTGATCGAAACAATAACTGTTCGATTAATGTTGATGAGCTGAATAATAAATTCACTGACCTACCCATGATTCAGATAAGAACCGATTTTTATGACGATCAATATGCTCAAATTAACGCTTCAACTGAAGAAAATACCTTTGAGTTTACTTGCGTAAGCGAATATGACGTTGCCTACAGTTTTACACAAGTAAAATCGAATGCTGTTGGATATGATAATCTACATCCTAAATTTATAAAAATATTGCTACCACTTCTTCTACCTTACATAACTTACTTTTTTAACCACATCATTACTACAAGCACTTTCCCCTCAGGATGGAAGCATGCCAGGATAATTCCAATTCCTAAATCAGGCTCTGAATACCGGCCAATAGCAATATTGTGTTATCTTTCCAAGGTTTTTGAAAAGATTTTGCATGCCCAAATGAGTGCCCACGTTTTTGGAAATGGTTTAATATCTCACAAACAGTCAGGGTTTCGCCCTAATCACAGCTGCGTGACTGCTTTGGCTGACGTTTCAGAGGACATTAGGCGTAATATTGACAATGGAAACATTAATATCCTAGTACTTCTCGATCATTCTAAGGCTTTCGATACTGTCGACCACACTACCCTTAGTATGAAGCTTCGAAGCTTTTTAAATTTTTCATCTTCTTCTACACAACTGTTGTCATCCTATCTACTAAATCGTACACAATCTGTATATGTCAACAACAAATCATCACTACCACTAAGTCTAACAAGAGGTGTACCCCAAGGGTCTATTCTGGGGCCACTTCTTTTCTCGATATATGTTAACGACTTACCTGAACATCTTAATTACTGTAGCATACACATGTACGCAGACGATGTTCAACTTTACCTGAGCAGTCCACTACAGTCAATTAAGGATAACATAGATAGGATAAACCACGATCTACAAAAATTACACCTGTGGGCTACTGCTAATGGTCTATGCATAAATCCTAAAAAATCCAAATGCCTTTTAATACATCAAAGAACTAGGAATCCTGTGTTTGATAAAGATGTTATTATAAATGATGAAAAAATTAAAGTTGTTTCAGTGGCTAAAAACCTTGGAATAATATTTAATGACACGTTAACATGGTCAAACCACATCACTGCCATGGTTGGACAAACGTATTCAAAACTGAGATCCCTTTGGTTAACTCAATCTTTCACTCCTTTAAAAGTTAGATTGCTGTTAGCCAAAGCTTACTTAATCCCTGGCCTTTTATACGGTTGTGAACTTTTCTGTAAATGCGACACCATCAGCATGGGGAAGTTAAAAGTTGTATTTAACAGTATAGTACGATACGTATTTGGGTTGAGAAGATCGTGTGGAACTGCGTTCTATTCTAAAAAAATATTTGGTGTGTCACTTGAAAGTCTTATGAAGATAAGAGTTCTTTTACTTTTACATAAAACCATATTTACAAAAAAGCCCGCTTATCTCTACGCAAAACTTCGTTTTGGCATCGGAACGAACAGGGGAAATAAATTAGTTCCACCAAGTCATCGCTATCTCGTATCTGAGTGGCAATTCCTCCTAAATTCCGTAAGTCTTTGGAATATGCTCCCTCAAACACAACAACTCAACAGCAACGCCTCTAGTTTTAAAAAATTTCTTTTTGAACACTATGCACGATTTTAATATTGTTTAACAATTTTTAGTTCTTTAAAATTTTCTGCAATATGCTTAAACTTTTATTTTATAATTTATTTATTTATATTTGTTTTTTTGTTTACTTATATTTAATTATGAGTGATTTTTCAACTATTTTTATTAATTATGTAATACATGTAACTTTCGTCTTTATCAAAATTTGTACTAATTAAAGCGATATAAATTCCTGTACTATAACTATAAGATTGATTCTTGTTGTACTGGAATAGAGATAAATAAACTAAACTAAACTAAACTAATTTCTAAGTATAAAAGCCTCATTTGACGCAATTGTGGTAAATTTTATGGAGGCTGAGGTAGTTTCATTTCATTTCATTTATTAATTCAAAAACCAAGCCCATAGGGCCAAATATGGTTCGTATTCAACAATAAATTTTTACAAAAAATAAAAAAATTAATTTATAATTTAAAGGAATGCCTAAAATAAATAAAATTATAACTAAAGCTTAACGGTCCAAAATGTAGCAATAAGATTATCAAAATAAGTAGACGATTAAAAAATAAAAAATATATGAAAAATGATCGTAAATTATCAAAATTATAGTGAGTGATTAAAAAACTGCCTTAGTTTGCGTTTAAACGTAGCACTTGCAACAACAAAGCTTTTAAGAGATTTAGGTAATGAATTCCAGACTCTAGTTATCCTCACATTAAAGGATCTCTCGAAAATAGAAGAGTTTATACGTGAAAAACTATCTGAGGGTTTCTACTCGATCTTGTAAATCTAAAGTTGTCAACAATGTAACCAGGACAGTTCGCTCTAATTAGCTTGTAAAACAATAACAAGATTCTCAGTCTAGTTCTAGTTAGAGGGTTAAGGTTTACAAATTAATACACTTCTTGTATTGAGAGAAAAGGGTCAACTGATTTTTATTTTACAAAAATTATTTGAGTCATAATTCACAAATCCCTCTTGTTAATATTTAAAACAACTTTATTGTTTCAAATGCAAAACTAGGGTCTTTCAAGATGTATTGTACAAAATTGTTACTACACAAAAAAAAAAATATTTCGCTACTTTTTCAAATTATATTGGTTTGTTGAAAATTTTAAAAGCAGTCAATTAAAAATTAATTGAATCAATTAAATATTTGCTCAAATTCGGAACTTGCATTACTTTTTTATTATCGCTCAAAATTAAATTCATATATTAATTCTTATTAGGTTTATTGCTTTTTTAAGTTAAATAAATTAGCTTCAGTCGTTTAAATCTGAATATTTATTTATTCTAAATAATGGTTAGCGCGTTGGACTATTACACAGATGGTCCCGGGTTCGATTCCCGGTGACGACAACATCAATTTAGAAAAATAATATGTATGAGTTTTGTATCACTTATAGGTATCGCTGCGCCCACCTTCGGTGTTCCCATAGAACTTGGCCCCACCGAAGTAATGAGGGCTATAAAACAAACAGCTTCAATAAATTTGCCAACTCTACATCAGGTGGCGAGCAACAACTGTTCTAAGACTTATCATCTCGCGCAATTACAGTGTTGCCATGTTTGAAGCCCTTCATCTTTCACCACCTTTCACCTCTCCACTACCCCCTTTCCAAGAAAGCAACACATTAATTAATAGGAAGAAGTTCTTGAGTGATCTTCTCCTTAAAAAAAAAAAAACAAAAATTTTTTTAAAAAGAAAGAAAATGCAAAACTGAATTGAAAATTATTTCAAACCATAAAAAAATACTCTGATTTCCACAAAAGATCTAGTTTCTGCAAAGAAAAATTCTATAAAAATGTTGTCATAGGGACTATGACAACATTCAATAGATAGAAAAAACTTATTTCTGTTTGAATTTGTTCACATTAGGATAAATAAATCTGCCAACTAAATGAGAATTTCATGCTGGTTTCAATACAATATTATTAAGTTCAAGCTATAAAAAACATTTGATATGGCAACAGAACAATTGGTGTGGCAACAACAATTATTTTTGTTTTATGGGAAGGTACTCTATAATGATCACTTTTTAATCAAATGAGTTTTAATTTAATTGAAATTTCAATTTCTAATTGAATTAGCAATTTTCATTGTTGGTGGAATTACAGCAATTAAAGTTATTAAATCGTTTGGCTTTCGTAATTGAAATTTGTTTATATATTTTTTTTTTTGGGTGAATGCAATGATTATTGAAAAAAAATATAACACAAAGGGAAGAGAAAGAAATTTTAAATTATAACTGTTGATCATTACAGTGTGTGGCCATAAAGTAAGGGACATACTGTTTTCACTACTGCGCAGCGAGAATAATCTTAATGATAGTAATGAATATTTGCATAAAACATTTTAGTAATTTGATGCACGTTTTCAAAAAGTTTTATAAAAAATATAATTTTGTTATTAAAAAATAATCTTTATTCACTTTATGCAGAGGTTATATTGAAAAATAAGACTCATAAAAAGTATGAAGCTTTTCATTAATTTTAAAAAATTTTTCCTTGAATTTGTAAAGAAAAGTTTAATTAGTTTACTGAAAATTTTAATTATTTTTTGTCTACTAAAATTTTCTCCGTGAGTATTTTTAAAATGTTCGTGATATTGTGTGCATAACACTAAAATAAATATTATTTTATAAATTATGTGTTTGGTTCTAGGACTCACATGATTCCGCCAGAATACGTTTAACTCCAAAAACGAGTTAGGGGAATTTAAAAAATTTGGCAAAATGAATAAGTTTAAACATGTATGAAAGTGTAGGGGAGTTTCAGGTAGTATGGTAGTATGGTATGGAATGAAGTAGTAAATATAAATTTTGTTACAATATTAAAACATTTTTAGATACTTTACCTACAGTGTGCTGTTGGTTGAATACAAATTGTTGATTTTACCTAGTTATGGCTTACAAGGCGAATATTTTTAATGAGTTTTGATAGCTGATGAATAAATTTATTTAACAATTTTTTTTCGTTATTTTTGTATTTACTTTAACATTTATAATATGGTAATTATTAAAAATTATATATTTTTTACATATCTTTTGAATGATGAACTTTTATCCGCAAAAAATTGCAAATTTTTTAATTTACACGAAGTTTTGTGAATATCTTCAATTTGGGGTCAAGTGTTAATAGTACTTTGAGGTTCAGTATTAATATCAATTAAAGCAATATTAAAGATAGAGAATTAATGTTGAGTTAATAGAATATTTTGTAAATGAGTATATTTAAATTAACTCAAGAGAAATGCCCGAAAAATACAAAAAAGCAATAAAGCCATCTAAAGACAAAAGTTATTTGCTAAAAGCAATAAAGAATGTCAATATTAGAAATTGAAATTGAAATTGGTATATTCTCACGTAATAATAATATGCCACTTTAAAATGTATGCCTAAAATTAAAACCTCTACACCTTTCGCAACTCCAATTCAGAAAATATCAATGCGAATTTAGAAAATATCGATTAATACACGGAAATTGCTTTCGAAATTCAGAAAACATTAATTGAACTGCAGAATTTATATTTGAAATTTCGAAAACATCAATTGAAATTCAGAAAACATTATTATTCAGAAAATATTAAATGAAATTGATATAAAATGTTTTATGAATTTTAATTGACGTATTCTGAATTTTAAGTGATATTTTCTGAATTTCAATTGATATTTCAAATGATGTTTTCTGAATTTCAATTAATATTATCTGAATTTCAAATAATATTTTCTGAATTTCAAATGGATATTTTGAATTTCAATTAATATTTTCTGAATTTCCAATAAAAAATCTAATTTTCAATTGATATTTTCTTAATTCCAAATGGAAACTCTTAATTTCAAATGATATTTTCTCAATTTTAAAAAGAAATTCTGAATATCAGCTGATATTTTCTGAACTACGTTATTAATTGCTTTTTGTCCCAAATCTATGGTTTATATTTTACTGAAAATATATGTTACAGCATTATCGGTTTAGGCTAATTCTCAGAGAGTGAGATGAATGAAACATAAAAGTTGTTATTTGTTTCAAATAATTTTCAATTTTGTTTAATATTTTTTTTTTCATTTTTCAGGCGGTTGAAAGACGTGGTGAAATGATTGTACGAATTTTAGAACCCCATAATATTGGTGGTAAACAGGCCGTAGAAGCTGCTCATAAATTATTATCGAAAAAGGATAATAGACATATAGTGCAGGTGAGACTAAGTTTATAATATTTGTCAATTAAACTCTATACAAATTAATTTTTTTTTTCAGTTGGTTGAAATTGTTAAAAGGCCTGGTCAAACATTGGGTTTATATATACGAGAAGGTAATGGAGCCGATCGTACTGATGGTGTCTTTATATCACGAATTGCCATAGAATCAGCTGTATCAAATAGTGGCTGTTTAAAGGTAATTGATTTTATTTATCACTACTTACGACCAAGATTTACTAAAGACAGTACAAATATTAGATTTTGTAATGGGTTTGGTGAAAGAATTGGTGGTCGACGTGAGCAACATATTTTAGTTATTATTCCCTCACACAGAAAAAATTTTAGCTATTTGCCAACTAAAATTCGGTTACTACGACTCAAATTCTGTTATTAGGAATTTGAGACAGTTGGCACTACTTTATGTTAGTTTTCACAACAAAGTTCGGTTAATTCAACAGAATTTTAGTTGCAACACCCAACATTTTCAGAAATCGAATGTGAATATCGTTGTACAAACTGAATTTATAAGTTGTTACTATTAATATACACTTTTCAATTCGGTTGGCACTTTTTTTTCTCTGTGTGCTCTATCTCTTAATTAGCATGCGTATCAAAATTAATATAGCGATATCCGTCTGTCCGTTGAAAAGTGAAATGCTCCATAATTAATAAAAATATATTTATTGAAAAAACATGCAAAATGTTTTTTCACAAACTATTTTTCCACAAATTTTTGTTCACGAATTTTTTTTGCGTGAAACACTTTTCTTTGAAATTTTTGTTCACAAATTTTTATATTCCTTCAAACTTTGCTTTCCTGCTAAATTATATTTTCTTAAAATTAGTTTTTTCCGCGAAATTTTTGTTGCTTCAATTTACCGAGCAAGTGTTTTGCCATTATCGCTCTCAAAATTTTTTACAAATATTATAACTATTCAATAGCATTATCTTTTTTTTTAATTTTATTATATTTTACTCTACCAATCGGCAATTATTTATTAAAAATACTAAGACCGAACTGGGTTACCGGTTTTAAAAGAACATGTTTTATAACATTTTACAAAATTAAGTGAATTTAAGGTATTTGTGTAGCACCAAGTTTTTTGAATTTCCAACGTTTTGCTAACGGCTGCAACAAACGGTTGGCCGCTGTTATCAATCATGTAACAGGACAATACTCTCAAGATTGTTAATCCGACGTTCTGAAAATGCATAAATGACATCGCCGTAGCTTGGCCAGTACTGTGCTGATTGTATTTTTCTGTCTGCGTTCCTTTCGAAAACAATTTTAAATCATTTTGTATGCTAAATTGTAAAAATATGAACAAAAAAGTATTATTTTTTTTCAAAAATTTAGTATCAAAATTAACCAATTTACGAAAAAGGTGCTACATGAAAAAGCGAAAAGCCCCTACCAAGCGTCTTTTTATAAAAAGCGCTAACAGAAATAATGCGAAAAGCGCCAAATTGTCATCGCTGTGTGTAAGTAATGACCAGAGCAATTTTTTTGCACGAAAAAGTTAAAAATGGTAGGCAAAAAAAGCGAAAAGCCATTAAAAATGTCACAAGAAATTGCAAAAATAGCAAAACAAAATGTAAAAAAAATAAAAAGTTAAATATTTAGTTTTATTCAAATATTTTTTGATTGCATAGCACAATCGTGTTTTTTTATTTAAGTCAAAGTTTGTAGGCCACTACTTCGATTAAAACTTTATTACATTTTTTTTAACAATTTCTTTGTTGTTGGCATCTTTAATATTTTGCTTAACGCAATCTATAACATATAAACTTTCATTTATAGAGGGTCCTTTTGCTTCCAATTTGGTGATGGTTAAACAAAGATATTCAAAATTACTTTTTATATAAGATAACTCGGATTTTACTCCAGTTTTTTGATATATCCATTTTGCACTGCTTATAGACTCTGCATTATCGTCACTGAACATACTTAGTACGTGAAAAATGTCATTGAAATTATCGCAATAATATTTTCAGCTTTAAAAAATTTTGGCGAGAAAATCTAAAAAATATTGCAAGAAGGGATAAAATGGCATTTTATGGCAATTTGAAACAAAAATTACATTTTTGAAAAATAATTGAAAAATTTCTAAATGCTGCTGTTTGTTGCAAATGCCAAAAAAATTGGCCTTGTAATTAATTATAAATTACTATAAAATTGGTTGAAAGAAACGCCAGGGTAAAAAGTTCATAAATGATCACTTACATTTTTTATATGATTATATATGGTCATCCATATTCGTACATGCAAGAAAAATTAACCTACATTTGCATATATAGACAAATATGGTCATATATTATTTTATATGGACATCCATACACGTTCATACACTATATATTTTTTTGTAATTTTTTTAAGAAAATTTTGTATTTTAAAAAACTGTTTTAATAAAAAAGACAATGTTATGTTCGGGAATGTATGTGTGGAACGTAAAATTTTTCAAATTCGTAAGATTGAAAAATCGGTGTTCTTGAATTCGTAAATTTTGTGTTTTCAAAGTTTATGGTAAAAAAATATTTAAGCTATCAAAACCTCCAGATTTTTTGCACATACAAAAATTTAAGTATCCAAATCCCAAAATAAATGTAAACTTTAATAAAATTTGTGATTTGGTAGAAATATTTGTTTAATATAAAATTATAGCAAAATAATTGCAACTAACATAAAGAAAAATTAACTACATTCAGGGACTTCTGCTGTAAGTATTTGTAGTTGTTTGAGTTGTTATAAGGTAGTCTTTGTTTTTAAATGAAAAAACAGTCATATGTAGAAGAAATTTAATTTTTGGCTACATATATATATATAGTTTCACTTAAAAAAACAAACCACATCAAATTACTGTATTATGATTTTACATTCATTTTATACAGTATTTTTTTTTTTATTTAAAAAAATTAAAACAAATAAATGTTTGTTTATTTTTAACTGGATATGTGGTTAATTTTTACTACAATTGTGGTTTAATTTTTGAACAGTAAAAAACAAATGGCAATGTTAGTTGAATTTACTGTAATGTAATATTTTTAAGTGAAATTTCCTTTGTTTTTAACTACATTTGCAGTGATTTTTACCTAGATATTATTTTCTATCCACCAGAAAGGTGATTATTTCAAATAGTGGCATTTTAAATAACTGTCGGAAATTAATGTGTAATTTCCAAAAAAAATACACTGAGGAGCATAAGTGTATCACAAACCAAAAACTATCACTTTAACAACCTATAATTTCTATAAATTTTACTCAAATGCAATCAAATTTTTCATATTATGTTTGTACAAGTGTCTTCTCGGTTTCAAAATGGTTTTATTAAGATCTGATCACAACAACAAATACACGAAGGCATAATGCAAATAAATCAAAATGATACAGTTTTTATTTTTATATTTTTAAAACAATAATATATATTTAATAGCTGTTCCAGTAACCCTTTGCATTCTTAAGCTCCTGGATGCGATTAGGTAGACTTCCTTCGTCCGCTCCCACAACTCGTTAACGCCTTTTGGAGGACTGGCATATTTTGCAAGCTGCGATTTGACGTGACTCCACAAATTCTCGATCGGATTCATATCCGCAGATTGTGAAGGCCACGTCATCATACCAAATTTTTGCTTTTTGAGCCAGTCTTTCACTACATGTGCAGTGTGTTTGATGTCATTGTCTTGCTGAAAAATAACTTTTTCAGCAGCAAGACCCATTTTTTCCACTACATCAGGAAGATTTCGTTGCAGGATAGACAAATATTGTTCCTTGCACATAATTCCATCGATGCGCACCAAGGGTCCCACTCCATAATATGAAAAGATTGATTGCATTTGAGTAAAATTTATAGAAATTATAGGTTGTTAAAGTGATATTTGTTGGTTTGTGATACACTTATGCTCCTCAGTGTATATATATTAGATGCTGAAAAATATTAAAACTTTTAATATTTTATTGAAATTAATAAAAATAATTATAAATTGTATCAACCAAGTGTTTTTTTCTTCAAACAACTTATATTTAATAACTAAGTACCTACTAATTACTTTTGCCCCCTAACATTCAATTCCCGTAAAAAATAGTGATAGTGAATTCAAGAACACCAAACAAAAAGACATTTGAATTAGTTTTAAATACAAATACACTTTTGTTGATTTTTTTGTAATTTTGAATTTTCGTTTTTAACGAATTTTTATTTAAAAAACTACAATTTACAACCATTAAAAAAAAAAATTGTTGGAAACAAATTTGAATTTAATACTTAGTAAGGATGTTTGAATTCACAAATTCCATTGTTGGTGCCTACATGTTCTTCTGTGTATATATTCGTCTTTGGGTACATGGAGTCACATATTCTTCCTTACATGTTCATAATCCTTTTTCACATATGAAATTCCATATACTTCCATATTTTTATTTTATTTTAATTTTAATTTATTTTAAAAAACCAACCGAGCCCCTTTGGCCATATGTAGTTGGTAGTCCAACATTAACAGTCAACTTATTATATCACTTAAAACTATAAAACCTTAAATATCATTTTTTCTAACAACATAAAAGACTTACAAAAATTAAAGTAAAAAGTTTAAAAGAATTATTAAAGAATATGACATAAACGAACATGACAAAATGTATTGTTTTAATTCAAAGTTAAATCTTATTAAATGGAAAGCAAATTTAAAATGAAAATAAAATTAAATTTTTTTCAAAATTTTTAGCACATCAAATATCATTTACAGAAGCATTTATTTGCCCATACATGGCCCGCTTTTGCGAATATGAAATAACATATGCTTCCATATATATTCATATATGAGTCGCTTTTGGAATTATGAAATCGTATATTATTAAATATATGACAATATATGAGTACCTTTTGGATATATTTTGTCACATACACTTATATCCCATACAGAAAACATATATCTACATATTTTCCCATATTAATGGATATATTTGAACATATATGAACTTTTCTACACGGATGGTTAAAAAAAATTTCCGATAACTTTTTTTCCAAAAATTTTGCATCAAATGTTTCTTTAATTTGTTTTTAAAAAAAGTTTTTTTTTTCGAAAATACACATTGAGTGGAAAAAATAAAAATTTATACAAAAATTTGTTTTCGCAAGATGTTTTTCTCTAAATTTTGTTCCGTGAAATGGTTGTTTCTTAAATTGGTTTTAAAAAAATGCTTTTGTACATTTTCCTTTAAAAAAGCTTTTCTTTCGCAAAATTGCGAGTTTGAAATTTTTTTAATTGTTATTTTTTTTTAGAAAAATCTTTTATTGTAGGAATTTGTACATACATACATACATACATTCGACTTTAATGCTTACAAGCTTTTTTTTCTTATTTTAATTACTTCATTTAGGTTGGCGATGAAATATTGGCTGTCAACTTAGTTGATGTCACACACATGTCATTAGATGATGTTGTCATCATCATGTCAATTCCTCGTCGTCTTGTCTTAGCCATACGACAACGTTGCGGCAATCGTGGTACTGGCTCTCCTGGACCGCCTTCTTTATCGCGACCCGAACAGAAACCACCACCGGTTGTTGTCATGAAACGTGACTTACGAGATGAGGATTTAGATGAGACTGATCACATGTCCAGATCCCGTTCATCACGCGAAAGACGTACAGGTATTTGGTATTATTGCCTGGTTGTGATATATTAACGTTGGTTTTTTCTCTCATTCTTATTTTGAACCAGGAGATGGTCGAGAAATGTCCGAATCCAGGTCTCGTTTAGGTCTAGGCTTAAATAACTACAGTCCTCAGTCGGAACAATTGGATTTGTATTACAATACACGCCAAGGTGTAGAACCTCCAAGTTGGGGTTACAAACCTCCACCGCCACCATCATCAGTCATAACCGAACAACCGAAAGGTCATGCATTTGCTCCATCACATGCCTACTACAAGAATGCTGGAACTTTAGAAAGTTTAGCGGAGAAAGTTCATGCCTTCTATCCAGGTGCTCCATCGCGTCGTTTGTCGGTGGGTAATGTACCGCA
This sequence comes from Delia radicum, assembly GCA_021234595.1. Classification (NCBI taxonomy): domain Eukaryota; kingdom Metazoa; phylum Arthropoda; class Insecta; order Diptera; family Anthomyiidae; genus Delia; species Delia radicum. Next base: position 302,899,814 of record CM037851.1, on the reverse strand, counting down.
AAGAGCTCGTTTCCCTCGTTCTGGTTCAGATCAGCACTTGCCCAGAGTAGAATATGCCGACTATTCCAATTCGTTGGGTCGTCATTCGTTGTTAAGACCTAGTATTAAGCCAAGTGGTGCCGGAAATGTTATGATGGCACCCGGTGGTACTTTGGGACGTTACGGTCGTTACGATCCCCATTTAGCTTCAAAATATGGCCCCAGTGGTACACAGTCTTTAACACGACGCTCACGGCCCAACTTGGATTATTCTAGTGATACCGAAGCTACTGTGGGACCACGTACCAGTTACTATTATTATAACAGGCCTGCTGTTGGCAGCATGCCTCGAGGTGCTTCCGGGGCGGGTACATCTGTCTTGGGAGGTGGTCCCGATATGGCCAAGTTTAACTCACTGCCAAGAGATCGTCCGGGAGTAAGACTTCCAGGTGGTATACGCTCTAGAATTGGTGATAGATTAATGGATGAGAATGACGGTAATATATCAGCACCCGAATTTAATGCCAGACGAGATCGTGACTTAAGGTCACGCATAACAGCCAGTCCTTCAATCTTTACATCAGATGAATATAGAGCTTGGCTGCGAAGGGCACCCAGCAGTTCGGCCATAGCCGAACAGATGAGAATGACAAGAGATCTGTTATCACAACCACGATCACATCGTTTTTCATGTAGTGCTGAAAATATTCATGATGCTCTTAGAAATGTAAGTAGTAGTACACAATTTGTTAGGCAATTTTTTTAATAGCACCTTTCTCTTCCCCACAGACCGAAAATATTTACTCAAGTCGATCTGGTATTCTGGGTGCCGGTACTTTAGACCGTCACTTGGGTATGCCACGCCCCATTTCTGCACTGCCAGTACGTTCAATGTCCTCTCAGCACATTGGCGGTCCTTCCTCGATTCGTTCGCCAAGTATTCGTCGTATGCGACAATTACTAGAACTGTCAGCTGGCCCAGCTAGTCCCAGCGGCAGTATTATGAGCACTGCCGGTCATCAAAGTCCAGCGCCAACTCCTAGTGCAACACTGCCACGTTCACATCGTCAAATCGATATTAATCCTGCAGAATTCAGTAAATATAAATTGGATAAACCTATTGTGGATGTGGGAGGCGTATCGGGTATGTTGTGGATTCACCTACTAGCGGGCCGTGGCCTACGTTCGGCTCCCGAACTAGGTGCACAGCACGTTGGAGGCGGACCCCATGGACCGGCACCATCGCGAGATCTTTACTGTGTGATAGAGTGTGATCGTGTGCACAAAGCCCGTACTGTCGTAAGATCGGGAGATTTACAATTTGACTGGGATGAATCATTTGAATTGGATTTGGTAGGCAATAAACAACTCGATGTGCTTGTCTACTCCTGGGATCCTCAACATCGGCATAAATTGTGTTATCGCGGAGCAATATCACTATCGACAATTTTAAGGCAGTCACCTTTACATCAGTTGGCCTTAAAAGTAGAGCCTCGCGGTACTATTTATATACGTATGCGTCATACCGACCCTATAGCTTTGTACAAACGACGTGGTCTACCCAGCTTACGTGCTGGTTATCCAACATTGTTTGGCGCCGATCTAGAGACTGTGGTTAATCGTGAATCTAAAGGAGCTCCCGGTAGTGCTCCTGTTCCAATAGTTTTACGTCGTTGTGTGGAGGAAGTAGAAAGACGAGGTCTCGATATTATTGGTCTATATCGATTGTGTGGGTCAGCTACAAAAAAACGTTTACTACGAGAGGCATTCGAACGTAATAGTCGTGCCGTGGAATTGAGCCCAGAACATGTTCCTGATATCAATGTCATAACGGGTGTGTTAAAGGATTACTTACGAGAGTTGCCAGAACCTTTATTCACTCGATGTCTCTTCCAGATGACAGTCGATGCATTGGGTAAGACGACTTTTTTTTTAAATTTTAAGAACTAATTTTTTAAGTTTTACTAATTTAAGATTTTTTATCAAATAAGAAACAACTTATACTAATTTTCTTCATCTTCTGCAAATGTGAAATTGCCTGTACAATTTTAGGAAACTCCAAATTTTTCAGATTCCTTAGAGTCTAAACATAAAAAGTTTTTTAACCTTTTACAATTTGGATATGTAATTTAGCATGAATTACTTTGGAATTAGGTTTTAGAATTGTATTAATCCATGTTTTAACTTAAATGAAAGGTCTCTTTGAGGTCTCCCCAATTATACTTAGGATCACGATTTGTTCCATAATTTAGAAACTGATAAAGATGCAGTAAACATATTTTTAGACTGAAGATAATGAAAATGACTTTTGATTGCCAAATTTGACAGGATATTTCTTCACCTTTAAATTAAAGCGATTTCCTGTCTTGAATATATCAAAAACTTTGGGTGCGTTTATAAGGATACTTAAGTGACATTTTAATGTATTCTCTTGAAGTGTAAAGCATTTATAGGATTTTTTTGAAGTCGGAATTGAAGAACCCGAAAATTTTGAGTTTATTAATAATCTACCAATTTTAAAAAATTCTTTCAACTACGTAAAACTCGTTTAAGACGAACTCGGATAAGACGATTACTAGTTGAATACTAACTATTTTCCAAGTCCCGTAGTATTGACAACAGTTTTTACGAAAAAACGTATTGTATTACCAACTTGCTAAAGACTAACCTTCGGCTTAAACGAACTCTTTTTGAGAGACCCACAATGAAAAGCTATAGTTATGGCAGACTCACTCACTCAAGATCGAACAGCACAATTCGTTGGGGCTAGAAATTTGTAATTTCGTACTTAGGTTCCTTTTCCGGCGTTGATGTAAGCTAAGCCGTGAAATTTGTAGGTTCCTGATCTCAAGTGAACATCCACATAGAAATATATTTATAAGAATTTCTATGAAGAGGGGTCCCGCGTAGACATTCGCTTAGACGAGATTTGTGTAAATTCCTATTGGGAGGGACATAAAGTATAGAATTCTTCCCCTTATCGCCCTACTCAAGGAACTTGAAATTTAGTAAGTGTAGTTCAAATCCCGAGTAGACAGTATTTTTCACTGGTCAATGAAATTAAAAGCAATTTGATGATCGGGGCAAACCGCTAAAGCGTGTGTTCCAAATAACGTGTAGACATCAGCTTAGACGGTGTTTTAGAAAAATCATCCGCTGAAGCTACAAATATGAAATGTGGTCTTTACGTTTCTCGTCTCTCGTAGACTTCCGCTCAGACTGCATTTTTGGAAACTCCTACTGGAGGAACAAAATGCGGGACTACCATAATTTTATATATCGTACTTGTTCAACAAAAGGGTCATAACTCAAAATTTTATTCAACAAAAAGGTCCTAACTCAAAAACCATTTTTTTCAAGAAAACGACATACAGTCACTGAAAGAATTATCCTTCATGATATTAATGAAACAATTTCATAAAAAAAAATTCGTATGTTTAATGAAGAATATCATTATATCCAAGAAATTTTATTAATATTAAAAAATTATTAATTCATTTTTTTATAAAATTTCATAGTTTCATCGAAAAAATTCAATAGATTTCATAAATTATCTCTTCATAAATTTAATGAAACTTTTCTTTAGAGCTTTGAAACTATTTCAGAGACTTAATTTTTTTTATTTTTTCATAAAATTTCATTATTTCATTAATTTTCAAACATTAGTTTTAAGATTTATTTCTCAAGTGTTCAACATATTTTATAAAGTGCTTTATTAAATGAATGTAGCCTTTTATTTATTGTGAACTTCAATGAAATTGTTTAAAAAATGATGTGAAGCGGTTCATTTGCTTAGTTATAATGCATTTTTTAAGACGTTCAAGGAAACTTCTTAATATTAAAAACTTTTATGAAACGGTTTCATAAATTCTTTAATTCTTCATTGTCGGAATGATTTATTAGTTTTATGAAGATTTTCATTAATTCTACAAACATTACATAAACATTGACTTTAATTAACCCTGTTTTATGGTTTCTATGAAAAGTTATAATGGACGAGTTCCAAGTGACAATTTTCATTAAAGCTATGAAGAAATTCATTACTGAAGTGAAGATAATTCTCTCAGTGGTGGTCATCTCTATCCACTGTTAAATCTTACTCTTGTAAGAAAGTAAAAAGTTATATAAAAAGTGGTTTAAATATGATCGAAAAGGCAAAGCCTTCCATTTTATTGCCCAGACCAAACCTCTAGACCTTGGAACCTTAAATTTGGAATCAGCAGTTCCGCTTAGACGAAGCTTATTGGTCTGTTACACAGGTCAATAAGCTTATGACTTTTCTATCCCTCATAAGTATGACGCTTATGACTTTGCTATCCTTCATATGACTTTTCTATCCCTCATACGTACCTAAGCGCCCTACTTTAGAGTTGCCATGGTGTATGAACCAAAAATGTTCGCCAACTCTCCATCAGATGGTGACCAAGAAATATTCTAAGATTTAGCATCTTGCGGAATTACAGTGTTGCCATGCTCGAAGACGTTCTTGCCACTTTTCATCTCACTTCTATTCACTTTCCACAGATATCAATGCATTTAATAATATTAGAAGTGACATCTTTTGAGAAAAACTATTGAGTTTTCTTCCAAATATATTTATAATTTTTCCTTTGTTTTTGTTCTTATGAGTTTTTTGCAGTGTATTAAATTTAAGACTTTAATTTAACAGCTGTTTGTCTCCCTGATGATCCTGAAGGCAATGCAAAACTTATGCTTAGCATTTTAGATTGTCTACCCCGGGCAAATCGGGTAAGTAAAAATAAAAAAGCACTCAGCATTATTTTAAATCCATTTCTATTCATTATTTGTATCTTCCTTTCAGGCCACTTTGGTGTTCTTACTCGATCACCTATCTTTAGTCGTTTCCAATTCTGAGCGTAATAAGATGTCAGCACAAGCTTTAGCCACCGTTATGGGTCCTCCTCTGATGTTGCACTCAGCCAGCGCTCAACCTGGTTCCGACATTGATCATGCACAACCCATCGCCGTGCTGAAATATCTCTTGCAAATCTGGCCACAACCGCAATCACAACATCATCAAAGTGCGGTTTCGGTTGGAACTGCGGGAAATATTATGGGCAGCATGACTGGTGTAGGTGGTAGTGCGGCTGTCGTTGGTATGGGTGCCGGTTTGGGTGGCGGTCTGAGTGCGGGCAGTATGCAAAATATGGCCGGTGTTGTTTCAGGTAACGTAATTTTAGTATATTTTTCTTTTTTTTCATCTTCTTCCTATGATTTTCGTCTTATACTTTTTATTAAAATTCTCGTTCACAAGTTTTTTTGTGGCACTCTTTATCCGTTGCTACATAATTCTCTTAACTTTTTATTCTCTCTAACTTTGACACTGCATTCTAATTCTTTTCAAGTTTCTCTATTATCTGGGCCAGTACCAGAGTCAACCAGAAAAAAAAAATCATTTGAATTACCAAAAACCTCTAATAACCTTTTCAGTTTTTTTTACTGAACGGTACTGAAATTCTTGCCTTTATATATTTTTTATGTTTTATGAAAAATAAAAAATAAAAATCAAACAAAAATTACAATAATATTGATTAATACAGAGTCCTATGTAGACAGGTCGGCGCGGCGAGTCAACAGGGCAGCGTGGAAGCAAAGTCAGTGCGTTGCAAGTGGACAGGCAGGCGCTTCTATTGCAGCAGCAGGCACAACTCATGGCGGCGGGCAATCTACTACGCTCGTCCACTTCGGTAACCAACATACTTTCTCAAGGCCAACATCAGCTCTCAGCCACAGTCAACAATCATCTGTATCAATCAGTAGTGGGTCAGTTAGCTCAATCGCATCGAGCCTTGCAACAAGCGGTGCAACAGGTAAACAATACAACTCTACACACACACAAACAATAAATTGACTATGTTTAGGAAAGCACTAGCAACAAATTCAACTTTTGGGGAAATAGTTATGCACTGAGAGAATTATCTGCATGACATTAATAACATGTTTGCTTTGAAGCAATGAAGCTGAACTGTCCATTGAAACTTTTCATTAAATCATTTGCAAGTTTCATACAATTTCATAAAAAATGTTGTTGTATTTATTAAAACTGACATTCACTGAATGAAGAAGTTTCATTGAAATACCAGTTTAATAAATAGTAGGAAGCTTTATTAATTTAAAGAAATTTTAAATTTAAATTAAGTAGAAAAGTTACATTAGTTTCTGAAAATTTTAATTATTTTTCGTCCAATAAAACTTTCTCTGTGTAGATAAAAAGTGCAATTGGAAAAAATAATTAAAAAGTATATTATTTTATCCACGAATAACTGTTTAAATACACAGAGAGAATTTTAATGAAGGAGTTCAAATGAAATTTTTTTAGTTACTTAATAAAGTTTTCTTCACAAAGTGAATTGAGAACTCTGATTAAACTTTTCAAAAATGTTTTAATTTTTGTATTAAAAATACACAAATTAGTTTTTCGGACTTTTTACATTTTTTATATATTAAGTTAGAATATTGTTCTACCTCAAGTCCAAAATCTAATATGATTGCTATTGTCACATTAGATTCAATTTGTTGCTTTTCCAAAAAGTATGATAATTTTCATGTCAGACAATACAATTGTTTCATTGGCATCACACAAATCTTCAGTTGCCCGCAATAGAAAACGATAATTGGCTTAAATCAAACCGAGACATTACTTGCTACAGACAAAATCAACTTTATGAGAAATGCTCTGCCTTACTGTATAAACTGGCTTATTTGGTAAACCTAATTAGAAAATCGAAACTATTTGAAAAGCAACAATTTTTACATATCAATATACTTTGTCTTTTTTTTTTTTTTTTTTTTTATATGTCAAATATGTGTAAAATAGTTCTAATTTTATAATTAGCTTTACCAAATCAGCCAGTTTATACACTAAGGACCATTATTACAACTTGCCTTTAAAGTAAATGTTAGTAAAAAGTAACTTTAGCTAAAGTGAGGAATAAAGTGAGCTATAATGTTTTTCGTTATTACAACTTCCCAATAAAATAAAATTAATATTTTTGATAATGTGGCTGCACCAAATTAAAAACCGGTTATTGGTTTATGAATTGGTTTATAAAATACGTAGTGGCAACGTACTTTTATTTATTTGTTTACAAACAATAATTTGTGAAATTTGGTTGTGAAATTCGATATTTTCTTCTTCTTCTTTATAGAGCAGAAAATGTGGCAACTTTAAACACATAAAAGTTACGTTTAAAGTTAAAGGCAACAACATCTTCCCTTTAGCTTATCGGTCACTTTTAGCTTAAAGTATACTTATAATAACGAAAAACTAATAATCTGTCAGATAACATCCGAACTTTAGCTATTGGCAAGTTGTAATAATGGCCCTAAGACAGACAAATTCTCATAGTGTTGATTTTGTCTGTTGTCCATACAGGGAAAAATTTTGAAATTTGCTAACTGAAATTCTATTACTACGACTCAAATTCGCTTACTACAACTGAATTCACCAACAAAATTCGGTTAATACAAATGAATTTTAGTTGCAACTACCAAAAAATATTCAGAAATTGGAATATGATTGTACAAACCCAATTTATTAGTTGTAAACGCCAAACTACACTTTAAATTCGGTTGTCACTATTTTTCTCTGTGTGTATGCAATGTCTCGTTTTGAGTTAAGCCAACTATAATTTTCTATTGCGGACAACTGAAGATTTGGGTGATGCCAAAAACACAATTGTATTGTCTATCATGAAAATGATCAAACTTTTTGAAAATCAACAAATAAAATCTATATGACAATATTAGCGGTATTCATTCTTGGTAGTAAATAACCCTTGTAGGTCTGGTTAATGGAGTACGTTTGATAAATTTATCAGAATTTACCAGAACCAACAACAAAATATATTGCACTAAAATTTACCACGCTGTGGCGAAATACCACACAAAAACCTGTGGTAAACACGCGTGATAAATTTATCAGCAAAAAAAAAAACAGCTGGCTGTTCTGCCGTCAAAAAAAAGTTATTTTGTGTTAACTATTGGAAAAACTGAAAAATTAATAAAAATATCGAAAAACCCAGTTTAAAACGAAAGCATCTTTGATTTTTTCTTTTTCTGTAAATTTTTGGCATTTTTCTTAATTTTTCATATATTTTGATAAATATGTGGCGAACAACAAAAATCAGCTGATTTATATAAAAAAAACTCACGCTTTGTTGTGAACAAATCGTAGTAAATATAACACGAAGTTAATATAACACCGAGAATGAAAACCGCTATTATATTAGATTTAGGACTTGAGGTAGAACAATATTCTAATTAAATAGACCAAACTTTTTCATTGAGTGTAACTTTTAATAATTTCATACAATTTTATGAAAAACTGCTCTTACTTGTTGAAAAGTTTTAATTAAATAATTATTCATTGATTTATTGAAAAAATGCATTAATATCATGTAAATAATTCTCTTAGTGTATAAAGCTCTTAAAAATATTTCATCACTTGCAATTTTGCTTGATCTATTTACTCAAAAGTTGAATTTTTGTGAATGTTTCTAAAAAGGCATTACGGGAGTTTTATCGGTTCTTTCTTGAGCCTGAATTAAGGAAAAAAAAAAACTGTTTGTATTTCTATTCAGAATTAATTATTTTAAAAGTTCTGAATTTCTGCTTCAAATGGTACATACATGCAGAAAAAAAACACACCTACACTAAATTATAAGTTGACCCTTACATTGCCAACCGCCAAGTTAAAATATTAATAAATTTTTCATTTCTTAATATGAAGCCCAATTTACAATAAGTACAACCAAAAACTAGTAATCTACTGCAAATTAGGAGTCAATTGCCAACAAAATATCTATGCCGTGACTGGCTTAAACTAGGGTTCTATAAATTGACTTTTTCGACTTGTTGGAAGTTGACTTTCTTTTAATGAAAAAGTCGACTTTTTTCTAATATAAAAGTCAGCTTTTGCTGTCGATTTTTTAGTTTTTTAGTTTCAATATATTTATGGCTTAGAAGTAAATTAAGTTTTAGTCGATATCACAATAATGGCATTGTTGCCAAAAAAAAATAAAAAATAAATCGTTAACTATAACATAAAATCCAAAAGTGAGCGAAAAAAGCGCAAATTAAGGTCAAATTCCACACAAAGGTCTCATTTGGATTTAAAGGAGGAGTAACACTTCTTAAAAAATAAATTGTTTAGTCACCCATTTCATTGCACGGTGAGCATCAGTACACTAAAGTAGAATACCTCAGTAAAAATTCATTTCTTTAAATATAGGCATATTTAAATGTTTTTAGACTTTTGGCAATCTGCTTGATGAGATAAGTCTTATAGTTTTAACATTATTTGTTCGCAGACATTAAAATTTTAATTTTTGGGAATGACATTTGGGGTTTTTGGAAAATCGTCAATTTTTTAATAGCGAAATGTGAAAAAATGCCAAAAAGTATTTTTTTCGAACTTTGTCTTAAAAATTGGGGAAGTTTTCAAAATTTTTTTTTAACATTTTCATAGTTGGTTATCATTACCAATAAAGCATAAATTGACTCTAAATAAGGGACCGCAAAACAATCTAAAAAATAAGTTTTTTCGCGAATTAGAAATTTTCATACAATTAATCAACTGTTACTTGGAAAAAATCGAAAAGTCGACTTTTGAAAAACGACAGTCAAATTGTCGACTTTAAAAATTTTTGCAAAACTTTTTGTTGCAACTATATAACAATAGCTTAAACATAACAAGTACAATTGGCTGTTGCTGTAGCTTAATTAGTGTTAAATATATTGAAAGAACTGGTCCCGCGACTGGTGAGGAGTGGTTATACCGTATATAACACGGTGCTACAATGAAAAAAAACTTGGAAAACGACCTAGCGTGGGTTATAGGTCTTGTTGAGTACATTACAAATTATGTCAAAAAATTTCAGAAACACCCTCAAATTCAGAAGTTATTCTAAAAAACCGTTTCAAGTGATGTTCGTCAACTTATCGACCTGTTACTCAGTCAGTTTTTGTCCGATTTACATTTTTTTAACGGGTTTGGAAAGAAAACTGATTAGGCTTTAAAATGACGTGCATTTCTTATACATTTGTAAGTTATAAGTATTATTTTTGTTAAGAATATCTACAAAAAAAAAACGAAAATTATAAACTTTTTTGATTTTAGTAGCTTTTCATTGCTTATTTTAATATGAAAGCTTATAAAAATTTATACCAACGTATAAAGAAAATTTAGTTCTTAACAAAACATGGTTTTAATTTTTCAAATTGGATGAAAATTGTAAAAGTTATTCAACTTTTCATTAACACCTGTTTTTAGCATTTTCTCCCCCAGCGCAAACCATATGAATAAAAAAAAATAAAAATTAAACAAGCGTTTTTGTAAGTCAAGTGGTTTACCAGAAGAAAAGTCTGCAATCTTAACATTTTACTTTAGAAAAAGTTTAGTAACTTTTGCAAATAGAAACCGATTTTAACAAATAATATCTCGTTTTTTTCTATATAATATTGTCTTTAAAATACAGTGCAAAAAAAGACAGGTTTTCATAAAAAAAAATTAAAATAACTCTTGTTGAATTTGAAAAATTTGGAAAAAAAAATAAAAAAAAGAGAAACTTTTGCTAAACACTTACCTAATGTCTTGGAATATATATATAATGAATACATTTCATGAAAGCCTAATTCTTTGTCTTTCCAAAACTGTTTAAAATTTTGAAATCGGTCAAAAAATGTGTGAGTTAGAGGTACTAAAGTGCTACGACCTACCCTAAAACAGTTTTTTGAAAATAACTCAAAATTTTGAGGGTGTTTCAAAATTTTTGAAAACGGTTTTTGTATGTCCTCACCTAGTCCTACAACCCCCACTAGGTCGGTTTTCAAGTTCTGACAAAAAGTTTTTTTTTTGTAGCAGTGTGTAATTAGCATTACTGCATCTTCGCGATTTGTTTTTAAAAACATATTTTTAACTAATAAATTATTTATCTCGTTTAGGCGTATTATAAATTTTGTTATTTTAGACATTATTACATTTTTTGATATTTTATATTTATTTTAAGCAGTTCAAATTGCTTTTTGAATTTAAGTTATTTGATTTTGCATTTAATTTTGAATTGTCAGGTTTAGTTCTTCTGATTTTTTAATATAATTGTCAAAATTTTTTATATTTTAAATTCATTTCAGTTTCAGCATTCTAATTGTGTTTTCTTAATTGAAAATACATTTCAATTTCGATTTATTTATTTGATTCGTTATAAGCTTAATTTTAAAATTAGTTTTGAATTATATTTTTTTTTTATAGTTTTCTTCTTTAACTCATTTTTGATATTTAACATTTAAGCTGCTGCATTTTTTTTTACTGGAAAAATGAAAATTAAGTAAATTTAAAAACTTAAAATTATAAAATATCTAAACTTTTATCGTAAATAAAAAAATTGTGAAAAATAATTATTCAGAAATGCCAACTAATTATTTGAAAAATTAAACTTTTGACATTTTTTTATCTGAACTTTTTTCAATTTTGTTTTTAATCTTTTATGTTTTTGCTTTTCAAGATGATGAAAAAATATGCAAATGTATTTCTCTGCTAGAAATTAGTTCATCAATAAACAATTTTTCAAAATCTGATCGATCGAAAGATGAACTTTACAAACACACAAAGCCTACAATATTTCAATATTTTTTCCGTTCCCACTAAAAATATAAATATTGGTTGGTTTTTATTAAAATACTATTAAGCTCATAAAAATTATATCGCCAGGATTGCCATTTGGCAATTTTAAGAAATCGTCAAAAACTGCGAACTTTTTCAAAAAAATTTTAAAAATCGGTTGACTTAAAACACAACAATTTTTCATATGTTTTTGAATAAAGATTTGTTCACAAAATTATACAAAATTTAAATAAAAATATCTTCAACCGTCTAGGATTTATATTCTATCAAAGTTTCAACTTTGGTTGCCAATATTTCCACTAGAGGGCGCTTTGAGCAAAAAAAAAAAAATACAAAAATTTATTAATGAAGCATGGTTCTATATAACTATTTATATAGAAAGTTTGGTTGAAAAATTTTCAGCGGATCTATAAAGTGCCATAAATGAGTTAAGTAAAAACTCCAAAACCTCAAACAAATTATTCAACTGACCTTAAAGGACATATCCTGTGATCGGTCACTGAAAGTATATCACTGCACTTCATTTCGATTATATTGCCATTTTTTCTTGTTTTGATTGTGTTGTTTAATTTATTATTCATTTGTATTTGAAACACACGAAAACCATATAATTGTTCTATTAGTCAGACATACACTATAAATGACATTTACGCTCAAACTAGGGGTACATAAATATTGTATTTTGCTAATTTTCCATTAAAAATTCTGAAGAATATGTCGATTAACAAAGCGCAATTAATTTCTATTTCTTTACAAAAAACATTTTTGCACTTTAATTCGGCATAGACGACTGTAATTCTTCGACTTGTGTTTAACTTAAATTGTGGTTGGTAATGTAAGGCTTATACAAATTATATTGTTTATAAACAAACATATTTATCCTGTTGGCCGTTTGTTAAAATAGTGAAGAAACATTTTTATATATTGGACCAATAAAAATTTTTGTTTTATAAAAATATCAGTGTAAATTAGAATACTATTATAATATTTAACGTCATAGTATTTAAACTAAAAAAAAGAGTTATTAAAGTTACTACATGGGCTCAAAATAAAAATACTTTATATTTTAATTTAATGTTAAAACAATTATAACACACAATTTATACTTAAAAATAATAAACAAACATACGCATTGACAATAATCTGATCTAAACTAATTTGATGTGATGTGTATTAACTGAAGTCGGATGTAAGCATGATTGGCCCACTACTGGTAAACTTGTTGAAACTTAACTCAAATTCAAATCACACACATTAAAGCATACATAGTAACGCATTTTTTTTAAATTTAATCAAATTTCATTTTATACAATCAAAAAAAAAAACTCAACTCAACTCTCAAAAACGTATCATGCTAAATCAACTGAACAAACCCATTCCATTCATTTGTAAAAATCACTTCAATTTGTGTTTTCTTTTTAGAAAAACGGTTGCATTCGTTATACAAATTATTGTGTTTTTTTGTTTAATAAACTAAAAAACATGGCATGTTATCCTTAACTTTACACTGTCATACAAATAAAAGTTGTTTGTAGTTAAAAAAAAAAAAGACTTTTTTTTCGAAAATTCCATTTCATAGAAGCATATTACATTTGATAAGATCAAGTTGAAATTTGTTACAAAAAGAATTAAATTTGCATGTTGTTATTCACTTGAATTACTTATACAGACATACTCTGTTGGACAATTGGCACTAACCAAATTTACAATTATACTTGAGTCATTCCAGAAGGCCTATTGAAGAAAATATTTATGACTTTTTCAACTTCATCCCTTTCGATTTGTATGAAACTTGGTATATGTATTCTCCTAATTAGTATTACAACCCGTTTTTTTTATTTATTTTTTTTTAATTAGTTGTCGTTTGCGTTTTATCGCTGCTTAAATATGGTATATTTTCAAGAATTTATAAAAATATATGGGGAACTTGTGACATGAATAAGCTTTTGTGTATATGTTAGCCGATTTTGAAGCATGCTAAATCCAATCACGTTAATCATTTATCTTTAACAGCGTAAAAATTATGGCGGTTTTAAGTTTCAAGCAAATTAAAAATAATAAAATTACAATTTTTGCTTAGCTTAAATAAAACTCAAAATTTTAATTTTTTTGGTTTCTATGCCTAAACTATACAGAATACACTTGTTTATCTATAAAAAAAAATATCAGTGTATTTTGATGTTGTTAACTGTTGTTAACTGTTGCCAAAAAACAGTTATGTCTTTCTCTATATTTCAATTGGTATAAACTTGCAAATATTTTTTTTCTATTTCTGAAAAATTAAAAATTTTGAGTTGAGTTACTTTTGAACTAAATGGTACGCCAAATAACTTTTTTTTTGAACTCCTGAACCAATTGGACTTTGTATGGCGTCATACCAAGGTCTTTATGCAAAATTCGTCTCAATGATGTCTCCGAAATGTTCAATTGTTGAGAACGACGGTGAATTGATGTTGATGACGCTTCACGCACACTTTCTGCCACAGCAGCAATATTCTCGGGTGTACGCACTGTTTTTGGCTTTTCACGCTTTGGTTTATCGATGAGGATGCCAGTTTCTTTCACTTTTTTCACAAGATAACGAACATACGGACCATATTCGTTCAGCGGAAGGATAAAAATAATTATCTGTCAAATCAGACATGAGCTAAGTGTTACCATTCACGAAATAAGCACATGTTGAAAAAAAAAACGTTAGATGGCGGACCCTTTAGGTGTGCGGTGCTATATATTACAAAACCATAAAATATAAAAATACACTAAAAATTTTTTTTTTTGTCATATAAAGGGTGTTTTTTATACAGGTAAGGAACTTTAAGTTGGCGGCCATTTTGTCAGCTGGTGGCCATTTTGTCTGCTGTCAAGTGATTTATGTTTAGATTGGTTTGGCATTTTAACATTAATAGACTGACGCCTGAACAACGCTTCCAAATTGTGCAAATTTATTTTGAAAATCATGGTTCTGTTCGACATCCATATCGCGCACTATGTCCACTTTACGGTCAACATAATTGTCCATCAGAGCAATTAATTCGATTAACTATGGAACGTTTTCACACCACGTTTACTCTAACTGATAATATGCTTGCACAGAGACGTCGTACAGTGCGTACAGAAGAAGTCATTGCTGCTGTAGAGCGTAGCGTAGAGGAAGACCCCAATCAGTCTATCCGCCATCGTGCACAGGAATTGAATATGTGTCCATCCACTTTATGGAAGATTTTGCGAAAAGATCTTGGTTTGCGTGCTTAAAAAATCCAACTCTTGCAATAATTGATGCCACACGATCACCTAGCAAGGCGTAGATTCGGTGATTGAGCCCAAAGCAAGATTTCAGTTGATCCCGATTTTCATAAGCGAATTTTGTTTAGCGATGCAGATCACTTTTGGTTAAATGGATATGTCAATAAACAAAACTGTCATATTTGGAGTGATGATAACTCTCAAGTGTATGCTGAGACACCGTTACATCCAGCAAAACTGACTGTTTAGTGAGCTTTATGGGCTGGTGGAACCATTGGTCGGTACTTCTTTAAAAATGATGCTGGTCAGAACGTTACAGTCAATGACCATGATTACTGACTTTTTCGTTCATCAATTGAACAACCATGATGTGCAAGAGCTGATTTTTCAACAAGACGGCGCAGCATGTCACCCAGCTAGTGCCACAATTGATTTATTGAATGAAATGGTTGGTAACCGCAAAGTTTCACGTTTCGGAACCGTAAATTGGCCTCCAAGATCGTGGGATTTAACGCCGCTGGACTATTTTTTGTTTGGATGTGTGAAGTCGTCTACGCCGATAAGCCCGAAACGATTGACCAACATTGACCCCGTTATTGCCAATATACGGCCACAAATGTTGGAAAATGTCATAGAAAATTGGACCTCCAGATTAGACTACGTCCGAGCCACTTCAAAGTTCTATACCTCTATAAAAAAACACCCTTTATTATAACTTAAAAAGAAAATCGCGATTATTTTGGAAAACACGCATTTTTTCCCCAGTTTAATGTTACCTAGTTGGGTTTAGTTTTACTTGTTTGGAGGAAATCATATTAAGTACTTTCAAATTCGCACAATTTTAAATTTTATAAAAGCATGCATTTTGAGGTTATGAAAATTTTGTTTAAAGTCTATAGAATTTTTTGATGACCTCTCGATTTTAGTATTAAGCTCATTAAGAATTCACTCTAGATGCCTAACTATGTTCTCAAGCCATATTTTTTAGAGTTGTGTATGTAGCGAAAGACCTAGTTAAATTAATTTAGTCTTAACTTGGAACTATTGAGCTAGTTCGCAATATTCAGCTCTTTTAGACCTTTCGCTTTTTGCGTTCTGTATTGGTAATATTTCTTTTCTTAATGTTTCCTTTGAGTTTAATTTAGTTTTTCTTCAATATTGCCAGCCCACGTTTTTTTAATGTTAAAAAAATGTGTCGAATATGAATAATGCGCTTAAAAATTAACAAACAAACAAACGATCTAACGAACGATTGAACGAAATTGTCAAATTTCGATTGAACTAGAAGAGCGATCTAGTTTATTCACTCAGAGCGCTCACTCAAATGAACTAGATTACCATCTATCTAAATACAGTTTCAACAGGTGTCGATCATTTTTGAAATAGGTCATATACTGTTCAAATGGTCGTAATTAGCGAATGCATAGTCCGATTTAAAAAATTAATATCTCAATTCAAAGCTTATTTTTTAAGTTCGTTTGTAATTTATTGAATATAATCGTAGTAACATTGAAAATAACATAATATGCTTTAGAGGGCATATTGATCAATCTGCAAACAAAAATTTTCGAAAAGAAAAATAGGTGGATTTTGAGATATTTGCGAGTCAAGGACATTTTCGAATTGTTTATTCTTTTTTAAAAGAGTAAATATCAAAACAAGACAAATGTGATGCAGATTTTAAAATCGGACTACTACGCATTTAATAATAACAGCCACAGTATATATTTTTATAAATTGTTAAAAAAAAGAAAAAATAAAAATACCAACTTTAAGCTGCAATAAAACGCGAACGACAATATATTAAAAAAAAAATAAAAAAAAGTGTTTTGTCATACTAATTAGGAGAATACATAAACCAAGTTCCATACAAATCGGAAGGTGTTAAGCTGATGACTATCAACGTTGCTTTTGGAACGACCCACTTATCAAATGCACCATTGTTCCATTGTTTTGAAATTTTTTTACTGTTATTGTTGTGTAGTTTCCATTTGACATACAAAAAGGTAATAACAAATCCCCCGCCTATACATGCATCAATTGGATTCATTTAATTTGATTCTTTGCAAAGAATACATAACCAAAATTCAAAAATTTCTTCACAAATTTTTTTATATGCCGCACAGTTGCTTAAAACATGCCCCCTTTAGCTGAATGTTGATATTAATGAAATTGTATTAAATGTTGTTAATTTTATGATTCATTACAGCCCCATCAATTGGTGGACTCAGTGGGCTCGGCAATTCCCGACCAGTCGCCACTGCCACTTCCAGGCACTCCCTCCCCCGGCAGTAGTTCTGCATCGACAGGATCAGGATCGGGTTCCGGTAAAAGTAAGTACACTATTTATATTTAACTACATCAGAAGTTTTGCAACTATCTGTTAATAAAGATGAGTATCAATATTAGAGTTCGTCAGGAAAATTTGATTTTGCGATATCATCACTTTTGCTACGTTTTTTGCACCAAAAAAAAGATTACGTAATTAGTCTTCTAAAATTTCAACTCCTGATTTATGATTCTTTTATTATAGAGCAAAGAGGAATGCATTTATATGAACTCGACATTCGATTATACGCCAAAATTTATTAAAAAAACCTTTTTTCCCCATTTTTTAAGTGCATAAAAAAGTGGATAAAAAAATTATCTTTTTTTCAACAATTTTAAAAATAAATTTTAAACTTTTTATATTTTGAATCGTCAGGTTTGAGATCATAATATGAGATCGAATAGAAAACAGTAATTACAGTTATATTAGTTTTTTGTTTTTATATACATCGAGATTATTTTTATGTTATTTTCAATTTATAACGAGCTTTCAACCTCCGTATATTTACAAAAATAAAGCAAATCAAACATATTAGCTAGGTTGATACTAGTATTTCGATCTGGCTAAAGATCTCATCAGAACCCGAAGTTTTAGAAAAGCTAGAGCCTATATAATAGGCAGAACTTTAACAAAAAACCTATTAATAATCAATGTTGCTCCATTCTTGTCTTCTTAGTAATCAACCACGTGGTTAGGTCTTTTCCTAACAAGCATTAATAATAACTGTCAGAGAAGATGAAAAAATGTGGGATCTTCTCTAACATAGTGGGATCTTCTCTAACATATATTAGAAATTACAGTTTTCTATTTGTAAATGTTTTACTTTTAAATTTTAAAAAATTAAAACCAAAAGTTTATTTTTCGATCTTTTATCATACATTATGATGTGAGCAAGATTATTCGAGTTCAAGATCATTTGTTTTTTGTTAAACAAAAAACCGTGCAATATTTATTTATTACTCAAAAAAGTTTTTGCCCGCTAACTTATAGCACACTTTATCTACTGACAGGTCCTTACATGTTTCATTTCGCGTCACCGAAAATCATCAGAGAACCAATGTAGAAGGGCTAGAATGTTCTACCCAAATTTTGAAGGAAAAAGATCAACGCTTTACCCGTATTGTTATATTTACTAGATGAGAAGAAAAAAACAAAATTGGAAGAATTGAACTAATTCAAATCAAAAATAAAACATTTTTAACTAATAAACATTGTTCGTGTATAGACTAGAATCTCTAGTCATAATACACTGTGTTTTTATTGTTTATTAAATAAACAACAACACTTTCTGACTATAGTATTAGGACCATAAATCAGTTTTGCCGTACTCTGCAATTTTTAAATGTTTTACTTTTAAATTTTAAAAAATTAAAACCAAAAGTTTATTTTTCGATCTTTTATCATACATTATGATGTGAGCAAGAGTTTTCTATTTGTAATGGTAACATTTAATAATGACCCCAAACCTAACAATTCAAAATGAAAGCAATTTTACAAAAAATTTCAATAAATTTTTAATTCACACACAATAAAACTGTAATGGTACAAAAATATTCGATATATAGCGAACAGAGAAACAAGCCGACCCTAAATTTTCGGCGGCGGTGGCTGAATTTTCGGCTTAAAATGCTGTATTTTAACTATTGTTATCTTGACGATTTTTAGATAAAATCTAATTAAACATCGCTATATTTTTCATCAGATCTATTTTCCAACATTTCCAAGCATATGCACAAGTTATTAATTATAAAGATTTAATTAAATTGGGTTGGCTAATTGTTAATAAAATAAATAAAAGTTCATATAAAGGGTCCGCCTTCTAACGTTTTTTTTCTCAACTAGTGCTTATTTCGTGAATGGTAACACTTAGCTCATGTCTGATTGGACAGATAATTAGTTGTATCCTTCCGCTGAACGAATATGGAGTGGGCAAGGAGTGGCCGTTACAGTCAATGGCGATCGTTATCGGGCCATGTTAAACGAATCTTTGTTCACAAAAATTGAAGAGGAGGATATTGGCAACATTCTGTTTCAACAGGACGGAACAGAAAGCCATTGGTGAAATACAGCTGCACACAATCGATAATGTGCTTAAAAATTGGACCGATCGTGTAGGCTACTGCATGGCCAGCCGAGGCAGCCATTTGAATGAAATTATAAATTTCTTTTCTAAACACCCTAGACGAATAATTGTTAATACAGCCACCAACTTCATACGAAGAGTTTTGGATATCAGCGATGATGTTTTTCATAAAGAAAATACAAACAAAATAATTACAACAAATGCAATAAAGTCTATGTTGGGACCACTAAAACAAAATTAAAAACAAGACTATCGTCCCATAAGTCAGACCATAAGGCCATAAATAAACCCATTGAACAAAAACTGCGATTGCGGCCCATAGTACAATAACTGGCCACGAACCAAATTTTAAAGATGCGTGCGTATTACAACAAGAGAAAAATTATGCGAAGAGATATACAATGATTAAACTACAAATCTGATACAGACAAGTGTGCTCACTTATACAGACACACGGTAAACAAACACCGACGGCTTACACAAAAACTAGCTGAAACAAAAATCTAGTTGGAACAAGAAAGCAGACAAGCAAAGACACACTTCAACTCGCGCTTGATTAACAAAACATTAATATGTACGTAATCATTGTTACTATTTTTATATTTTTAATTTTATTTAAAATCAATGTTTTTATAAATATTAAAATAAATGTATTTTTGTTTTTAGTATTATCCTGAAGATGAACGGAGATTCCGTTCGAAATATCGATAATAAAAATTAAAACATACAAATTTTGTGTTTTTATTTTTTCTAAATTACATGACCTCGATCCAAACTAAATCAATCACACATTATTTTCCATTATTAACCGGAAGGATTGTACTTTCAAATAAAAAAAGAAATTTGAGAAAATATTCAGTAGTTTTTTTTATAGCATTTTCAAAAAAAAAAAAGTTATTTGGCGGACCCTTTATTTAATAACTCATTAAATTTATTTGAAAAAAAAAAACAGATTATAATTAAAATCGATTTTTATTTTCAAGATTAAAGTTAATTTTTAAGATTAAAAATTTTGGAAAGCTATTTTTCAAAATGCGACATTTTTAAAGTTGTAAAAAAAGTTCGTATGATATGTTTTCTGTACTTGTAGAAAGCAATTTAAGAATTATTACGAACTTTTCTACATAACTTAGGCAAGAACATATAACTTTCTTAGAAATTTTGCAAAATTTTTGCTTTTCTAATACATTTTAATTTGATATTTCCAAATGCCGAAAATGGTTCCAGCATTCTGAGCCACTGCTATAAATAACACTAATTTTGGCGTAATCTTTTACATTTTTTGGTTTTAATATTATCTTCTGATAATAATTTTGGTGCTTTTGGAACATACAAAACTTCTTAAGAATACGATTTTGAAGATTCAAGATTTTCCATACTTTTATTAAAGTAAAAATCTATTTTTTGTTTGCATATTTCCTTTATTTTTAATTTTTTCTTGTTTCTGTGAATTTTTCTTATTTTTTACACGTTTGGTCTATAACGCTTTGGTGTAATACGCTCTAATCAAAAAACTGGCTGCGCAAATAAAGATTCGGCGGCTGCCTCTTTAGCCGGCTCACATTTTAAGCCGATGCGAGCCGATTTAAACAGTGGCGGCTGAAAATTAAAAAAAAAAAAATCGGCGTCAGCCGATTTTGCGTCGATCGGCTTCTTACGCGAACCGCTAAAAGGTTATTATAATTACTTTATAAAAAAAACTTCTAAGTAATATACAATAATGGAAAAGCTGAATAGGAAAGAAAACTTGAATTCAAGACTGTCACCGTTAAGCGGTGGCGACTGGGTATTGTTACGTTTGTAATGTAAGAAAGAACACAGGTTCGATTCTTACAGCCAGCAGGTTGTTGAAAACATTTTTCATATAGAGACAATCTGACAATTATAACACACAAATAGTAATATAATTTAAACGGAAAATCACTGATGACGAGTGTCCATAAAAATGCAGAAACTAGTCTAGTCTGATTTGAAAATAAATAGTGTTTATAATTTTTTGAAAAAAATGTATATTATCCTTCATAACCTCAACCAAAGCCATAGTCATTAATTTATTTTTTAAGGGGCTTGAATTTTTTTTTCAGAATCGTGCACCTTATTTTTTGTTTTGATGATTTTGTTCAAATTTGACATAGATCGTTCAGTCGAAAATAATATGGCAATTTTCAGTCTTAAACATTTTTTGCTAAGGCCTAACTAAAAAACTTAAGAGCCCAGAGTTTTTATGCCAGAACAAGACCAATTCTAAATAGTTTTTAATTAGCAGAGTAACCAGAAATATGATCTAAAAAATCGATTTTATGACCATAAAAATGACCTAAAAACTGCAATAGTCTTTTTAAAACTAAAAAAGATATTCTTAAAAACACATTTTTATTTAAAATTCGTATATAAAATCGTTATCTAAATCGTTATAGTCTCACACCAAAAATTTAGTCATTTACCAACTAAAATTCAGTCAATGCGATTGATACGAGTATATTAACCAAAATTTGGTTAATATACTCGTAGCTGCACACAGAAAAATAAAGTGCCAACCGAATTGAAAAGCGACCTAGTTAATTTAAATCAGGGGTGCCCAAGGCCTATGCGCTTGGTGCTCATTTGTTTTCGTAAAAACACTAACCTATAGGCTGTGTGTTTTAATACACATATAGAGCGCTCAGCACTAGCAATACGAAATACACAAACAACTTTGTCTTATTAGTTTTTTTGTCGTTCTTCACTGTATACACGCAAGCGCAAAGCAACAACACTTTCGTATGCTTTGCTGGTAAACATTGAAATATTTTTTTCTTTTTTCTTTGTATGTATTGGTTTTTACAACAAACAATATTGAATAAAAATTAGTTTTTCTTTAAATGTATTGGTGTTTGCTCTTCCAAAAGGAACTTTTGGGCACTCCTGATTTAAATCAATTGACCTCGAAAGAGCACTCAGTCAAACGAACTTGATTGCCCAAGTATACTTTATGTTTATCATATTTAATTTTATTTTGTAGTTTTATTTTTGCAGTTTCATTTTTTTTTTTTGCCAAATTACTCCACATCGTTTGCAATAAAAATATTCACTAAAAAAAATGTTTACTTTCTATGTCGTACCAAGTGGCCTCTTTTAATAGATTGTTGATTTGTTTTTAAAGCCAATTTAAGTCAACCATTTTGAAAACTTTTTCTTAAAGGTTTTATTAAAAAAGTCGTTTTTTAACTATTTGTTTTATTCGGTTAGTTATAAAAATTTATTTAAAATATTCGCTATTCGAAAATCATGATTATTAAATTGTTCGTGCGAATTATTTTTTGTTAGTCCGATTAATAGAATCAGTTTTGATCGAGTGAAAGCCCTAGCACTTATTGAGTATTTCTAACATTTTGAGTGCTCTGGTGTCATCATTGACTTAGAATTTGAATCTGATCGATTTGAAACCAATTCGTTTTAGATTGGAGTAAACGGCTTTATTTAGCCGTGCTATAATGCACGTTCTAATTTTTATCCAATTTTAATCTTACTTAAATTTCAGTATTTCACATTTTTACAATTTCTTTTAACAAAACAGGCACTGATACAATTAAACGGGGTGTTTCACCATCTTCTCTTAAACAAGTCAGCATTCAAGAATCTGTCAGTTCATATTCACTCAGTCAGAGAAAACCCGATAAAGACTATGTCAGCGACGACAAAACGTCCATGCATGCTTCAATCACCAACAACATTCACAATAACAATCAACATCAAACACAATATGCTGCAACAACAGCAACCACACGCAGGGGAGTTGATTTCTATGAACCGCACAAAACTCAGACCAAGCACGACGACGACAATAATGGTGTGGGGAGCGGCAGCAACAATAAATATGGGGATTCAACGTTTAAATTACGATCGGCCTATGCTTCAACGACAGCAGCAGCACCAACTGCCGTAGATAAAACAACATTGTCCACTGAGGAATATAAAGCAATGCGTAACAAATCAAGTACAACATCATCTTCATCATCATCACAGGCCACTGTATTGAGTGCAGGTTCGACTGGTACATCAGCCACTACAACCTCTTCGGATGACTCAGATGATTTGATATCATACAAATCATCGGCTTCGACCAATGCTTTATTGGCCCAATCCCAAGCGATGACAACATCCCAACTAATGTCAAAGTATTTGAAACGAGAGCCACGTGTGCAATTTACACCCATTAAGTCACCCGATTCACCTTCACCACCAGATAGTGATAATATACCACGAGGTACTTATCATCTAACCGCAGCCGGTAATAAACCAAGTACGGCAGGAGGTTTAGGCAAATATAATTTGGAAAAATCTGATAAAACATCTTCACCATCTAGACAAGTAAGTGGTAATTTAAGAGAATCTTCATCAACGGCAGCAACAACAACATCTACATCATCCTCATCCGGCGGATCCTCATCAATTGTTTCAACTGGCCGTAGGCTGTTTGATAGTTTGGCCTCAGAACCTGAGACGACAGGCCGTTTGACATCCACCACATCATCTGCAACAACGTATATTAATGACATTAGAAATAGTGTAGCATCTAGTAGTAGTCATATTAGCAATAAGTCCACAATAATCTCAAGCTCAGAGCAACCACATCGTTCATATGGTAGCAGCCTATTTAGTACTACCGATCGTAATGGTACGAATGGCACACACACTAGTGCAATGCATGTCTATGGCACACTACCCAAACATAGTTCGGGTAATGGTGGTAGTGGTAGTATATCCGGTGCTAGTTTATTTAATACATCTTCCACGGGCGAGGCAACAACGTCGGCCCGTGAAGGAAGAGGAGGCACTGGATATACTTCAGGGACATCGACAGCTACTGGTACAGCCAGTAGTAGTGGTGTTAGTTCAATGACTGGTTCTACCAGTAGTTATGATTTCTATACCAATTCAAATGCTTCTTCTTATTCAAATTCATCATCTGTATATGCCACAACCTCTAGACCCTATAGTAATGGCACTGGTAATGGTGCTGGTAATTATCATACACTAGGTACGTATCGTGTGCAATATGCTGCAACTAATCCATTTCTAGATGCATTTGATGCACCTAGTAATAGTGGCAGTGGTAGTGGCAGCGGTAGTGGTGCTGGTGCTGGTGGTAGTAGTAGTAGTACTGGTGGTGGTAATAATGGTTCCAATACTGATAATCATCATCATAATGCACGTTCATCAGCTATAGCTGCTTTTCATTCTGGCGAATCAAAAAACGGCAGTGATGAATATGATGATTTAAAATAGGTACACTTATACTAAACGAATTATATTAGAAATTAAAATTTCATTTACTAGAAAAAAAGTCATCATAAAATTTAATAATCTCTTATACAAATGGGTGTAAAGCAAATAGTAGAAAACATTGAAAATTTCGGGAAAAAAATTTCAACACAATCATTCAAAAAGTAAGTTTAATATTTTTTTTGAACGCAAGTGTTTAAAGTCTTCATACGGTAAAATACTATCCTTATGTCTTATCCATAAGTATTAATTTGAATGTTTGTAGTATCAAATAAGGAATTCTAGTTTCGAAGCTTGAAGCTAAGTACAAGACATACTTGAAATTTTTCATTGCCATTAAAGTTTCTTTACCATTAGTTGAAGCTAGTAATATAGTAATGAAATCACATTAATGCATAAAAAACTAATTTTAATTGATTTGAAAATCTTCAAAAATAAAACCGATCACCGTGTTTGGCCAGGGAAGTTCTAATATATTAATTTTGTCTATGCATTTCTTGTAACGAGAAGTATGGCATAAAAAGAGGAATGATTGCGACGAAAACTGTTAGTATGGGCAATGAAATGTTATGGAGAACGATTGCAATTAAAATACCAAACGTGGGGAACGATATAGAATAGAACGGGCAACAATGGGATTGGAACAATAAATACCTAAGACTAAATGGAACCGGGAATGAATTTTCTATAATCGGGGTGTGCAAATTTATCTTTTTACATAAATTTGTAAAAAAAAAGTCACATTGTTGCGGGTTTATAAAGTGGATCCGTCTGGACCTCTCCCGGTTTATAAGTGCCGGTTTATAACGTGGATCCGTCTCTATCTCTCCCGCAATTGAGCTACTTGTATTGTAGGAGAGTGTTTAATTCATAAATCGAGCCAGTATATTCCATTCCTGATGTCCGTGATTTTTTTTCATTTTACATTTTTTCTATCGCTAATGGGAATTAATTTGTTTAATTAATGAAGTATTAAAAAAACTATTTGTTATCAATGAAATCAAATCATTCCGCCTATCACGCTAATGCAAAATACGGATAGGGGCAAAAACGAGGAATTCAACCCCTCGGCAGCCTGCCCAAACCTCTTTGAGTAGAAATTTGATATTTAAGACATATGTTTCTTCGAATATGACCTTACACACGTTTCTGGCGCAGAACGTGGTGAAAATTGGGGTTAAAATGACAAATTTGACGGCCTGGCCGAACCTCTTAAGCAAGGGAATTAAAAGTTGTATGTATATTTCTTATCCGGTGTAGACATTTACTTAGATGGGAGTTCTTGGAAATTCCTACGGGGAGTCAAAAATGAGAAAAGTTCTCATCATTGGCTTCTGCGCAAACCGCTAATGTTAGGAACTTGAAATTTGGTATCTAAGTTCCTTCGTCTGCGTAGACGTCTGCTACGACGGGCTTTTTGAAAATTATTATGGGGAGGAAAATACATCCCCTTGATGACCTTTGCAAGCTCCTTTGGCTATAAATTTTAAATTTAAAATATTTGTTCTTTGGATATGGCCTAACTCACGTTCAAAAAATAGGGGGAAATCATCCTTAACCGCGGAAGCTACGACCTTGAAGTGGTGTGTTAAGGTTCCTTCTCCCACTAAGATATTATTTTTATCGGTAGGGACAACATGTGAGAGCCCTTGACTACCCCATAACGTTTTGGCTGGAAATATGAAACTTAAAATGTGTATCTCTTAAGCTATAGGCGAACTTATTGGAGATATAATTTTCGGAAATTCTTTAGAAAAAGAATTTAGGTTTCTTCCAAATATATTTTCAAACTACCAATAATGAATTATCGAGTTTTAAGCTAGTATTTTATATTCTAGTTTATCGCCCTTAATCCGACCCTATGGAAAGAGTTTGAGAGATACAGTTTTGTCACTTTATTGGGTTGAAAAATGCTCATACACTCACCATATATTTTCCGTTACTAATCGAAGTTTATATAACAAGTAATGGTAAATCGGTGGATAAAATGCCGAAATAGAAGTGTCATATTTTCACTCCACTGTAAGTACTTAAATTAAATCCTATTACCAAATATTATATTTTTCTCAATTATGTTTTGCAAAAGGAATGCTTTGAAATAATTTTAGTAAATTTTAAAGCCTAAAAATTATGGATAACTGGGATATTTCCTACCGAGAAGACTAATATACTGCGAAATGTACCATGTGCTTTAATTTACATTTTCACTATTTTCAAAAGTTTTTAATTTGCCCGCTACACTCATAATAATCCATGCATAAAAATACGAAATTATTGTCAAAACTACAAAAAATTTCGTAAAATATACAAATTTTCGTTTATTTTACAAAAAGTTTGGTTATTTTGACATTTTTTTTGTAATTTTACACATGAATTATAATCCGTGTAGGATAGATTTTTTTTTTTTAAAATAAAATATACATTTTATTAATGTACTGCTATTTATTTACACCCATTTGTTAACATGTACATTAAGGTTGTTCGGTCGCCATACAAAAAAAAAAGTTGTGACAGTCACCCCCTAGGATTTAAGATAATTTAAAGACGATCCCAAAAAATTTTTTTTTTAATTTTTGCCACGCCCCTAGATACCGCCCTTTTGGTTTTTTATGTATTGTGTCTTCGTTTGAATTCCGATTGTAACGTTTGGTATGTCATTGCTCATGGATTGATCAGGTCTACATTTTCATAGATAATCATTTTTGACTCCTACGTCAAATTCTAGTTGTGAATTGCAATATCTCGATTCCTACCCACCCTAACGCCAATTTTTTTTTAATAGTAAAAAAGCGATTTAGATTTCATGTATCTTTTGATTTCAAAGTACACACTTTTAATCATATTCAAAAAAGTTAGAAGGTTTTAAAAAATTAAAAATTATGTAGTCAAAAAATAAAAAAGTAATAAATTAAAAAAAAAAAATTTAAGATGATTGTATATCACACGATACATCTCTTCTCATTAAATTTGAACGCTGAAGATAAAAATGTGAAAAAGTTAAATCGCCTTGACAGTTTTTCAGACATGGCAACTCTGATTTTGCAAATTTTGCGATTTCCACCTTGCTTTTTCTTTAAGATTTTAAATGTCTTATATACTTATTTTTATTGAGTTGGTAACATAAGAACTAAACAATGCATCTTTACGAACATAAATTCTGGCGAGAATTAAGGATACTATACTGTTCGCGGCTTCTGATTTTAGAAAATATATAGCCCATGCGCCTTTCATCCGTTACCTTATTTGCAGATTCACTAACAACACGCACAAACCGTTCAGTGTTTTGAGAGTGGCACAGAAATTCTAAAAAGAAAATATTTTTTTTTATTTTTTAAGTTAGTTTGTTTTAAATTATATCTACCTGGTATATTAATTATTTCATAAGATGAGTTTTGGTACTGTATTAGTTGCTCATCCGAAAAAAAATTTAGACATGGTGGCTCAGTTATTTGCAGATTGTCCCACTTTATCATTTCTGTATAATCTTTGCAATTAAAATTTATTTCTCCTTTTGGAGTGCGGAACTCTCGAACCCTTACGGGTGAATCATCTCTAGCAATTCGTATTAATTCATAACCCTGAAATCGTACTGTTGGATCCGGATCTGTGATCATTGCCAGTAGAATATTTTCGGGATGTAAGTAGTAACTATTGTGTTCAATTGTCGGACGTATTATCTCTTGAATATTTAATGGCAATTGTCAAATCCAAAGTAAATACTTAAACATATGGCGGCTTCCGTGTATGGAATGCGGTTGGCTCTTCACAAGAAACCAGAAAGGTGTATAAACTTTAACGACGAACGTCACTAACTTTCGTAAACTGTCTGAAGGCCGACTCTTGGACACATAAAGCCTAAGTAACCGAGATGCTGTTGTTAACCACCGCGCTGTACTTACAGGGCCGGGATTTTGGGAAGCTAGTCCACTATCGCAGGAACCGTTGTTTATGGCTACAACCATACGAAAGAGGTAGAGCTGGTCGTCACGGATGTTCCAATCGGCCACATTGTTTGGCATATCTCCCATAGAAATTGGCTCAAAACCACTAACGACCTGTAAAGAAGTTCTTAATTTTTTTAATGATATATTTTGTAGGGTGGAGTGAAAAAAAAATGTTGTTTTTTTCCTTCGCCTGGGCGGAGCAAACCTACAGGATATCGGTTGCATTCCAGCAGTTCAGTTCCAAATTGGCTAGTCCAAATTCCTGTACCAGTTTGCTTTCCTATTAAATTGGTCAACAAGCTTTTGAGTGGCAGCTCATTGAAGTGAAATAGGCAGACGTTCCATTGTAATGGTCGTTGCAGGTATCTTTCCATGCACGCGTTTACTCCTGTTTTGTAACCTGTGTTTACAGCCGTTCCATCGCAATTTAATGCAACTAAATAATTCAGCGAATAGCCTTCTGAATTCAAAAAGTTTACGATAGCCTTTTGTATATCTAACCCTGTACCTGATGCTGGAGTAGTAAATCCGACGAATTTGGATTCTGGTTCTTTCACAATTGTAATATGTTCTTAAGTTGTTCTGTAGAGACGTGCTTGATGAGATGTCTGTTTTTTTAACGTTTTATCTTTTTTTCCATCATAAGAGATACATTTTAATACAGCATCACTGGTAGATGCGGTTTTTGCCTCTTCTCTAAATTTAGCTCGCTCTCTCCGAATTTTGTTTTTGTCAATAATAAGGTCATCCAGGTATTTTAATACCCTCTCACTTATGTCTCCGTAATCATTGTTTGCTTTTGTAGCAATTGAAATTTTCAAATCCTTTATTAGTGTTGTTGCAAGTAATGATCCATAACGATCGGACGTTCCAGTACGATCCAATGCTAAAGCATAATTTTGCAGGCATATATCCGAAACTTTCAGCTGCCGATCGTTTGGAGAAATGTCATTATTTTCATCATCAAAACCATTTTCTTCGCTTGAAGAAGGTGCGTATGAAAATGTAAACGAAGACTCATCTTCGGCAGTACTTGAAACTTGGTCGACCATGTCAATGTCTATATTATCAAATATTGTACTATTAAAGGTCAAAAGTCTTGGGCCACTCTGGTCAATAAAGAAGTTTATTTGGTCTGTAGGGATCTTATTAGCTTCGGGGCAACTACATTCTAAATTATCGATAATGTT
Organism: Delia radicum; assembly: GCA_021234595.1. Lineage (NCBI taxonomy): Eukaryota > Metazoa > Arthropoda > Insecta > Diptera > Anthomyiidae > Delia > Delia radicum. The sequence continues at coordinate 302,870,137 of CM037851.1, read as the reverse complement.
GCACTTGCATTTGGCAATTCGGAATAACTTATTCCAATCATCCTTCACATATTTACATGGTTTTTTTATGATTTTATAGTATAACTCTATAAGGCTTACCAATGATTTTCTTATTGTTGTTTTACTTACAATTGGAATGTTTGAACGTTTCCATAACTCACAAAGCATCTTTATTACCACTTGTATGTAACGCGATAAACATTCATTTTTTAAATGAAAGAAATATTCAATAACGTTGCGATTTGTTGGTAATTTTTTTTTGTTTGTTTTTAAATGTAAGAAATATTCAATAACGTTGCGATTTGTTGGTAATTTTTTTTTTTTCAATTTCACACGGTTTAAAATGCATATTGTTTAGATTTTTAAGTGTTTTCCTTTTTTATATTTAAGATTTTTATAAAATTTCTTTATATAGACACGATGACGAATCGTATAAACTTATTATTTATTCACTTTTTTCAACAAATAACCGAGAAACGATTTAATGAAAGAAATTTTCATTAAAGATGACATTTAAAACAAAACACACTTCAGATAAATTTTAAAAACAAATGAGACCAAATAATAGAAAAACGTTATTTTCGCAAAAACTGAGCCGCCATGTCTCAAAAACCGTTATATTAAATATTTTTTCACATATTCGCCTAAATCATATCACATTTAACAAGAAAAGATGTAATGTGAGACAAATATCACATTTAACAAGAAAAGATGTAATGTGAGAAAAATAATCACAATAAAATTTCTTTATACATTTAATTTTTTTTTTGGATTTTTTGTCTTCATTTTTTTGATTTTTAAATCTTTGTAACTCGTTTGTTTGTGGTCAAAAGTGTGCATTTTAAGTGTCAAAGTTACAGAAAATTAAAATGTCTTTCTTTACTGTGTAAAAAAATTTGGCGTTAGGGTGGGTAGAAATCGAGAAATTGAAAGTCACAAATTAAATTTGACGTCAGAGTCAAAAGTGATCAACTAAAAAAATGTAGGACTGATCAAATCATGAACAACGATATGCTAAACGTTACAATCGGACTTCAAATGAAGCCACAGTATGTAAAAAAACAAAAGGGCGGTATCCAGGGGCGTGGCAAAAAAATAAAAAAAAATTTTTTGGAATCGCCTTGAGTTTATCTTTAATCCTAGGGGGTGACTGGGTCAACTTTTTTTTCGAACCACCCTAATGTACATTTATACACTGTATCTTTCCATTTTCAAATCCTTATATTATCCTTATCTTGTTCATCCGCAATACATTTATTTAAACAATAACATACATATAGATGAGTGTGTGTGTGTGTGTGCGATATCTCACACAAACACTTACACAATAATACACCAATACAAAAGTGAATTAAACCCAACAAGAGAGTAAACAATAATTTTTTTGTTTATTATTTAAAAAAAAAAAAAAAAAACAACGTTTGAAATATTTCTTTTTTTAAACATTTACAGTTTTACATACAAATTTACAGTAAATAAACAACAACAACAACAATATTATTATTAATAATAAATAATTAAACAAGACTATATAAACAACAACAACAATTCAAACACATACAAAATCAACAAACATTTTTACATAAATAAATTTAAAAAAAAAAAATTCACACTCACAAATGAACTGACTACATAAATAAATTAAATAGTTAAACAATAAAAAAAAAAAATTAAAAACATACAAAATTTAGTTAAAATTAATGCAAAACAACCAACAACCGCAACAACATTATTAACATGTGAACGAATTAACGAATTTTCAATAGGTTTATTAATTAATTAATGTACGATACAAATTAACAAAAAAAAAAAAAAAAAAAACAGATTTCGAAAATGAATAATTAACTAATTATGTGGCAATCCATATAACATTAAAATAATTATACTTAGTAAAGAACATTTATAATCTAACTGACTTATAAACGGACTAAATTTCTTTGTGTTTTTTTTTTTTTAAATTTCTAATTTGTTCAATCAATACAATTTCCATAATAACAAAAGCTCTTTTTTTTCTTAAATTTACTCCAGATATAAAAAGCTGAATTTACAATTAATACTTATAATAAATTTAGATAAATTATAATAATATAACAACCAATAAAATAACAATTATTATTATTAAAAAAAAAAAACATATTAATAATAACTAATGCGTTGGGTTTTTTCAAAACTATATTTGTTTTTATATATATAAATTTTTTTTTTTTTTTTTTTGTAATACCCCTATATTTACCCTATCCAAGTATATACTATTCAATATATTATACCCCTAACACAATTTTATTTCTTTTTTTGGTAATTTTACTATTTGTACATGTACATATTTTATAAACTTGACTATTTACGACTTTTGTATACTATTTATGCTAAATATAAAAAAAACAAAACGAATATCTTATAAATGTATATTTTTGAAACTGACTTTTCATTACTACAGACATACATACATACTTGGCAAAATGTATAATAAAATTTTATCATGGGTTGAAATAATTCAAAAAATTAATAAATTGTTAAGTAACAGTTTTATTTTCAGAATAAAGACACATGAAATATCTGCTATTTTGGATCCGTTAGTTAAAAAAAAAATACTTGGAATTTCATTCACTGAGCCCTTAAAATCTATTAAGTAAAAGTTAATCAAAGTATATGTCCAACATATCGAATTGTAAAAATTTTTTTTAGTTAGATTTTTACAGGAAGACGAAGAAAACAACATTTTTATTTTGAAAATTTTAACTTACACAATAGATATGTCAGGCTTCCGCAATTAAACAAAGTATTTTATAATGTTCAATTGCTCTATAGGAAAAACTTTTTACTTTGTGTCGTAGTGAGTTTTAAACCCACAGCCATACAATACACTCATAATAATTCATGCATAAAAATACGAAATTATTGTCAAAACTACAAAAAATTTCGTAAAATGTACAAATTTTCGTTTATTTTATAAAAAAATTTGGTTATTTTGAAATTTTTTCGTAATTTTACGCATGGATTATTATCAGTGTAGGCTATGAGAGAGTTGAGTCACGGTCGATACAGTGATGAATGTGGCCAAGTGGAGCTTTGTCAATCACAGCATTCACAATGTATTGTTTTTTTTTTCATCAGAAGAGAACAATCAATTTTTCATCTACAACGTGTCATCTTTTTAAACTTATTGTCAATTTTTTTTTGATTCGATACCAGCAACCCCAAAACTTATCAGGTGTGCAATTTTATTATATTTTTTTATTTCTTCAATTTTGGTTACCTCTGAATCCACTAAAGTGGCGTACCCTGGGGGAGGGGAATGATATCGATTTTTTTGCTTCATGAATTTATAACCTTTTGTAAGTTTTTCGTGTTGTTGCATCAACATTTTATAACTGGCAACTTTGTTTAAGCTTACCTTCCGCTATTACTATTTCAAAAATGTTTCGACGTGAATGCTAACGTTTATCTTGGTCTTATTGTATCGTTGCAAGGAAACGAAATATAAAGTGTAATTTTTCGTTAACATAAAAAAACTATTTTTGAAGTCGGATTTTTGCAAACGGTAAGAATTTTATTCACAATTTTAATAAAACTTATTGGATACAGGGAAAAAACTAATAAATTATAAAAAAAAAAAAAATTTAGTTACAAAATGTTTGCTAATGTGATACCTTGTTTTTAATAGTTTTCAAAGTTTTAGTCATTTTCAAATATTTTACGCATTACCTTACCTTTTCTTGTTAATCTTGGACAATTTTCCACCATGGTTAAAAAAAATAAATAAAAATATCGTTTACCTTACTGCATTTAAAAAAGTGTCCATTTTAAAATCAATTCATTATTCTGTTGCTATTAAATATACACTGATAATAATCCATGCGTAAAAATACAGAAAAATGTCAAAATAACCAAAAATTTTCTAAAATAAACGAGAATTGGTTCATTTTACAAAAGATTTCGTTGTTTTGACAATTTTTTTGTATTTCTAGCATGAATTATTATGAGTGTAGTAACCCTTACTGCAGCTTTACATAAAGTGTTTTAATGAACTAGACTTAAATAAATTTTAATTTAGGTGCACATTTTTGTTGATTTAACATCAATTTCTAACATTTTTATACGCTTTTAGTGAGTTTTTTGAAAATTGTTATATAACGTTTTTAAATAACTTGCCACAAGAAAATGATCTGTAGTAGGGCTGGGAAAAGAATGAGTAGTGGGTATTTGTCTGTTTTTTTTTGGGTACTAATTACCATTAACGCACAGCAAAAATAAGAGTTTAAAAGTTTAAAGAAACACAAAAAAAAATATTGAATAATTTGTAAAGAAGTTTTAATAAAAATTTTAAAAATTTGAATTTTCAATATAAGTGAAAATTTTCATAAAGTTAAGTTTTGTAACACATTAAACTGAATTTTGAATTTAAAAAACTTTAAAAGTATCGATTAGTATCGATTATCCAATATAAAAATATCGAGTAGTATCGCCTATTGAAAAGTAACCAAATTAACCAGCACTAATCTATACCAAAAAAAATGTTTTTTATATAGCCCAAAAACCAAAATTAGGGCTGCATTAGCGAACATTCCCTTAATTTTTTTTTTATGCAAATTTCAACTATTTTCTAGTTTTTTTTAATTGTAATTTCTACATTAAATTTTCTTCTACTAAACAAATAAGTATCCTGTGTCGTATGATGATTAATTTTAATTACATATAAATCATACGCTCCCGTTTCACTATCTACTAACGAGTGACATCAGTCAAATTAGTGCACGAATTTTACCTTGTAAGTTCTTTTACATACTTCAAACGAAATATTTTTTAATACAGTGAGCATTGAAAATATACTTAAATTGTGCGTATGCTGATTGTATGTACGCTGATTGATGTTTTTCTAAATTGAAGTATCTTCATAGTATTATATACTTATTTTTTATTTTTTTGTGGTAATAACTTTTTAATTCATTGAAGTATAATAAATATGTAATTTTTTTTTTTATATTACCTAGTTTTGTTATTTAAAATGTTGTTAGTGTTTAACACGGTCTACCTCAAAAGAGATATGATATTATATTTGAGATATAAATTTTTTGAGCTGGAATTTACCACGCCCACATCAATGCCGATATGCCAAACGTCGCGATCTTAAACTTAGTTTTTCGTTGGGTATAGACAAAATAAGCTAATTATAAAATTGATTTTTGTTGTGCCTTTGGTTTCGGACGGGCTATTTAGCAACTCGTGCATAATATGACATACGCTGAATAAAAACAGACAGGTTACTTGCTAATTACTTTTCGCATGCCCGGCGACATGTACCCCTTAGACCAGTGCAGTGGTACGTCTCAAAACTATTACAGTCAAACTACCCCTATTACAGAACACATTGCGCTTAATATGTGACTAGTTTTCCTTCAAAAATTGTTCTCCAGTTCAGAGATACGTACACCCACACCAGTCACGTGATAATTTGTTTCCCACTGGTTTTGTTGCATATCACAAAAATCCTAAAATGGTCATACTTTGACACTACCTTTATCTAACTTGTCCCGTAGCATATTCATTTCAGTCGGTACGGTGATAGGTTGCATTGGTCAAGTTATTCGCCACGTTACACAGTGCTTCACAGGTAGCAAATTGTCACCTCCTATGGCAAGCCCATGTTAAAAGTACCGGTCACCTTCATATAACAGAACCGAAACTAGGACAGGTTCATACACACAAAGTTCTAGTCACATGACCATACCAGTGACTGGTCCATTTCCCGTAGGGACGTTATACATCTTCGTTTCGGTATTTTAGCGTTTTTTTTTTGACTTGATTCAAGAAATTTTAAAATCAAACAGGTAAACTAGCAAAATTAAACCGGTTTTATTAGAGGAAACATTGGAAACGCGTCATTAATGAAATAGCAAATTAAAAATAATTTTGAATTTTTCAATTTAATTAATCTGTATTCCACTTTATATGATACACTACCAATATAGGGTACAATATTTTATTTTGAAATAATTTATTGACAAACAAATATTTATCAATAATATTGAACGTATATTGTTGGTCACTGTATATTTTTAAATTTCAATTAACAATAATACAAATTTTAAAGTATTTATCCATTTTACTTATATTACAGAATTGTGAAAAAGAACAAATTGTAAAATACATTCATATTTTTTTTGTTCATCGTTCCTTTTTCAAGAAGAGAAAAAAAAAATTTTTTTTTTTCATGTTAAAAACGCACCAAATTGTTTAAGATTCATTTTTCATTCTATGATCGAGAAACAAGTAGATAAAATAATCATCCCATACTCATGAGAATGAGATGCAAGGTTTATTTACAAATGAAAACAAATGGAAAAGAAACATTTTTTGTTTTATCTTTCATATGTGTGTACAAAATAAAACAGAGAGATCAAATAAATGAATGAATGTTGAGATGAAATGAAAAAGAACAGCAAATACATACTCTGGTTAAAAGTATCAATCAAAACGATTAGTTAGAGGTGTCAAACTATCAATAGTACTATCGATAGTATCGATAGTTAATTTTTTTTCAACTATCGATTGTGTTTTCCTTTACTCGATTAAAATAAAATAAAACTATTGATAGTTTATACCCGCTAGAGGTGTCAAACTATCAATAGTACTATCGATAGTATCGATAGTTAATTAATACTATTAATACTATTAATTTCGTTATTTTCTAAATTAAATAAAAAATACTATTATACAGTAAAATATCAGCCCTTTCTTTTTATAAGCGAAAAATCCCGATATTCCGGGTAATACCAAACTTCTTTCTATCGGGAAACAAAAAATCCGAGGAAAACAAAAATTTTGTTTTGGTGATATAGTGGATATAATTTCAGTTTTGTGTTTATTAAACTATGAAATAAGTTTTGTTCTGTCTAAGCATGATATATTAATTGACCTTTACACAAATTTAATTCAAACGATTAAACTTTGATAGTGTCACGATAATATCGTCGATATATCGATGGTTTTTCAATAGTATAGATTCGATACATCGATATTTTTTTTTTAACTATCAAAAACTATTGATAGTGGCACTATCGATAGTTTGACAACTCTACGATTAGTTACTTAGACCAAGATTATAAACAAAAAGTAAGAGAAAAAATAATTGAAATTTATAAAGAAAAACAAAATTATTCTCTTACAGCAATTGCTAAATAGTTAATGTTTCACAAAATACGGTTTGTAGCCAAGATAAATTTATATAAGGTAGTGCTAGTAGCCCAGCTGTTTATCTTCCTCTTACCTGGTTTTGACATTTCTTACATGATTTTGACATTTCTTTGTACTGTACGGAACAACAAAATGAATATTGCTTTTGTATTGTTTGTAGTTGTTTGTTGTAGTTGTTGTTCTAGTAACACTACCTATATAAATTTAGCGTTGTTAAAAAATTTAATGATATTCGTATTGTTAGTCCGCGAACCGATATTAAAATGGGTATTTCTGATCCAAATAAGGCTGAGAAAATAGTTGACCTGTCAATTAGAAAATCAGCTATAAAGGCAACTGTTAACACTAAAAAAAAACATTCATACTATTTATGAATATTTTATGAAAAATTTGCCAATGTACTAATTTAGCCACTTTTTCATAACATTTATGAACAGTTCATACAAAAAAAACTGGGAAAGTTTGTGTCTCGTAAATTATGACAAGGTTCTTAAAATATATGTAGAAACACTTAATATTTATAAAAAAAAGTACATACAAAATTTGCCAATGTACAAAATCCTAATATTTAAGAAAACTTGCATAAATTGCAATAATACTGGGAATTTTGTGTACCTTTTCATAAATGCTAGGGAAACTAGGAACACTTCATAAATTGTATAAACCTTTCAAAATATGAACTTTTTCATAAAAAATTATGAATTTTATTTTTTTGTGTGTTCAGAGTTTTTGGCCAGAAGAGGTAAAAAAAAGTGAATGATGAAAAACATATAAAGTGTAAAAAGTACTGAGCCGGAATTACGGGAAGAATGAGAAGGCCAAAGAACGATCCAGAAAACCGTGTTGTAATTTTAAAACAAAATATGGTTGTTGTATAATGGGTGGCGAAACCCACATCCTTGGTGACTTTTCCCAGCTTCCAGGGCAGAAATGTTATATAGCATATGCAGGAGCAAATGTGTTAGAAACAATTTTAACAAAATAAAAACAGAGTTTCCAGTTTTCATATTTAGTTTGGCAAACAATTTGCACTTGCGGCAAAAGAACTACTTATTCTATTACAATAGGCACTATAAACACCGATTTGTACATAAGAGAGGGTTTGGAAAAACAGCATGTCTTAAGGCTTGATGTTACATCTTGTTGTTACAGTAAATCAGCGGTAGAGTGGCACCAAAGGAATAATGTGGTTTTGCTACCAAGAGAGGCCAACCCACCTAACTGCCCAGAACTGAGACCAATTGACAGATATTGGGGTGCGGTGAAAATACTTGGGATGAACACAAAGCAATTCGCCAAAGATGATAAAAGTAAGAGGTATTTAACAGCAATATGGTCACTGAAGAAACCATAATATCCATAGTGGCTAGAATTTCAGAAAAATTTAAAATATGTACAAAAAAAACAAATAACTTTTTAACGTTGTTTAAATTATATCAATTTATATCAAATACCTTTTAATAAACCGTTATATCTATTATAATTTATTGATTAGATCAAAAGTTACATTGATATATGCGCGCACTAGTTTGACCGATCTCACTCCCTAATATCTTTTAGCAGTTCCTAACTTTAGTTTCTGTCAGAAAGTATCTGAATATCATAAAATATTTCAACAGGATAAAATTTTATTATACCTTAAAGAAATTTATGTAATATTTTTCTCCCTTAAGATTAAATTACATACATTTTTCTTTTTTTTTTTTGTATACAAAACGCTTTTTTATATAAAAAAATTTAACAAAACTCCAAAAAAATATTTATATATAAATATATATACAAACAATTATATAAATATTAATAAAAACCTAAACAGTATTCTATTGAAATTTACATTAAACCCTACAATACTTATGCATAATGATAAAAAAAAAACAAAAACAAAATAACAATCTACAAATTCAAGCTAAATCATTAAATTTTCAAATTTAATGATTAAAACAATAAAAGGTTGATTAATTGCATTTAATTAAAATAAATAATAAACTATCATTGAAAACATTAATGCTGGAAAATATACTGAACTATACAATATACTAGACATTACTATACCATACAGACAACAATTTAAAAAAACAACACACATACATACAAGCATATTTAGCTAGTTAAATTAAAGGCATTTCCTTTTTATAATTATTTGTATTATAATTTTGTCTTAAAATGCACTGTAACAAAAAAAAAATAATAATAAATATTTAAATCACACCAGAACTAAGAGAACCCTAAAAACACTACGACCAATATTATATTCTAAACAAAAACCAAAGTAATTATATATGTATATCTAAACAAAATAATCGTATATAAATATTTTCCGAAAATCTATCTCTTATCATTCAATTCCAAAAAAAATAAAAAAATAATATTCATCAAACGGTCTGCACATCCTACATACAACTAAAATTTTGATAATGCTTACAAAAATCCACATCCAAAAAAACCATGTAAATTGTAGTAACCAAAAACATGGTTCTTGTATATCCTTTAAATATCCTTTATTTAATATATGAAGTTAAATTAAGAATTTATCATTTGTAAAATGCAGTTAATTTTTAAAATTTTAAAATCTTCGGATCTGAATGCTTTTATGGACACATTTTTGTTTGTAGGGACATTTATGCAATATGTTTGGCATTAAAAATTAACAACGCTTAAGATTTTATTATTTCAGTTTATATATACAAAAAAAAATAAAATAAAATAATTGAAAAGAATAAGTTAGATATAATTTTTATTAAAAATAAAAATTATGTTTTTTCGACCTTTAATTGTACAATGAAAATGAAAATTATTTCTCTATATTTCTTCATTAGAATATTGTCCTAACAAATAATCTATAGAGTTTTTGTTTTCAAATTTATTTATTGACCACTTTCAGAAATGTGTTGATAGATGTATTTCGGGAATTTTCTAGGTCCCCGTCATCAGACCACATTTTGAAAGAAGTGACAATCGCATGCAAAACATCAAACATTCATATAACCTTGTTTTCCCACCAAATGAGAACTAATATATGAGCTTGAAGTTAAAGATTATCAACATTGATCAAAAATAAAATGAAAACTTGTTCGTTATGTGCAAGCTCTATCTTTGGTGGATATACAATACACGCTTTTTGTTTATATTATGAAAGTGGTCAATTAATAAATTTTAAAATAAAAACTCTACAGATTTTTTGTTAGGACAATATCCTAAAAAAAATATGTAAAGTACTAAAGTACTCGAACTTGAATAATTTTCATTTTCATTGAAAAGAATACTTCAAGAGTTTAACACCTTTTAGTGATTATTTATCTACTAAAGTTAGCAGATTAAATTTTTATTTTAAAATTTAGCTCAATTATAACTAATATTTTCTTTTGCCGTTCTAATCTAATTAGTAAAAAAAAAAGATCAAATTTATACATTTTGCTATCTTAATCGTATACTGCGAGTACTTCTACTAATATTAAAATTGTTTTTTTTTTGTACTAAATGACTTTAACTTTAATAATTAACGCAGACCCAATTTAAAGTATATGAATCGATTTGGCAATGCCCGTCCGAAGGTCCATGAATACTTGTAATCTACTACAGTACCCAGTTCTATAGATAATTGTTCAGACAATACAAATAAAAGCTTGCATTGGCCCAAGGATAATCGTTGTTAAAAAAAATTGCATTTGGTCCATGTTTAGACCTAGTAACCATAGGTGGGTTCTAGATGTATTAACGGTTTTACTAGCTGGTAACCATTTCATTATAAACCCTTGTTTAAAGGCAAAACAGGAAGCCTTGGGTACTCATCTGAGAAAAATATTTTTTTTTTGTTTCACTCACGAATAAAAGCTTTAGCCCCTAACGTCGGATTTTAACATTTTTTGTTTGCATTAAAATGGTACGAGGGTAAACTCAACAATTGAAAAAACAACCAAAAAGTCATAGTTTTTTATTTATCAAAATAAACACTAGGCAAAAATTTAAAAATGCCTCTAAGTAAGGGACTTAATTTTTTAGTCCTATACAAAACAAAAAAAAAAAACGATTAAAAATCGGTCAAGCCGTTAAGGCTGCACAGTGGCACCCGATTTTCAATATCTTGTCTTGAAAACAAACCATTAAAACTAAATATTACTCGTGTAAAATATAAGGCAACGAGTTTGTTAAACAATCTGTAACTTTTTTATTTCTGCGATTTTTTCTCCAGGATATTGACAGCATGTAAAAAAGTTCCAACTATTTAAATATCAAAAAAAAAAAAATCTAAAGTTAGTAAACCCCTATAAGCTTAAATGTTATTTAGCAATTCACCCAGTAAAAAAATTTCGTGTTTTTAAACGCAGGATAAAAGAAATGCGCTGATATAAGGGCTTACTATAACATTATACTGAGAAGCAGCAAAAGAAACGAATATTTTTCGTATGAAAATAAATCAAAAAATTTTAAGCAGCTTACTCTATTCCCTTACACTGATACAGGTTGTAATGCAGAAAGTTTCTTATCGTGGATTATAAACGATCTGTACCAGTTTTCCCGAATGATTTCCGATTCTGTTTGGTGTTTTCGAGTATGTTATAAAAAATAAATAATTATAAAAAATAATTTATTTGTTTCTGAAGAGCTAGCACGTGATGCGGTATTAATATGTCTAAAATTTTAACAACAACAATTCAATATCTGTAGAATTTTATGTAAAATACATTTTATAATATTCGTTTTATTACTTTTAATTGTAATAATGTAGACATGAAATATGATTTTACTGAAAGCCATGAACTCACAGCATTTTATAACCGCTAAAACCCGCGCTTATTTTGTCCAAAAGTAATGCTTCCAAGTGGGAATTCGCCATATCAAAATTATAGCATATGTAAGCAGATTTGTAAGGGATTTCTTTTTGTGTACTCCCTTACAAACCTGCTTGCAGGTAAGCAGCGCTTTTTACTGGATACACAACACAATTAATAAAAAAATTTAGAAATATCTTCAAATTTAAAGAATATTGGACCATTTTTCGACCTAATCCACATATAAACCACTATACCGATATATATTTAAATACAGTTTTTTTTATTTTCAATTTCATTTCATTTAGATTTTTATTTTCTGCTTCGTTACTTTTTCGGCCATTTAATAAGCGACATTTACCTTCCCAGCACTAAATCCGATTTCGAGAATATAACTTAAATCGTACTATAGTGTAGGGTATTTCACTGCCAGGATTGACCAACAATAATTCTTTTTTACAGTTATATTAGTTTTTTGTTTTTATATACATCGAGATTATTTTTATGTTATTTTAAATTCAGTCTCCGTATATTTACAAATATAAAGCAAATCAAACATATTAGCTAGGTTGATACTAGTATTACGATCTGGCTAAAGATCTCATCAGAACCCGAATTTTACGAAAAGCTAGAGCCTCCATAATAGGCAGAACTTTAACAAAAAACACCTATTAGCCAGATCGAAATACTAGTATCAACCTAGCTAATATGTTTGATTTGCTTTATTTTTGTAAATATAAGGAGGTTGAAAGCTCGTTATAAATTTAAAATAATTCTTTTATTTGTTTGTTTTTAAGAGAAACAGAACTAAGGATATTGTTTCTTTTAATGCGTTGCTTTCCGTGGAAGAGAGACATGAAAGATGAAAGGTTGAAGATTGAAGAGAGATGAAAGATGAAAGGCGAAGGGTTTCAAACATAGCAACACTGTAATTGCACGAAGCAATAAATCTGAAAATAGTTGCTAATCTTCTTTTGCTGGATATTTGACAAATTTGTTGAAGCTTTATTGTAAATAGGCCCTGTTATGTTATGTTATTTTAATTCGGTGTGGTTCATCACTATGCGAACACCGAATAAAATAAAATATTGTATGCAAAAACAATTCTGATATTAAATTAATTTCATAATTCCATAAGTTTACTAAAACCCACACACAGAGAAATAAAGTGCCAACCGAATTGAAATGTGTATTTTAATGGCAACAACTTATGAATTCAGTTAGCACAACGATATTTATTTATTTATTTATTTATTTATTTATTTATTTAATGTCTATAGAACATAGTTCCTTACAGACTAAGAATATCTTAATTTTAATTAAATTAATTTAAAAAAATTAAATAATTATTTAATTATTAAAATAACTACTATAATTTTACAGAATTAAATAGCAAAAAATTTTTAAAATTGGATTTTGATGTATTAAATTCTACAATTTGATTTACATTTAATAAATTGAATTCTCTAATTGTCCTAATTAGAGGACTATTCAAGATATAATTAGAACGATGACAAATTTCAAAAAACAAATCATTGTGACGAAGATGTCTACTGGGTACATTGAACGGAATTTTCTCCAAGAGACTGGAGCAATCAATACTACCATTTATTAAATCAAATAAGAATAGCATTGAACGTTTCTAAACCAAGATGCATGCAACGGACTTCATATGTAGGAACTGGATAAACAAAATTCAAATGCGGTAATGCAAATTTAATAAATTTTTTCTGTATTTTTTCAATACGTTTAATATGAATATCTGCATGAGGGCTCCAAATTATTGCACCATATTCTAATTTAGACCTGACATAAGAAGTATTTACATTAGATTTCAGAATCATTTGGGTGTGGCAGCTAAAATTATGTTAAATTAACCGATGTTTGTTGTCAAAATGAATGTTCAATTATACCAGCCGTCTGCAATTCGTAAAGACCACAAAGACTCATAAAAGAACCCTAAAACCTTCCTAAATCATAGCCATATGAGAATGTTTGTCCTTTCCGATGAAGCCTCTTTCTCAGCGTTCTTTTGTGACTCATGAAAGACTCCAAAATATGTTGGAAAATTGCGGTAATTCGAATTAACTATGTTTTCATTGCGGTAATTCGAATTAACTATGTTTATGTTCTTTTTAGGTAAGGTTAGGTCGAATGTTTCCCTAATCCGACTCAAGTCCCTGAGGACTTACACTTAAGCCAGAATGTCGGCTTGTTGTGCGCTCTATTATCATGTTAATTTTAATCAGAATAGTCATTCTTTAGTCATTAATGATTTATAATTTGTCTTACAAATGATAAATTTTTAATTTTAAAATTTTATAGATTCCGATTTTTATTTTTTTTTTTTTTTTAAATATCCATGTGTATAAACTAGAATCCCTCCTTTATAATAAAATAAAAACTATCCGAATACAAGAAAAACATATTGCAAATAATAAAAATTAAAGCTATAAATTATATCATAAAACCAACACTATTACTTTATTAGTATCCTTCAGAACATTATAAAACAATTAGAAAATTTCTTTGATCAAAATATTCAAGGTACATACAAAACATATAGAACCAACAGTACAAGTTAATTATTTTCCAAAAAAATTAAACAAAATCATATTAAATTTCATACTATACATTCATACGATGAATGTATATTTTCATAAACTTATGCATATATTCATATATTGATTTTAATTAGTAACAAATATATTGATTCAATGATAATTTACTATAGAGAAAAAAAAAAAACTAAATATGTTGTTAACATTTTAATTGTTATTAAATTGTTATGTCTGTGTTTGTTTTTTTTTTACAAAATATAATCATTTTAACTATTGAACAACTCATACACATCTGAGTCATTCCATGTCTAATCGTACGATTTTTTACATCACAATTTTTGTTGGCTTTGAAATTTGGCAGACGTATTCTTATTTCAAAAACATTTGACCCGTATGTTTGGGAAAAATTTTTTTTTTTAAATAAATAATTTGTGTTTCAAAATTCAAAAAAAAAAATGAAAAATGTACCGACACGTCGATATTTAAGTTGACGTATATTAAAAACTACACTTAGAATAATATGTAGGTAAAGACCACTACAAATGTAGTTAAAAACAAATGAAATTTCACTAAAAGAAATTACGACTTACATTTCAGTAAGTTCAACTAACATTGTCCTTTGTTTTTTAATGTTCAAAAAATGAATAACAATTGTAGTAAAAATTAACCACTTGTTAGTAAAAAATAAGCAAACAGTTTTTTATTTTATTTTCTTAAATACCAAAAAACTACGGTAAAAAAATTAATTTAAAATCATAAAACAGTCATTTGATGTGGTTTGTTTTTTTAAATGAACTACAAGGCTAGTAAAAAATTTTATTTGTTCTACAAATGACTGACATTTACATTAAAAATAAAGAAACTGTATTACAACCCAAACAACTACATATTTTTAAAGCAGAAGTTCCCTGGATGAAGTACATATATTTGAATGGTTGATGGCATATTTCAATTATCCTGTACTCTAGTATTTAAAATGTTTTTAAATGTATATGTTGTCGGTTTTAGAACAAGAATACGTCTCCCAAATTTTAAATAAAAAAAATTGTGATGAAAAAAAAAATTCGGTTTGACATGAAATGGCTCATCTACATATTTTCAATAACTATTAGGGTGATACTTAAGTTCATATTAAGATTATCGAGACATGATTAAATGGAATATTTTGAAAATTCTGAATGTTATTCATTTTATAATATAAAATTCCTTCAAACATTTTATATTATTTCCTATAATTTGTGGCAAATTTCATTTCTTCTCTTAAATCTCTTCGAAAATCTAAATGCATTAATATAAGTCTTACCCTAATACGCATACAATTATACTAGAATTTTATATTGTTTAATTTTAAATAAAACGTGTAATTTTTATTTAAGTATTTATGTTCAAAAAAATTGTTTAAAGTAAACGAAAAAAAAAATATGAAAAAAAAAATTGTTAAAAACTGTACTAAGAGTAGGCTGTAGTTCCCAAACCAAAGAGTAAAACAAAACCTAAGCAAATAAAAAAAAAAAATTATATAAAATTAGTTTAGATACAAATTAATCATAAACTTATTTTGTATTTATGTAGGTGTCCTTATGAAAAAAGAAAAAACTATAAAATAATAAAAAAATAAAAAATAATCATTTTAATGATGATGACGACGATGATTATGATTTATTATATGTCATGTCAATTGTGTATTGGAATCATATTATTATTGCCATTACTTACTTTAATTATATTAAAACTAGTTGCTAAGTACATTTAACTACATTAATACTAATACACTACCATGCATAGGAAACATACATACAAACCTACCACTTATGTATTTAATTTTAATTTATATACTTAATTTGCCTTTTTGTTTAATAATGATAGAAAACAAAATAAAAAAATATTGGGTTTTTAAGCTTTAATCGTTGAACGATTCAACAAAATATTTTTATAAACTAATTGTCAAGAATTAATATCATTATTAACAAAACCTTAATTCGACATGAGCATTATTAATTCAATTTCTCTATAGGAAAATACTTTAATTTTCAAAAATATGCAGTTCCGTAAATATCAACAGTATTTTTAAAAATTATTCGTCATAAGCTATTTAAAAAAAAAAAAAAAAATTTAATAATAAATAAATCGTTTTGATGTTAGAAAAATAAATCAATTCCCGAGTAAAAACATTTATATATTGTCTTAAGTTTTTTATCTTGCAATATATTATAATATGATATTATATATGCTGTCATGTATAGTCATATATTATTATATGTATCTTATATGGTAACATATCTAATGATATATTATTATATATTGACATTTATAAAATTAGATATTAAACATATATGCTATACATAATAAGATATAGTAGATCTATAGTTATGTATAATAAATAAAACATTATCATATATAACATAATATGTAATCATACATGATGCAATATAAACTATATAATTTCAGATATAATACAGTCTTATAAAAAATAATTTTTGTGTGTTATAAGATATGCTTATATATGGTGCCATATGTATAATTCTAACTTAAGACATAACTATCTATGATATCAAACGATATAATATATAATTATGTATGATATCTTATATGACTGAATGTTATCAATATAGTTTGAGATATGATTATATATTGTCCAACTTCATTGATACTTTCCATAGACATACGATATAATTATGTATTGTTATATATAACCCTATACGTAATTATATATGTGTCTAATGACTAATTCTTGTTTTAATTGTATTCAAAATTATATATTTCATGTGATTTAAGTAAATCCAATTAAATCTCGAAATATCTTATTCGATCCACCAAATATTAGTTATTTATTTGGAACCAACTATATCTAAATATATCATATGTGATATTTTACGATCTATCAGGATCTTAAATTACATATTTTGGATCCCCCATTTTTGAGATCAATTTTAATCTAATTTATATAACTGGATATTACTGGATACCCCAATTTTGAAATTTACTTGGTTAAGTCTAAATATCGATCTATATCATATAAGGTATAATTTTATATTTGAGATATAGTTTTTTTGTTAACGGGTTCTTCAAGTTTTGTTAGCGACTTACGTTGGGCGCCATAACATTGTATAAACAAATATGTTAAAATTTGTAGGATTTCAACGATTGAAAGTTTACACTTTAAAAATTTTAACCAACAGGTTAAATACCAACTGATTGCATTATCCTCTTCAAATTTGCCACAAAATTTGTTTTGTTCGAAAGAATTCAATAGAATTTTTTTCGTAGATTGAATAAAGAATTTCCTTATATACAAGAAATTCTATTAATATCTTCAGATTTTTCAAACTTTATTTTTAAGATTAATTATCAAGTCTTCAACTTA
Organism: Delia radicum; assembly: GCA_021234595.1. Lineage (NCBI taxonomy): Eukaryota > Metazoa > Arthropoda > Insecta > Diptera > Anthomyiidae > Delia > Delia radicum. Next base: position 302,852,249 of record CM037851.1, on the reverse strand, counting down.
TAATTTGCTTAATTATACAAAGAATTTCATAAATATTGAATTTAATGAAACCTATATCATAGGTTCTATGAAAAGTTTTAATTTTTGAGTTTCAGCTACAGTTTTCATAAAAGTTGGCAAGAAGTTCATTAGCTAAGTGAAGATAATTCTCTCAGTGTAAGGGTAGCACATACAGCAAATTTTTTTCTTATATCGCGAATATCTCACAATCTCTAGCAGCTGAAAGTTTTCTGAGACCAGATTCGTAACAAGTATATTATGAATATACGAAACAACACTTAGTAATTATAAAATCAAAAAAGTACTGTATATAGCACATTTCTATTCAAAAATAAACATTATTGCAGATAGCACAATCTAATTTAGCAAAAACAGTGCTAGAATAATCTTTAGATGACAGCTACTTCAGTGAATTTTTTGGCATCAAACCCTAATTTTCTTAAAAAATGTAGATAACTTCGTTTGTCTTATAGACAACTATATATTTAACTTTTTAAAAATTTTCAAAACTGTAATTTTTTCATCACGACATAGCAATGCCAAATGGATTATGATTGAGAAATATTGTGGAGTTACGATAGCTAAAAGGATTGCATTTGAGAATTGGTATTGCTATAGTATTCAAGTTGAAGCCAAAATTCTTAAAATTTTGAGATGACAAGGTAAAACACTTTAATTATTTATGTATTTTAAAAATCATTTTAATGCGTTCGATTAATAGAATAATTTTTAAAAAGTAATCGTTTGATCATTCGATCAAAAATTATTTGATATTTTATTCGAACAAAATAAAAAACCCGAATAAATGACAACCCTAATTATGACCGATTTGTAGGTCCTAAACAAAAACGAAAATTTTCAAAAATGTTTTTTTACAAATTTTTGTGTGTTTTCCTTGAAGTTCCTCTACAACTGTAAAATATCTTTTAACCAGGGTTGCCAAATGACAATCTCCTAGCAAAGGTCTTTATTTTATTCAGAATTATTTTCGCATAAATAGTTCGATAAAAAATTTTAAAAAGTTCTATAATGTATCAGCAAAATAAGAGCTGAGGAAGAAGTAGTAAAAACACCACATCTACTATTCCGGATGTGGTGCAAATTTAGGTGAATCATTAATGATTTTAACATTGTCGTTTCAGTGGGCGGATGGAGTGAATATATTACTTCCTTAATAGCATTTTAAACACTGCATGCATGCTATTTTTCAATAGTTCATGGAAGGTCTTTTTTAAATATATATTAACATATTTATTTAATAAAAATGTGCAGCACACTTTAGGGATGTATGTTTCTTTAAATATTAAAAAAAACAAATCTTTTGCTGCCAGCGAGTATTGAACACACGAATCTGAGTTACGATCTGCTGTATTAAAGTAGAACAATTGAAGAAAAATTGTAGAACAATTGTTTGAAAGAAAAAATTTAAAAAATATAAAAATTTTAATAACTGTAACCGGAGAATATTATTGGAACAACAATCATAAAATTGTTCAATATACTAATTTAACTTTTCTTCACAAAGTTAACGAATATTTTCTTCAGTTGAGAAAAAAAAATTTTACTTTTTATTAATCTTTTTTTTTGTGAATATAATTTTTAAAAATAACTGTCTACATTTTAAATACTGCATAGATTTGAAAATATATTAAACCATATATAACAAAAGCATTAGATAATTTTTAATAAAAATTATAATTTCCAAAAAAAAAAATCCTCTTAACTTTAGGTGGACTAACTGCATACATTCAAAAGAACATTAAACAATACTTAATCATACATTTATAAATAACATTTTTAGATGCATAGCATTCTCATTAAGTTTGCAACAGATACAAATAGATTTTAAAAATGTATTATTATGTATGAATAATAAAATGTGCTTCTTTCTACTACTAAACATAAATTCATCATGCATATTTTTATGTTTTTAATAGATTTAAACTGAAATGGATAAAAAGAAGCAAACTAGTGGCGGTGGATTATTTGCTTTCAAAAAAAAAAAAAAAAATCAAAAATAAATTAAAACAAATCTTTATTGGCGTCTTATTGAAATTTCATGTGTGTGTGTGTGTGTCTTAACTGCGATGATTGCTTCAGAATTTTAGCATATTCAATATTTTTTGAAATTAATTTAAGATTGTTAAATTTTTTATAATTTAAATTATTTGCTACTATTTCGTATCATATAAATGTTCTGAGCTTGCTTAGTTATTATACATTATTATAACTATTATTATAAAAATAATAATTAAATAAAATTAAAAAAAAAAAACAAATATTATTATATCATTGTGTCATATCGTAATTCTACAAACATTATAACAAAATTAGAAAATTTTCAAAACAAAACCAAAAAAAAAAAAATAATATGAAAGGAAATCGAAAGTTTCACCTAAAATTCTATAATAATAAAACTATAAAATTATACATAATGGAAAACGCAGTGAAAACTTAACCAAAAAGAAGAGAAGGTAGAAAATTAAAATAATTTGAAAAGTAAAAAAGAAAAATGTATTTTAATTAAGCGACAAATATTAAGCACAATGTAGCACAGTGTAAAATTTGAATTTATTTTCGTAGATTTCAAAATATTTCTTTTTGAACATTTTGTTATTAATAAGAGTGGCGGGAGGGGGTGGTTTTAAGTGACAAAATTCTAAATATATAATTTTTTTTAATTTGAAAAATTCAACGTTAAGGAAATTTTTCAGAATTTGTAAAGGTTTTTCAGAAGGGGGTTTTTGTGCTTTAAATTTGTATATGGCTTATAATAATAAAAATATTCTAAAAAGGTTCCCAGTATAGGAACGGTAATGTCATGACGTTTATTTTCTCACTACCAGTAATGACACCAGCTTACAATCTGCATTACTTTAACAAATAATAAGGACTTGCTTAAAACTAGTTAAATTTTTCCATTATTTTAATAATAAAAAAATAGTGCGTTGACTCATTTTTATTTAATGATGTCAAATTTTATTGAAAATCTATTTTTAGACTTATTATTTTTTCAACTCTAGTAAGTATGTTTATAACTAGTTAATTTTAATTTTTTGTAAGTTGGAAAGTAATAACGTGTTGTGCAAGTAAGTCATTTATGTTTTCATCTATCAAGTAAAACATGTCCAAATAGATTAGATGTTAGAGCTACTAAACAATGACTAGCAATCAGGAGTCTACGGTTCGAGTCCCGTACATTTTATTAAAAAAAATTTTTTTGTTGAAAATTTAGTTTTTTTGAAAACTGATTTTTAGATTTATTATGTTTGTCCATAATAGTAAGCATTTTGTTAACCACATACTTTTTGTAAGGTGTTTAGTAATAATATGTAATTATTTTGCGCTACATCCCTTTATAAAAGTAATGAGTTTTATAATGACAATTGTAACTACTTGCCATTACCAAATATGTACTTTAGAGTGGCTCAAAAAAAAAGTTTGCGATGCATCCCACTGTAAATAATATTCCTAAAATATTTCGGCTTTAGCGTTAACATCACGTGAGCTAAACCGTTTTTAAAAAACCACCAAAAACATTATTTTTTAATAATTAATAAGTAGTTACAGCAACTATTGTGAAAAATTTGGGCAAATGTAAGAGAGATAAAGAATTTTATCGTTATGCATTAAAAATTTCTAAATACCAGAGATAATACGATTTGTATACAATTGTTTAATGAGCTTTGTATAAATAATTAAAGAACTCTCCAATTTTGCATTTGTTTTATTTGTAATTCATCGTCGAAAAGGTTTCGAGATCCACTAATAATTTTGGCAACTGATTAACCCTTACATGCACTGTGGTACTTATTTGTAACATACACTTTGAATGCATTAAATTCATTTTTTTTTTAAATATTACTATATTTTTATTTGCTCAATACATGATAAAACTATAACCATAACCTCACCAGGGCGAAGTTAATAGAATTTTCATTATTTTACACATCCCTGAATATCAAAGAAAAAAAAACAAAATTGTTTACAATTCAAATAAGAAAAACCACAATATTTAAATTAAAATTCAAACGATAACAAATAAATCGAAATACAAAAATACATTATTTTAGCAACAAACAATGATTTTACGCATGCAGGGATTAAAGGATTTAAGCCAACATCAGAACTTATTGGAGCTTAATTACAAAAATTATCACAAATATTAAACAAATTCATTTGATTTTAAATTAAATTTAATTTAGTTTTGTTTTTTCTTTTGAGTTGTTTGACATTTCTTATAAGTCTACCTTTAAATGATTTTGCCATGGTTTAATAAAACCTAATGGTTCACATTTAAAAAAATATATAAAATCTTTTTCAAGATTTCAGAAAAAAATAATAATCGAGGTCTTTGGTTTACGCGCTCCGTAGAAAAAAGCTAATCTATTATATATTGATTGACACCCAAGATCACGCAATTCGATTAGATTCATATTTCATTAGCAGTGCTACAATAAAACTTTAGCTGCGGTATTTATCTAGAAAATCTAATTTTTCTAGTTTCTTAGGGAATCCTGAAAACATCGTTGAACATTAAGAAACATTATTATATTAAAATTACATACGGATACCAACATTTGCTAAATATGTATTCAAAATGAAAAACGGATGAAATATGAGAAATTTTTTTAAATTTTTATAAAAATTGCTTTAAAAAAACATCAAAAAAAATTACATAAAAATCCTTTTATCTATAATGCAGAATAGTAGAATTGTTAAGAAAATTTTGTATATGATAAAATTTTACACAAAATGTGCTGTAACTAATTTTTAATTCACAGAAAATAGTGTTGTAAAGATAGTTTAGCTCACGGGATGTTATCGTTAGAGCCGAATATTTAAGGAATCATCAAAAAACATGTGTATCTTTGTTTTCAGGTGGTTGCATCTTGCATTTTTTTAAAAAGGGCTCAATACGATGCAATCTAATGTACATATATAAATCAACTAATTGGGTAATGCTTTTCTACACTGGGTTAATTCACCTAATTCAACAAAAACTATAGTCTTTTCTTAAACTCGTTCTGAGCAGGTTGCCTCGTTTTGTTACTTTTGTAAAGATGTAATACCCACAAAAACGTGATAACGCACAACTAGCAGACTTTCGGGCTTAAATGTAGGTTTTTTTTTATATATTAATTCGATTGCAAAGATAACTTTTTTGTGTTCGTTTTTTTTTATATAAATATTTTTTTGGTAAATAGATACACAAAAATTACCCTACAAGAAATGGATGACCGAAACTAACACATGCAAATCTGTCATCTTCCTCTAACTTATGAATTTATAAATTAGAGGGAGATGCAAAATGACACGTACACAAAGTTTCCATCACTTTTTTCACATTTCCCTTAAGAAAATGATAGAAACTTTGTTCTACTCATTGATGGATATTTCCATCAGCAGTGTCTGTCATTTGACCGGTCATATGACTGTCACTGTTCTTGCTGGGTACATATCTTTAAATTATAAACTTATATCCGAAGAAAAATTAAAACAGTTCGTTAAGTGGAAAATATTAATAGCAATTATACCAATGCTATATCGTATTTAGTTGTGTTGGTAAAATGTTTTTTAAATATTTATTTTTTAATTAATTTAAAAGTCATGCCATGACAATTCTTAAAAAAAAAACAGCAACAAAGTGAGCCGTAGATAAAAGTGAAATGGTAGAAGGAATACAGGATGTCAAAATAATAACAGGTTCTGTAAATTTAATTCCACAAAATTTCTATATTTCGTTTCAAAATTTATTCCTTAAATGTTATCTCCACAAAGACAAAACTCTCATCATCCTCCTCAATTTACATAAGAAGTGAACATAAAATAAATTCGAAGAATTCCGTTAACTTCAACATATGCCAGAGTGCCGTTCCCTTGAATTGTGCAAAACACAGCAGCCAGCTTTTTCACCTGTGTCCATTGTAAAACACAATATTAAATCGAAGATATTTTGTTTGCATTTGTTGTATTAATTTTTGAGATATTTTCTTAGTTTTGTATTTGTTGTAATCGTTTTATTTACATGACTCGGGGATTACTCATTATGGACCAACTTTTCCGTTTTCAGCCCAGCACGTTTAATCGGCTATATTTGTTTGCATTGAAAACGTATAACTATGTGGTTAAAAAACTCTAAAACAAATCAAAATCTTGACTGCAATCGTAAATAAAAAAGAGTAGACAATTGTTATTCAGAGTTACGAAATAATTATTTAAAAAAATATATATATTCTTTCCCTTTTTTATAAGACATTTTCCAAGAATTATTTAAAAATTTGAGACAGCCAAAAGTTTAAGAATTTTGATTTTGATATTAATACTAAAAATAAGTCCACACATAGCACAGCACACCAAATTCAAACGTTTTTGCTGTTGCTTAAAATATTTTAATGGATGTTTACTAATTCGAGGTCGTTAATTTCGAATACAGCCTCAGTAGTTTTCTAGTAGCTTTAGCAGCTACTACGTGAATAGTGTGTCTGTTTTTACATAATTTTCTGTCTATATTAAAGATCCAAATAGTTTTTTTAATATCTTTGGTGAATAAAGTTTTACAAATTTCGTTTAAGTGTCTCAGATTTTGAAAAACAAGCATTTTTTCAGTGTTTTGGGTTTCCATTGGAGACAAAAAACAAGTACTGGGCGCCTAATGTTGTGTGCGAAATCTGTGTTGATGAATAAGAAGAGAAGATCTTTCAAATACAGGTTTCTAATGATCTGGCGTGAAACTTTTAATCATCACCATATAAGTTTGTTTGTGTTGTGAATATATCAGGAACCAACAAAATCAACGGCTATAAATGGATTTACACTACATCAACATGAACAGTTGGACTTGTATGGAGCTCGAATTTTAGTTTTTTTTTTATAATCACATAAAAATTTTAAATGTAAAAACAAAATAAAAAAATTTATTTTTCGAAAACCGTTAGAGATAACGGTTCCAACCGCGGTTTTGATGAAAAGTTTACAGTTTTTTCGCATTATAAAGAACATATATATATATATATAGATCCGATGCTTAAAGACAATGATACTGATTTTTAAATTGTTTACTTTTTTAAAAATGGCAAAATGTTCATCGTGTTTTTTTTTTTTTTTTTTTTTTAAAGAAAAGCAACACTCAGGAAATTCTTCCTATTTATTAACCATGGCAACACTTTAATTGCGGGAGATAAGTCTTGGAACAGTTGTTGCTCGCCACCTGAGGTAGAGTTGGCGAATTTATTGAAGCTTTTTGTTTCATAGCCCTGATTCATTATTTTAATATCGGTGGGGTTAAGTACTATGGGAACACCGAAGGCGGACGCTGCGATACATATGAGCGATAGAAAACTCATATATTTTATTTTTCTAAATTGATGTTGTCGTCACCGGGAATCGAACCCGGGACCATCTGTGTAACAGTCCAACGCGCTAACCATTACACCACAACGCCCCTATTTGAAATATAACCAACGTAAGTGCCACTAAATTTAGGGTAGTCACTACGTCATCGATTTAAATTATAATTGCTTTAATAGGTCAATCTGTTAAAATGTTTTGCCTTAAAACCCAAAACTTCAGCGTTTTAGTTATATCTAATAACCTTGAAAAATCATTGTCATATTCGGAATCAACACCCTTGAATTATATAAAATCAGTTACAAACTTGGCTATTGCCCTGTGTTGTAGATAATTTTTAAAAAAACTGACCGATCGAAGCACAAATTATTCAAATTCACAAAGTCGAATATATAAAATCGAAAGTTTTATTAAAAGAAATATAATGCCAGGGTTGACATATGTTAATTTAAAAAAATCACCTTATTTTTAAAAAAAAATTTAAAAGCAAAATCTAAATGTTTTTATTTTTTGAATAAAGATTTGTTCATAAAACTAAACAACATTAAGTTGTTTTAATATTATCAACTGTCTTGGATTCATGTTCTTTCAAAGTTTAAACTTTGGCTGCTAATATTTCCAAAAAATATTATGTAGAATTCGATTTTTGTTATAAGCATAAAAACAAAATTTCAATTTATCAAAAATATCGAAATTTTTGACTAATTTTTGTAGTTAATTTTAATTTTCATAGATTTTATTAAAATTCTCTGAATAGAATAAAAATCAGAGCAACTAAATTTTTCACTATTTCCTGATAAAAATTTTAAAGCTTGATAATTTTTTTGAAAATTGAAAACTTGTGATTTTAATTGAATATTGTCAGTTAAATTTGCAAAAAAAAAAAAAATTTCATTTAAAAAAAATCCTTAAATTCAAATCTACACTGAGCGTAAAAAAAAACATTAAAAAAAATTCAAAATTTCCCTTAATACATCAGTTATTTCTGATTTACTTGTTATTTAATTTTACAAAAATAATAATGAACCAACAATAGTTTAAAATTTTACTCTTTAAGAATCATAAACAAATTTAAGTTAAAGTAAACTAAAGCATAAATTTTAAATTAAAAATTTACTTATTACTATCACTTTAAATTGAAAAAGTAAGAAAAATCTAAAAAACAGAGCTTGTAATAGTCCTTTAAAATCGACGATACAGTAAAACGTTTCATAAAAAAAATATTGTTTAAAACAAACTGATTTTTATTTTTTATTATTTTCTATTATATAAACGTTTAATACACTAGTTTTACTACATAACATTAATTATTATAAAAGAAAATGTATTATGTAAAGTTGTTTTATTGATGTTATTATGATTATCCTAAACAAATATATTTATTATTATAATAAGTTATAATTATTTTTCTTTGAACTTGAACACAAAAAAAAAAAAACTTTTTAAAATTTACCTGTGCCTAAACCACATTAAAAATCAATTAAATTTTGTACTTTTAAATATATTTTCATTTCAAACAAAGTAAAGCTTTTGGTTGTATAAAAGTGATGGCTTTTTAACACTTTCAGACCCATGGCGGCCTATTGTAAGTATTTCTATTGCGCACCCTCCTTTGTTGTAATTTCAAAAAGCGGACACAGAAAAAACTAAAATCGAGTTTCAATTAAAGTACATGTTAATTCAATTTAAAGTTTAATTGAATTATGCCCTATTAGGAAAATTGTAATATCAATTAAATTAATACACACAAACAACTAAAAAATTCTTTCAATTACAAAATGTATTGAATGAATTAATACTTTAATTGATTTTGCACCTATCACGGCAATGATAATAACAATTAAAAAAAAATTGTGTGAACGACACGTTTGTTTTTGGTAATGTTTGTGTGTTTGCTTGTTTTGTTTGTAAATTTCAAATTCATTTGGTATTTTATATTGAAACTTTTGTATTTAACCATACAGTTTATGAAAAAATAATTTGAGAATTATGTCTTAAATAAAATATGTATTTATGTTTTTAAAAGTCAATTAAAATATTAATTTAGTTAATTAAATCTTTAATTCGATATTTTAGGTTGACAAATTTTTTCTGTGTATGTAACAATATAATTAATTTATTCTAACAATTTAATTGAATATTGTTTTTAACTTCAAGCTACTTTTTTGTAGATACACCCATAGAAATAAACCTGTAAAAACAGCAGAAAAAGCTACTAAAAATATTTAAAATGACTATGCAGAAAAACCTGCTAAAATTAACATATTTTTTTTTGCAAAATATTAATAAAATAAGAACAGCAAAAGTACAACTGTAAAAGTTACAAAATTTTTGTTATATTCGATATGAATTTTAGTTAATTGAAAATAACAATTTACTCTTCTAAAATTAGAAAAACCTTTTACTCTTAAACTTTTTTGTAAACAAAAACAGCAAACAAACACTGTAATATTAACAAAATTTTTGTTAAATTTACTTTAAATTTAGCAAAATGCATATACATAACAGTATATTTGCTAAACTCAGCAGAAATTTTTCCAAAAAAAAAAAAATAGATTGCTGATTTCGGAACGGCAGATTTTTAAAAAGTTAGTAGACAAATTAGTAAAGAAGTTAGTAATCCAAATTTGAAAGTTTTAAACTAATTGTTACTTTAAACTGAGATTTTAGTTAAAAATTTTGCTATTTTTACTTTTAATTAAAATATTATTTTGATAATCACAGCCAGCAGTGGTCGTTGTAATGCGATGTTTGCGTTTCAGTATTTGCGTATTTTTTACATTGTGTCAGTATAAAATACACAAGTAGAGTGAACACGTCATATTATTTGATATATTTGTTAGAAAAATCTTTAAAAACATTTATACCATTTTTTTATTATGAACTAATAAAATACATATAGAACTACACAATATAATCAAACGTTTAAAAAAAGTGTAAAAGTTAAAGACTTTTTTCATAACTTTTAGTAACTTTTTTTGCTATTTTTACATACTTATTTTTATGAGTGCATTAATAAAAAAAATTAAAAAAAAAACTTTAAAAATTTTCATATTTTTTGATGATTTTTTTATGTATCAATATTTAGCAATTTTTTTCTGCTTTTAGCAGAATAATTTGTTACTTTCAACTACCTAATTTAACTTAATATTTGTAGATTTAACAGATTTATTTTTGTTATTCTATCTTAATAATATATAACAATAGAAAATTTTGCCAAATTTGGCAGTTTTTACTGAAAAATAATTTTTAACTAATTTTTAGCAGCTTTTACAAAAAATGTTACTTGTTTTTTTCTATCAGTGTACTATGAAAATTAAAAAAAAAAAACAGCGAAATTTAAAAAAAAATATCAAAAAAAAACAAAAATGGAGAAAAATATACAGAATCTAAAAACATCGGTCAAATTTTGAAATAATGTACGAAATTGAACATAACCGCCAATATTAAAAAAAATAAAAAAAAACCTCTGAATTTAAAAAAAAAATCGCTAAGTTTTACAAAATTTCCTAAATAAATTGAGGACATTCTTATCTCGAAAAAATTTTTTGTTTTTGCCATTTCTTTTTATTTATTTTTTTTTTTTGAGAAATTTTAAATTTTGGTAATCTCTTTCAATTTTGCTTCTTTTTAATTTGTTGGTGATTTTTGTCCAATTTTAAGCGACTTTTTTTATCTTTGTTTTTTTTAAATTTTGAAGATTTTTTTTCCCAACTTGTAAGATTTTTTTTCCAAAAATCGCTAATATTTCAAAAAATCAGCAAAATTAAATTAAAAAAAAAATCATCAAAATTTAAAAACCGCTTAAAATTGTAAGAAAAACAATCGCCAAAATTAAAAAAAATAAAAAAAGCTGAAATTTGAAAAAAAATCTACAAAATTTATCAAAAATGCTGATAATAAAAAAAGATTAAAATTAAAAAATATTTAAATAAAATTTTGAACATTTATATATCGAAAACATTTTTTACTTTTGCAATTTCTTTTTTTCGATATTTTAAATTTTGGAAATTTTTTTTAATTTTAGCTGATTTTATTTTCATTTTTGAAGTTTTTTTTTTGTAATTTTGAGGATTTTTTTTAAATTTTTAACGTTTTTTTTTTTATTTCAAAGCAGCGCCGATTTTCATATTTGTATTTTCACCGTATCATTTAAAAGTTTTTAAAAATTTATGAAGAAGTCGAAAGGTTAATTTAACCTTTCGACTTCTTCATAAATCAATTCTAAGATCTTATTGTATTGAAAGTCCTGTTCTGAGCAGCAAAACTTTTCACTTACAGTGGATTTGTTAAATCACAGGGAATATTGAATTTTAAAAATTTGCTGCTTCGAGCTAATATTGAAGTTTATAGAAAAATTTTAAATAAATTTTTGAAAAAAAAAAATATTCGATTAACTTTTAATAAATTTTTTTATAAGAAATATATAAAAAAAAATAATCGAATGTTGCACAAAAATTTTAAATACTTCAGTTTATAATTTTTATAGTGATTCGGAACACTGAACTGCGCCGATTTATACTTACATCAAAAGCTTTACTTAATATCAACATATTTTAAAACATTTAATTTTACTGTTGCCTCTTTTTATAGCTTTTACGGGGATTTTACTTTAATTTTTAATAAATCTATTTATATATTTATAATTTGGTTTTCTGAAATCAGGTGGTATTAACATCTTTAGTAAAACACCAAATACATTTTTGGAGACCAAATGCTCAGGGCTTTTATTGTAATGTTACACAAATTTTTTAAAAAAAAAACACAAATACGGAAAGAAATTTTAACGATCATAAATTAAAAGAGCATAACTCCATAAATCAAACAAAAGTAACGATTTAATTTTTTAAAGTTTTAAATACATTACATTTCAATACTTTTTATAATTTGCTACGATATTATAACTTCATACATCAATTGATTCAGGATGTGTAAAAAACACACACAAAACAATCCCTGATAAAAATGAGACTGACACTAAACAAATAGTTTAAATTGTTTAAATAACACAAACCATTTTGTTTTTTTTTTTTTTTTAAATAATTATTTAACAAATCCCCATAAATATTTACAATTTATTTCAATTATTATTACAAAAAAATATATTTTCAAATACATAGTCTTCTCACCTACAGATGTAAGCAAAATAATAGCATAAAATTGGTTGTTAATAATAATTTGAAGTTATTTGTTTTATTCATATTATTTATTTACTAAAATTAATGAAATTTCATAAGGCTTTCTTAAAGCACTATTGGCTAAAATTTATATAGTATATAGCACTGCTATTATTATGCACACAACTGTATATACACATTATTCCCTATAAAATTAAAATGTTGATTAATGTTTAATATAATTTATAAAAAAAAAAAAATCAAGCTCATATTAATTTTTGTATATTATTTAAACAAAAAATGTAATTTTCTAAAAGTTTTATTTTTCATCACATTGGAATTTAAACAAAATCATAGCAATACCAATCCAACACATTGTTAAGCAAAATCATAAATAATTTAAATGTTAACAAAAAAAAAACACTAAATACGCAAAAGATATAAAACATAAAAAAAAAATAAACCAAAAAACAGAAAATACTCTACTTAAATTAACCACTGCCACAGAAGTAAGAGAAAACCGAAAAAAAATTTAAAAAAATTAATAAAATAATGAATATCAATATAATAAACATAAAATATTATACATACACAAATTATTATTAATAATAATTAATATAAATATTATTATATTAAAACTAATGAAAAAAATAAAGCAGTAAATAAAATATTAATTGAATTAACTAAATAATACTAATAGCGAAAAAAAAATCGAATTAGAATGAAATAAATATATATATATATATATAAATATATATATATTAAAAATAAATAATTAAAAAAAAACAATGTTTAAACTATAAGACACTAGCATTAAAAAAAAAATATATTTAAAACAAAATAATAAAAAATAATTATGAAATTTAATTACAATAAACGGGCAAACAGTAAAATTTATGTAAAACTAAAACAAAAATAATAGTTCATTCCTTCAATCATTTATTCATTCATTATTTATTTATTATTAATATTTTTATTATTTATTAATACTAACTATTAATGAATAATAATCAAATTATAACGAATATTAACTAAAATACATATACAAAAAAAAAAATAGTTCTTTGCGTGAGAATTAAACAATGTTAAATTATTTACTGAAAATATATGAAAAAAAAGTAAAAATCATTAAATATTTATAAAATAGTTTTTATTAAAATGGGAATGCAAAAGTGTAAGTATTAGGGCGGGTCGATTTAAAAATCGCTCAACGTTCAAGGAAAATCGTATTCTACACTCAAAAAACTTAAGTTAGTACAAAAGTTAGTAAAACGTCTTGTAGATTAGATTAGATTATATGGCACTATGCACCGCGACCAACTTAGGTCTTTTGTGCTGCCTAAAGTTACCCTAAAGATTCAAGCTACCTATAAAGCCAATAATCCTATTAGGCAAAATCTTCATAATGTCCGAAGGGGAGACAAAGCGATTGCCAAGAAACTTGGCACGCCTTTCACATAGCCTCGGACATTCGCAAAGAACATGCTCTGATGTCTCAGCTACCAGTTCGCAAAACCTACACTCATCCGTGTCCGAAAGACCCCTTTTGCGCAGGTGGTATCTGAGATTGCAGTGTCCAGTCAGGTAAGACACCAGGGTTCTCAAGTCACCCCTCTCGAGGGACAAGAGTCTCCTCGATCCTGCACTGAAAAAAGAAATTAATCTCTTAGCCTGTCGTTGGCCAAGAGAGTTTTCCCAATAGAGAGAGAATTCTGATTCCCTCCACGACCCGAGCTTCTCCCTAACATACCCCAAAGATATACCACAGAATGGTTCAGGGCCAATAAAGGGCCTTCGGGCCCCGCAATTAGCAAGACAATCTGCCCTCTCGTTGCCCTCATGCCCCTCGTGACCAGGAACCCACCCTAAGGTAAGCGAGTTGCGCCTGCCAAGTCGGTTAAGAGCCAGAATGCATTCCATGACCAGACCAGATGACACCTCATAGGACATTAAAGCCCTTAATGCCGCCTGACTGTCAGAAAGAATGTAGATGCGAGATCTAATAGTGCCCCTTCGTAGACACTCCTCCGCGCAGACACAGATAAATCAGGTATACTATTTTTTAGCAAATTTTTTTGCTAAAATCGTGTTTTCAGCTAAAATTTTTGTTATACTTATTCAGCACTTAACTGTTTTATACTAATGCTTTACTAATATACTAATGTTTTACTAATTAATTTTGCTAAAAAAAATGTGCTGATAAGCACATTAATAGTGTGGACGACAACCAGATGGAAAGATATACGCAGAATGAAGCAGATGTCACGGCATGTCAAGATGTAGTAGAGAAGAGGAAAATGATACTAAAAAGTACAACTCTAATAAGACATATAAAAAAATCAACCATGGAAGACTTTTGTATCTGTTTTTCATACATAAAACAAAATTGAGGATTAAAACAACTTAAATTTTGCGTTGTCACCGGCTTGTGAAAATAATTGTCTATTACTAAAATAAAAGACAAAAGAAAATATTTAAATTTAATATGTATTTCTATAATAAATGTTAATAGATTAATAATCTAGTGTGGTCAAATTGCAAACAAACATATACAGACATGTAGGCAGAGTAAAGCGAAAGACAAAGACACACATCTTTGTATGGTTCCTTTTTCTTATTGCAAAAAAAAGGGTTGTTTTTTTCGTTTCGTTTGTTTTTGTTTATTTTTTCGTTTCGTTTCTATAATTATCTTTGGCAGTTGCGTCCTTAAAAGATAGCATCATTTAGACAACCATTGATGTAAGTAGTTGAAAGAAAATTTTTGTTATGTTGTATATATTTTCAGATATTAAATTACTTCATGACATCAATGTGGGAAAATGAAAATTTTTATATTTCGTAATTATTGTAAATTATTTTTAAAAGAATCACAAAAATATGTTTTATGATTTTCAGCAAATATATTAACTAAATTACAATTTTTTTACAATATTTTTGCGTTTTTTTCAGTCTACTAAAATTCAGCAAAAAATTTATTAATTTTTACCAACGCTTTTTTATTTCTAATCTGCTAAGTGTTAGCAAACCTGTTGCTGAATCTACTAATTTTGTTGCTAAAAATCAGCTCGCTGATTTTCAGCAAAAGATTTTGCTGACATTAGCAATTTTTTTGCTAGCACCCTCCTGACTAAAATTTTGCTGACTCAGCAAAATTTTTTGCTGACTTTACAAACTTTTTTTTTTGAGTGTAGGGATCAAAAAAAGAAACTTTGCCGAAATAACTATACCTCTAAAACGAATTCTGATGTCCCGACTTTTGACCCGTAGGGTAAAATTTTGAAAAATCCCACTTTGACCCATTTAGAGTGCCCCAATCGAATCCAACCCAATCGAATATATTTATACTCTATTTCTTCCGGAGAATAAATAGAGACCCTAATCTTGGAAAGACTCCTCCTACTTTCTGAAATATCTCTATCCCGAGATTTGTACATTTTGCTAAAAAAAAAACACGGCTAAAAAGGCCCTCTTTTAATTTTAATTTTTACCCCTACAATGATGATTTATGCATTAATCTGCTAGCGCGTCTCCCGGAGAAGAAGTGTCTCCCATAATATTGGAGAGATTTCTCCAACTTTCTGAAATATCAAAGTGGGCTTTTTCAAAATTTCACCCTACGGGTCAAAAGTCGGGACATCAGAATTTGTTTTAGAGGTATGGTTCCTTCGCAAAGTTTCTTATTTTGATCCCTAGAATAAGATTTTCCTTGAACGTTGAGCGATTTTTTTTGCCTTCATACAAATCGACCCGGCCTAGTAAGTATGCTTGAATGGAGCAAAGAAAGTCTACTACATAACCTGGGGGTTTTCATCAGGTCTGTTTCCACATCTGCCACTTTAGCTGGCCCACTTTTTTCAACGGATCAATAAGTCCGTGACTTTTCGAACTTCCCTCGTAGTTATATGAAATGCAACACTGCTCCCATCAAGTACCACCTGTTAATAGACTACTGTCAAATTTTGAGCAAGTTCCGTCATTTACTTTGCGTTTAACAGCTGTTCAAAACATACAACCTCGTGGATTTTTTTAAAAATGGAAAAAAGTGAACTTCGAGTGCTCATTAAACATTATTTTTTGCGAAAAAAAATCGTCAATGAAACTAAGGAAAGGCTTTATAAATACTAGGGGGACTCTGCGTAATCGATTTCAATGGTAAAAAAGTGGTTTACTGACTTTCGTTGTGGTCGCACAAGTACAAATGACGCTGAACGTTCTGGACGGACAATTGAGGTCAATACACACGAAAATGTCGAACAAATCCACGATATGGTGTTGGCCGATCGAAGAGTAAAAGTGCGTGAAATTGTTGATGCCATTTCATATGACAGTGTGGTTTCGATTTTAAAAGATCAGTTGCGTTCAAGAAAGCTGTCTGTAAGATGGGTGCCGCGTTTGCTCTCAATTGACCATAAACATAATCGTGGCCAATAAGGTGATGGCAACAGTTTTTTTAATGCTCGCGGGATAATCCACATCGATTACCTTCAAAAGGGGAAAACAATAAACGGAGAATATTATGCCAACTTATTGGACCGATTTAACGAGGATTTAAAAAAATGACCCCATATGGCCAAGAAATGCCTATTTTATGGACCTCGAAAAATCCTATTTTTTGGAAGGGATACAAAAATTATGGAAACGTTGGACTAAGTGTATTGAGCTACAAGAAGATTATGTTAAAAATAAATTTTCATTCAAAAAGTCACGGACTTATTGATCCGCCCTCGTACTTTCACTCAAAAAAAAGTTAGTAAAGTAAGCTAAATATTTTGGTGAGTCAACAACATTTTATTCAGGATTGTGTTTGCAAACAAAAAAAATGCGAATGGCAGCAAAATCTTTTGTTTAGAATCAGCGAGCTGTAAACTTATCTTTCAACTACTTACATTAATGATTGTCTAAATGATGGCATCTTTTAAATGAAGACAAAGGCCTTAAATAATTGTAGAAACAAAAATATAACAAAACATGAAATATACAACCCTTTTTGCAATAAGAAAAAGGAAGCATAAAGAATTACCTAAGATGTCTGTCCTTGTCATACGCTTTGGTATGTCTACCTGAACGTATATTTGATTGTAATTTGACCACACTACATTAATAATCATTATAAGCATTTGGTTTACAAATACACATTTAGGTCTAGTAACTTTCCATAAATGACCAGATTTTAACTTTAACCACAAAAATTTCCATATAAATTTGACATTTATAACTATGGTTAAGCCCTAAACTTTGGTTAATCGGAGATAAGTTAGCAGGTCTAAATCTTTATTAAATTTAAAGACTTTATTTACAAAATTTAAGTTGTTTTGGCACTGGATTTTACAAGAAGTTCGCCGCTACACGAATGAGTGACTACAGGTACTTCGTTTTTGTATTTTGATCAAATACGACACTTTTCCAGTCAATGTATTTCGAACGTCTGGTGCCGGCTATTTGGATTCAGTGTACCTAATACCTTTATAAAAGTATACTGTAGTTCTAGTGTCAAATATTTTTCGGCCTGAATCTTTAGGTGTAAAAAGTACTTACTGAAATACAAGAGTGTTCCTAGGTTGGGTCTTAAGAAAAAGTTGTGTCGCTCACCCCCTAGAACTAAAGATTAGTTGAAGACGATTTCAAATAATTTTTTGAAATTTTTATAACAGGTCCCTTGACACGGCTCGTTTTGTTTTTTGTTTCCTGCGTAGCCGCTTATAGTCCGCTCGTAACATTTGATATATCATTGTTTTTAGTTTGACAACATGTTCATATCCCACTTTGATCATTTTTGACTCCGACGTTAAATTCTAGTAGTGACTTCTAATATCTTAGTTTAAAATATATATTTAATATAATTAATAAATCCAATTTTTTCTAAACGACAAAAAAAAAAATTTTTAAATTCCAAAAAATTTTTATTTTGACAGTAAATATTTTTGTTCATAAACAAAAAAGGTCCAGAGGTTGAAAAAAATCATAATAAGTGTTAATGAGTCACAACATTCGTTAAAAAACTAGCTTTAGTCCTTATTAAGGCTTGTGTGCATTTATTGCTGTTTACTGTTTTTGATTTCCATTTTAGTAGTTCTCTCTTTTCACCCATTTTTCTATCGATTATTGTTCTCCTTTTCTCAGTATTCCTAAAAGTAAACAAAATCGTTAACCATCATTTCATACACAATTTATTGAAAAATGTTGTCTTTTTTAGTTCTAACTTTTATTGTGAACATACCATGACTTCTTGAATTTCTAATCTAATGCATTTTTTTTAATTTTTAAACAAAAGTTATATAAGGGAAACCATTTTCAGGAATGTGGGAACCTATAAAATTCCCGAAATAAAAAGTTTTAAATTCCTGAAAGTATTCAATTAATAAATTTGAAAGCAAACATTCTATAGATTATTTGTAAGGACAATATCCTAATAAAGAAATATAGAGTATGGCCTCGAATTTGCACAAATTAAAGGTCGTAAAACATAATTTTTATTTTTAATGAAAATTATATAAAACCTGGAAACCATTTTATATATGTTGATTGGGATATCCCTTAAAAACAATTTGTGAATTTTCGATCATAAGCTAAATTTAGATTTTCTAGATTTTTTTGTTTTTTTTTTAGAAAAACCTTAAAACTAGCCAAATTTATGTCGAATTTAGAAAAACATTAAAAATTCACAAAATAAAAAATTTTTAAAACTTAAATTTTGTGATATCAAACATTTGTGTATGGTCTTCTCTATACACATATTATTTTAGGGCCTTATTCCTATTTCTTTGAAATATGTTTATCTAATAGGAGGGAAAACAATTAAATATATACCCATTCAAATATATTTAGTGAACAGTTAGATAGATTTTTAAAATACCTTTAATTTGAAAAACATTTTTGTATAGTTTCTTTAAGCAAACATGAAGAAATCGATAAAAAAAAAGAAAACTGGATAAATTGTTGACCCTTAAAAGTGAAATTGGGATTGTATTTCAGTTTAGTACCATATCCAAATTTAATTAAAATCTGAAAAATTTAGTTCTGTAAATATCCTAGTCGGTATTTTTTGGCCAAAAGTGGAAACATTAACCCTTTATGGATCAAGGTACATAAAATTATACATCATATCACGGGAAAATTTTTTGTAGAGTTCATTTACAGGAAGAAGAAGAAAAAACATACAAATCTAACCGTTACTAGAGGTATACCAGATTGCCAAAGTTACATCACATACAGTACTCGTCAGTGGTGTCAATGTGTCAATTGATCAAAGTATTTTAAGTTTTTGAATTGCTGTATAAGATCAAACTAAATTACTCATCTTTTTAATCCTTTACTGCATGAAACTCCAGATCTTAATGAAAGTTGTTTATTTTTTTTAGTAAATGCAAAATAAGTGAACACCTATTTCATAATATTACGATATTTTCACTTTTTACGATTTTATTAGCAAAAAACCAAAAGGATCCAAATTTTCGGATCACCTAATAACCAAAACTATAGCGAATATATAAAATCCAAAATATGTTTGTTGGAAAGCTCATCATTTTTACTTCATATCTAATTAGTTTGTTTAATAACTTTTTAATTATTACTGCCCATAAATTGTAATTATTTATAAATTATAAAAATGGCTTTTTTTTTGAATCACCGTTTTTTTCAATTTTCTCGCCACAGAAAGTGTATATCTCCAATTTTACCATTGTTTTGTACATATAAGCTCCCAGCAAAAAATTTCCAAAAAGGTAAGCGGGTTTGTAATCAAGCATTTTGGGCAGAACGCATTCCTTACTAGATTACCTACTTGATTCTTTTAACAGGGCGTGAGACTAAAATAATTGATTCTTTAGAATGGATTATTTTTTTATCGAAGAACCATTTACTTTATATTTTTAAGAACTACATACATTTTTTAATAAAGAAATAGTTCCATTGTAAAACTACGAAGTACTTACTCAAAAAAAAAAAAAAAAATGAATAGTTCCCTAGAAAAAATAAGAAGTACTTACATTTAAAACAAAAAAGTAGGTTACTCAAATATAACGATCTAAACTCATACGGAAATAAAATCCTAAAAAGTAAAACATCGAATTGTTATGATAACATGGGTTTGTCATAATTTTGAAGCTATAAACCACGAAAATATAAATTTTTCAAAAAAAAAAGAACAATTCAAAATTGAAAAACAAAAATATGACTCACGCGCAATCACCATCTAAAAATTTTTTTTACACTCACTCACGATAACGTCAGTAATTTCAACTTCCACTCACAATTTTCTGCTCACGTGCGTTTCCCTAATTTATACCTAACCACAGTTTAACAAAATTTAGGCAACATGCAATTTCTGTTTTTGGTATTATTTTCCTGCAAATAAAAATTTGTTTGAAAAATTAGGAACTACTTCCAATAACGTCCTTTTATTAAGAAAATGTATATGATTACTTCTTGCGTACAAAAAGTTATACATATAAGGTAATAACATTGTTATTTTCTTTTAAGTAAATAATTACTTTGTTATTGAGTTCATGTCTCTGGATTAAATTTAAAGAATTGATTACAATACTACTTGCTTTTTTGACTCTATCGTTGGAATGAGTTTTGTATAGCAGTTACTAAATTTGGCAATGAGATATGTAAGCAAGTGTGGGCATCACCTTCTTTTTGGAATGTGTAATTTTTTCCTGGGCTGTTGAATATTACAATAGTGAAGTGGCTTTATTATATTTAATAAAAAAAAAATGTGTATAGGTTACTTATATCAGGCGCTGCATTCAGTCACGTTATTCGTTACATATATGAACCACCATGCAGTAAAGGGTGAAAAGCTTAACAGTCTTAATTAAAATTTTTTGCCCCTAAGGGTTAAAGATTTTTGAAATAAAAGTAAAGATAACTATATAGTCTTATAAATTTAAAGTGATATTTTTGATATTGATGAAAAACTTCAAATTTTGTTTAACTTTTGACAAAATAATCAAAATTCATATTATGTCATGAAAAGGAATCGCTTCACACCCAAACACTAATTATCATTTAATTATATTTTTTATATTATAAAGATAGCAATCGAAATCTCCAAATAAGGAATTTTAAAAATCTTTAAAACTAATTTTAAAAAAATCCTTTTGCATTTCTATCTAATTGGTTTTTTCATTTAATTTTTATCGACATATTGTTTTCTAAGAGACAAAAAATAGTTTCCTTTATGTAATTTATTTGTAAATAATTTTCGCATTTCATACAAAATGTATGGAAAATATTTTCACTTTTAGTTTTAACTTATGAAAATTTATGCAAATTCTGCAGATAACTTAGTTTTAAATTTCATTATGAACATACTCCCATTCTGGCTAACTATTTTGTTAACTTTTATGAATAGAGAGAAAATGAGAACAATAAAATGGGTGAAAAGAGAGAACTAAAAAAATGGACAGAAAAACAGTTAACATCACCAAATGCACACAAGCGTCACTCAAGCCTAAAGCTCACTGTTAAAGAATGCCAACTTCTCTCATATTTGACTCAATGACGTATTTTGATTTTTTTTAACCTCTGTAACGTTTTTGTTTATAAACAAAAATATTTATGTCAAAGCAAGAGCTTCATTTAGTTTAAAAAGCTTTTTTGACATTTAGAAATAATGTGAATTAGGGTGGGTAGAAACCGAGATGTTAGAAATCACTACTGGAATTTGACGCCGGAGTCAAAAATTATCAGAGAGGAAATGAAGCTAGTTTTAAGCTCGAAAGAATAGTATGTGACATGTTACGATACTACTATAAATGGCGACGTAGGGAACAAAAAGGGTGGTGTCAAGGGGCGCGTCAACAAAATAAAAAATATATTTTTGAGATCATCTTCAACGTATCTTTAATTCTAGGGGTGACTGGCACAACTCTTTTTATTTTGTTGTATGGAGAGCCTACAACCTACCCTAAAAGAGTTTTTTGAAAATAACTCAAAATTTTGAGGGTGTTTCAAAATTTTTTAAAACGGTTTTTGTATGTCCTCACTTAGGCCTACAACCCCCACTAGGTCGGTTTTCAACTTCTGACAAAAAGTGTTTTTTTGTAGCAGTGTGTTATTTTTCGAGATATTCAACCAAGAGTAGGATTTCGAATAAATTGTATTGGGTGTTTAAATTTTAAATTTCAGATTTCTATAGTGATGCTTTACATAGGTCACTAAACTTTTTTACTTTCCATCATTTAAAGCACATAAAGTATACGCTCATAAGATAGTGAACACACAAACCAAATTCAAAGCATATCGCTTTAGCGGTTTGGCTAGGCCGCGAAGGGACAGATTTTCCAAATCGTGGTCCTCCCCGTTGGAATTTATAAATATCCTCTCTAAGCGGATGTCAAGGCGAGATTAGAAAACAATATACCAATATTTTATTTCTCCGCTTTAGGGGTTTAGTCTGGTCCTAGAGGGGCGTCTTTTTACCATATTGAACTCTATATTTAAAACCGAAGAACATGTATTTTAAATATCTAATTTAATTTATTTGCTTTTCATCCCTCTCAGAATAAACTTCCAAAAATTCTGTCAAATGGGGTAGAATAGCAAACTGAATCAAGTTCCTAAATTCTGCGTTTTAGGGACCTTTTCTCTTTTGTACTCCAATTTATACCACGTTCCAGGTGAAAATTTAGAAAGTACCTTAACAGAGATTTAGGACATATTCCAATTAACAAATATAATAAAATTTTAACCATTGCGGTTTGGGCGGTTTTTTTATGAATTTCCCAAACTCCTCTCTATACAGAAGTCTGCTTGAGATTATGAACCCACATACCAAATTTCAAATTCCTCACTGCAGCAGTTTGGCAAGGCAGCCAAGGGGGGAGAGTTTTTAACATTTTATTCCATATTATTGCCACATTCCTTAACAAAAATGCAAAAAGAATCATATTTGCGACTTAGGTTATATTATAAGGAACATATCGTAACCTAAAATCCAAAAAGGCCGTAACTAACAAAAAATTCAAAATTTACTTTTTGATTAGTTATGACGTAGTTAACCAAAATACATCTTCCCAGAAAATTTTACAAGTTTAAATCCAAACATAACGATTTTATTAACGAAAATCAAAAGGCCATAACTGCAATTTCAATATATTAATTATTTTGTTTTCTCGAAATAAATAAATTAATTCTATTATTTTTTTCGAAAGTTTTTAAATACTAGTTAAAGCGCGTTTCGTTTAAAAAATACTCACAATAAATATATAAAAATACATAAGTTCACTAAAAACTTTTTAAATTATTACGGAAAAGCAATATTTTATTATTTTAAGTATTTGTTTTGTTTTTGCATACATTTTTGTATTGCAGTTATGGCTTTTTGGTTTCAGAAAAATCTAGTACAAAAAGCCGTAACTACATTACTTAAAAACCACTATTTTTCCATGAATTTTTTTTTCTCAGAAAGAAATCCGTCTTTGTTTCTTAAGCATAATTCTTAAATTTGATCACTAGTTTTTGATTTATAATGTTTTTTGTCTATTTTGTAAAAAACTAAAAAGTGTTGTTACGGCCTTTTGGATTTTAGATGACGATATATTTTAAATTTCAAAAATCAATTAACTAATGCTGTCTTATTACGATGTTACGCACACGTATAGGCTCATAAAGATGTTCTCTTAAAGATTCGTTATTAAAATTTAGTTAATTGATAGACAAGCCACTAAGGATGGCTTTTCCACGTTTTCGCCTCACCGTTGGAGTTTCCAAAAATCCCCTCTATACGATGAAAGAATTATCCTTCATGATATTAATGAAATAATTTCATATAATTTTTTTTCGTAGATTCAATGAAGAATTTCATTATATTCTTTGAATAAAAATGTTAAAATACTGTAATTTTGTTAGAGTTTTACAGTTTTCATAGTCGAAATCGGAAATTTTATTTTAAGAGCTCAGTAAAGTGACTAAAATTTTATCAACAATCTTAAAAAAAGTTAATATTATGCCAACATTTTACAAAAATAATAATCGAACCGAAAACTTTATTTGTATAAAGGTAAAATTACTTCTTTTAATTAGATTTCTACCCCCAATATTCCACCTAACAAATTGTTACCCCCTAAAATCATCCTAAACGACTAAAAAAAACCTAAATCTTGGTGGAAAATCCCTAACTAGGCAACACTGATGCCCTTACTTATACTGGACATAATATTGCAATTGTATGGGGGGGCTTAACTAAATTGTGCAAAACAAAAACCCCTACTCTTCTACTAACAAAATACCCCTAAAAACTATTTTTCATAAAATCTGCTATTTTTTTTTTTTTTTTTTGGTTTCCATTTCAAATTATTTGAATAAAAATGTTAATATACACTAGAGAGTTAGAGTTTTACAGTTTTCATAGCCAAATCTAAAATTTTATTTTAAGAGCTCAGTAAAGTGACTAAAATTTTATCAACAATCTAAAAAAAAGTTTAAATTATGCCAACAATTTTACAAAACTAATAATCGAACCGAAAATTTTATTTGTATGAAGGTAAAATTACTTCTTTTAATTAGATTTCTACCCCCAATATTCCACCTAACAAATTGTTACCCCCTAAAATAACCCTAAACGACTAAAAACCCCTAATTCTTGGTGTAAAATCTCTAACTAGGCAACACTGATATCATTACTTATATTGGAACATAATATTGCAATTGTATGGTGGGTCTTAACTAAATTGTGCAAAAAAAAACGCTAGATTTTCTCTACTACTAAAAAATCTCCCTAAAAATTATTTTTCCTAAAATCTGCTAATTTTTTTTGGTTTCTATTTCAAACTAAACAAAAGTTAAAATTATGCCAAAAATTTTCCAAAATTTTAATTTAATTTAATATTTATTGAGCCTTTTTCTTTGTCAATAAAAGAAATTGAAACAATAAAACAAGAAGATAACTTAAGACTAGAACGTATTATCTTAATTTTCAATAATTTTAAACAGCACCAAGCTTTATCTTTAATTAGGTAAAAAAAAATCTAAAAGATTCCAAAAACGTTCAGTATGTCCTTGCTCCCGGTACTTACATAATTGGAGAGATAATCTCTTAAAATAAACTTAATTCTAACTTAAAACTAAAATTACAGACGAAATTAGACTAACATAAAATAAAAACAACACACAAATATCACAAAAATAGTACTATCCTCTATGAGTACCAGGAGTGCTTTTGGTATAAAAGCTGGGACATATATTGACATTTAAGTCGAAATTTGGAAGTTCTTCATTAATATACCCAATCGGTGATAGGTAGTTTGTATTAGTAAAGTTAAAGCTTCTTTGTTCATAAAAAATGTTTTTAATATGATTATTATTATGATTTCTAAACCTTTTTAAAATATCACAAACATAAAGACCAATTGGAGTTACTTTAGCTTGACTATAAATATAGTGATTAGAAAATCGTTTATTGATTGATTCGTAGTTCAATCCTATACAATAGAGGTCTGCATATGTGTGGTTAAACGACACATCCCGCCTAGCAATTGGAAGATTGTTTTTTGATAAATCACCAAAATGAGTCTTTTTCGAGTACTTTTGGTGATCAATAACTGATTAATCACTTACACGGTTAAAAAGGGACTCGAAAATGTTTCGCGCTTATGAGTAAAAAGTGCTTGTTTTCAAACGAAACAACAAATTATATAGCACTCGCAAATCAATCTTCTAGGTGTTTAAAATGTAATTGTTTTTTTCGTTATATAAGATCACAATTTGCTCATCTAGAAGATTGAAAACTGCTTGATCGCAAATAGATAATGCAGGTGTTTTAAATGTGATTAGTTTTGTTTGTTTTGCTATCGTATTTGGAGCAGAGAGATGATTAAACACTGCTTGTTTGTTGTTTTTTTTTTTCTTAAGAATAACGGGATAATTTTTGCGTATTCTTGAGTAAATGTTAACAAGTTGGATATTTGTCTAGTTATAAAAGTTTCATTGAAGTGTAAGCATCCTTTAAATTAATTGTGAAGAATGGATGCTCCAGCAAAGTCCTTTATTTTAGGAACTAAGGGTCATAGTGGCTACTATTGCTGTTCTCGCTTCACACAAAAAGGACAAATCGTAAAACATCGTCTAATTTTTCCTGTCGAAATCGAGGGTTCTGTTAGAACCAACGACACTTTCAGAAATCGTTTTCAACCCGAACATCATTTAAAGCAGTCACCATTGCACAAATGAAAATGTACAAATTTTATTTTTAAGTTTTTGTTTCCTGTCGAAATGACAATAGTTTTTGTGTTATGTTAGGTGTAGTCTTATATTTGTGTTAATTTATAAAAATACTTACTTTATGTATTAGTTTTTTATTAAAAATAAATCTTAATTTAAATTGAATATTATTCTTTTATTTCTTTTAAGAAAATAAAAAGTGACTCATAGCTTATTTCGTGTGTTAAACTGTTAAGAACATATTTGTTAATATTTTTAACATTAACTTAAATATTAAGTCCAAATGGGTATTTTTTTTTAAAGATATATTATTTTTTATTATATTTACAAGAAAAAACTTAAAAAAAAATCAAATCTTTAAAAAAATGCCCATTTTGAATAAATACTTAAGTTAATGTTAAAAATATAAACAAATATGTTCTCTAAAGTTTAACACACGAAATAAGCTGTGAGTCACTGTATATTTTCAAATGACTAGAAAAAGACTCCGAAACAGACTGATAAGGGACTCAAAAAAGACTCCCAAACAGACTGATAAGTGGCTCTAAAAAGACTCCTTAACATAATGATAAGACTCGTAGCTTATTCGAAGAAGACTCATAAATGACCATAAAACGATTCGAAAAAGACTATAAAATGACCCAAAACTAACAAAAAAACAGTATCATAAATGAGTCATCAAGAAGAGTCGCGGCTAGGGTACCATTTTCTACCGACAAATGTATCATTTATGATCAGAAAATGAGAGCATATTCCAGCTTTTTAGTCGCGCAGAAGTATCATAAAAGACTCGAACAAGATATATTTATAAAGGTAGTCTCAGTAGCTTTGTAGTTTATCTTCCTCTTACCTGATTTTGACATTTCTTACATGGTTTTGACATCTTACTGTACTGTACCCAACAACAAAATGCCTGTTGTTTTTGTATTGTTTGTAGTTGTTTGTTGTAGTTGTTGTTCTAGTGAGATTACCTATATAAATATATCTTGGACTCGAATATGATTAAAATTTTCAAAAAATGCTGGGTGGGATCAATTCACATATCAGACTAGCCAATAGTGTGCTGTAAGTGATTTGAGAGCCATACACAATTTATTGTGTGTGAGAAATAACCTATGTGTGAAAAGCATTCAATTATTTATGTGAGTGTTGTGAGAAAAATATTTGATACAGGTATAAATAAAAAATATACTCTTTTATATGAGTAAATATTCTTGTATGGCGATGTACATATTGTGTTTTAGAAACACAATATGTGATTTGTATTTTCGAAATTTTTTGATTGTATTGAAAACAAAATATTAGTAAAAAGATATTGCATTAAAAAGTGATACCAACTTTTTAGAAGCAAAAAGTGGTTGTTTTAAATATATGTTTTAACAAATGAAATTTTTAATAATAATTTTTTTTAAGTTTTTTGTTTTAATTAGGTCACACATTTGACAATAATCACTATATTTACCAAATTTAATCGTAAAAAGGTTAAACAATTTTACAACTGGCTACTTTTGTATACTTTGGCAGGCCAATCTTTACTAAAATACACACTCAAAAACCGATTTATAGTTTTTAAATAAAATAATTTTTGTTTAAACAAATTAAATGTATTTTCAATAAATAAAATTAATATATAAATAAAATCAATATATTGACAATAGAAATAAGGAACTGTATCAGAAATTTTTTTAAATAAGACAGAAAACTAAAATATTTTATGAAGTAAATATTTCATGAGGAAATATACACTCATGAAAATAAACAATTAATCCGTTTGTGCACTTATTTCGGTATCTAATTAATGCTTTGGAATAATTATAAACATTCTTGCAAATCCGACATGCAACCACATTTGGTATTTCTTCGCCGAATGCATTATCTATTGTACCAAATACATTCCAAACCTTGTTTTTGAATCTTTTGTTGTTGATTTTAAATTCATTACTTTTATTTTTGATTTGATTGTTGGGTTTTACAAAAAGCTACTTACATCGGCAATTGTTACCTCTGCTACACATCTATTATATATATAAAGTGTTTTTGTAATAAAGAAGGCAAATTAACACAAAAACACTCACTTATGGATAATTAAATAAGTAAAGACGGAATAAAAACTAAGGTACACTCAAAATAGTTTGTAGTTTAAATAAATTAAATTATTTTAAACGCGATCTTTTAACTTTTTATTTAAATCAAAAGAACTTATAACTTATTTTTAAACGTTAATAGATTCACTTAGTTTGGAATCGTAGCTTTAATCATTTTTTTTTTTAGAAAAATCTTTTTTAAGCAAAACGTTTTAAATAAATATATAAACTGTAATAGAAAATTCATATTACTATGTAATTTTAATTTAATCATTTAAAAATAAATTACGAATTACAAAACTACAGTCAGTTACTATAATAATTTTTTGAGCGTATTTTCTTTTTTTTTTTTGCGTTGAGCACATGCGTGTGCGAAATTCTGTTAAAAATAGAACCTGAATTCTCCATAAGACGCTTCATAGCATGAAACGCAAGTCGATTCTTAGCAACTCAAACATTTTCGTAAGAATTATTGTTTTTGTATAATTGCTTTTGTATACTGGTTTTATCAAATTTTAAAATCATTTTTTTATTCATAATTTTATTACTGTTATTGTTTTTGCATATAAAAAATATATTTTTTAACCATTTTATTTTCTTACTTTTTTTGTTAAAATTTTCACTTGCCTTTCCACTATGTTAACTTTTTCCACCAATTTATTTCTTCTGATTTCAATATCAACTGAAGGTAAATGCCAACTAGAGAAAAAACAAGACTGCTGGGCAACAGAAACAAACGAATTTAATAAACGCGCTTACAAAAACAAAGAGCGCTAGGGAAAATCGCCAAATAGGGGAAAACCCGATTTTAACAAAACAAGAAACACAACAAACACACGAATGATTAGTGTGATTTTTAACTTTACTCTGTTTTTTTTTTTATTGTAAGATGTATGAATTTAGGGTTGCCATTCGTACTGTTTTAAACAGTACATGTACTGTTTTTTGAAAAATGTACTGTTTTATTCACAACACCTAAAACAGTACGCAAAAGTACTGTTTTTTTGTATATTTTACATATTTTTATATATATATTTTTTTAACCATGTTTTTTTGTGTGTACAATAGTTTTTAATATAAATTTTTTGAATCTCCCTGTATTAATTCCACTTCGTTTCTTTGTACATATATAAGTTTGTTTTGTTTACTTTTCAAGCAATGGATGTTTGTAAACACAATTTTTTTTCATGACACTGCCCAATGCAAAAAGTAATGGCGTCCAAACTAATAATTTTAGCCAATTTGACGAAATTTATTTAATTTGATGAAATTTAGTCAATTTTAATTCTTTAGAGGATGTAAACTTGACGAAATTTTGTTGATTTGAATAAAATTTGTTAAATCTTAAAAAAAAAATTGACAAAATTTCGTTAAAGATCTACAAAAATTTTTTTGTTGATTTTACCTACGCTATTTGGTTCGGTGTATTAACTTAATTTAAGTAAATATGTGATGTATTGAAGTAAAAGTTATGTTAACAATAAATACAAAAATGTACTGTTTTTTTTTGAAAAGTACTGTTTTTTTTTACATCAATGTACTTTTTTCCACTTTTCAAATATGGCACCCCTATATGAATTTGAGTTTGTCAAAGAATGAAACATAATTGGTTCACACACACAATTAGTGTTAGTGTATGTGGCTCACTTTTACATGAACGGTGTTGTGTTGATCTCTCATTTAAAATGATTGAGCGTGTATGACTAGCTCTCATTTTTTTACACATTTGATATGCATATCAAAAACACACACAACAATCATTTGGCTACCAAATACATTTGAGCAGACCTCTACTATACAACATCTTAAAATTTTTCGTTCCAGAATTTCCATTTCCTTTATTATGGTTGGGGAAATGTTAAACCATATGGGGAAACAATATAAGAAAACTGGTCTTATACTCGTTTTATATAATAAAAGTTTAGTCCTCCTTGGCAAACTTTTATTGTATAAAATTTTAGAAAATGCTCCTAATATTTTATAGGACTAACTCAAAACAATTCTGGCATGACGATTAAATTTTACAAGATTATTCAAATTAACTCCAAGATATTTTATATTGTCGGTAATGGGAATTTCAATACCATCAAGAAATAACTTTAGCTTTTTACTCTCTGGCACAACAAAATTTCTACATTTTTCAGATGCATTGCGGAGACAAATCGCTTCACTTCACATAAAAACGTTTAACAACTCTCAGATGGCTAGAAACTTGTGTTAAGGCGAAAATTTTATTTTTATAAAGGTAAAATTACCTCTTTTAACCAGATTTTTATCCCCCAAAATTCACACTTACAAATTGGTAGTACCTAAATTACTAAAAAAAAATCCTATATCTAGGGGGAACCCCTAACTTGGCAACACTGATGCAATCACTTATATTGGACATACGTAATATTGCAATTGTATGATGGGACTTAACTCGATGGATCTTTTGACTTACCTTTTCACTTTAATTTCTTCTTTTTTTTTTGTTATTAAATAAAACTAATATTTGTTTGTTTTTAACACAATTAATGTTTAATTTTTAAGAATAGCTTTAAAAAATACAAGTTTTTTTTTTTTATTTTGTTTTGCAGAATATTAAGTTAAAAAATGTCGAAAGTTTGAATATTTATGTGATAAATTACAATACTAAAAAATAAAAATATTGACATAAAATATATAGGGGGGCGTGTGTGTATTTGATTGATTTCATACATTGATTGTATATTGTGATTAAACAGCTGAATTATAAAATTAAAAAAAAAAATAAAAATAAAATAGATTAAAAACTATTTTTAAAAAAATTACGAGTCATTTTTATATAAAAAAATATATACGTATAAAATAAAACATAAAAATTAAACATATTAAAAAATACATAGAAGAAGATTAACAAACAATTTAAAAAAAAAAGCAATAAATTTTGCTATTTTCTTTATTACTCAACTCACACTTTTCATTTTTTTAATATTTTTTTCAGAATTATTCCTTTTTAAACTTAACAATTTAACATATGTTGTTGCTAGGTTTTTTTTTTTTTTTTGCTTTATTTTATTAATAATTAAATTATTAATAAAAAAAAAAATATATATTCAAAAAAAAAAAAAAAAAAAAAAACTATAAAATTATTACATACAATATATATAAAAAAAACGACCTTAACATATAACGACTTGTTTAAAAAAAAACTATTAATAAAAAAATGTTTAAAACTAGTTTATATGAATTAAAATTATTTAATTAAATAATAATTAATAATATTGACATGTCATGTTGTTGTTTTTTTTTATTTTTAATAAAATTAAAATTATTTATAATTTATAATTAAAATTATATTATTTTTATTTTAATATTATTATAATTTCTATTTATTTTTTTTTTATGTGATTTTTTAATAATATTTTCTTTTCTTTTAATTTTATTAATTTTAATTTTACTTAAATTGTTAAACATAACAAACAAATAACTTTTTAATTTTTTTTTTTTTTTTAAATGTCCTTTTTTAGGTTAAGTTTTTGCTATGTTGTAGTTGTTTTTCAAAAACTTGTCGAATTCACTTTTCTTTTATCTTTTTTTCAATTTTAAATGTTAATTTTCACTCAACATTTCCCAATTTAATGTATGCTTTTTTTGTTTTTTTAATTTTAATTTTAAATTTATATAATATTTATTTAATTTTGTTTAATTAAAATAATCACTTTTGCATTGTTTTGCATTTTATTTCATTTATTTTTTTATAATTATAATTTTAGTTTTTGTTTTAAAAATACGAAAAATGTATTTTATTTCAGAAAAAAAAATATATATCTTTAAAGATGAATTTGAGATTTTTTGAAAAATTATTTACAAAACATATTAAAAAAAAAAAAAAATAAGTCAAATAATATAAAATATTTATAAATTTTTTGACGCTTTTTTATAATTTTTTCAAATATTGTATATATTTCAATAAAAGTTGATTACATTTTTGTTTTTTTTTTTTTTTTTTCATTTAAATTTTGAAAATTTGTATTATTTTGTGTTTGTTTATTCAAGTGTAAGATGTTGTTAGCATGTATATGTTTTTTGCAGTTTGTTATATTTTGTTTAATAGCAAATTGAATAAAATTTCCAAAATTATTTACTTAAAAGGTCCACATAAAGCATTTATTTTTAGTTATTTTTTTCCTTTTTCAAATAGAGAAGCTATAGCTAAAACCAAACTTAATTAGAAAATTTGTTTTAGCTTTGAAATTATGTTTGTTTATAACATAATTTTTATAAATTTTTTTTTTCTTTTGTTAAGACTTTTGGACCCTAGTTCATAATATTAATAAGATGTTGATGAGTTTTTCTTATTATTTTTTTTTTTTTTAAATATTTCCTTTTAAACTTATAATAAAATAATCCAAAATTTTGAGTTGAGTTTATGAGGCAAAAAAAAAAAATATAATTAAAAACAAAATCCATAAAATGTTTTACTAAAGTAGGAACTTTTTCATACAGTGTAAGTGTGCGAGTTTATTATTTTATTTATTTTTTTTTTTTTTAACTTTTATATGAATTTTAATTTGTTTGATTCTTCTCGTTTTTTGCTGTTTTAATATTAATATTTCAAATAGATTTAAAAGAATTTAAAGGGGGTACATTGATATTTTTTATTTTTACTAGCTTTTACAAAGTTCCAAAAAAAAAAAAAAAAAAAATTAAGTATTTAAAAATTTATATATACAGTGTAACCTTTTTAACACAAATATTTTTCAATTCTCAAATTAAATCCGAAAGTTAGTAAAATTTTGCTATTAGTTAATTATCCATGATATAGTATGAAATTTTTGCTTAAAATCACTCTCTTCCAGAATGTATATTTTTGCTAAGTTCGACTTTTGTGATTTAAAATCGACTTTTTCTCTTTTATAGTAACCTGAAGAAAAAAGTTCCGATATATCTCATATATAGTTATATATAGTATCACATATAACTAAACAACACATCTCATCTAATCCGCAAAATGGCATACATAAACTGATCTAATGGTATCTCATGGGATCTAAACTCATATAGTTTGATCCGAAAAATGGGTCTATCAAATGTGATCAAAATATATATAATTTGATACAATTTGATTTAATGTTTTTAAAAAAAAAAAAATTTTGAAAAATAAAAATGTTTACGGATTCAGAAAAAAAAACATAAATAATAATTTTAAAAAACAATGTTCAATCTAAGAATTTATGCTCTTTACGAGCCTGATGTGGGAACGTATAATAGATTTAAAACGCTAAGTAAAACTAAGAAAAAAATAACATTTGCTGAGAAGAAAATCAAATTTTTTGTTCGCAAAATTTTAAAGTCGAACAAATACAGTTATTTTCAAGAACAGAAAACAGCAAACTATACTTCCGGTATTATGGACCAATATGATATTTTGTTTATGTAGGTACTTCAGCAATTTCGAATTGTTCAAGACAAATATATTCTTAACCACAAAAACAGGATCAGTGGTAGTGAAATTAAGCAACTATATAGTGAAACTATGAAACTATTGGTGGGGCCTGTTGTAACACTATTTTTTTATATTGTGATACACTCAGGGAAAAAAGTTTCATCATATTGATGATAAGAATGAAGTTTATACCATTAAAGATAAATAAATAAAATTATATTAAAAAAAAAAAAAAAAAATTGTTTTATAAATCGTTTGTCATCAATTATCAAGTTTCATAAAAATGTATGACAAATGTTTCATAGACATTCATCATTTCATAAAAAAGTTTCATAGACTTTGTGAAAATAAACTTAGCTTTTTTGTTCTTATATACATCGAGATTATTTCAATATTATTTCTAATTTATAACAAGCTTTCAACCTCCGTAGCTGTTTATTGAAATTTAGAAAATATCATTTGCAATTTAATATTTTTAAAACTAAAAAACTACCAGAAACTATATGAAATTTTGAAACATCAATTAAAGACTATTCGCGGTGTTCTTCATTTTTAATAGAATGTTTTAAATATAATACGAAACGTTAATAAAATTATTTTTATGAAATATTTCATAAAAATTTATGAAACTGCTTTATTTATGAAACATTTATAAAGCATTTCATAAAAAGTTATGAATCTTTTTCATCATATTTATGAAACATTTCATAAACATGAAGACGAATTATCTTCACTTCAGTAATGAATTTTTTCATAGCTTTAATGAAAAATTGTTACTGGAACTCGTCCATTGAAACTTTTCATAGAATCTATGAAACAGGTTTCATTAAAGTCAATGTTTATGAAATATTTGTATAATTAATGCAAATCTTCATAAAACTAATGAATCATTCCGAGAATGAAGCTTTATAGAATGTATGAAACAGTTTCATAAAATTATTATTATGAAGAAGTTCTTTGAATTAATAAAACTCTTCATGAATGTCTTGAAAAATGGATTGCAACTGAGCCAATGAACAGTTCCATATGATTTGGAAACAATTTCATATAAATTCAAAATTAGTAAAAGGCTTTATTGAAATAGTAAAGCACTTTATAAAATATGTTAAGCACTTGCGAATTAAATCTTAAAACTAAAGTTTAAAATGTATAACAATTAATAAAATTATGAAACTCTATGAAAAAATAAAGAAATTAAGTCTTTGATATAATTTCATAGCTCTAAAGAAAATTTTCGTTAAATTTACGAAGAGATTATATATGAAATTGGAAGAATTTTATTTATGAAACTATGAAATTTTATGAAATTTTTTGTTAATATTTTGTTAATATTAATAAAAAAAAAGTCTGTCTTCAATTTGCCCTTTCATGAAAATGCTTCATCGTAATTATGAAGTGTTATATTGGACGAAAATCAATGAATAAATATGATGAAGCTGAGTGTAATCTGATCCGCTAGTAAGAAATTTCAGATCTATTTCCAAAACAGTTTTAATCTGCTCTAATGAGCAACAGTAATCAGAGGCGATATAAATTTACTAAACGAATACTTTTTTTTTTTTAAATATTAAAATAAAAATGTTTTTTGTTTAATCATTAATTCATTTTCTAAAAATTTGTTTGAAGTTTGTAAATTAGTTGCCATTTAATTTTTTGTTACTGAAATCTTTTGGCAATAACTTTAGAACCCGTAGGTTCGAACCATAACTACTTCATATTTCGATTACATTTTAGATATTTATCATTTTTAATATGGTTGTAATCTTCCTAAAATTGACAACCTTTTTTTTTTATGCGGCAATAAAAAAAATACTTTGGTTATTGAGATTTATCGGCCATAACTTTTGAACGCATCGGCGGATTTGGCCTATTTTCATACAATAACTACTGTAGTTAACAACAAAAATATTTGAGTTTAATTTTAAACACAGGGTATCAATATTGTATCTTTTTCAGCGACCGTAAATAATGATTATTGTTCGTTTTTTTAAATCAAAAAATCAATCACTTAGAACAGACATAAAAAAAAATTTATTGCACCATTATTATTATTTTTTGACAATCTTTGCATATCCGTCATGATTTTTAAAATTTTGATTTTTAAAGTTTTCTTCAATGGTAATGATTATTTTTGAGTAAAACTAAAAAAAATCAGCCATAATCATTATTTTTGAGCAAAAAAAAAAAAAATAAAACTCAAAAATAATCATTATTTATGATTTTAATTTTTTTCGATCAAAGTAAAACGCACTTTCATTGCCCAACTCGTGGAACTATGCCAAAAATTGGGTTTTAGCCCTAATATGCATGTATACTGGGCATGAAGAATAGTAAAGCTGGTATGTAAATCTATATAATTTAAAAAAAATAAAAAAACAATGTCACGAAGACGGCAAGCTGTTATAATTCAAATTGAAAGCAAACTAATACTAAATTTTTTAAATATCATTTTTAATTTTACGAATATTTAGCCTTTTTATAGATTGTTGTTTAAATTGGGTACGAGTAAAATACTATTACTAACCCGGTCAGAAATATTCCAAAGTGAGCACAATATTAAAATTAATAATAAATAATAATAATTAATAATAAATTACCGCAACCAGTGCTTGATGTTGCAACTCGTTGGAATTCAACATATCATATGTTGAACACACTCCAAAAGTTCCAGGATTTTTGTGAAAGGCACCTTAAAAAGTCTATGAAAGTGAGTTTTATTTTGAGCGAAAAAAATAAATATCATATGTAATGATTATTTTTGAGTTGTATTTTTTTTTCTCAAAAATAATGATTATGGCTGATTTTTATTAATATTACTCAAAAATAATCATTACCATAATATAATCATTATTGCGTAATTTTTATTATAAAACTCATAATGATTACGACCCCTGATCTTATTTACGACACACGACAATGAAATGACACCTAAATCATTCTCGTTTTAACAGTCTAAATGTAAAAAATTTTTGTTGCATCGGTTTCATATGACATTTATAAGCCATAAGATTAATAATCAAAATTAGTTCCATCCGCGAAACGATAATGATCTAGGTGTCATTTCATTGTCGTGCGCCGTAAAAAAGATACATAATTGATACACAGATATTTTCATTAAAGTATAACATTCATAATTATGGTTAAGCCTTAAGCTTTGGTGAATTTGCGATAAGTTAACAGGTTAAAAAGGTTACAAAAAAAAAATAATCAAAATTACGAAAATTATTTTAAAATACAAATTAAAAAATAATTTTAAATCAAAAATGAAAAATTTAAAAAAAAATTAATTTTAAACATAAATTGTGTATCTTAAAAATGAATAAAAACCGAAAATATCTGCTAAGCATTATTAATATGTTATGTATGGTTGGTTGGTTTCTTTCAATTTCTGTTTTCTTTCTTTTTATTATTTTGTAATTACTTTTTTTGTTTGTCTTAATCAAGAGAAATGCAATTGACTTTTTAAAATACTAAATTTAAATATATATATATATATAATTATGTATTGTATATATAATTTGTTTTATGTATATAATCCATTTTTTCATTACTTTTTTTGATGTTAATTAATAACTTTTTATATTTTTTTTTATTTATTTTGACACTTACATGCATGTTTAAATTTTTTTTCTAACATTTTCTTTTCCACAATTTTTATTTAATTTTTTAATTTTTTTTGTAATTTTTTATTTATATCAGTAAAATTTTTTTTTATACTTAAAATAATCAACACTCAATTATAAATAATTTAATTTAAACTACCTGCTAAAGTGTATGTATGTATTTTCTTTTTTTTGTTTTAATAATATGTATGTATAATTTTTTTCAGTATTTTTTAATTTTTTAAATAATTTTTTTTTTTTTTTTACTTTAGTATTATTATACTGTATTTTATTAATATTTTTGTTCTTTTCTTTTAAAGTTAAAATGATTTGTTTCAAACGATTGTTCTTTATTTACGGTTAAGTTTTATTTTATAACAACCCTGTGTTTTTATTTTTAATTAATTTATATACTTTTTTTTAAATCCATTTTATATCCATTTTTTTTTTACTAAAAAAAAAATTTTATTGAACGAAAAATTTTATAATAAAATAAAACATTACATTTTTTATTTAATAATAATTTTAAAAATAATCTAGCACAAATAAGTTGTTCTTTTTTTAAAATAAAGCTCAGGTGCTGCTGTTTATAATTGTAAAATATATTTTGAAAAATAAAACTCAATATTACACTGATAATAATCCATACATAAAACAACGAAACGAAATTTTAAAATAACAAAAACTTTCGTATAATAAACGAAAGTATTTGTTTTTTTTCTATATTAATTTCATATTTTTATGCATGCATTAATATTAGTACATTTAAAATCTTTTTGTGAATCAAATCAGTTTTTTGTGTGTTATTTAAGCGTTATTATGTTTTTTCTTCATCAGCTGTTTTATATATATTTTTGTTGTTTGATATGTATTTTAAGGTGTGTTTTTTTTAACTGTAAAACCATGAGAATAAAAATAATCAGTTCTTAATAAAATAATGGAAAAAGAAATTATGCTTTTCACCGCTTTAAAGTTTTTAAAGTTTATAAAAAAGTTTGCTTTTTTATAAAATTTTTCAATAAATTCGAATTTAATGTCATGCGGCTGCTCTTGTAATAATCAGTGCATTAAAATATGAAATTTTTGTCAAAACAACAAAAACTTTCGTAAATTAAACAAATTTTCGTTAATTTTACGTTAAGATATTTTTTCCGTATTTCTACACTGAAAGAATTTTATTTTTTGGGTGAACTAAGGGCCGTGACGGGTTACCTCACGGGACACTGTGGCCTTAGGTATCAATTGTACAAGATAGGACGATCCTCTACGGATACGTGCAGGTTTTGTGAATTGGAACCCAAGACCTCAGAGCATGTTCTCTGCAAATGATGTCCGAGGCTCTCCGACAGAAGGGTTCGTTATTTTGGTGGTCGAATAGTGACGCCATCGGACGTTTGGAACTGTTTACCTGGTAGGATAGTTGGCTTCGTAGGGAGCCTGAACGTATAGGGTGTATTCGCTGGCAGCACAAAATACCAACTTCTGGTCGCGGTGCATAGTGCCACTATAGTCTAAGTCTAATCTGCACTTTAGTAAAGCATTTTTTTCATAGCTTTTATGAAAATTGTTACTGGAACTCGTCCAATGAAACTTTTCATAGAATCTATGTCAATGTTTAATGAAACGTTTGTATAATTAATGCAATTCCTCATAAAACTAATGAATCAGTCTGACAATGAAGCGTTTCTATAATTTATGAAACAGTTTCATAAAATTTTTATTATTAAGAATTTCTTGGAATTAATAAAACTCTTCATGAATGTCTTAGAAAATGTTTTGGAACTGAGCCAATGCTATGACAAGCTATATTCAAATAATAAAACACTTTATAATATATGTTGATCACTGAGAGATTATCGCCAATGTCCTGTGTTTTTTTACTTTTTCAATACGAATGAATATGAAAAACACATGAAATTGAAATTTGGTGCTTTCTAATACCCATAAATGTATAAAATTCGAAATAATATTCAAGAAATGTCGAAAAATTATCGAAAACTTATGTTTTCTGTCAAAATGCTAACATTTAAACTCATTAAGCAGTCTTATGATTTTTAAAAAATGTTGTAAAGAAAAAAGTGCTTTCTATTTACGTTCTGCAGGAAAATAAATCGAAAATAAAAATGGGTATGTGACAGTCAAAGCACAAAAAAGTCGTATTGATTTCACTTTCATGGCAATGTGAAACTTAGGAGAGAGGTGTATATCTGAAATCGAATGAATTTTTTTTTTATGAAACTATGAAATTTTGTGAAAAAAAATGTATGACAAAATTTTTTAATGTTAATAAAAATTTTCGGGACATAATTAAATTCTTTATTGAATCTACGAAAAAAATTCTATGAAATTGTTTTGTTAATACCATGAAGGACAATTCTCTGAGTGAATGCATTGATTGTTATTAGTGTGTGTTCAAAATTTCGCCAAGATTTTTATTACGCAGTAAAATTTAAGTTTATATCACTATTACAGTTTGTTTTAAAATTTTATTTGAATCGATTTCAACATTCACAGTCATAATTTTACTTTTTGAAATATTAATTTTCACTAAAAATAATGAAATACGAAGCATGGCCGATATTTATCTTAGTTCTTAGAAATTTTAAATGTTTCTTTTATAGATTAATGAGAATTTATCGTAAAAATTGTATCGACAAAACAATGAAAGGGATTCATTTTAAAATAAGCAATTTAAGGATTTAAATTCTTATAATAAGTGAAATTTTATCCACAAAACAATACCTTTGCAATTTATTTAAAAGATACCCAGCCAGCAAACGGGCTCCAAAATGAGTCAAAAATAAGTTCAAAAAACATTATTAAAATTGAAATTTTTTGTATGTCTAAAAATTCTAAAAAATGAATCTAAATTTCCCTCGTATATTGGAGCCTTTTTTGCGTTATTTCTGAGTCTGATAAAAATTATGTTTGTAGTTATGTAGTTATGATTTTTAGAAAATACACTCATTCTTCTCTAACACGCCCTTCACAATTAAAATTAAATAAAATTGCATATTAATTATAGTATTAATTGCAATTGTCTGAAAACGATGTTAAAATTCAAACTCAACCAAAAAATCAAACTTTGCTCTCTGGCAATTCCCTAACTACGTAAGCGCCATCTATCGAATATACAAAGAATACATCATAGATGTGGCATCACTTACAACATATGGGAAAACAGTAGACATTAGAGTGAGGTAAGTTTCTAAACATAGAACTGTTGTGTTGTGTTGGAGTTGTAGTTCTGAGATTATTTATGCAAGAACAAGAACACCGTGTATTGAATAAAACTAGTTTTAATCACAACAAAACTCGAGCTGACGATAGATCAGTGCGCTAAAGCACTCTGTCTAACGTGTAGTGCGAGTGCATGTGGCATTAGAAATCAGTTTATCTATCGAACAAATAAAAACATAACAAATATTACATTATTCAAAAAAAAAAAAAACAGGGTCACTGACGAAGGTTCAATACCAGAAACTGCGCAGTCTGATTCTGAAAATTTACAATGTAGTTGTGATTTTTAGAAAATACACTCATTCTTTTCTACCACGCCTTTCACAATTAAATTTTATTTATTTTATTAGCAACTACAAAATATTCACAAAAATTAAAGCACAATCTTAACACTTAATTCTTTCAATTTATCTTGTTCCTTGTCCAATTCTTGACACAGTCACTCGCTAACCGTTAATATTTTGGCCCAGTTCATTCGATTTTAAAGCGATATTGTGGCAAACCCGCGCACAAAGATATTTTTAATTTTTTTTGTTTTGTTTTCAAGAAAAAAAAAAACAAAAAAAAGTAAACATTTTTTTACTGCAATCTCAGATACCACCTGCGCAAAAGGGGTCTTTCGGACACGGATGAGTGTGGATTTTGCGAACTGGTAGCTGAGACATCGGAGCATGTTCTTTGCGAATGTCCGAGGCTTTGTGAAAGGCGTGTCAAGTTTCTTGGCGATCGCTTTGTCTCCCCTTCGGACATTATGAAGATTTTGCCTAATAGGATTATTGGCTTTATAGGTAGCTTGAATCTTTAGGGTAACTTTAGGCAGCACAAAAGACCTAAGTTGGTCGCGGTGCATAGTGCCTTATAATCTAATCTAATCTAAAATTGCTAAAAGAATCTTTTTTTTTAGCCTTTATGGGTGGATCCACCACTTTTCTGACTCATATTTAAAATTTTTTTTTTATTAAATTATTTCCCTCATATTTTAGTGTCATTTTTGAAGAGGGCTCTAAAGAATTCTCTTAGTTTCGTATGTAAAAGGCGTGTTTTTTGACAAAAAATTTTTAAAACCTCAAATAAAAGATTAACATTTGAATCATTTTCGATTCCAAGATAAGAGGGCTATAAAATTCATAACTTTTTTGAGTCGTTTTAGTGTCATGTATTTTGAGGGCTCCGAAATTTGTTGGCTGGGTATAATATAATTATGAAGACGTTTTTGTACCCTCTATCCCATCATGTTAGCGTTTGTTATGGCGTTGCCCATTTTTGTTCAAATTGTTTGCTATTCTTTCAAGCAATTCGGTATTGAAAATGAGCAAAATCGGTCGAGCGAATAAAAAGTTATTAGTGAAAAGCTAAACGTCTCTAAATTTAATTTGTGTATTCTTTAGAATTTTATAATAGCGTCCTGGCGAATGAAATAATATGTCATACATTTTAATATATTTAATTAAACAAAAGTTTAATTGAAATTTTATTGACAAATATTTTTTCTGTGTAGTGTCTGATGTATAAAATATGTTTTATTTTTAAACCAGACGCTTAGAGGTGAATATAATTTAGAAATCACCACCAATTTTTATTTCACCACAGAATCTTTTACACCTCAATTTTTTTTTTTAATAATTTGTAATCGGCAGCGGAAGTAATATATTAAACTTTAACCCATTAAGGGCTTTATAGTTATTAATTAGCAAATGATTATTGTCAACTCAAAAATTAAAAAAAAAAAATTTAATAAATAATATAGATATGAATCTGCACTGTTTTGTAATGTAATAATGAATGTA
Source organism: Delia radicum (assembly GCA_021234595.1). NCBI lineage: Eukaryota > Metazoa > Arthropoda > Insecta > Diptera > Anthomyiidae > Delia > Delia radicum. The sequence continues at coordinate 302,809,493 of CM037851.1, read as the reverse complement.
TTAAGTAAATTATGTATAACTATGATTTTTACATCAAATTTTAAATTCTTTGCTTTTACATTACAATTAGGTTGTGTTTTTGTTTTGTTTTGTTTGGTTAAATTATTATGCAAATACAATTTGTTTATTGTTAATAAATTTTAAAATAATTTACAAATATTTTGTTTATTTTTGTTTGTCTGTTTATTTTTTTTTTTACTGATTTTTTAAACATTTAAAATATAATTTTTATATATTTATCATCGTTGGGATAAATATTACATTTAAAATTTTTACGGAAAATTGTATGTCGGTATAATATATCAATATTTATCAAGTGCAATTCTTCACAAGCCTTTTTTTTTAAATAAATTTACTATTTTTTTTAAATAAGTTTGATATTTGGTTGTTAAATTTGAAATTTTCCATATTTTTTATTTATTTTTTTGTGAAAATAGCACTTTTTTCTATCAATTAAATTTCTTTTAATAAAATTTTTTATATTTTTTGTTACGACATATTTTATATATATATATATATGAATGTATATATTGTAATTTTATGTTTTTTGATTTGTCTTTAGTTTTTTTTTGTTGAAATATTTTATTTTTCATTTGAAATTCCTTAAATGGGGGTTTTTGTATTTTTTTTTTTTTTATCATTAGCATCAATTTTTTTTAAACTAAAATTTGTTTTAATAACAAGCTCATTTTGTATAATTGAATTTAATTTAAATGGAAAAAAAATCATTAAATACATTAAAAAAAAAATAAATAAAATAAATTTGTCACTAAATAATTTCATTCATTTTTTTTTTTTTTTTATTTCTCTACACATGCATAAATTGTAAATTTTTTTTTTATCTATACTCATCATTTGTCTCTACTGCATATTATTGCTAATTATATTTAATAATTTTATTTAATTCAATTTGTTAAAAAAATAAAATACACCCATTAATACAATTTAAATCATGATTTTATAAATATTAATTAATCAACTTGATACGAATACTAATGACTGTTGTTTGGGTAGTTTGTTTTTTTTTTTTCTTCACTTTTTATAAAAGTAAATTTCAGAACAGTGCATTTATGTTTTCAAAATTACCAGCCTTATTTTGCTATATTCTACATCGTTTGAATATATGTTTACAATTATGTTTGATGTAAAAACTAACAAAAAATTTGAATTCAATATTTTAATATAAATTTTAATAAAAACAATCAAAATTGTACTGTGTTTTTTTTTTCAACTAGTGCTTATTTCGTGAATGGTAACACTTAGCTCATGTCTGATTTGACAGATAATTATTTTTATCCTTCCGCTGAACGAATATGGTTGTGTATACGCTTGAACAACGCTGGGAAATGTTGCGACATTACTTTGAAAATCATGGTAATGTTGCAGAATGTGTGAGAAAATTGCGTACGGGTTTTGGAAGAAGAGAAGCACCGTCAGCTCCGTATGTTCGTTATCTTGTGAAAAAAGTTGGACTATTATTTGTGGGGTGCCGTCAAAGATAAGTGTTACGCCAACAAGCCAGATACAATTGACGCTTTAAAAGACAATATTCGTGAAGCCATTGGTGAAATACAGCTGCACACAACCGATAATGTGCTTAAAAATTGGACCGATCGTGTAGGCTACTGCATGGCCAGCCGAGGCAGCCATTTGAATGAAATTATTTTTCATTATTAACCGGAAGGATTGTACTTTAAAAGAAAAAAAGAATTTTGAGAAAATATTCAGTAGTTTTTTTTATAGCATTTTCAAAAAAAAAAAGTTATTTGGCGGACCCTTTACATAATTTGTATTTTTTTTTTTTTAAATGAGCATAAGTAATTATTATAAGTTTAGCTTAAGGTAATCTAATCAAATTAAAAACGAGTGTTTAATTTTGTATTATTTATTTATGTTCCTCTTCAATATTTCGATCTACGTCGTAGGTCATCTTCAAGAGATTTTTAAATAATAAATAATACAAAAAAAGAATTATGTACGTTGTTCAATGTTTTAAAGTTAAACATTTTTAACTTTAACTGTTTTTGTTGTATTATTTATTATTTAAAAATTTCTTGAAAAAAACGTACGACGTAGGTCGAAATATTGAAGAGAAGAATAAATAAATAAATAAATAAATAAATAAATAAATAAATAAATAAATAAATAAATAAATAAATAAATAAATAAATAAATAAATAAATAAATAAATAAATAAATAAATAAATAAATAAATAAATAAATAAATAAATAAATAAATAAATAATACAAATTTATACAGTCGTTTTAAATTTTATTAAATGATCTTAAGCCGAATTAATAAAAATTAATTAACAATCAAAGGGCCAACTATAAAAAACTTGTTATGTTGTAATAAGATAACACGCTTTATTAAAAGATATTTAAATTTTTTCTTGAAGATGAACAGCGAAGCTGTTCGAAATATCGAAAAAATAATAAATATTTAAAAATAAAACTTTAAAAATTTGAATTTTATTTTTAATTTATGACCTTGAGCCAAACCAAAAAAACCTCATCACATATTAAAACAACAGGTCAACTATAAATTTCTAACATGAGCTAAATTTTTATCAAAATCGTTGGTACTCAAGTTACTCATATCGGTTTAGGGGGGAACAAGGTTATGAGCAAAAATGTAAAAGACCCTGAAAAACTTTCAATACAAAATGTTTTCTTTTTTAAAAATGTTGAAACAAATATACAGAAAATTCTATAAGGAATCAATTATTTCAAAAAAGAAAAAAAATATATAAAGTTTCGGACAGTCCAAAAATGTTTGAATCACCATATTCGCTGTTAGTTTTTTTAATGTAAATTGACAAAAAATTACCCCAAGTCTTTAGATTTTGTTCTCCGGAAACATGCCACTTTAAGCATATGACAATTATAGAACTTATTATTAAATTTATATTTATGAGCTTCTCATGTATTTGAAATTATAGAACTTTTAGAGTAATATTATTTATTAAATTTATATTTACGAGCTTCTCATGTATTTGAAATTCTGTAAATTTTAGTTTTTCGAATTTGTAATCCAAATTTATTAAAAATATCGGGTAATGAAATGCTGGATGATAATATTTACATTCAACAAATTAAGCTTTCATGGAAAACTATATGATTGAGCCTTAACTTTAGATTGAGAAAAACATTTTATAGCTCTCACTCAGTTTTCAAATTCATGTTAGCAGAGCAAATTTAGGGAATACATTCATTTTCAGCTAAATTTCCATGTTCCATCTCCATTTGGTGTACTTTTGCAAATTTATGTGTCATTTTAAAATATTGTTCGGATACTGAAATATCTTTTTGTATATTGGATGAAGAATATCATTATGTACATGCAATTTAATTATTTCTATGAAATTTTAATTATTTTTTTTTTTATATCTTATCATAAGTTCATAAAACGAATTAATTTGATTTCATTAATTATCTCTTCTTATATTCAATAAAAATTTTCTTCATGGCTTTGAAATTATTCAACATTAACTTTTTTTTTGAAATTTTTCATAACATTTCTTAAGTTTATTGATTTGAATACATTTTATATTTTATTTTTAAAATTCAGATGTCCTATATATTATGTAGGCTTTAGGCTTTTGTATGCGGAAAATTTTTTTTTGAAAAATTACAATTTATTGTAGTATTAGGTCTAGAAGTTATTTGGTGCAAATTTGAGAAAACTCGGCCTGCTACCAAAGTTTTCGATTTTTGAAAATATTTCTTTAATTGTTTTAATAATGTTGCGGGACATATTTTTTTTTTTTATTATTTAATTGGACAAATATTTTGAAATTTTTAAAATCGCACTAACGATTTTCGAAATATTGCTCCATTTTTAGTAAAAATCATACTAAAAATGGCGTATTTTTCCTGTATTCTAGACATTTTCTAAAAATGATTTTAAAATTTTTCGATTTTGCATTTTTTTTGCAAAACATGCTTCTTTTTTTTATGTCTGAAATTAGATATGTCTATTAGATGCATGAAATTAGATATGATAAGTCACAAAATATATTTTTTAAAATTAATTTTAATTTTTAGTCCACATATCAGAGGCTTTGTGCTCAGGTCGCTAAGGGTTAAGTAATCCGATTTTTCTTAAATTTCACACCATAAAACTATTGGACTTAGTGCTACAGCGTTCAAAGTATTAATTAAAGGAAATCCAAAGGTAAAGTTAATATTCCTTTTGAATAGCATACATAACAATTTCACTATGTAAACTTTCTGTTTTTCCGAGATATTTGTAGGTAAATTTACAAGTTATTCTTTAACCAATATTGACATAATTATGCTCAAATTGTGCTCTACTTTGCTGTTCCAAAAACAAACAAGAAATTACGATAATTTTTCAGAAATTTGTAGAATGGAAGAACAACTCCATTTTTAGTAAAAATCAAGTCGCAATATCTCGAAAGCCGCTAGTCCGATTTGAAACATTTTTTAAATATTTGTGGTTAGCATGGCAAAATTAAAGAAAACTTATGATTCGCAAGACATATTTTTATTAAAGCAGTTTAAGAAAAATTTTTAAAAATCAAAAACTGTGTTCACATGGCGCCACGGGTTAGTGTTAAACGATTTTGCTCTTAATCGCACTAACTAACTTTTAGAGCTAGAGTTCTACAATAATCGCAACAATTTATTCAATAAAGCATTTTATTAATTTTGAATTTCTTAAAAATTTTTTTTATAAATTATATGAAGAGCTTTCGTTAACCCATTTTATACCACTTATCGATGCCGTGCGAATTTTTGGACAAAATTTGTATAGAAAGAAGTGTCTTTATAAGCTTTTAAAGAAAGTCTTTGTACACTTTCTAGCGGTGGTATTCGCAATTTAAATTAAAATTTTTTACGCTTTGTATGTACTTAACGGGTTAGTATTTTTTATTTAAATTATAATTTATTGCTAAAGCAAATATCTATCAAACAGTAATACTTGATCTGTGGGATTTTCACGATTTTTAAGAGTTTTTGAAAATATTTTTGTTTTTAGACAGTTTTTTTTTAATTGTAATATGGCAACACTGGCGAATCAAAGTTTTTTTTTAATTGTTATAAGAAAATAGTTTACTTTTCACTTAAAAAAGCACAACAAATTATTACCAATAAAATGTTCTCACCAAATAAGCATATAACACCAGTCTTCTTTATATAAATTAATAAATTTTTCAAAAAAGCCCAATAAAAAAATGTCAAAAAATTTATTTTTTAATTCATTATATGGCAACCTTGTTTTTTTTTTATATATAGTGTATACCAAATAGACCTGCATGAATGTCTTGTGAAACATTCGCAAAATATTTTTAATTTACAACATTTTTTTTTCCTCCTATAATAACAAATCTTTTACATTTGGAAAACAGCGAAAAAATTATTGTATCCTATGAAAAAAATTTGCATTTTTTTAGCAAAATAGACTACTTTGTTACTTTTAGTTTTAAAATTCATCAAAGCTGGCATCATCAGTATACACAAGACAATGTTATAATTTAAATATAAATTGAGAATTACGTTTCAAATAAAATTTTTATTAATATATTTAAAAGTCAATTAAAATATTAATCGATTCAATTAAATATTTGTCCAGAAACAAATTTAATTCAATTCAAATCAAATATTTAATTATTTTCGGTTGACAATTTGTTCTGTGTAGTGTTTGCCAACATAGTTTTTCTTAATTAAAAAAAAAATCAATTTAAAATTTATACTAAAACGATTATTTTTTTTTTAGATTGGAAAAATAAAAATTTTTAACAATATTTCTCCAATAATGGGAGCAGTAAAACCTAAAAAACAGAGTTCGAATTTATATTTGGCAATTGTCCCAAGTCTACAAGAAGTTTTGTCAAAAAAACTTCACAGGTATAAGTGCAGTTGTATAGAGATCAAGTCATTACTGAGATTTTGCTTGTACGTCTACCATCAGATAAAATTACCTTCGTCTATAGTGCTCTTATTTTTTCGCATAGAAGTTGCTGTACCGAGTTGCAAAATTTTTAGTACTAATTTAGTACTCGGGAAAATAACGCAAAGTCCACGTTAAAATTGCTTTTGTGTGTGATCATCATTACAACATAAAGATATATTTAGGTGTCATAAAAATCGGACTCACTTTTGTTCGTTTGATAGACTTTCATCTGCATTTGAGCTGTTGAGACAGGCGCTGATTAAAGTTGTTTTTAATTTCTCTCAAAAGTGCCCAGCAGAAATTCGGAAGCAATAAAAACTATAACTGCTCCTTTTTTGCTTTCTTTCTGCTCATTTTACTGCTTCTAAAGATTCATAGCTTGCAGTACTGTGTATAAGGCGCTTTGTTTACCGCTTTGTTTACCACACTTTATCGCTTCGCGATAGCACGAAATAATGGTGATGCAAAAAACAAAATTTTCTAGTCAAATTCAGTGAATTCATGCTTTTATTTAGTGGTGTGAAATCGAAGCAAGTGCTTTCAGGCAAGCTATCTCGAACAGAAATCATGCCTTATATCACCAATAATGCAAGCGTTTAACTGTTCGCTTTGCCTGCCGAAACTGCAGTATTTTATGCTGGGTGAGAACTTTCAGATGTCATTACAAATTTAGTGAATATAGCTTAATTCGTGATGTTATATTTCGGAGGTTATAGTGAAAAATCAAAACATTCACCCCTATCGTGAATATTTTTTCCCTCGAATTGTTTTCCCTTTTCACTTAAGTCCAATCGTGAATAAAAGTTCTCTCGAAATTTGTTCCCTTTGTCTAATCATGCACTCGTGAATAGCATAATACAATTTCAGGGGAAATTCACGATACCAATTTTCACTTGAAGGGGAATGAAAATTACATGCAAACAAACATTTCCTTTTTTATTCACGATAGGGGTGCTTATGTTCAGATAATTCTAAAAACTGATATGCTGGAGCAAACTTCTTTAAAGAATTTAGTTTATTATTCGATTAGTCTGCAAGACATTGGGGTTTGCGCAGCGTATTTGTTTCAGATCGCCAGTATTTCTCAGACATGGGCGGCGTCAGTTACATTTTACAATCATTCACTTGTGAAATTTTATATAATATAATTAATAACTTCAGACCTACGCTTCCTTAGGAAATTTTCAATTTTGTCAATATCAGACATGTGACATACTACTAATATTTGCGTATTTAATAACAGACAAATTACTTTTTTATGTCTAAATACATGTAATTGGGTGTAATTGAGATATTTCTCTGTAATTAAATACTCTGATATTGCTGCTAATTCCCAAGTTTGGTATTAAACATTTTACATATTTTCTAAGGAAGCGTTTAAGCCTACAAGTGTGAGCGTAGGTCTAAAATTTTGTATGATTTTGAAAAATATCACAAGTGAATGATTGTGAAATATTATTGACGTCGCAGATGTCTGGTATTTCTGTTATGGTGAGTTGGAAAAGGCAATAAGTTTTTCTGGTTAAATCCTTAAAATTTAATATCGTAAAAAATTTGATTTTGAAAAAACTAATTTCGGTGAAATTAGAGATTTGAATTAAATAATATACGACTTAAAACAGCACTTACTTTGGTTTTGTACATGTAGTGTTTACAAAATTTAGCTTTTGAAAATTTCGGGTCTTGATAAAATGAACTCTGACCATCCCCGCTTTGTAGACCTTAATTCATCATGAAAATATTTTTACCCAGAAACATTTTTTTTTAATTGTTACCTTTGAACCTATTCCAACCTGTATGGAACCTGTTGTAGAACAGGTTCCTGGTAGGAAAAATGTAAGGTTCCAGAACAAATTCACATATAACCGATTCTTGTTTGTAAGTAAATAACCTATTTCAAATAGGACAAAGGCCATACAACACCGGTCGACAAAAAAAAAATTTGTTTTATTGGGTTTCTGTTTTAATGCCGAAATTCTGACTATACACATCGAAAAACACCAAAATAATCATTTTTAGTTTTTAAAGTTTGCTTATGCTGTTTTAGCAATTTTTGGCGATTTTAAGATCAGCAGTAGAAAAAAAAAAAAAAACTTTGAGGAAAAAAATTAGTTTTCCCTTTATTAGCATAACATGAAAAAAACCAAACTTTGGCATTTAGAAGTCAGATCCAAAAATATTTCCGACCGGTGTTATAATACAGGATAAGTGGTTCTGCAACCAGTTATTTGGATTTTTCTATTTTACTGGGTATTTTATTTGTCTTACTTTTAGTCTTTAGTCAAACAATTCCAACTCATGCATAATAATACTATTTTTGGTGCTAACTATCGAGATGTTATATTCAATACCCTCTACGAACCAATTTCTTGAAAAACACTTTTTGATGGAATACTATTCATTGACGTTAGCTTTATCTCTGACAAAAATTTCAGACATCAAATATCAGTTTTAGTACTTTTTTTATATTGGTTATTTTTCTATCAACCAAAAGATCTATTTTTGAATGCAATATCCTCTATCAACCACATTAAGGTTATCGAATTATTAAAAATGTATTATTACTCCAAGTAGTACTTTTCGCTTATAATCATTATATAAGCCATTTCGTTGCATAAAAACGACTTCGGATATAGTCATCAATTAATGTGACTACATAAAATTTTATTAGGGTGGAAAAGTTGGAGTATAAACACGAGGGTTGAAAAGCCTCAATTCAATCCTATGATTTTGATTTCCGTTTAAGCATCTCAAAATTTTAAATAATTTATAACTTCAGAACTTTAAGATGTTACAATCATTTTGAAATTTAATAATAACCAAAGTTATGTGGCATATATGTCAAATGTGATTACATCGTTAATGGACTATATCGCACTAATTTTGTATGAAATTTGATTTTAGATGACAGTAAGAGCGTAAAGTGTGGACTATATCACTAAATGGACTATAAGTGATGTGACTATAACCAAAAAATACTATATATTAAACGAAGTTGTTTCCTACAACTGTACTCAATACATATTGATTCATACTTTAAGAGCTTGTTCATAAATCAGTTATTTGCTTCTCCTGAAAAAATGTCTTTTGGCTCATAGAGGGTATTGATATGTTTTAGAAAATCAATATGTTTTTGAGAATCAAAAAATAACAAGACATTTATTTTTCCGCGTTCCAATCTTATATTTAGTGGTTAATAAGTGACGCCAAAAATTAACGTATTATTGTTTTTTTTTACATTCTTGCTTTTTTTTTAAATGCATTCAAAAATTGCATTATCAGTAAAATAAGACAACATTATAACTTTCAGATACCTTTTTGAATTTTTTAAAATATTCCACCTAATTCACAAACTATGGCTCTTCAAATTTCACAACTTTCTAAAAATGAAAAACCTGAAAAACTTTTTGAAAAATGAAAAACGTGAATAAAATCGAGAGTTTTTTTCAATTTCAAAGATCTAAAAGCGACATTGTCTTTATTGCTGCATAAAGTCATCCTGTTTACAATATAAAAATAATCGTATGGCATTATAGCAACAAAATATAAATATTTTAATGCTGTTTCCTGATATATATTAATTTTAGAAAGGTTGAGGTTAAGAAGAAGAATAAACGTTTTTGCTTTAAAAATTATAAACACTATTAATTTTCAAATCAGACTAGTTTCTGCCTCTTTTTTAGGGACAGGCGGGATTAGTAATTTTCCATTTTAATTGTATTATTACAATTTGTATCTTACAATTGTCAGATTGTCTCTATATGATACATTTTTCAACAACCTGACGGCTGTAAGATTTTTTCAAAACGTGCTCTTCTCCTTACATCACAAACGTAACGAATACCAAGTCATGACCGTTTAGCGATCACACTCAAGTAGGGCCTCGAATATAATGCAGCTAAATTGCAGTTTTCTTTCCTATTAGCTTATCTGTTATTGTATATTATACTCAGAAGTGACCAACACTAACAAACACAAATATTCTATTTTTAGATTTTTTTATTTATTTTTCTAATCTCCTGCGTCTCTATTTCGCAACATTACCAGATTGACGCATGGTTTTTAAGTTCAGTGTTTTATGTTTAGCATCTTGTAGAGAAAATTTTCAATTTTTCATATTCGAAACACAGCACATTTCCGAATGTATCATAAAAAGTTTTTTTTTTTTTTTTTTTTTTATTGTTGAGTGAAAAAAAATCATTTTTTATATTTTTCATAATTATTTATGTTTTTTTTTTATTTAAAATTAAATAATAAATCTTGGCTGTTTATAAATTTTTATCATTTGTTTTGTTGTTTATAGTTTTAACTTTTGAATTTTATTGTTTATCTTCTTCTATTTATAATTTTTCTGTTCTTGTTGTTTTTTAAACTTAATGTAATTTAAATTTTTTTTTTTATATTAAAAACTATTTTTTTTAATATAATTTTCACTTATTTTTTATGTATAATATATATAAATATATTTAAGATTCCCATTTTTTGTTGTTGTTGTATGTTTTAAAAATAAATTTATAATTATAACACTATATCAGCAAATACACGAAAAAATAAAAATTAAAAAAAAAAAAAAATATATATAATTTTTTTTTTTTTTTTGTTCATTTCTTGTGGGTTTGTTTAAAACGAAACACAGTTTGATTTATCTTTAAATATTTATTATTATTTTTTATTTTTTTTGTATTCGCTTGGGGTTTTTGTTTGTATTATTTTTAATATTGTTTTTTTTTTTTAATATAATTTAAAAATATTTTTTTTTATTATTATTATTTAAATAATTCACTTACTACAATTTCTGTTGAATTTGTTTTCTTCAATGTTGCAGGGCGGGGATGATTTAATGATGATTATCAATTTATTGGTTGAATTAAATACAAATTTATTTTAATATAAATTTGAATTTAAATCAGTTTATGGTGGTTTCTTATAGAGTTATATTTGTTTTTTTTTTTGCATCGATAATAATCCAAGCATAAAAATACGACAAAAATGTCAAAATTACAAAATTTTTTTTGTAAAATAAACGTTTCCGACACTAATTTCGCAGTTTTATTTATCGATAATTATGAGTGTGTCTAGGGGGGAAAAGGGAAAAGTTTCTGGTTTATATTTCTTGTTGTAATTGCATAGTTTAATGATAAAAATGTGCGATAGTTTTATTTTTTAAAATTTTATATTTTTTAATATGTATTTGTTCATATCCTAAATTTAAGTTCACATCCAATAGTAGATAATAGTTTAATAAAAAATAAACAAAAAATTTTATATATAAAAAAAAAATTTATTAAAAATACATGTTTTTGTTTTTGTTTTTGAAAGTTCAGATTTTTTTTAAAATTTGATTTTTTTTTTTTAAAATATAATAAAAAGTTTTCTTAAAAAAAAAAAATTATTTTAAAATTAAAAGAAGTATAAGAGAATAAAAAGTTTTAAAAAAGGGATTAAAAAATAAACAAAACAAAATTACACAAAAAAGCTAAAAAAAAAAATTTAATTTCATTACTTGCTAATACTTCTTGTTTTGTTAAAATTATTACTTATTGTTTAAACAGAGATGGGAGTAGGAGAGTAGTGTATAGCAGAAAAAAATATTTATAATTAATTAATGATGTTTTGTTCTGATTGTTTTTTTTTTTTTTGTAACTTAAACTGTAAATTTTTGTTGATAATTCTCAAATAGTATAAGAAATGTTTATGATAACTTCGGTCGAATGAAATTTAATTTTAGTTAGCCGTTTATTACTGTTGTATATTGTTAATATGTTGCCGGTTGTTTCATATTTTGTTGCCATTTATTGTAATATTTGTAGTTTTTTTCTTTAGTATTATATACTATGCATGCTGCCTATTATTTTCTTAGATGATGATTTTTATTTTTTTTTTTTAATTTAAATCTTTATCATATATAAATTTATAAATCTCTTAGATTCATGCGGGGAGAAGAAGATTTTTATTTGTATATAAATAATAGTGTTGTTGTTGCTGGTGATAGTGTTGTTGATAGTTGTAATAGTTGTTGGTTCAGATATTTGATTTTGAAAAACTAACACGTAAATGATTTGATTCCGACAATTGATGATTGTGCATTTTGATTAAAGCCAAAACGGCTTCTTCAACAGAGGATAGTTGCAGCAAAGCCATTTTACGATCCTTACTAAAAAAATTAAAAAAAAAAAACAAGATTATGCATAAATAAATTTTTAATTAAATGTTGTTTATTAAAACAAAAGAAAAATAAACTTACGGGAAAAATTTAAAAGCTTTAACTTCAAAGTTATTAGTGGTAAAGGCTTCTTTTATATCTTCCTCAGTGCAAGATGATCTACAAAGAAATTTAAAAAAATAAAATAGTTTTGTATTAAACATATGAAAATACAATTTTTTTAAATAAACAATAAAATATATGTGACGTACTGTCAAAATTTTCGACACCTGCTGAAACCGACATTAGATACCTATTATTATTTTTTTTTTTTAAGAGAAGCAATACTCAATTTTCGACACATGCTGAAACCGGCATTTTATACCTATTATTTTTATTATTATTATTTTTTTTTTTTTTTTAAGAGAAGCAATATTCAGGAAATTCTGCCTATTAATGAATGTGTTGCTTTCTTTGGAAAGGGGAGAGTGGAGAGATGAAAGGTGGTGAAAGATGAAGGGCTTCAAACATGGCAACACTGTAATCGCGCGAGGAGATAAGTCTTAGAACAGTTGTGGCTCGCCACCTGATGTAGAGGTGGCGAATTTATTGAAGCTTTTTGTTTCATAGCCCTGATTCATTATTTTACTTCGGTGGGGTTAAGTGCTATGGAAACACCGAAGGTGTGCGCAGCGATACATATAAGTGATAGAAAACACTCGTCGTCCCTGGGAATCGAACCCGGGACCATCTGTGTAACAGTCCAACGATAGACAGGGCTAGATTAATTATACTGAGAAGTTTTATGTTGCAACGTCTTCGCCAAAAGAACTAATGGCTATTTAAATGTAGAGAAATTAAAAAAAAAAAATAACTTGAAACTTACAAGAGTTTTTTTTATTAATTTTCATAACTTTCAGATCCAAAACAATACTGGACTCACTAGACTTGGCAGACACAATCACTAAAAAAGTAATTTCCTTATACCTGTTTGGTGAAAAGTTGTATGGGGTAAGTATAACCAAAAATTTTGCGATTTTTAAACTTTCGCAGATTTTTCGGAACAACTTTTCGTCTTTTAAATTAATTGAGTTTTGATAACAGTATTTGTGTAATTTTTTACTGTTTTAGTTGTAGCAAGTTGTTGTTATTTGACATTCACAATTATATTTGAAATTGGCTAGCGAATTGCGTGAACTGACTTACTTTGTAAACAGCTCATCCGTGTCAGTCATTTTTTTTAAACGCAAAAATTTGATGAACTTTTTAAAATAAATTTTCGAAATTTGGTTTTTTTTTTGCATTTAATTCTTTTTAAACATTGCTTCAGGGCATATTTTGTTTGGTATATAGAGTGAATTTTAAATACCGACTAAATTGATAAAGTGCAAAAAAAGTTAAATTTTTTCATTCCGGCGAATATTTTTTTTTTTTTGAAAAAACTAATTTAAATTTAAAATAACTGCAACGGAAACAAATAAATGACAATATTCCCTTTTTGTATTTAAATTTGTATGAAACTTTAAATAAATGAAAATAATAAATGAAACTGTAACGACGAATTTTCTCCAGGTTCGTCACAGAAAATTTATTTGTTAGGGACAGAGAATGAGAAATAAAACGAGTCGTTGGGTTGGGTTGGGTTCGTTTTTTTTTTTTAATTAAAATTACTATAATATAGTGATTTAATTATCCTAGAGCAAACATTGAGCCAGGTTGAGTGAACTTATTCGAGAGCAAGAGCAGTAGTAGACAAAGAAAACGAAGGAGAAACCTAAATGCACCTCCCTTAAATACACGATATCGCATTAAGAGAACGAAGCGGGAACCTAAAAGGAACTCCCTGTAATACCATATATCACCTGAGCGAGCAAAGAGGGAACCTAACCGGAACTCCCTTAAATACGCGGTGTAATCTAAAAGGACCGAAAGAACCTAAACGGAACTCCCAACAATACTCGAATTACCCGAAGAGAAAAATATGGGAACCTAAACGGAACTCCCAAAACACTGGAAATGCCCGAAGAGAACAATATGGGAACCCAAACGGAACTCCCTAAAATACGCGAATTATCCGAAGAGAAAAATATGGGAACCTAAACGGATCTCCCTAAAATACGCGAATTATCCGAAGAGAAAAATATGCGAACCTAAACGGATCTCCAAAAAACACTCGAAATGACCGAAGAAAAAATATGGGAACCTAAACGGAACTCCCAAAAACACGCGAATTACCCGAAGAGAAATATATGGAAACCTAAACGGAACTCCCAAAACACTCGAAATGCCCGAAGAGAAAAATATGGGAACCCAAACGGAACTCCCTAAAATACGCGAATTATCCGAAGAGAAAAATATGGGAACCCAAACGGAACTCCCTAAAATACGCGAATTATCCGAAGAGAAAAATATGCGAACCTAAACGGATCTCCAAAAAACACTCGAAATGACCGAAGAAAAAATATGGGAACCTAAACGGAACTCCCAAAAACACGCGAATTACCCGAAGAGTAATATATGGAAACCTAAACGGAACTCCCAAAACACTCGAAATGCCCGAAGAGAAAAATATGGGAACCTATACGGAACTCCCAAACACACGCGAATTACCCGAAGAGAAAATTATGGGAACGTAAACGGAACTCCCAAAAACACTACTTAGCTCAATTTCAAATAGAGGAACCAATTTACGGAACTCCGCTATTTGTCACGACGACCTGTGCCTGCTGCCGGCCACGCACTGACAGCCCTTTTGTTATTTGTCGATAATCTTTGAACCTGTTGATTATCTTTGTTAATTTGACATTAGTGTTTATTTGATGTTTCTCGTCAACCAAGATATATTTATTAGAGTTAATTTTGAAAAATAGATTTTTGGATATTATCACTTTTTAGAAGGTTTTTGTATCAATAAAAATAATGGCGTTTTTTTTTAATTTCAACTCCTTCCCTTGCCTATAGGCGACTCAAATCCAATAAATTATTATATAAACCAATAAATTATTTTGTATTCACTAAAAAATTAAATTTTTAAACTTTAATACCTTCTGAACGGGTAACTACAAAATTAAAATTTTTGGACCATTTTTCTCCATTTTTCTCAGATGTAAGTATTTTTTCATTGTATATTAACAAAAAAAATATTTTAATTTTTTTTTAAAAAAATTATTTTTTTGGACCACTCTAATTATGCATTCTGGTGCATTCCAAAAACTAAAAAAAGCTTATGGGCCTAAGTTTTCCCGTAGAATCAAATACTGAAGTCAGATTTGACATATATTTAGCCGTTTTTGTTGTATGGGAAAAGGGACCCAAAATCCGCGATTTGAGTCGCCTATAGGCACGGGAAGGAGTTGGAATTAAAAAAAAAAAAAAAAAACGCCATTATTTTTATTGATACAAAAACCTTCTAAAAAGTGATAAAATCCAGAAATCAAAATAAAAAAAAATTTGAAAACGAACTCTAATATTTATATAGGTAGTCTAACTAGAACAACAACTACAAACAATACAAAAACAACAGGCATTTTGTTGTTGCGTACAGTACAAAGAAATGTCAAAAACAGGTAAGAGGAAGATAAACAGCTGGGCTACTAAGACTACCTATATAAATATATCTTGTCGTCAACTGTATGCACCAGCTGTGTGGTGTTGCCAGACTATTAGACTGCTCTGTCGTAAAACAGGGTGACTCGATTAGTTGGAATATATTTTCCGTTACCATTATTTAAATTCAAATATATTACAAACGGGCAATATATTCTGTTGTGTAGACAAAAACGAAGCTTGGTGACTTTTGCCGTCACAAAACTCAAAAAATCGGTAAATGGTAGTTAATTATTTTGAACAAATTGATAAAAAAAGTTAAAAAAATATTTATTTGATAAATAAATGCATGTTTTTTTATTTTTAACTCAACTGAACATTTTTTTTTATTAAACTACAAACAGTAAACTACATAATATTCTGAGTGTAGGAACTAAAAGAACGAACTAGTTTAATAAATCCAAATGAACGAAATGAACTATGAACTAGAATGCCCAATTCTAAAATCTTAACACTCAAACCGGCCGAAGCTTTTTTGTAGTAAAATTTATATCCCTTGATCGGCACGTAAAATAAACAATATGTTCTTCTACCAAAAAAAAATTTTTTTTGTTTGCTACTTTAGGTGATATGGGACAAAATAGTTTTAGAGCGAATCTCAAAAACTAATCCATAAAAATTAATAAGTTTATGTATAAATTCTTCGTCTTACCAAAATAAAACTACAGTCTAAAAATTACAATTTTTGTGCTTTGTACTTAAGACGATATGGCGATTATTGTTTTTCGAAAAAGGTGAAATTGGGCGAAAGTGTACCTTACCTTTAATATATATTGATCAAACTTAAAGGCTTTAAAAAATATAATATTAAAAAATATATAATATTTCTGCAAACTGTCATTAAAATGCGTTTATTCGTTTTCAAGTTAAGACGATGTCCTTTAGAAGTATCGTATGAGAATCCTGTATGTCCTTGCACCAAAATAAGAAAATTTTTTTAAAGCTTAAGTTTCAATTTTACTTTGTGTTTACTATCAATGGTTTCTAGTTAACATAAATGTGTTTTTTTAGGATTTTTGAAAATTATGTTCTTTTTGCAATATTTATTTTTTAAATTTAAAAAAATTTTAAATTTAACATTTTCTCGCTTCCACAAAAAAGTGCTTCACGAAATATTTTTTAAATTTAGTTTTCTATTGATTTCTAATTGTAAAACACTCAGTTGTCTTATTTAAGTTAATATATCCCGCCTGGAGGCGGGCTTGCCGGTTAGAGGGTTAATAATATATTTTGAGTCCATTTCTGGTTCATTTTTGAGCTTGTTGGCTAGCAGGGAAATAAAAAATTGCCTATTTTTTATTTCTACATAAAACTTCAATTTATTTTATTAAATTTAAATTTTTCTTCTGTACTCTCTTTGTCTTCTATTACTATTAATATTATTTTTTTTTTGTTTCGTAGGTATTTTTCAATTTACGATATTTCGTGCTGAGCATTAACAATTTAATAATCATGCCTGCAGGCGATTTTCTTATTCATTTTACCACCAATAAAGATGGTAAAATGAATGCCGTGTTTGCCGGTATCTTTTGTTGGTGTCTGACAAAGCAACAGCAGCTGTAGTAGTTACTACTAAAGTGCATTTAGCATAGGGCGGGTGCCGCAAAGCAAAGTAAAAATTTATTCTGATTAAAAAGACAGGATGACAAATGCAACTTACAAAAAAGTTTTAGAGTTTTAAACTAGACCTTGCAGAATTGTTTAATAATCTGCACAATGTAAATAACATACAGGCTATTTACACTACATGCGATTTGTTTTTTATACATATATGTAAGTAAATAGGCTTCTTAAACCGAAAATCGCATTAAATTTTTTTTACAAAATAGTTTTTTTTTTGTACACCCAGAAAAAAGATTGGTTGGAATTCAGTCAAAATCAATAAAATTTATTTAATAGGACGTTATTTTATTTGGAATTACCAATAATCGATTACTACGGCTAAAATACTGTACTGGCAATTGAAAAAACCATCCCATCATCCAACTGTTAGTCACCCCTATCGTGAATAAAAAGGGAAATGTTTGTTCCCGTGTAATTTTCATTCCCCCACAAGTGAAAATTGGTATCGTGAAATTCCCCTGAAATTGTATTATTCACGAGTGAATGATTAGACAAAGGGAACACATTTCAAGGGAACTTCACTATTGGAATTTCGTGAAAAGGGAAAACAATTCGAGGGAAAAAATATTCACGACAGGGTGAGTATTTCAAATCAAATTTTCAAATAAAATTCGGTTAGTCATTGTCATTCCCCCACAAGTGAAAATTGGTGTCGTGAATTTTCCCTGAAATTGTATTATTCACGAGTGAATGATTAGACAAATGGGACAAATTTCAAGGGAACTTTTATTTACGATTGGAATTTCGTGAAAAGGGAAAACAATTCGAGGGAAAAAATATTCACGATAGGGGTGGGTATTTCAAATCAACTTTTCAAATAAAATTCGGTTAGTAATTGTGTACGGTACAGTGGCGGAGCAAGCCCTTAAGTTGGGGGGGAGGGGGGGGGGGGTTGTAAATTTAAAAAAAATTTTCTGATTTTTTGAACGGATGCGGAATCTTTTAGATTTCTTTTTATCCGAATTTTTTTCGCAAAAGCATATAATGCACTACTCTAGAGTTACAGGTTACTAAAAAAAATTTCTCGTGGATTTAATTATTACAAATTATTTACTTTTGATGATCTTAAATGTAGAAATTCATAATTTTCCAAATTAAAATATTGGTGTGAGTTTCGGCATTTTTCAGTTTCATCGGTCATCAAAGTTAACGTAAACAAAAAATTTCATATAGACGCAATCGAACAAATAAAAACATAACAAATATTACATTATTAAAAAAAACAGGGTCACTGACGAAGGTTCAATACCAGAAACTGCGCAGTCTGATTCAGAAAAAATTGAAAATTTGCAATGTAGTTATGATTTTTAGAAAATACATTCATTCTTCTCTACCACGCCTTTCACAATTAAAATTAAATAAAATTGCATATTAATTATAGTATTAATTGCAATTGTCTGAAAAAGACTTTAAAATTCAAACTCAAACAAAAAATTTTTATATCGACTAAAATCTGAAAAAAATTTGTCAAACACACAAAATATTTGGAAAATTTGTTCTTAAGAAAGGAGAAAAGTAATTTGTCAATATTTTGGATTTTCAATATTTCGGATTTTTTTTACAATATTTCGTATTTTCAATTTTGAGTGCTCGAGTACATTTTTGTTAAGATTTTCTGGCTTTAAAATACATTGATTCTTTTTCCAACCTTTTACACTTTTGGTTTAATTACAATTTTATTGCAGAATTAAATTTTTTTTTTTTGATAAATTTTGTGGCGTTTATTTTTTTTCCACCGAAACATTTAAACTTTTATAAATCCAAAAATCCCAGAAGTTTTTACGGATTTTTGTTAATATTCAGCGCAACCAGAAATATGTTGTTTCATGTTATTTCCTGTGTATCGTATTGAAAAATTACTGAGATATTTATGTTTTTTTAGAACAATTGACGAATTCTGGCATTGATTTGTTATAAAATATTTTTGCATATTTTGCTCTTACTCTTATTTTGCATATTTCGATAAAAAAAAATATTATTTTCGATAAAAAATCTTATTTTTGATAAAAAAAAAATTTTATTTTTGATAAAAAAAAAACAATTTTATTTTTGATAAAAAAAACAATTTTATTTTTGAATATTTTAGTACTTTTTAGAATAATAGGCATTTTTATAGCATATTTTAGCGATTTTTTTAAATTTAGTTTTTAGTTATCGAACAATTTTTATGTTTAATAAAAAATATTTTTTTTGTGTTTCCAATACTGATTTTGGAAGTTTAAGCCTTTTTTGAAAAGTTAAATTTCTTGTTTTAAGACTGTACCGATTTAGCTATATTCAATCTTGTATTCCCTTTTTTCTAAGCAATTAAAAAAAAAAAATCTCAAAGTTACTCCAACTATACGGAAAAATAAGTTTTAAAATACGAATTCTTAAAGAAAATATGTGTTTTAAGAGGAAATTTTGCATTTTTAGTGCATTTTTTATGAGCTAAAAATTGATTTTTTAGAGCACATTGCCGGTGGCTTTGGTGATTATATATTTTCAGAGGGAATTTCTACACTTTTGATAATACAAATTTGACAAAAAAAAAAATAAATTTTTTATGTTCTAAAAATCTTGTGTTACTTTGTGTTACAAGGAAACCGAATTTTCAAATTTTTATAACAAAATTATTACCATTTCGAAAGAAGATTTACAACATTTATGTACAATTTTACCGTTTTTGGATTAAAGAACTTTTTTAATAGCGATCATAAATATTTAAACGTCTGACAACTTTTTCAACAGAATTTTTCTAACCAAATTACGATATTTGAAAATATTTAAGAAAATGTCCTGTTTTAGGCAACCAACAAAATTTGATTTGTGTCCTAGTATATTTTATATTTTTTCCACCGGTTTTGGGGGGGGGGGGGGGGGTACAACAACCTCACCCACCCAGGATCCCCTCCTGGTACTTTAGAAGCAACCATTTATTTAGTGATAATACAAAAAAAACTGGTAACACCCATTAAATTTATTAAACAATTTTCGGTAATCAAAAGTGGTAACTTGCAATACGTAACTGTAAATTAGAGTTTCAGCAGAACCAACCGAATTGTGGATTGCATTGTTTATAGAAGCCACTAATGATTGGTATTGGTCAACGAATTTAAGCCAATGTTTGTTTCCTATCCAAATATTTAAATTCAAATTTAACACACAACTTTTATAAGTATTTGTGGTGTAGTGGGTTTGACTTATACTCCGAACTTTAGAGTTCAAATCACGGAAAAGACAAACACAGAAAGTTTTTTCAATTAAAATAAAATATTCAAATGTTCAAATAGCAAATAAGGCAATGAAAATAAAAAGTCATTGCGGTGCAATCAGTAGGACAGAGGACTATTTATTAATATGAAGGCACGGGTTCAATACCAGAAAAATTAAAAAAGTTTTTTAATTTAATTAAAATTTTGTGAAACGTCTTTGTAATTTAATATTCGGCTAGGCAGCTGAATATTAGCTTTCATTACTAAAAATATAATTTAACTAACTTGCTCACATCATAAAATATAATTTAACATTACGAAATTCGTCGCAACCGCCACAATTCGCTTGGCAACAAATTCGGTGTCCACAACTGAGACTGTTTTCTGGGTGTTGAATAAATATTTTATGGAATATTAAACATTTAAATTTTAACAAAACTGCCATTTTTACCTTCCCATTTGGATTTCAAAAGTTTTTGTTCTATCAATAGTGTAAAATTTTATAAATATTAGAAATATACACTAAGGAAACTTCTGCTTTAACTATATGTAGTTGTTTGGGCAATACAGTTTCTTTATTTTTAATGTAAATGTCAGTCATTTGTAGAACAAATTCAATTTTTTGCTAACGTTGTAGTTCATTAAAAAAACAAACCACATCAAATGACTGTTTTATGATTTTACATTAATTTTTTACCGTTGTTTTTTTGTTATTTAAACAAATAAATGTTTGTTTATTTTTTACTATATATGTGGTTCATTTTGACTACAATTGTGGTTAATTTTTTTCACATTAAAACACAAATGACAATGGTAGTAGAATTTACTGAAATGTAAATCGTACTTTCTTTAAGTGAAATTTGATTTGTTTTTAACTACATTTGCAAGTGGGGTTTACCTACATACATAGTATTCTAAGTGTATGAGTAAATTCATAAGATTTCATGCTTTGCCCTTGAAAAAGAAAGTAAATAAATTGCTATATTTGAGTAAATTTTTTGAAAAAATTACCACAAAAACATTTTTAAAGCAAATATTGGAAATACAGCAATTTAGTTAACCATGAAATGTTTAAGACAAAATAAAAAAAAAATAAACACTAGTTAACATCGAATCTGATTTCTTCCGCAAAAAATTCAAAAATCTAGACAATTTTGGAAATTTGCATTCAAAAAGTATCAGTAAAACTTTATATTACCCGGTAATAAGTTTAGTAATAAGAAATTAAGGTCGGTAAGTGGTTACTTTTCAATTACAAACTCATTATTTTAACAAGGGCATGTCCATTCTGGTAACACTTTCTTTTTTTTTTTTGGAAAATTAAATTTTTTTTTATGTTGGGTATTAAATAAAAATGTAAAAATGTAACTAAAAATTTTATAAGTAAAATTTTTTACAAGTTTTTGTGGAAAAATAAAATTTATGAAGGTAACATGTAGAGTTGTCAAACCAGGATTCAGAATTATTCAATAAATCGAATTTTTTCTATTTTTCCGATTTTTTAAAACCGGTTTTTTTTTACAAAGCTCGACCTTCGGGTTAATCGAGATTTGCAATAATTTTTTTGGAATAATTTGCATGTGTTCTCTGAATTTCAAATGCTAGCAATGCTAGCATGTGAGGATATATTTTCTTTTTTTTTTTTTGCTTTTGTTTTTTACCCTTTTGTGCTTTTGTTTTCTGTTTTGAGCTTAAAAACTTTTTCTTTAAATGTTTGAGCTTTTAGTTGACTGTTTTTACTGTAAACTGTTTTTACTTATAAAAACTTAGTTTTTGCTTTCAGTTTTTGGTTTTTTACAAAAAAGAAAAATTTTCAAAGTTAAAAAAAAAAATTTTCACATTGCACTTTTTTTGTCGTCTCTGAAAATGACTGCAAATGTTTTAAAAGCTTTCGCTCACATTTAACATAAATGTATGTAGGTGGTCTCGGTAGACATTTTCACCAAATATACTTCCACTACCTAAAGTACAATCACTCGCTTTATTTTTAAATTTTAAGCCCTCAATCGCAAGGCGTTATGCATTTTTTTCAAACACTGTTATTTTACAATCTGTTTTAAATTTACGACTTGTTTTATTTAGAAATGAACAAAAAAATGCTCTTCTTAGCCTTTTTAAAGAGCATTTTTACTGAGAGAATATAAGAAGACGAAAGAGAATATAAGAATAAAAGACGCAGAGAGCATAAAAATAATGAAAATATTCACTAGACTAATGAAACTTTTCTTTGCAAAATGAACGTAAAATTATTAATTATAAAACCGGAAAACCCGTTTATTCGAACCGGTTTTGCAGTGAAAAAACCAAAAACCAATTTTAGAAATAAAACGTTTTTTAAGAATCCGAAAACCATGTTTTTAAAATTGTCGAATATTTGACAATTCTAGTAACGTGTTACTTTTGTATTACAAACCCTATTGTTTTAGCAACGGCATGTCTATCGAGGTAACTACTTACCACGGTAACATTTTACTCCTCACTTACAGGTAAAGAGGTATCAAAAACTTTTTCCTTAAATCTTTAATATTTAGATCGACTATTATTTAAGAATTGTCAAATTTGAAGTAAAAAGTTATACCATAAAAACATTTAAATATGTGCATTTGGTGATACCTACGGGCAGTCAGTTGCGAAGTAATGCAAGGGTAAGGAGACTTAACCATGGAAACAACATCCCTAGGACTGGTAACTTCGCTTGAAATACGTGTCAAAATGTTAACTAGTGTAATCAATGACGCAAAATTTTAAGTTTTATATTTAAGTAAATTCCCAATATATAAAATACCCTACATACTTTAACAGCTTCATTAAATTTTCTGCAAAGTTTTTAATAACTTTAATCCACAAATAGTGTATTAAAGAAATGAAACAATAGACAGAAAACATATAAAATCAACAACTAGATTTCCTTCCCCATTCTGATTTCCACCAAACTTGGTATATAATATGTACATGATATAACTATAACCTCGTTCAAATGTAGGATAGCTAAACCCAGCGGATCTTGAAATATCGCGTTTCGAAATGTGAAAAATATTCGAAAATTTTCAAAAAAAAAAGTAGTCGTACATAATATTTCAAATCTTTTTAAAGGCTTAAGCTACGAGATTCAATGATACCTCATTTTAAATCTATTTAAATTGTGGTTTTACGGGTGCACACAAATTATTCACTTCTCCACTGCAAAATGCATTGTTTTCAAAAACCGTGGTTCAAAAAACTATTTAAAAAAACAGTTTTTTTTAAATAAAAAAAAAATATGTTAATTATAAATTACTTCCTTATACCGTATCCAAATCCCTATGTGGAGATCTTACGGTATCCTGAGATATGAATAAAAATGTGAAAAAATTTAACTAAAAAGCCGATATCTCAGAAAAATGCAATGGACAGATTCTCTAACAAAAACGATATCGTTTTGTTAAAAACGATACCTTAATTACTATCGGTTTGATGATGTTACTGACGAAAACGTTATGCTAAAGGATAAAAAATTTTTGTTTTTTAACAAAATTGTTAACATTAGTTAAAGTTTTTATGTAATATGGTTGTAATTTAACTTTGAAAAGTGGACGATAATCGTTCTACAGAATTCCTAGCCAGGAGTACCAGCCACAAATCTCTGGTTACGGTATAGAAGAATAATTTATAATAAATAAATAATTTAAAAATTTTATGAAAACAGTTTTTTGAAATACAACAGTTTAAACCGCGGATTTTGAAAAAATGCATTTTACATTTAAAAAAAAATGTTTTTGCTTGTTTTATTTAAAACACGTGGCTATAGAATGAAATATCAATGAATGACGTATCTCCAACCGTTAAAAAGAAATGGACGATTAACTACGACTATTTTGTTAAATTTTAGATTTTTTTTTTTTCATATTTTAAAACGCGATATTTCCACAACCATTAGGGCTAACAACCCAAATCTTGTATGATTACATATTTATATGTCACTTACCTTCCATAGGAAGTTTGGTTAAAATTTAAGAGGGTAGATGTCGAAAATTGGATATTTTTTGATGGTTTTATATGGAATGAGTCAGTAAATAAAAATTGATACAAGCAAATACAAATCATTAAACTATTTAAGTAAATATTATAACAAATGTCTCTAAACAAACAATTCTAGAAAAACATCTAAAACAAAATAAGATGAAAATTAAACTGGATATCAGTTGAAATCCGCAACTAAAAAGTAAAAGTTGTTTTAATTAATAATAAAAAATGGGAAAATTTTATGAAATTATTAAAATATTATTAATAATAAAAATTTCCTTGGCCTTCGCCCAACAAGCACGTATTGTTGGTGGTAGTACTACCACAATAAATAATGTTCCCTATTTAGTTCAACTTGTAAAAGGTGGGCGACTTTTTTGTGGTGGTACTTTAGTAGCATCACGTTTCGTGGTAACAGCGGCCCATTGTGTTACAGGCTTGCGACCTGGTCAAATAACCATTGTTGGTGGAGCTTCCCGTCTTTCGGAAGCAGGTGTACGCAGGAAAGTATTAAAAATTATGATACCAGCTGGTTATAATGCACGTAAATTGACTATGGATGTGGCAGTACTTAAACTAAGCAGTGCTTTAACCGGCAGAAATATAAAACCAATAAATTTGTGCTCCAAAGGTTGGAATCCTGGTGCATCCATACAAGTTTCCGGTTGGGGTGCAACAAGTGAAAATTCAAGAAGTGTTTCCCAACGAGTAAGAACCGTTCGTGTTAAGGCGGTATCAAAAAGAAATTGTGCTGCGCGTTATAGAAATCAGGCAAGATTATCGAAATCAATGTTTTGTGCTTCAGTGCAAGGACGTAAAGATGCCTGTACGGGTGATTCGGGTGGTCCTGCCATATATAATAATCAACTTTGTGGTGTTGTTTCTTGGGGTATTGGTTGCGCACGTTCTTCTTATCCAGGTATATATACAAATATACGAAGTGTACGTAAATTTATAAGAAATGCTATGACAAAGTGAATTATATGTATGTGTTAAATAAAAGTTTGGAATTATATTGACTGGAATTTTTTTAGAGTTTCAGAATAGAATTTTTAAAATAATATTAAGTAAAAAAAAAAAAATGGAATTGTAAAAGCTTTATTTGTCTCAATACACACAAAAAACCCCATTTCAGTCACGAAAACCACCGATTCAATAACTTTAATTGCTGAAGTTCCGCCAACAACTAAAATTGCTAATTTAATTAGATATTAATAGCTTTTTAATTGAATTATTTTTCAAATAATAATAATTAATTTGATTAAAAAGTAATTAATATTTTATACCTTCTCAAAAAGCAAAAAACAATTGGATAACGTGTTGCTTTCATACCAAATGTTTTGAGAGGCTACACATCCCACGACGCTCAGCAACAAAATACCGAACTCTAGCAAACAAATGAAAATATTTTTTTTACACTAAAAAATAATTGCAATATGTTGATAGAATATTGTTGCTTAAAATGAAACACTCACTTTTATTTTGCAAATATTTTGTTATTTTCTATTAAAATTTAATATATTTTAATTTTATCTTGCTTATGTTATCGTTAATATATGAAATAAATAGACATTTTATTAAATTATTATTCAAAAATATGATAAAAATTAGTTAAGACTTTTAAATTTCTGCAACATGTTTTCATTTACTCGTTGCGAGTTTACGAACAAATAAAAAGAGGTCAGATTGAGAGAGAGTGAGTTTGATAGAAACCCACTGCTTGAATCACGCAAATTCAAGAAATACAATCTTTCCAGAAAAAAAATAAAATAGACAAATTATGGTAAATTGTGTATTTTTTTTTAACTTAAAATTGCTATTAATATGTAATTTTGCCATTTATTTTGTATTTTAAAGACCAAAAATATTAAAGCGGCGACAACATTAATAAAAATATTCATTATAAGCAACAACATATTTTTTGTCAAAATTTTAATCACGCAGGAATTTAATTCACACACACTCAATCACTACTCAAATTACTCAAACTAACTTACGTTAGTAAAATCGGATTACATTCACGAGAATCACGCAAAACTCTGCTGACGTGCCCATTTCGTAGACAAAGACTTGATTATTGAGTAGTGCTAGTAATTTCGGTAACTTTTCAATACCCGATACTAAACGATATTTTTAAAAGTTCAAATTTTAA
This sequence comes from Delia radicum, assembly GCA_021234595.1. Classification (NCBI taxonomy): domain Eukaryota; kingdom Metazoa; phylum Arthropoda; class Insecta; order Diptera; family Anthomyiidae; genus Delia; species Delia radicum. The sequence continues at coordinate 302,782,854 of CM037851.1, read as the reverse complement.
AAATATATTTTTAAACTTTATATATTTTAAACTTTATTACAAACTTATCGTTTTTTTTATAGTTTTTCAACTTTTTTTCTTTAAACTTTTCACCATTGATTTTTTCTTTCAACAGAGTTGTATTTTAATGATAATTATTTGCTTTAGCGGTTAGGTCGGGCCGCCAAGGGGGAAACTGAAAAAGTACTATATCAGTGAGTTAGGTCGAAAGAGCACATATTAACATTTTTTGATTTCTAGCCGAGCGGGTTTGAGCAGGCCGTTAAGGGTTAGAATTTCTCCCTTTTAGCGGCCGTCTACGGAGCATTCCAAATTTTATGTTTCTAGCTCCACCGGTGTATGTTACGACAGTCAGTACATCAATGAGAACAGCAAAACCAAAAATCTGTTTAATAACCTAAATTTAATTAATTTTTGTTGTTTTAAATTTATATTTATATTATATATACTCAGGAAATTCTTCCTATTAATTAATGTGTTGCTTTCTTTGGAAAGGAAAGTCTTACAACAGTTGTTGCTCGTCACCTGATGTAGAGTTGGCGAATTTATTGAAGCTTTTTGTTTCATAGCCCTGATTCATTATTTTACTTCGGTGGGGTTAAGTGCTATGGGAACACCGAAGGTGGGCGCAGCGATACATATACATAAGTGATAGACAACTCATACATATTATTTTTCTAAATTGATGTTGTCGTCACCGGGAATCGAACCCGGGACCATCTGTGTAACAGTTCAACGCGCTAACCATTACACCACAGCGCCCACAAATATATATATTCCCATTCTTCTGGTAGGAATTTACCTATTGTGTGTAAAATCGACATTCACTTGAAAAAACTCAGGTCGCACATTCAAAAATTAAATCGCCAAACGAGTTTGAAAATTGCCACGATTGACAAGAAATCGCCATATCTGACAACCGTGTTTATGGTCAATGTTCGGTGATGCCAATTTGGTGCTTTTATCACTAGTTATGGTGCTTTTCAATATTACAAAACGCCAACATTTTACTCTGGTGACAAAAACAAAAAACAATAAATTGTCACTTTTGTAATTCACCGGTGCTTTGGTGATTTTTCACCAATTTTGTTTTAAGTACCAGGGGCTCAATTACAGTATTTGTTATTGAGTGAAAGCGTTCGAAAACAGTTTCTTTAATGAGCAACTACAAAAATATTAATAATGAATCTTAAAGTTTTACATTTATTTCTAATCAATGACCGAACTACAACATCTTTGATCAAAAAAATTTCGTTAAAATTTTATATTTTCGGAAATAGAAAATTAATTTCGATCGAAAAATTACGATCACGATTGACGTAATTCTGCCCCAGTACTTTGTTCAAAAAGCTCTGAAATTGCAATAAACTGCAAATAAACCATCCGATTATATGAAGTCTTCATTAAATTACAAACTTTCCATTATAATAGGTGATTCCGTTTGTTTAATTGATTCGAAAAATGTATTTCTTTATATAATGTTTAACCGATATTTTCGCAAAAGAACTGAACTAAACATCGAAATTATCGGCGGAAAATTTGGTTACTTTATTTTAGCACGAAATCCAATCATCAAATTGTTTTAAGTTCAACTTGACAAATTAAAAAAAAAAAAAAAAATTTTTTTTGTGCGTTTTTACGGTTTTTTAAGCAAAAAGAACTCATTTTTAAGCTTTTTAAAATTTTTGTTGCGTTTTTTGCTCTCAAGAAGTTGGCAACACTGTTCAAATTATGTGCTATTTATAGTGCCAACATTAAATTGGAAATAAAATTTTGGGTTAATGTCATTTAATGTTTGAAATAAAACAATTTTCAAAGTCTTATAGCCAGCCATAGCAGGCAAAAAAAAAATCTATCTTGATTGTACATTTTTTCTTAAAATTTATTTATTTTTATGGTGTACTTACGGAATGTTACTTAAATGCAATGTCGCCGATGGCGGATAGATGTTTTGATAGTTTTTGCTGCCTGGTTTCTTGAATCGATGCAATGGATTCTGAGAGTAGTCACGTGTAAGGCCGGCGTCGGGTTGTCCTTCTTTTGGCAGTTGTACAGCCTGATGTTTGCTAGCCATAACACGTATCGCCTTACCCCACAAGCGTAATTTGTCAAGGTGATTCATAGCTATAAGGTGAAAATAACAATAAATTTCAAAAAATAAGTACATGATACAAAGATAAATAGACAATTATAGAACATTTTTCTATTACCAACAAAAAAAAAAAAAAAAAAAAGACAGTCAGCACAACATAATATGGTTTAAGGTAAAAAGTGTTGGACATTTTGTTATAGTTAGGCTTGAATGAGCAATTTCCTAAATTTTTCAAATGTTATTAAATATAATCAATATTCATTATTATTATACTAGAACCTAGAGATTTTTCTTAATTTTATTTTTTTTTTTTCATTTTATACTCCCATCAATATTACAGATTATTCTTGACAAGATATTGTAAATATTTGTTTACATTTATAGTGGCTGGAAGCTGCTTAAATATTTATTTTATAAATTGCAATAATATCTATTCGATATACACATTATCTTACTACCTACTGCAAATTTAAATGAAACTGAAAAAAAAAATTGTGTTATTGCATCTTTATAGTACGTAGAAGTACTTACTCTATTTAAGTATTTTATAGCAGACAACATAGTTATGATAATGTTGATTGAACTTGTATCCTTCTAACCAAAAGATAACAATATATTTAATAGGAAATATAGAAAAATAGTTTTAAACACCTGAGGTTATTTTTAAAGCTTTAAAATTTTATTCTATAAGAATATATTTAACAAAAATATATGTATTAGGGTGGGGCAATAAGTATGGAAGGAAAACAATCTTAATGGGCGCTTCGCGTTTCTGATTCTTGGGATTGTACTGAGCAAAAAAGTCCACTAGACCATACGTCTACGGTGAAAATCGAGCTTCCAGATTTTGACTTGCAGTTTTTTCTCAGACTTTTGTCACATTTTTTTTTTGGATATTTTGGCCTATAACAGCCAAACCATTGAGATTTTCGATCCAATACTAAGACAAAAATTGTAGCCAAGACAATAGTTAAGAACTCTCTAGTATATCGCAAAAGCATTGGAACGCTCCTTCAGGCAGTTTTGGCCTTGTGAAAGTGCAAAGGGACAGGGTTACTTTCACAAAATACGGCTAAAAAGGCCTATTTTGAAATTAAAAATTTAACCCTTAAACCCCACTCACAAATATAACTGATGCATTAATCTGCTAGAGAATCTTCCAAAGAAGAGATTGATACCATAATCTTGGATTTTATTTATTTATTTATTTATTTAAGTCTACGGAATAAATCCTTACAGACTATTAACATAATAATTACAAAATTATAAATTAATATAAGTACAATATTTTTTTTATTTTTTTTTTTAATAGTTTTATAAAAGCTAAGGTGCCACGAGCTTTATTAATCGTCAATAAAATATGCCGTTTAAAATCCAATTTTGGGTCTAAGAGAATACCCAAATCTAGAATATAATCTACTAATTCCAACTGAAAACCACCCAAAGAGTAAAGACCAAAAGATTCTGTCCTTCTATAGAAGCGCATATGTTTACATTTTTTCAAATTTAGTTCCATAAAATTAGAGCAGCACCATTCGTAAAAACTATTTAAATCCTGCTGTAGATAAATCTGATCGGAATTTTTATTAAAGCCACGAAAAATTTTAACGTCATCAGCATACATAAGAACGTTTGAAAACTTTATTACCGATGGTAAATCGTTGATAAAAAGAGAAAATAAAATTGGTCCAAGATGGCTACCTTGAGGAACCCCAGATGTTACAATAATATTTTTCGACGTTGTGTTATTAAAATTAACCTTCTGATTTCTGTCTTTTAAGTAAGACTTTATCCAGCTTAAACAATTTCCAGCAAAACCCATCATATCTAGTTTTTTGAGTAAAAGATTATGGTTAACTTTATCAAAAGCTTTACTGAAATCAGTGTTAATGACATCAGTGTTTTCGCCTTTAAGGAAACCACGATTTACCAAAGTTGTTAATTGTTATAGGTTAGTTGTTGTAGAGCAGCCCTTACGAAAACCATGCTGAAGAGGAGATATTATAGAGGAAATTTGATGACACAGAGAATCAGTTAAACATTTTTCGAATAGCTTTGGAATCGCGCTGAGTTTTGCTATTCCTCTATAATTAATAACATTTGACTTATTTCCAGATTTAAATAATGGAATTAAGAAAGAGTCCTTCCATAATTTTGGGAAATAACCATTTTTAATGGAGATATTAAACATTATGCTCAACGGATACGCCAAAGCATCTGCACAGTTGATTAAGATGCAACTGGGAACACCATCAGGCCCACAAGTTGTTGAGTTTTTAAATTCTTTTAAATTTTTAACAATTTCATCAGTAGTTATATGAGGAAAAGTTATTAATTGATGTTCTCCTACTTCCTGAGATATGTCCATCCCACCCATTGTTACGTTCACAAAATACGGCAAAAAAGCCCTATTTTGAAGTTAAAAATTAACCCCTTAAACCCCACCCACAAATATGATTGAGAATCTTCCAAAGAAGAGATTGATACCATTATCTTGGATAAGCTCCTCCTACTTCCTGAGATATGTCCATCCCACACATTGTTACAAGCAAGTCAAAATCTGGAAGCTCGATTTTCACCGTAGACGTATGGTCTAGTGGACTTTTTTGCTCAGTAAAATCCCAAGAATCAGAAACGCGAAGCGCCCATTAAGATGTTCAAATCGCCCCACCCTAATATGTATATACACAGAAAAAACTAAAAACGGGTTTCAATTAAAAAATTTATTGAGTCAATTAATATTTTATTTGATTTTGCACCTATCACGGCAATGATAAACTTTTAATTAAACAATTAAAACTTTTATTGAAAATTAAAAAGAAAAATAAGTTATAAATAAAATATGATACTGACAAAAAAAGTGTGTGTACGATACATTGGTATGTGTATTTTGTTAATGCTGCGCCTGTTTGTATGTGAGCTTGTTTTATTTGTAAACTTCAAATGCCTTTGGTATTTTATACTGAAAATTTACTATTTAAGCTACAGTGTATGAAAAAATAATTTGAGAATTGCGTCTAAAATTAAATATGTATTTATATATTTAAAAGTCAATTTAAATATTAATTGATTCAATTAAATATTTGTTTAGAAACAAATTTAATTCAAATCATATCTTTAATTAGATATTTTAGGGTGATAAATTTTTCTGTGTACACAGAAAAAATTGTTGCCAATAAAATTTCAATTAAACTTCTGTTTGGCTTCAAACTGATTTTCAATTAAAAGTATAATAAACCAGCAAAACTTTCTATTATATGGTAAAAAGTTTAGGAATAAGAAATTATGGTCGGTAATTGTCCAATCAGAAACTGCCAGTGGCACAAAAAATCAAGCACTTTCATACCACTGGTTAACCGAGGAATTGCAAATAAATTTCTGGCACACTGATAATAATCCATGCGTTAAAATACAAATAAATGTAAAAATAACCAAAAATGTTGTAAAATAAACGAAAATTTGTTCATTTTACAAAAGATTTTTTCGTATTTGCAGCATGTATTATTATAAGTGTAGAACACTTGCTTAAGGCGCTCTACAAGCGTTTTCAAAGGCTTTAGACAGTATTTGTTTTACAATAATTTCAGTGGTCTGCAAAATAAAAACTTTGGCAAACAATTGGCTGAGACCACTTCGCCAACGTTGGCGAAAAGGGTTTTCCCAGTGATACCCAATCGGAAATTGCCAACGGCTCTAAAGTTTAACCACTGGTAGAGCATTTATTTTATAAAAATTATGATGCTTTAAAATGATGATGCAGTTTGTAGTCGGAAGGTTCCGAGTTCGATCCCGGTTTCAGGCAAACATTTTTTCTGTGATTTTTTTTATACTTTTTATTATTTTTTTTTTATATAAAATCATTTTGTTTGTTTCTGGAAAAGCTCTATTAAGACAAAGTTGTTTGTGTTTTTCAAACGTTGGCAAGCTGTTTCCAGCAAACTATAAGCCAGTGCTGACATATTTGTGCAGTCAACTCTTACCCATCATTTATTATTCACTCGTGTTTTAAGCTATCAAGTATTATAGCGCACACCTATATATACTTTTATAGTGGATTTACATAATTTGGTAATTTTCATACTACTCACTCTTTTTATATGATCTTAACTAGCTCTAAATTCATGAAAATTTAAATGGACCAATTTTAAAAATATATTTTTTGTGAACCCGATCAATAAAAAAGTTATATTTCATATACAAAATTAGATCTCATTTAAAATAGATCGATATTTATTCTTATCCAAGTTTATCTTAAAATTGGGGCATTCATTAATACCCGTAAGATACCTCAAATACATTGCTGGATTAAATTACAAAATCGATCTCAAAATTAGATGATCCAATAATATCTAATTTAAGAACATGATAAATCCCAAAATATCCCATGTGATTAATTTGGATCTAGTTGAATATCCAAAGAGATAAGAAATTTTTGGTGGATCGAATGAGATATTTTGAGATTAAATTGGATTTACTTAAATCCCATGACATATATAATTTTTAAAAGAATTAAAAAAAATGGAATAATAATTTAGAATTCTGGCTCATATATAACTTTGTATGGGTTTATATATAAGAATATATAACTATATCTTATACGAATAGAAAATATTAATGATGTTGGACCTCAAACGAAATTGTTAATCTTGTGGCATATATGGAATCTTATATAATAATATTCTTTATCATTTAATGTCATATATAATTATATATTAGGTTGTGTTATACATATGCCACCATATATAAGCATATCTTATATCACACACAAAAATATTTTTTATAAGACAGTATATATTATCCCCCAATCGTGAATAAAAAGAGAAATGTTTGTTCCCATGTAATTTTCATTCCCCCTCAAGTGAAAATTTTTATCGTGAATTTCCCCTGAAATTGTAATATGATATTCACGAGTGAATGATTAGACAAAGGGAACAAATTTCGAGGGAACTTTTATTCACGATTGGAATTGAGTGAAAAGGGAAAACAATTCGAGGGAAAAACTATTCACGATAGGGGTGATTATATCTTAAATTATATAGGTTATATTGCACCATATATTATTACATATTATGTTATATATGAAATTGTTTTATTATATATGACAATAGATCTACCATAACTTATATAAAAATATATTGTTATATATGTTACCATATAAGAAACATATACATGACACCATATGTATTCACATATTATAATATATTTTAAGATGAAAAACATAAGACCATATATAATTTTATTTTACTCGGGGATTAAAAAGTGTTAACGTTGTGAAGTACAGTAAACCTTGTTCAAGGCGAAACAAAACTTAGTAAATTTTTCCATCTTCGATACGAACTTCTTAAAGGTTTGCAATTTTTCCCGTAATTTTGTACATTTTTTCCTTTTTTAAACTGAACACACAAAAATTGTTCTTTAAATATACCGCAAAACAGTTCTGTTAAGAAAGTTAGTAAAAAGATTGCACAATTTTTGAAATATTTCTGAAATATTATAAATTTGATCGCACGCCGGAGTTCGTTTTTCATTTCATTTAAGAATTTAAAACTCAGATAAAAAGCTCTGCATAATTATAACAAAATTTTATATTTTTTTCTGAACAATTTTTTTTGGGACTTATTTCTAACTTTTTTTTTTTGTTTTGCAAAAAACCACATAAATTTTTATATAAGATCACATCCAATTTCTTTTAAATATTTTGAAACATATGTGCTAATATATGATTTTCTATTAGGCCAGATAGAATTGTATCTCCCACCTATTTGAGTTTTCTTTACCTTATCAAATATGGTAAAATATCAAAAAATGTAAGAAACCAAATTATCAGATAAAATTTGATATGGTGACATATATAAACAAATACTGTCTCAAAGAATGTATATTAAACAACATATCATCATATAAAAACTTTTTTAATCGGGTTGACATTTTACCTTATAAAATCATTTTGAAAAACGTCTTAATATAAAACTTGAAAAATATTGTACATTTTAAAAATTTATTAAATTTTGCACTTACTTATTAGACGACAGACAAAAACATTTATCTGACACCTTTCTACAAACAACACGTATGTATGTGTATACAAACATATTCATGAGAAAAAGAACATACAATTTATAGAAGGAGGGAAACAGGGCTATTGAAGTATTAATGGTAGTCCATATAGACTACTAATGTGCCACAAGGGCAGTGAAATAATTTTGTACTTTTTCGCTTTTGTGTTTTTTGCTGTTAACCCACCATTATATTATGGTTACTGCCTTGGCAGACGTCGAAAACGACAACGACGATGAGTGGCGAAAAAGAAAAAAATTAGCAATTGCATTTTTAATAGAGTAGTAAAAACATATGTAAGGTATAGGCAAAAGGCTATAAGGTACTATACATTAAATACAAATATACACACACAAACAAAAAAGGTACGTTACATATGTTTGTAATAAATGAGTGTAGGTACTACTATATGTGTGTTATATATTCAATACAAATGTAAGTTTTTATTGCATATGCTCATAAAATATTAACAAATTCATTTGTTACATCAACGAAGCGGCAACAATTGAACCCATACGACATAGCCATATAGACAGACTGGCAAAACGGAAGGACATACAGATATTGTATGTACTTGTATACAAATGTTTTCCAAAATGTGTGTAATAAAGTAGAGAGAAGAACACCTAATAGGTATTAAAGTTTGCATAAAAGAAACAAAAACTACAAAATTGTATAAAATATACATAAAAGCGTAGTAACAAATACAAATACACATTCCACATGCACTATGGGCAGAAGTATTAGAAATGCATTTTTTTTAAATTCAGCAAATAGTTTTTTTAGATTAAATGATTTTTAATCGAAAATGTGCTAATTAATATTTAATGACAGAAATTAGAAGCAATTTCTGTTAAACTACAAATCTTTTACAAAAAAAAAAATATTAGTTTTGACAGATTTTATCTTAGAACGAAAATCCGAACCAATGTTTCGAGTTCACATGAAATGGGTTCAAAATTGATTAAAAAAATATATATATGGGGCCATAACAAATTTTATATAAAAATATATGGAAATTGGTGGATATAATTCTATTAAATGTGATATAATTAGATACAATTATAAATAATTATATAAGACAGATTTTATATATTGTACCGTAAATAGTTATAATGGTGTATTACAGACACCAACCGAGAAAAAAAGTTTACATATAATCATGCATTATTTTATATCAAAATATATGTTATTGCATGCTATTATATGTAAATACATATAATTATGTATGTATATACATATATACAAATGTTTTCCTCTAAATTGTTTAATACGATGACATATAAAATTACATCTTATTACATATCAACTAATATATAATCTTATATGACATATACATGATATATGATTAATATACTTATGTACGAATACATGTATAATTAGATATAACACAAACCAAACTTATATATACTAATCAGAAAGCACAAATATACTTTTTTGTTTTTTTTTACCCATTTGTGTTTTTCAGCTTTGTGGGCTTTTTATTGCTTTTTCGTAAGATTTTTTGTCTTAAAATGCTTGTTTATATTCAAAATATATAAAATATATTTTTTCTATTACGTTTGAACTTTTCTTGCAAAAATATGTTGTTTTTCCAAGTTGTTTACTGAAAAAATATGTTGTTTTTCTTAGATTTTTACTGCTGCTTTTTTAAATACATTGAATTTAGCTTCTTCTTGTCTTACTGCTAATAAAATATAGTGTAATATTAAGAAAAAAAAAAATTAAATTTTGGATAAAACGATATCTAAACCTATTCATTTTTGGATACAACTATATACTCTAGGGCGGGTCGATTTAAAAATCGCTCAACGTTCAAGGAAAATCGTATTCTAGGGATCAAAATAAGAAACTTTGCCGAAGGAACCATACCTCTAAAACGAATTCTGATGTCCCGAGTTTTGACCCGTAGGGTCAAATTTTGAAAAAGCCCACTTTGATATTTCAGAAAGTAGGAGGAATCTCTCCAAGATTATGGGAGATACTTCTTCTCCGGGAGACGCGCTAGCAGATTAATGCATAAATCATCATTCTAGGGGTTAAAATTTAAGTTAAAAGAGGGCCTTTTTAGCTGTGTTTTTTTAGCAAAATGTACAAATCTCGGGATAGAGATATTTCAGAAAGTAGGAGGAGTCTTTCCAAGATTAGGGTCTCTATTTCTTCTCCAGAAAAAATAGAATATAAATATATTCGATTGGGTTGGATTCGATTGGGGCACTCTAAATGGGTCAAAGTGGGATTTTTCAAAATTTCACATTACGGGTCAAAAGTCGGGACATCAGAATTCGTTTTAGAGGTATGGTTCCTTCTGCAAAGTTTCTTATTTTGATAACTAGAATACGATTTTCCTTGAACGTTGAGCGATTTTTTTGCCTCCATACAAATCGACCCGGCCTAATATACTCGTATGACCGCATTTAAAGTCTGTTGAATGTTTATTAGACTGTGGCGAATTTTAGAAAATTGCAAAATTTTTGCACGTCTCAAACGATAGGGATAGAAAACCAAAAACTTTTTGAGGGTACATACTTATAGATGCTACCCGCGATTTTCGCAGTGTAATTTTAAAATTAGTGGACAGGGAAGAGTTTAAAAGTTTGGCAATGCTGAGCATATTATGGGAAATACAGTTATACAATGTACAAAGTTTGGCAATGCTGAGCATATTATGGGAAATACAGTTATACAATGTACATAGATTACTTTTAGTTTACCACAGCACCATTTAGTTTGAAACAAGAATTTTTTTTTATGTTGCATCAATCGAATGATAACACACAGATGAGTTAATCTTTGGAAGACACCTAAGCGATTGGTTTAGTTGTTTAAGAAATAATTGGAAAACTAGATTGACGGTTTGAAGCAGCCTGTATATCGCCATCAAGATTCCCGAGATGGCCAAACAATTAAACAGGTTGTTATTAAATTTCTTTTCTCTATTACATATTTGAATTTTATACAAATCGGTGATTTATGTTTGAATTACTTTTCTTGCCTAAAAATAGTTCTTGTCCCTTTGTGCACTCCGGCCAAATAAAATCAAGTGAGCTAAAGTAAAAAATTAAGGCATTATTCTTTTGTTATACGTAATTCACAAGTTTTATCATTTTATCATTTTACAAAATGAAAAAAGTAAAAACAAAGTTTGTATATTTTTTTTTTTTTTTGGAGAATTAAAACGCATTAAAATCACTTTTACGGTAAAATAAAAATATACATTTTAAAGGTACCAAAAAGTATACAAAGATCTGTGTAAATTTGAAAGTGTGTGTTTAATATGAAGTTTTATTAAGGGATTTTATACTACATTAATGCATACTAAAAACAACAAAATATACACACATACATGCATGCATAACAAACACGCACGCACACAGCCTGACAAATGTTTATGTTTCAATATACATGAACAACAGTGATTACAAAGCATCTTCTATATAAATGACTACAATATCTCATTCTGCATGTAACAGTGTGAGTCAATTGGAAAAATTTAATTTTGAAATTGTACTTAGGGATACTTTCTTTTGTAAAGACGATAGCATTTTCTTAATATTAAAAAAGTGTGCCAAAGACTATATTCTAATTTTTATAAAGTTTTTTGATCATCAAATCATTTGATTTTTGACAATTTTTGTAATGGTTAAAATCTAAAATATAAATTTTTATATTCTGCTCTCATTTTGAGACTCTTAAATCTCAGAATCGTAAAGATTTTAAATGCCTTTAACTAAAATAGTAAAATTATAATTATAATATTCTGTGAAGTTACAAAACAATCACCAAATTCTAGGGGTTTGCTAAGAAAAACTTTTAGATAATATTTTTTTTTTATATTAAGGGTGTTTTTTTATGAAAATATATATAACTTTGAAATGGAATATAACAAAGATGAATTTTTGAAATTGACATGAAATTTACTTTATTCGAAAGATAATCGTCTGGCATGATAATTTAAATATGACTTCTGGCATATGACCGCCACGGCTGGCTCTGACGTAGTCTTACCTGGAGGTCCCATTTTCGACTACTTTATCCAACATTTGTGGCCGTATATTGGCAATAATGCGGCGAATGTTGTTCTCCAAGTGGTCAATCGTTTAGGGCTTATCGGCGTAGACTAGCGACTTCACATTTCCCCACCGAAAATAGTCCATCGGCGTTAAATCTCACGATCTTGGAGCCCAATTCACGGTTTCGAAACGTGAAACTATGCGGTTACCAAACGTTTTCTTCAATACATCAATTGTCGCACGAGCTGTGTGACAATTGATGTATTTGTGGAAAAGGCAGCTCCAAAAAACTATATTTTGTCGGTTTTTTGATATCTAGAGGCAATGATGACAAATTTTGGTATTGGAAACATGTTTGTTGAGCCGATTTAATTCGATTTTGTGTATACAATTTAAGGGAAAAGCCGAAGTTTAGCTATAAAGTTAAAAGTTCGGCCGCCGAACTATTTTAAATTTGGCCGAATTTTCTGAGGCCGAACAGTGAATTTATTGCTTAACTACAGACTTTTCTTCAAAATAGCATCTAATCAGCCCAATAAACATTTTTGCATCCGCCAAATTTGTCCATAATGCTTTAAAATACCGAATATAGACCAAATGCATTTTCTGGCCGAATTGTACGGTCGGACACTAGTAATCATGGCTCTATAGCGGAAAGCATTGACTTTAACGTTCTGACCAGCATCGTTTTTAAAGAAGTTCGGACCAATGATTCCACCAGCCCATATAGCACTGCAAACAGTCAGTTTTTGTGATTGTAACGGTATCTCAACATGCACTTGAGGATTATCATCACTCCAAATACAGCAGTTTTGTTTATTGACGTATCCATTTAACCAAAAGTAAGCTTGATCGTTAAACAAAATTCGCGCGATACATATTTCAAACAGAACAATGATTTTCAAAACAAATCTGTACAATTTGAAAGCGCTGTTCAGGCGTCAGTCTATTCATGTTGAAATGAAAAACCAAACTAAACATACTGGCCGCCAGTTAAAAACCTGATGCCAACTTAAAGTTCTATGCCTGTATAAAAAACATCCTTTACAAGCACTTCTTTTTGTTTTTAATAGATTCATTTCGATGACTTTTTCAGTATTTTTTATATAAAAATTAATTAATTTTTTTGTGGTACTTTTAATCTTTTAAAATTATGTAAAAAAGTACCGAAAAAGCTATTGTAACTAATGAATTTTCCAACCCCTATGATTGCAAAAATTAAATGATATTGTCGTTCATTGGTTTGTTTGTGAATATTAAAAAAAAAAACAACAAACTTATCTATCAAGGGATTACCATACATTTTACTAAATTATTACAATAACTATTTATAACATTATGTATGTATTTTCAAGTATAAAAACACACATACAATTCCACATACACATCCATACAATGAACACATTTGGGATTTTAAAATTTCAATAAAATTTTGTTTTTGCTTACAAATTATGAACAAAATATTTTCAATAATATTTAACAAAGTTTTCCCTTGCCCACAACCAACTCTTACCCACATATGGCTACAGCATCGAAACAACTACTGAATGTTGTATATTTACTTCTGCTTAAGTTAATTATTATTACTAAGGCAACCAAAAAACAGCTCTAAAACAAAGTTTTTAGCGTTAAAAAAAAGCTCGAAAAACAGTAAAACAACACGTTCAGTTTTTAAAAATAAACCGTTAATTTAATAACTTTTTATTAAAATTGTTACTACAAATAAAATTTGTAGTGTCCGACCGAACAGTTCGGCCAAAAAACTATATTTGGTCGGTTTTTGGGTATCTAGAGGCAATGATTATAAATCTTTTTTTGGAAATATGTTTGTTGAGCCAATTTAATTCGAATTTGTGTATAAAATTTAAGGAAAAAGCCGAAGTTTAGCTATAAAGTTAAAAGTTCGGCCGCCGAACTATTTTCGGTTTGGCCGAACTTTTGAAGGCCGAACAGTGAATTTATTGCTTAACTACGGACTTTTCTTTAAATTTGTCACTCAAAATCGTCTCTAATCAGCCCAATAAACATTTTTCCATTCGCCAAATTTGTCCATAATGTTTTAAAATAAAGAATACAGACCAAATGTATTTTCTGGCCGAACTGTTCGGTAGGACACTGAAAATTTGTGTAAAATGTTTTCCTTGGAACTTCGCCAGTCATATAAAGATGCAAAATAAAAATTGTTTTCCCTAAGCTTCAGTGTTCATATTGGTTTATCAAAATATTTTTTTTTTTTATACCAAACAACCTGTAACATTAAATCTTTCAACTAAAAAAAAAATACTTCAAAATACCGATTGGTAAAAATTGCTAAAAAAAAACTTTTTTCTAAAAGAAAAAAGCTAAAATAAGTTTACGTTTAAAAAAAAAGTCAAAAAGTAGCTTATATTTGAAAATTAAGCTAAAAAAAAGCAAATATAAAAAAATAAGCTTAACAAAAGCTGTAACAAATATATGTAGCTTAAAATTTTCAAAATAATTATGATTAGAACTATTAAGTTTAAAAAGTTCTATCCTTTTAAATAAAAAACAAGCTCTTGCTTAATTTTGGTTGCCCTAATTATTACACACACACACGAAATTATTATGGAAATTGTAAATTAAAATATGTTGCCCTTTAGTAAAATATGTTGGCCAAATCTCAAAAGTATTTTAATTTGCGTACACACATAGAAATTATTAAACATATTTTGCATATAATATTTAGACAAACAAATTAGTCAATATGTGTGATATTAAATACTTTAATATAACGGGCATTCAAAAATATTAGAATTGAAAATTAGTTAAAATATACGCTGAAAAAAAATGCTCCGCTGGAAATATAAATGCTGGTAATATAATTTTGTTTGGAAAAGATTTCCGTTTCCCATGTTTACAATATAACATGTTTGCTTGCAAATATAATTATGTTTGCCTGTAAATATATTAATGTTTGGAACTAGTTCATGAAATACGTCTATAAACGTTATTATAAAGTATGCTTGCATGTCCCAAACATAATTTTCAGTTGTAATAAGATAACAAACAAGTAAGGACGCTTTCAACTCCACGCTTTATTAAAAGATATTTAAATTTTTCCTGAAGATGAACAGCGAAGCTGTTCGAAATATTGAAAAGATAATAAATATTTAAAAATATGAATTTTATTTTTAATTTATGACCTTGAGCCAAACCAAAAAAACCTAATCAATTTCTAAAAGTTTAAAAATTGCAAATAAATTTTTGTTTAGGTTTGAAAATTTGAATAATTGAATAATTGTAAATACCCAGCCAGAAATTGCCAATGGTCTGAGAAATCAAGCACTGGCAGAGCACTGTTTGCCAATAGTCCAACAAATAAAGTGCTGGCAAAGCACAGATTTACAATGCTCTGCCAACCTTAGTAAAACGTGCTTTGCCAGTACTTAATTAACAAAATTTAAAACAGTAAAAAAAATAAAAGCACTGGCAGAGCCCTGGCTTAGAACGCTCTGCCAACGTTCGTAAAAAGTGCTTTGCCAGTACTTGATTTACAAAATTAACAACCGTAAAAATAAAAAGCACTGGCACAGCACTGGCTTAGAACGCTTTCCCAACATTGCCAAAAAGTGCATTGCCAGTACTTATTTCCAAATTTTACAGCCGTTAACATAATAAAAACAGTGGCACAGCCCTTGTTCACAACGCTTTCCCAACGCTGGCCAAAAGTGCTTACAGGTGCTTGATTTACTAAATTTACAACCGTTTATAAAAGCGAAATTTAATGCATGTACTTGTTATTAAATAAGTTAGCAGGTTTTAATAAAAAAAAAAAAACAAATAAATAGTATTTTTTTAATTTATTTTACATACTAATTTAAAATTTTTACATTTACATTTATATACAATTAAATTTCCAATTTTTAATTTAAAAATTTGAATTTACCCAATTATAAAAGAAAATCTTTTTTTATAAATTTTAATTTTCTCTATGAAAAGTTACAAGTTTACAGTCAGAATACAAATGTTCTCCCAATGATTTGAAAATGTTTTAAAATTATGGTTTTGGTACTGACAAAGCGCTTATTGCCAGTGCTTTGCTAACGTTTTAAAAAAGAAACTGTCAAGCCCTACCCGGTGTTATCATTTTGGGGTTGGCAAAACACTTATCTTATCATTAAAAAAGCACTTTATTGGTTGTTCTACCAATGCTTTGCCAACGTTTTAAAATTATTGCTTTGGTACTGGCAAAGCGCTCATTGCCAGTGCTTTGCCAACGTTTTAAAAAATGAACGGCCAAGCCCTGCCCGGTGTTATCATTTTGGGGTTGGCAAAGCACTTAAATCTTCAGAAATCCAACGCTCTGCCAACGCTCATACCACCGTTGAAAGCACTGGGCCAATGCTTTGCCGTTCGTATTTTTCTGGCTGGGTATATGTATAATTGTCAGGAAATATATTCAAAACTGTATTTTTTCTGCGTGTGTAGACTACATGTAAAAAAATTTATTATTGAAAATATTTTTTAAGAATGTTAATGCTTATTTATTATCTTAGAAAACCAAATATCAGGCATTTAGAATAACACTCTTACATCACAGGGTGACACAGTTGACTAAACTTAAACTTACTTGTCTTATTAGGGAAAAACTGTTACGTTTTCAACCCAGTACTTTTAAGCGGCTATATAGAACTTTTTAAGTGGATAAAGACATTTAGACTACAATCGTAAATACTAAATAATAGAATATGTTATCAAGACTTGCCTAATATTTATTTAAATAAATAAATTTTTTCAGTTTTGCAATGGGACCTTTTTCAAAAACTAGTTAAAAATACAAAAATGGCTAAAGTTTTATATTTTTAATTGTTATAATGATGACATTTTTTTAAAAAAAATTTTGAAAATAGGATATTAATCCGTTAATTATGTCAAAGTTGTACCGACTAGAGGAAATATAACAAAAAAGCATATTTCCAGTAGAGGGCGCTTTAAAGTTAAAAATTTACAAAAATTACTTAATGAAGCATTGTTTTATAGATCTGCAAAGTTTGATTGAAAAATGTCCAGCAAATCTATGACGAGTCCTTAATGAGACAACACTATCGCTACAGTTTTTGTTTGGCTGCACATATTTTGAATAAACTGTGTGAAAATATAGACCAATGCCTAAAATAAATATTTTTTACAGTTATATTAGTTTTTTGTTTTTATATACATCGAGATTATTTTTATGTTATTTTCAATTTATAACGAGCTTTCAACCTCCGTATATTTACAAAAATAAAGCAAATCAAACATATTAGCTAGGTTGATACTAGTATTTCGATCTGGCTAAAGATCTCATCAGAACCCGAAGTTTTAGAAAAGCTAGAGCCTATATAATAGGCAGAACTTTAACATTATTTTTTGTTTTTATAGTTTACAATAATAGAAAAAAAATTAGTAAACCTGGTTGCTAAAACTACTTAAAATTAGTTAAAAATTACGTTGCAGAAAAAACTGTTAAAATTAGCAGATTTTTTTTTTTTTTAATATGCTAAAATCAGCTAAAAAATTCTTAAATATTAGTGCACAAAAAAAAAAAAAAATCATAAAAAATTGTGAAATTTTAAAAGTTTTTTATTTTTAAATTTTTTTTTAATGTGAATAAAAATCATTTTCGGTATTATATCTAAGTCGATATTGACTTAATTTTACGAAAAAATAATTCTTTTTTGATACGATTTAGAAACATTTTGCATACTGGGTATTTACTAAATTTTTTTTGCAACTTTGTCTTTTTCGTTGTTACAGGGTGAATCTAAATATCACAATCTGATAGTCTAATAAATTGTTCAGCTTTGTGTTTTGTGTTGTTATAGGGTAAATGTAAATATTGCAATCTGGGGGGTTACCGCGTAACTCGATTCGAAAAGAAAAATTTACGAATACGAACAAATTGTACCGAGTAATACGATTTTCGTACTTTTTTTTCTCGAAAGTACGGACATTTTTTTCTCCCTTTTCGAACAAAAAAATCCCTTTCGAAAACGCAACTCTGTATTACGAAGATGAACTGTTTTTGCGATAAAAACGTTCGGAAATTGTTCGAAAGCTACTTTGCTAGTGACAATTGAAAAAATATTAAAAATGTAAGTATTTACACATTTAAAAAATAAAAAATGATTAACAAATAAAGAAAACTTAATAATATTGTTTATTTATACAAAAATATTTATTAAATTACCCAATAAACATGTTATATTAAAAGTAATAATATTTGTGTTTTCAATTTATAAAGGCAAGCTCCAAAAAGAAATTTGTACACAAATAAAAAACAATATGAGGCAATGGTCGACTTCATGGTCAAGCATTCAGACTTGGCAAAAGGGCATCTAAAAGTCACAGATGCTAAGAATAAATCAAATAATTTGTGGCAAAAGTTGTGTTCGGATTTGAATGCTTTCAGACCACCCGAATGTGATGTCAATGGCTGGAAAAAAGTAAGTTTGTGTAATGAGCGTTTTTAATAATATATTTTAAAACATATTTTTCCAATAGGTTTGGGCCGATTAGAAGACTCATGTAAAAGTTAAATGCCGTCGTAACTTAAGCAGCAATTCTGGAACCGGAGGTGGTCCAAACAGATACTGTTCTCTTACTCCATTGTAACAGCAAACGTCCAATTTGCTATCAATTGAAGAGGAATTATCGTCATCTTCATCAAACCACAAATAAACGCAATCCATTTTTATGTTTTAAAACGTAAAAACAATTTCTTGTTTTTTTAGTTAGTCTCTTTGAAATCTTTTTTGATTTCAAATATTGTTTGTTTTGGGATTTTTTGTAATTTTGACATTTGATAATAGTGCTGCCACGTTTTCTTCAGTTTGTTCCCTCTTTATTATGAATACAACTCTGTAGTCGTTCCGAATGAATTACACAGTACGCATTTACTTTCGATTCGGAAGTTCTTTTCGAAAAATTTTGATTTTCGATTCGAGTTACGCGGTAACCCCCCTGTTCCATAGAAAAATGGGACATTTCCTCACCCAAAGTAAAAATTTCAACACAAAAATGTTAAAGATTATTAAAACATATTCTAGCTTTCCTCCCCAATAGCTTTTTCCGGATCCGCACTTGCTGTAAATACCATAATTTTACAGCAATACTTCGTTATGCAAAGGTTTTGAATAAATGATCATCAGAGCATGTCATTTTGTTGCAAATTCTTTAATTCGGAAAAGTGTTTGGTCAAAAACTATTTTGAGATACTGACTGCAAATATTCATTTGCATTAAAGTCTCTGCCCTGATAATCATAAATGTGTGCCAACACGATCCAAAAAGTTTTTCCACAATATGAGATTTACTTTATTAAGGTTGAATTAGCCACATGTAAACGTATCTCGGCATAGAAATTTTAATAAGTTAAATACGAATAGCAGATGTTGTGTAGTGAATGCTGTTTCATTCATACACTCAGGGAATTTCAGCATTAAAGATATATAGTTGTTTGAATTGTAATACAGTTTCTTTATTTTAAATGTAAATGTTAGTTATTTGTAGAACAAATTTGATTTTTTACTAACCTTGTAGTTCATTAAAAAAAAAAACAAACCACATCAAATTCCTGTATTAAGTTTTTGCATTCATTTTATACAGTAAGTTTTTTTTTTTATTTGAAAAACAAATGTTTGTTTATTTTGCACTGCATATGTGGTTCATTTTTACAACAATTGTGGTTAATTTTTTGAACAGTAAAAACAAATGACAGATGTTAGTTGAATTTAATGAAATGTTAGTCGTCCTTTCTTCAAGTGAAATAAAACATTTTTGGTCTTCAAAGTTTAGTAACGTCATGATGCTTGTTAGGAAAAGACCTAACCACGTGCTTGATTACTAAGAAGACAAGAATGGAGCAAAATTGATTATTAATAGGTTTTTTTGTTAAAGTTCTGCCTATTATGGAGGCTCTAACTTTTCTAAAACTTCGGGTTCTGATGAGATCTTTAGCCAGATCGAAATACTAGTATCAACCTAGCTAATATGTTTGATTTGCTTTATTTTTGTAAATATACGGAGGTTGAAGGCTCGTTATAAATTGAAAATTTCATTTGTTTTTGACTGCAATTGCTGTTGTCTATACCTACATAGTATTCTAAGTGTACTACTGCTAATTTCATTCCTACATATTTCTATGTAAATGTAACAAATATTCATAAGTTGAACTGATTTTAATTTCTTTCCTAAAAAAAAATCTTTATTAATTTTTCATTTTCTTATCTTTGTACATTCTCAACTATCTGCAGTTTTTTTTTTATATTTTTTGTGTTTCTAAGGAACCAGCTGTTTGAAGTAATATAAATATTTTACATACGATTACAAAGTATTTTAAGTTTTTTTTTTTTTTGTATTCGGGGTAGAAAGATGTTTATATTAAAAGTATATTAAAAGTAACAAAAATAACTTTTGAATATTTTATATAAAATATTTACGATAATAAATTTCTAAACTAATGCACTTTAGAAAACTTTTAACATATCAACATAATTATTTACATACTCTCATACTTTTTATAAAGTTTTAAGTAAAAGGAGAATATGTTTTAGGTGTAATATAAATTAAATGAAATATATTACAAATATAATCTTTAAAATGGATTATAAAGGGTTTATACAAAATTGATTTTTTAGGAAAGAAAAAAAGCTGACAAAATGTTAGTTAGAATGTACTGAATTACACTTGCCGGTGTAATTACAAATTACATAAATTTTAGTTCGCAACTTAATATAGTTTTGTTCGCTATTTAAGTGAATTATGATTGTATAGTGGAAATTTAATAGAAAATATTTTAAATCAAGTGACATTTTAGAACCTAGTGCAATAGAGTCGTAAACTTCAATTTCACTGCGATTTTAAATCACTTAAAAATGCTCAACACAGACGTATATTCAAATTTGTTAATGAATTTTAAATTAAAAGCTTTACATACTAAAAACTGCATTTGAAAAAGTAAATTCAACTTATTGTTAATTACTAACTAATTAATTATTCATATAAATCTATATAACTGGTAAATGTCTGCCAGGTGTACAATTAAAAACACCTTTTTTTACTAAATTCATAAAAAATTCCGCATTGAATGTATATTTTTTTTAATGACACACGGTATTAAACATATTTAAATTGCATTGAATATGTGTCATATGCAACAGGATATATAGTCTCGTTTTTTTTTCTACTGTTCTTGATATTATATTTATTTGTAAGTTGTTGTTGGTAGTGGTGGTGGATTGTTGGTTTAAACTGTCAGTAACAATTGTGGCGTATACTTGATATTAAATAAATAATAACCAGAACAAGTATGCGCCACGTAGAACAAATCAAATGGCTGACGTGTAATTGTTAACAATATAATTATTGTTTGATTTTTTTTTTGTTAAACAAGCAAATAATTGTTAAATTTTAATTAAATTAAATTCGTTTTACTCTAAGTGCTTATAATTACTTTGAAATATAGAGAGATTAAAAAAGAAAAATTTAATGAGTAATTACCCTATGGGGAATGAGGAGTCAATTGACCTAAAAGTGACTGGTTAAAGAAGGACTTATCACAGGACTGGTATAATTTAATACTGAAGTGGGTTAAGCAGCGTCAATTGTCCTAAAATTACCAATCAAGTGACTGGTAAAGGGAGGACATACCACTTGACCAGAATGCTTATTAACAAGAAAAAGGCAGTTGGCCAGAATTTTATCCATTGGATGCTGTTTAGTTTTCGTTTATTTGATACGACATGGCCCTTTTGCGACAGTCTTGTGGTATGCCCATCTTTGGCATACCATGACTACAGGACTACGTGGCATGCCACTATGTGGTTTAAAGCCGGACAAGTGACCCCCTCCTATGACAAGCCAATGTTAAAGTTGTCAGTTGTTTACATAGGGTAGGGTTTAGCAGAGGACCGGTCTCTGGGACGAAGGGACCGATCCTGTGGCACACGCAGAACCGGTCCCATTCCCCATAGGGTAACTAACAATAAAGAAAACAATTAATTTGTAGGTCCAAAATTTAAGAGTTAAAAATAGTTTTTATAAAATTTGTTTATAAATAATTTAAAAAATTTTCGACATTTTGACGCAATATATAATTTTTTTTTTGTATGACATGAATAAATTTTTGTGTTTATATTTAATCACCCAGCAACATTTTTTAGAACAGATTACCTTTCAACCTGTTCTAGAACAGCTTCTTTTATCAACGGTTACGTGGAACCATTTCTAGAACAGGTTCCTGGGAGTCAAAATGTAATGTTTTACTGTCCCAGAACCAGTTGTATAACTGGTTCTAGAACCGGTTCTAAAGCAACCTGTTCTAGTTTGGAGTTAAAGAACCTATTGCAAATAGGACAAACTCCATATAAAAAGAACCAGTTGCAGAACAGAAATTAGAACCTGTTATAAGACAGAATAAGTTGTTTTACAACCAGTTACTTAGATTTCGCTATTTTACTGAGCATGCTACACCTATACGCGTTATATGATGGCGCAAATATGATGGTGGTTTTCAGTTTAAAGCAAATTAATAATATTAAAATTACAATTTTTGCGTGTAACATCAATTTATAGATCTCATGGTATTTATCACATTTCAAAATATATATTACACCACCAAAATATGTAAATGCACGCAAAGTGTCAGCTAGGAATGAAGAAAAAATTTTGCATATCATCAATTTAGTCCGTCGCACAGTGGTACATTTTCAGAGAAGGCAGTCAAAAAAAAAGGCCTAAACCTTAAATTTTTATTTAAGATATCGATAGTAAAAATCGAGTGATAATGAAAATAAAGGGTCCGCCAAATAACTTTTTTTTTTTGAAAATGCTAGAAAAATAAACTTCTGAATATTTTCTCAAATTTCTTTTTTTATTTGAAAGTACAATCCTTCCGGTTAATAATGGAAAATAACTTCAGTCAAATGGCT
The DNA here is from genome assembly GCA_021234595.1 of Delia radicum. Lineage (NCBI taxonomy): Eukaryota > Metazoa > Arthropoda > Insecta > Diptera > Anthomyiidae > Delia > Delia radicum. The sequence goes on along the minus strand of CM037851.1, from coordinate 302,759,762 downwards.
GCCTCGGATGGCCATGCAGTAGCCTACACGATCGGTCCAATTTTTAAGCACATTATCGATTGTGTGCAGCTGTATTTCACCAATGGCTTCACGAATATTGTTCTTTAAAGCGTCAATTGTCTCTGGCTTGTTGGCGTAACACTTACCTTTGACGGCACCCCACAAATAATAGTCCAACGGTGTCAAATCGCAGCTCCGAGGTGGCCAAACGACATCAGCTCTGCGGCTGATAATGCGATCTTCAAAAACAGGGCGCAAATCATCGAGTGTAGCTTCGGCTGTGTGGCACGTAGCGCCATCCTGTTGAAACCAAATGTTGCCGATATCCTCCTCTGCAATTTTTGTGAACAAAAATTTGTTCAACATGGCCCGATAACGATCGCCATTGAGTGTAACGGCCACTCCTTGCTCATTAACATGATTTTCAAAGTAATGTCGCAATATTTCCCAGCGTTGTTCAAGCGTGTACACAATCATATTCGTTCAGCGGAAGGATAAAACTAATTATCTGTCAAATCAGACATGAGCTAAGTGTTACCATTCACAAAATAAGCACTAGTTTAAAAAAAAAACGTTAGATGGCGGACCCTGTATAAATAGATTCACATGCATTCAACAAAACGTATTTTATTAATAAAAAAATTATATGCCTCGAACTTGGCTCGAACCGGCGATCTTACGTTTGGCAGGCAAGTACTTTACCTCTAGCCCAAACCCAACTTAAATATGTTTTTTTAAATTTCAAATTTATATATTAGACTTGTTTCAAAATTAACTATTGAGCAATTCCATATGAAAACGATCAAAATTGGCAAATTTTTGGACGACCCCTCTCCGATTTTATAATAAATAGTCTCAATCGATTGCCCAGCAAAAAATAATGTACCTACATATTTTTTTTTTTATAGTGACTGGTTTAGTGGTGGTGTGCACCACTGTCATGTGACAAATTTGAAGAATTCTTCATAAGGGACCTCAGTGAAAGTTGTTTTAAAAAACTACTAAAGCGATCGCAACGAGTGATAGCTCGTTGGAAAGGTATTGAATCAGGCTTTAATTGAAAAATAAAATTTTCCTAATTTTTCTCAAAAATTTACCTTTTTTCCCATGAAAATTAAATTTTCCCATGAAAATTAAATGTTCCGATTTTCCACAGAAGCTCCTAAATTTTCCGGCTAATTTTATTTTTTTTGGATTCCTCATAATTTTTGCTTTAAGAATCAGCAATAAAAAAATGGGCCCCGACTCCTTGTTTGGAAAGGAGAAGAGCATTTAAGAGACCACCTTGTTCTCATTGTTTTTATATTTTTTATAATTGAATTATTTTTAATTATTTAACAAGAAAAATTAGGAAAATTTTATTTTTCAATTAAAGCCTGATTCAATACCTTTCCAACGAGCTATCACTCGTTGCGATCGAGCTATCACTCGTTCAATGAGGTCCCTTATGAAGAATTCTTCAATTTTGTCACATGACAGTGGTGCACACCACCACTAAACCAGTCACTATAGAGTAATTTCATATGAAATGTGACAAAATTGAAGAATTCTTCATAAGGGACCTCATTGAAAGTTGTTTAAAAAAAAACTACTAAAGCGATCGCAACGAGTGATAGCTCGTTGGAAAGGTATTGAATCAGGCTTTAATTGAATTTTCTTGTTAAATAATTAAAAATAATTCAATTATAAAAAATATAAAAACAATGAGAACAAGGTGGTCTCTTAAATGCTCTTCTCCTGTCCAAACAAGGAGTCGGGGCCCATTTTTTTATTGCTGATTCTTAAAGCAAAAATTATGAGGAATCCAAAAAAAATAAAATTAGCCGGAAAATTTAGGAGCTTCTGTGGAAAATCGGAAAATTTAATTTTCATGGGAAAATTTAATTTTCATGGGAAAATTTAATTTTCATGGGAAAAAAGGTAAATTTCTGAAAAAATTAGGAAAATTTTATTTTTCAATTAAAGCCTGATTCAATACCTTTCCAACGAGCTATCACTCGCTTTAGTAGTTTTTTTTTTAAAACAACTTTCAATGAGGTCCCTTATGAAGAATTCTTCAATTTTGTCACATGACAGTGGTGCACACCACCACTAAACCAGTCACTATAAAAAAAAAAAATATATGTAGGTACATTATTTTTTGCTGGGCAATCGATTGAGACTATTTATTTTAAAATCGGAGAGGGGTCGTCTAAAAGGTGATCGCTTTCATATGGAATTGCTCTATTAGTCTAAAAATAGATTTGTATGTACAATAGAAATTCTATTGATAATCTCAATATTTTATTAAGAGTTACCAAAACTATAAAAAAAAAATTTTATATTTTTTTAAAATTATTTAAAATTATTTTTAAAATTATTTTTACCTCCAGCCTAAACTCAATTTGAATTTCTATTTTCAAATTTCTACCTTGAATATTTTTTTCTTTTAAGTTTAAAAATTATTTTCTAAAAATAGATTTGTATGTACAGCAGAAATTGGGTTGCTAATCTTAATATTTGATTAGAGTTACCAAAACTATTAAAAAACTTAATATTATTTTAAAATTGTTAACGAAAACTTAAATTTAAGATAGAGTGATAGTTCTTTTTTGCAGGCGAAACTAATATTCGATTTTAACTGCAAATATTTTATTCAAGGGATAAAATCTTCGAAAAGTGGTTGGTTGTTGTTATTAAAAGTAATGTTGAAGATAATATTTTTTCAATATTGATAAGGAAAACCAATAGTTTGAATGATGTGACTGTATTTTGGTTAATTTTATATATTTTCTGTTTACAATATAGTTTAATTATTATTATTTTTATATTTACATCATTTACACCATTTTTCGTATAGTTATTTTGCTTAATTTTTCAAAATTTTATAGCAAAATCAAAAAAATTTTTTTTTTAAGAACCTACAAACAAATTACCTTTAATTTGAGTATAATTATTTCTGTGTTTTTTTTAAAGCCTGATCGCACTGGTATTGCAAGAAATTAAAAATTGTCCTTTTTTAGTTTTAGTCTTATAAATTTTACGCATGCGCACAAATTTTAAAATTTTGTCATTGTGCATAAACTATAAATTCCAATTAACAAATTTTTGTGGTAAAATTGCAAATCCATTAAAAATGTCCTGAAATGTTTAGAAAATAACTTCAATAACTTTCAACTAATTTTCCATATGCTTCAAATAACAAAATAAAAAAATACTTGATATAAAATATATTATTAATATTACTACTGAAGAACCCTGTATTTGGGCGGACCCTGTATTTGTACATACATATTTTCAAATAGATTCTCTAAATCTGACAAAATAAAAAATTCTCATTTGTAGTTTTTGAAATATCGCGGTTTTTAAATTTACTTTACGTACTTCATTCTTTTATATAAAGTTTATCTTCTTTTTTAAATATTTCAGGATATTTTCTATGGATTTGCAAATTTTATTTCTAATTATTACAGTATGTGTAGGCAAGTGCCCAGGCAGAAAAATACAATCGGTACAATGTTGGCAAAGCGTCGGCGACGGCGGATATGCGTTTTCAGAACATGGGATTAACAATCTTGACAGTAATGTCCTTTTACCTGATTTATAACAGTGGCCAACCGTTGTTTTAACCGAACTTGCCACCGTTGGCGTAACGGTGGTTATTTAAAATATTTGGCTTAAATAAAATTAATTTTGAGAAATATGTTTAATAAAACACATTTGAAAAGCAGCAATACAGTTCGCTCGTAATCGTATATATCACATTTAAATGTATGAAATATAATAAAATATAAAAAATTGGTTGTAATATTGTAAAAACAATATTGGCAAAGAATTTTGCGGGTGGTACTGGAAAAATATATGCTTTGCAAACAAAATAGTGTTTCCTAGTACAATTTAGTTGTACCTTTGGTAATTTTTAACACGGTGGGTTTTACAAAAATAGCAGTGGTTAGCCAATAATATTTTTGTATGGTACGGTTGGCAATTTCTAGCCGGGTGCTTGTGTGGTTATTCAAATTATAGCGTTAACAAAAAACAAAACCCAAATGTTGCACACACTTTGTTGCATATGATACTAAAAACATGTGTCATGGTTTTGTTTGAATTAGCAGCTTTTAAACTAAGAGACAAAAAACGTATCTATGTATTGTGTGGTATTGTGGATAGTGTGTGTGGGGTTCACATCTACATTCTTATTGTTAAATGAGCCTCGAATTGTTGTTTAATTTTACACTATCAACTATGTGGCATACAGAGCTTTGAAGAATTCATTTCCTAATTCCCATTTTTTTAAATGAATGTAAATTTTTGGAATATATTCCCTGATCAACTTTAAGGAATTGAATGAATTCTTTGTTTTTCGATTTCGATTTCTCTTGAAGGAATTCATTCCCATTTTTTTTAATTCCTTTATGAAAATCATAGAATTCATTCAGTAGGCAATTCATTCAAATCTAGTTAATTCAACTTTTGGTTAGGGAATTAATTTCCTATGGAATGAATTCATTACACTTTCGTTTAATTCCCTTAGGGACTTAACTGTTTGGCTTTAGACTTAACGTTTTTGTTTAATTCCCTAGCAACTTAACGTTTTGCTTTAAGTCCATAGTGACTTAACTTTTTGCTTTAAGTCCATATCTACTCAACTTTTAGGTTTAATTCCCTAAGGTCTTAACTTTTTGGTTTAATTCCCTGAATGAACTGCATGCAGGGCAGTTTGTTAAATAAATACAATACAAACGGATCGGTATTTTAATATATTATAGTTCATATTTTCAAAATAACGGCTGATATGGGTTTGCAACAAAAAAGATCAATAAATTTAAAAATTGGTTATTGGACAAAATAAAAATAATGGAACAAATGAATAAATAATAATTTATTTTAAAACCTACACCCAATTATTGATACAAAAAATATTTTTGTATTTAAATGTAGTTCCTTTCAGGACAAGTTTTCTTTTCCGACCATCCCTAATTTAATCAGGAATATATTGTTTTTCCTTTTGTAGTCTCACGTGAAAAGTTATTTTTTTTGGGCATTAAGTGAAAAGCTTAATTCAGGGAATTAAACAAAAAAAGTTAAAATTCTTAGGGAATTAAACAAAAAAGTTAAGCCCATAGGGGCTTAAACTAAAAAGCTACAACCTTAGGAAACTAAACAAAAAAGTTAAATCCCTTGGGACTTAAAACATAAAATAAAGTCCTTAGGGAATTAAACAAAAAAGGTAATTCACTAAGGGAATTAAACGAAAATGGAATGAATTCCCTGACCAAAGGTTTAATTTACTGAATTTGAAAGAATTCTTGTTGAATGAATTACTTAATTTTAATGCATTCATTCTTTAAATTTGAATTCTTTGCATTCATTCACATTAATTCATTCTTAGTATTTTCTTATTAAAGAAATTCATTCCTTAAATTAAAAAATTTAATTCCATTTTAAGGAATTCATTCCGAAATTGAATGAATTCTTCAAAGTTCTGGTGGCATACACACTAACGGTTTTAAAATACATTTGTATACTTACAAAAAAAACAAAACTGTAATAAAAATCACGTAGTAAATAATAGAATTTTAATGAATGTGTAATAGGGTGTCCCGAATAACCAAAACTTTAAAAGCTAAATATGGGAAAAATAAGTGAACATTTTTTGAAGTGTAGCTTCAGTTCCCTACCAGCGACTGAAGTTACCGGTTGTGGCTCATTTTGAAAAAAAAAAAAAAAAGTTTAAATTTTTTTTTGCGAAATGGGGCTAAAAAGTTTCGTAATTTTTGACTTATTACTGGAAAAATATTTTAAATTTTCTGTAGAGTAATTTTGGTCAGCCAGAGATTTTTCTTTTTAGTTTTTACCAAAAACAAATGTTTTATGTACAATTTTTTTTTTTTCATTTTTTATTTTATTAATTAATAATCATATACATAATTACAAATTATATAATATTATCCTAACCGATCACTATCTACTATGGCCTTCGGCGCGTTGTATCGAAAACAGACCAGTGCTTCTGGTGGGTAAAGTATAGAAATCCTCTGCTAGCCCAAAATTACTCTACAGAAAAATAATTTTTCCAGTAATAAGTCAACAATTACGAAACTTTTCAGCCCAATTAAAATGCACCACAACTAGTAACTTCAATCACTTGTAGGGATATGAAAATACACTTCAAAAAAATTTTTTTTACTTATTTTTCTCATATTCAGCTCTTTAATATGCATCAACTGAGTGGTATTAATTCAAACAATTTGAAAAAGTGCCCTATTCGGGACACCCTAATGTATAAACTGTGTGAATAAAACCGTGTGTACAATTGTATATTTCTTGTTTAGTATGTTTATTTTTTTTTTTTTTGGCTCTGTGCAAATAAGCATACAGAGAGAGATTTAAAACAACCTCTAAAAACCTTTGTACAATAAAACTGTAAAAAAAAACAAACTGTTGGTTTAAATGTATGCATGCAGTCAGTCTATTCATAAAAAAAGAGTTGAATAGGACAATACTTGGCCTGTGAATACCGTCACACAAAGCTAGTGGTAACTATACTATATTACACCATTGTTTTATAGTTAAACAATATTATGCCATACCGCGTTGGTGTGTTTACTTACACAGTGATATTTTTGAAACACATACAATTACAGTTAAAACCAAACCAGTTAAATAAACATTGACTAACAACAATGGTGGTATATTACATTACATTACGTTTTCTTTTTCATTTATTTCAAATTAAATAACAAGCATACAAACAGGGGTCTATAGTTGTAATACACTCAAGAAAATATATATACTGGCAAATACTAAAATGTGGTTTAAATAGCGTAATATTAAATCCAAAACCATAAAATTTAATGTAAATTAAACTTTTTATTGCAAATAGTTCATAAAAATATTCGCGTTTTGTTTTCAAATTATATAAATTTCGAAGGAAATAAATATACTACTTTAACTAAACTATAATTTTCTATTTAAAAACATCAATTAAAATAACGAAATTTTATATTATATTAATTCTATTTAAAATTAAGAACAAAGCAAATAATCTTTAATTGATGTTTTAGAATTTTAAACAATTTCTTGTAGATTTTGAGTTTTTAAAAAATTTACTTGCATATGATATTTTCTATATTTCAAATAAAAATTTATATTTATGGTTTCTAGATTTCAAAATTTTTCCCTAAAAAGGAAACATTTATTTTCACAAAGTTTATGGAACCTTTTCATGAAATGAAACATATGCCATAAATTGTTATGAAACTCTTCATCATATTTATGAAAATTTCTTAAATGTGATGAATAACTGATGACAAACGATTTATTAAACAATTTCATCAATATGATGGAACTTTTTTCCCAGAGTGTAGCATAAAACGAGTTTAAAAATGACAATTCGAAAATTTCGATATATCAAAATTAATATATCCCTTTTTTCAAGATAACGAATGAACCAATTTTGTTTTTGTGTATTGTGACTTTAATTATCGTTAGTTAAAAACATTCTAGCGTCACTAATTCAGACATAACAAGTTAGGTGATTGAAAAGCTATGAAATTGTTGGCAGTATAATTATTTCCTTGGAACTAATAAATATTTTACTGTTATCGCAAGTGGCATATATTGCATTTGATAACATGCTATTAGTGATACTAAAGATAAAATAACAATATTATATTTTTTCCCTTAACACTTCGCGATATAAATAAAATTTTAATAGTGGCAGTAGATATTTTTCCTTGAGTGTATTAAGGGTTCTTAAAAACGATTCTTAAAAAGGATTGGCTCTTAAGAAAATATATGTTGAACATTGTCCATCTAAAATGTTCCAATATTTGTATGTTAAAACTACATGGCTTATGATGAATCATATAATACATACAATAAAATTCATCATACGCCATGTAGTTTTAGCATAATACTGTTAGTGGACAATATTTAACGAGTATGATGGTCCAAACACATTATTTTTTAAAACAACATACTACACCCAAAAAATTTTACCAAATATTAAGTAATTTGAACTAAATTTTAAGAAATTCGTTAATGATTTCGCTCCAAAGAAAATTGAACTCAAATCAAGTATATAGTTTTCTTAAAAACAATTAAAAGCAATTTACTTCAATTATGTAAATATATATTAAAATTTAGTAAATTCAATAAAACGTATATTTTTAAGTAAAATTAAAAAAATTTCTAAAATCAAGTTTATTTTTCTTAAATTTTAAGACGCTTGAACTTTTGCTAATACAAAATTAACTTAATTTTAGTTTATAAGTTCTACTCATATTAAGTACTCGTAGGTGTATTAAAAATGAACTTAAAAAAAGTTTTGCTTGTCTGTTCAATTTTTTTTATATTGTTATTTATTAATTGGTAATTCTCAAACGGTATATACTTTCAAAAATAGTTTTAAGATTATTTACGTTAATACAAACGTTGTGAATGTGAAATTTATTACTACTAAATATAAACTAAAATCTAATAAATTTGCATTATTTTTAAGCTATTTTATTTAATTAAAGATAAATGATAGAAACTAAATTTTAGTAAGGCGTAAATTTAATTTTGGTTTAAGCTTTTTTTTTTTTTGAGTGTAAAAGTAACCCGAAACCTACAAAGGCTTTATGCTTTATTGTTCTTGTTACGCCGTCAATTTTAACCAAATGACATAGAATAATTAATTTTTTTTAATCAACTTCTCGGTCTTTACTTATACAGTTTTTTTTTTGCACTTAAAGAATGTTTTCTTAGCAGAAGTTCACATAACTTTTTAACACATACTCAGCCAAAAATTTTACACAAATAAAATATGAAAATTCATCTAAAACAGATGAAATTTATGTTCTTCTTATAGTTTTTTTCCATTTTATGCACTTTTTGTCAAAAAATTTTGCTAAATCATATTCTGTTTTAAAAATTTGTTTTGATTTCGTCCCTATTAATTTTTTCAAGTAAATATCGATCATTTTTCACTATTTTGCAATTCTGAAAATGTAAATGAAAATAATGGAGGAAAATTACTATTTTGTAGACAACATAACGGTTTTTGAAAATAAAAATTCCATTTTGTAACAAAGATTTTATCAAACTATTGGAATTCAAGCAATCGTCCCTATTTATTTTTCCAACACTGTATGTACGCTGAATCCAAATCTGGCATATATTTTTTTCTTCACATTTGCAACACACCAAAACATTCAGTCGTCGCATAAGAAAACCCATAAATAATGAAGATCTGAGAAGACAGATGTCCAAGATGGCAATGTATAGTGCCTTATTATGTTTCCTTCTTTATTTTGTTCCTAGTACAACAAAATAAATCGTAAAATTTAATAACAAAACATTTCGTTAAGTTTAGTATCTCTAGGGTGACAGCAAAGCGATATCTTTTTATTATCTTTAGGCAATATCGCAGATCTATCTTCCCGACGATAACTTGGCGATGAATACCGTCTTAAAGTATCGCCGATTTATTTTCCCGGCAATAATTTGGCGATAAATAATGTCTAAAAAATCGTCTATTTATCTTCCTGGCGATAATTTGGCGATAACTAATATCGCGGATTTATCTTTCAGGGGGATTGCCTTCATATTGCCTGTATTTGTCGCTTTCGGGTTGTTCCCGCCGGAAGAAACTTCCGCAATTCGAAAATGATTATTGCTGGCAATAAATGTTTTCTTCCAGGCGATATGATCGGAGAATCTTCCTCGTATTGCCATGCTTGCTGGGATATGGCATATGATGAAATACATATATACATAAAAATCATCATACACCATGTAGTTTTAGCATATAAATGTTACCTATTCGTTTTTGGAATATTTTCTCCAAAACTAATGCTAGTTATACGGCGAAAACCTATCCAACATTTAACAAAGAAAAATTACTAAACTCAGAACGAGTTCTACATTAAAATAATAGATATTTGTATTTCAAATCCTCTATAAAAAAATGTATTGATATCAGAGCTTCGAAGGAATTAATTCGATTTGAGCTTAATTCACAAAAAATTAAATTCAGAATTAAAAAAAGCTCATATTTCATTCCATTAATCTCTTTCCTAAGAATTCATTCACTACCCAGCCAGAAAAATACGAACGGCAAAGCATTGGCCCAGTGCTTTCAACGGTGGGACGAGCGTTGGCAGAGCGTTGGATATAGGGTTGCCATTCGTACTGTTTTAAACAATACATGTACTGTTTTTTGAAAAATGTACTGTTTTATTCACAACACCTAAAACAGTACGCAAAAGTACTGTTTTTGTACTGTTTTTTTGTATATTTTACATATTTTTTATATAAACAAGTTTTTTTGCGTGTACAAAGAAAATATATTTTTTTAACCATGTTTTTTTTCGTGTGTACAATAGTTTTTTACATAAATTTTTTGAATGTCCCTGTATTAATTCCACTTCGTTTCTTTGTACATATATAAGTTTGGTTTGTTTTCAAGCAATGGATGTTTGTAAACACAATTTTTTTCATGACACTGCCCAATGCAAAAAGTAATGGCGTCCAAACTAATAATTTTAGCCAATTTGACGAAATTTAGTCAATTTGATGAAATTTAGTCAATTTTACTTCTTTAGAGGTTGTAAACTTGACGAAATTTTGTTGATTTGAATAAAATTTGTTAAATCTTTTTTTTTTTTTTTTTATAATCTTTATTTATTTGCAATCTATTTACAGTAAAAATATTAAGCAAATTTTACCTACGCTATTTGGTTCGGTGTATTAACTTATTTTAAGTAAATATGTGATGTATTGAAGTAAAAGTTATGTTAACAATAAATACAAAAATGTACTGTTTTTTTTTTGAAAAGTACTGTTTTTTTTTATCAATGTACTTTTTTTTCACTTTTCAAATATGGCAACCCTAGTTGGATATCTGCAGATTTAAGTGCTTTGCCAACCCCAAAATGATAACACCGAGCAGGGCTTGGCCGTTCCTTTTTAAAAACGTTGGTAAAGCACTGGCAATGAGCGCTTTGCCAGTACCAAAACCATAATTTTAAAATTATAATTAAAGCCTTGGTAGAACAACCACTGAAGTGCTTTTTTAATAATATAATAAGTGCTTTGCTAACCCCAAAATGATAACACCAAAGCACTGGCAACAAGCGCTTTGCCAGTACCAAAACCAAAAACGGCCAATAAAGTCCTACTTAGTAATTCACTTCAGTAAAGAGTTGTATTATTTCTTATTGAATGATTTGGTAATTTGAACAGAAATAACAATAGGCTTGCTTCAGCTAAGTTAATTACAAAATAACTGAATATTTTTTTTTATCAAATTATTTTTGTGATAAGTTAGCACGACTTTTTACTACAATTTTACTAAAGAAAGAAATTTTAAAATAAATTTCTTAAGTAAAATTTTAGTACAAAAACTATACTTTGTGCTGACTATAATAGGAGACCTTAATATTCTTAACTTCAAATCATAAATTGCAATTTAGTTTTGAATTTATCCATTCTTGTTGTGAACGGTTGTAAATTTTGTAAATGCAATGCACTTTTTGCCAATGTTGGGAAAGCGTTTTAAGTCAGTACTGCTTTTTTATTTTTACGGTTGTAAATTTTGTAAATCAAGTACTGGCAAAGCACTTTTTACGAACGTTGTCAGAGCGTTCTAAGCCAGAGTTGTGCCAGTGCTTTTATCATTTTTACTGTTGTAAATTTTTTGAATTAAGCACTGGTAAAGCACTTTTTACTAACGTTGGCAGAGCGATGTAAATCAGTGCTTTGCCAGCACTTTATTTGTCGGATCATTCGCAAATAGTGCTCTGCCAGTGCTTGATTTTTCAGACCATTGGCAATTTCTGGCTGGGTAGCTTCTATCAAAAGCTTTAATAGATATTGAATGAATTTCTAACTTGAATGAATTCAAATATATGTTCATTCAATATTTTACAAATTGAATGAAGAAATATTAGTATCATTCATTTAATACAAAGAAGCTTGACATTAACACACACACAAATAAATACGTAATACACAAGCAATAACAAAGTATAAAACGAGTTTTTCCTTTGTTGTAGAAAATGAGTTTTTCTTTTGTTGTATACCAATTATAAGTAATTTGCTTTTGTTTTATGTAAATATTTCAGTTAAATTAAGACAAATTTCGTTAATCTTTTGACTAAATGTATGAAAACAAATCTTTCTTCATTCATCCTTTTACTAAATGAATTAAGAAAATTTTGAATCATTCAAGAAAGAATTCATTCAAAATAGAATTCATTCATTTAAAGCTTTTAAGAATTAAGCTAAGAATTCATTACTTAGGAATGCATTTTCGGAATGAAATTTGAGTAAAACTTCATTCATTTTACAAAATTTAATTAAAGAATTAAACCTTTTCAACCTTTGATTGTTATGTATGTTAAAATTTCAAGTATTTTGCATATTCAGTGAAAAAAAAAAATTAAACGTAGTAAAAGCTAATAGTGAGCGCAAAATCTGTCAATATCTAACCACGCCCACTTTTTGTGAAAACTGTAACAGTTGTTCATTCCACTTGTATCATACAGGACACGAAATACTGCAAGGTTCAACTTGATCTAATATACTTTTAACTGTTGCTGGGCAGTTGGTTTAAAAAGCCTTATATTTCAACTTTTACCAAAAACGTTTAAATATGAAATATTGCAAATTTTATATTTTATATTATTTATATAATAATTCATTGTTATATTGCAGAAATACCTTATTAAATAATAGAGTATTTATAGGTGAGTGCATTATTTTTTTTTTGAAATTGCATACAGAAAACATTTTCACAATTAACAGTGAACAAGTAGTGAGTGATACAAATGAGTATTTAATAAATATTTAATAAGCTTACAATAATATTTAATGAAATATATACATACATAAAGTATGTACTATATATGAATATATATTAACATAAATTTTTCATGATATTCATATACATCCACATACGTACTATTAAGGTTGCAATGTATTCAATTTTTAACATTCAACCGCATAAATCTGCTTTCGTATTTTTTTTTTTTTTGTTGTTCTGATTTTTTCCAACATATTTAATGTATGTTTCCTTGAATGCATCGACTGTCAAGGGATGAATCCCGACGCGCACGACTAACAAACCCCCCCACCGACCACTATAAAACTTGAGTATGTAACAGAAGGAAGAAAAACAAGAAATATTCACTAAGAAACATAACCTGTCCAATCAAATTTTTAAAGTTTGTTGTTAAAAACTTTTTTTGTTTAAGAACTTGTAATTTTTTTTTGGCTCCACAAGATTGATCTTCACAAAACCCTTCTCATTTGACACCCAATTTGCATGTATTTTTATAGAACTACCATGAATAAAATGCAAAAAACGAAAATTGTTGTCACTGTTAGAATTACATTTTAAACCCTAAATATTGGATTGGCCATTAATTTCATTGCGATCTGAGGGTACGCGACGGTATACCTTCCATGTGAGTAGACATAAATAATACCTAATGATGACATTTATTTGTGTAGGGACATTTTTTTTTTTTTTTTTAAGTATTTTCATTTATTGAAATATAATTTTTACAAATTTACAATTTGATGCCCCAGCGCGTTAAAGGCTTTATAGAGGCAAAAATGACATGTAATTAAAATTTAAAAGGATTTTTTTTTTTTGGGACCAAATTAAAAGCAAACAAAAAAATGGTTAAAAAAAATGTATCGAGTAGAAAAAATTGGCGGAAAAAAACTTACAAATAAAAATGTTTGAGTAAAAAAAATTTTACGGAAAAAAATTTTGCGAAGTAAAATTTTGCTAAAACAATTTTTAGCGATTTTTTGAATCTTTTTGAATATTTTCCAGCATTTAATTGAATAGTAAATTGCCAGTACTTAAACAATGACATCATATAATTTATAATTGTTAATGTCAAGAGGATTTTGATATTATTGTTTATTCGGATATTATTGTGGTTGAAATGGACTTTGTGCAAAAAAGAGGTTGTGAAACAAAAAACCATTTTAATTTTTTAACTTTTGCGCTTTGTTTTTTCGAAACCACTGTTTATTTTATGAATTAGGGGGAAATTAAAATGGCTACGCTCCTTATGCACAAATTTTTCGAAGGAAGTTTGTGTATATAAAATAAAAGATGACGGGTTTCTTTAAAACGTTATAAAAATTAAAGGGGATTTTATTTAACCTCATTTTTAGATGTTAGGATAATTTTAGTTTTAAGAGTTTAAAATTCACCAATAAATCATTAAAAATATAATTTTAATAAAAAATCACTGGTAGTTTGTTGTTTGTATAATAGTTAGTTGAACAAAAAAAGTTTGCGCAATTATATGCCATCTTGCATTTGCCTGAAGTTGCAAGTACCAACAGTTGATGCAACTGACAACTAGGGGGCTTTGGTGAAAATGGTGCTGCCATCATAAATTGTTCACTAACGTGAACAACCACCACTAAAGAGATCTAGTCTACTAAAACGGGGTACAAATTTTTAGTTTAAGAGTCGCTCTGATGACATTAACAAATATGCGTCGTTTGTGTTAATTTGACACAATCTACCTATTGAAATAAATGTTGGCACAAACGACTCGTTAAAACCAAAAAAAAACCAAAATTTTTCCAATTCAAACCTCAATATCTTCAGAAATAGCCATTTTATTGTCGTGAAATAAAATGTGTTGGATGTGCCTTTAAAATATTTTTTATTTGATTCGAAATTTGTGTTCCCGAAATTTCTATACTTTTTGGACAAAGCCCATGTGACTGGGAGAAATTAAAAAAACAAATTTGGTAACAAATGAAAAGTATTTTAAATACCTATACAACAAAGTAGTTGAGGTTTGAATTTAGAAAATTTTGATTTTTTTACATTTAAGGTCAACAAAGTGATAATTAAACTAATAACTAAGTTTTTGTTTCATAACCCATTTCAGTGACCCTGTAACCCCTTTCGAAAAATCTGAAAAAATTCTCAAAATTGATTTGGGCTATAATTTTTCATGTTCCGCTTTCAGAGTTGCAAAAATCAAAAAAAGTGGAAATGCGTTCTACTGGACAGGTTCCACGGTGTCAGAAACCGATCCTTGCTCGGATTTTTTATAAGAAAGAGATCGGTCACTTAAATTAGGCGCTGCCATTAAAGTTGGTCAAGTGGTATCATAACATCATTTGGTATATTGGGTATTAAACCTTAAAAGATAGTTCAACTAAATTAAAAAAAAATTTCACAATTTAAAAAAAAAAAATAATCGTTACTAGGAGTCAGTAGGTCTCGATCACACTAACAAGCAACTAGCACTAACGTCTGGGCTAATATAAACTAGGCATGTTGTCTAGCTAACAGCACACTTAAATCTTTTTCGTGTGTGTTCGAATGCAAAAGAAAACAAATACAACACTACAAGAAAAAATGTAGTAGAAGTGATATGTCCTTGGTTGGCCGGTTACATGACATGCTTTTGGAGATTACTTTTTTTCCGTTTTTGAGTTCTTACTTAAAAAAATCTGAAAATGCTTTTAAATTTGAAATAATTAACTACAAAAAAGTAATTTAAATGAAAACAGTTTTTAAATTAAAAAATAGTTTTTAAAATGAAGAAGCCATGAAAAAATTAAAAAAAAAACATTAAAATTTAGAAAATTACTATAAAAAATCAGATAATAACAAAAAAATATTGCGAACACAAAATTAAGTCGTTAACTCTCGTTTTGTAGCATTTCCTCAAGTCACCAGTCACAGGACAGGTTCTTTAAATGCAATACACACTACTTAACCCACAGCAGAAGCACAATATACCTGCTCTGTGACATGTCCTGCTTTAACCGGTCACCGAATATGTACTTTAAGAGAAATTAACACCTCATATTCGTAGGGACCCTACTACTTTATGAACTTTATCTATGGATAATATTAATTGTATATTAATGCTGTTCACTTTTGCTTCTTAAATACAAGTACATACAAACATGATTGTAAGCAAATGCATATCAGACCAACTGAATTATATTCATAGGTAGACAGTTTCACATATATGCATTAAAAACTTAACTTTGCTACGTATTGCAGTTTAAAAAAGAACAAAATATTTTGAAATAAAAAAAGAAAATAATAATAAATAAATCTGTGTATTAAACCTCAAGAACTCGTCATCAGCTACAGAATCCTTATTGCGAATTGTTATGAAATGTAAAGGAATGTTTGCTGATAAAAGAGATTCCAAAACAAACATATGCACAAACGTATTTGTGTATTTCATGAAAATATAGGATGGCTGAAAATTATATGATCCTGACAATATGTGGTATTCATACAAACATATACGTTGTATGTATTAAACCACAGTTAAACATAATAAATACTATGAACAAGAAACTTAAAATTATATAAAAACAATTTAAGCATATCGCGCTTGTTCAACAAAAGGGTCATAACTCAAAATTTTTCAAACTCCAATTTTTGCATTGTAAAAATCTTAGATCCCATTTTAAAAATCTTACATCATTCTCTGTAACCTTTAGCGACAGAAAAACCTGATCTAAGAATTTTACAGTATACAGAGATGATTTTACTTGCAAAAGTGAATATTGAGTTATGACCCTTTTGTTGAACAAGTGAGATATGAAATATTCATAATTTTCTGTTGCTGTCAAAAATGTTAAAGTAAAATAATTTTATTCCGACAACTTTGCAGATTTTCAAAGGCAAACATTTATATCCTTAAGGGGTCTGTCTATTTGTAGTATTTATATTGAGCTCAAAATATTGCCAATAAATTTATTTAAATTAAAATCAATTATTACCATTGTCAGCTATATATATGTTTGTATACATAAATAAGAAATATAATGCATATAATTTGTGAATTGGCTTAATATATATATTCATTTATGATGGTAGCATATACATCAATGTTAAACATATTGCAACAGCAGGTGGTAATATAAGTAATTTGTTTAAAGAAGACTTAAAACTTTTTATATTACAATAATATAGTGCACCTAAAAACTCTAACTAAAGCATTCCACGGTCACATACAGACAAATTTAATTATGTCTACACTGATATTATTCTTCTCATGATGTTAATGATAATTTGCATAGAAGCAATAAAGTTGCACGGGAACTCGTCCTGGGAACTAGTCCATTGACTAATACAAGTTTTTATTAAATTTTATGAAATATATAATTTTATTTATTAAAAGTTTCATTTACTAAATGAAGAAATTTCACTGAAAAAATAGTTACATAAAAAGTATTAAGCTTTTCATTAATTTTAATAACATTTTCGTTCACTTTATGACGAAGTTTCATTAGCTTACCGAAAATTTTCATTATTTTTCGTCCTTATATTATGTGCTTATATTACATCTTGTATGTTGAATTTAATTCATTAAATTTGGTATAACTTCCTATGCTGTGTGTTAAGTGTAGTCGGTGACATTGAAAGAACTGGCTTACTGAGTAAAATGAGTGAATTGATATTTAAAGACCTATACCGTTACAGATCATTCGAACTTCAACTATTTATATTTTGGTTTAAGTAATTTTCTTTTCCAATTTTTCCTTATTTTCTTGTTTTTTTATTTAAAGACACACCCGGAAAATTTAACTTCTCTGTTAACCAGCCGATATGCGCAGTAGGGTCAACCATTTGTCATATAACTAAAATTTTGTAAAGTTAACAGATTTATTTTTGCTGTTCTTATTTTATTAATATTTAGCGAAAAAAAAAGTTTACTTATATCAGCAGATTTTTCTGCAACTTTATTTTTAACTAATTTTTTGTAGCGTTTTCTTATTTAGGTATCTAAAGTGAATCTTCATGATGAATATAAATGATAAAGTTTAAAAAATTGATTTTTTTTCGCTCCTGGCAAGTGAAGCGGCCGCTCTTTTTCAAACACATTTCGCTTTACTACAACTAAAGCGCTGCATCAATCCCGCCAAAACGTACATCAACTACAATATTTAAATGGGCTTAATACTAAAATCGAAAAGGCATCAACAATTTAAATTTTATGGAACAAACAAAATTTTCATAACCTAAAAAAGCATCCTCATATAAAATTTTAAATTTTTCGAATGTAAAAGTTGTTAATACGATTTCCTGCAAATAAGTATAATAAGTAAACCCAACAAAATATCATTAAACCGTCAAAAATGCATGTTTTAAAAAGTAATCGCGGAGTACTTTTTAAGTTCTAATATGTGACAAAAAAATTTGTTGAGTGTATTTGTTATATTTTTTGCTGGTGTAATATGTATTTTTAAATGTGATAAATACAATGAGATGTATAAATTAATGTTCTGGAAACTAAAAACCGCCATCATTTTTGGGCCGTTAAAGACAAATGATTAACGCGAATGGAGTTAGTGTGCTTTAACATCGGCTAACACATACACAAAATGTTATTCGCCATCAAAAAAAAAATATTTTTTAATGTTGAGAAATTTTGAAGGTCGTCATATATTTATATAATATATATTTATCGGTCGAATATTCTTAAATTTAATGTTTCACTTTTTCCTGGTTAATGTTTAGTTTAAAAATAGCGGGTGCGCCCCGGTAGGCTAGTTTGTAGCGTGTTGGCTTATCAGTGCGGGGGTCGTGGGTTCGATTCCCACCAGTGGCACTGGTCTGCTTTCGCTACAACGCGCCGAAGGCCATAGTATCTAGTGCTCAGTTAGGGTAATAGTATATAATTTGTAATTATATGATTATTAATTAATAAAATAAAAAATAACGAATAGAAAAGTATTCAAATTTTAATTTATCGACTCAAATTAAGGTTAAGACATGATATCTAATGTTTAAATGATGAAATTTCAGACTACTTAATCTGACTGTGTTTTTTTTTTTTTTTTGGTAAATCCTTTTTATTTCGCAAGGATTTATTTTTATTATTAATTAAAAACACAGAAAAAAACAACTTACCCAAATAAGCTTGCTGTGGTTCGGCCATTTGTATAAGAGCTGAATCCTTTTTGTTGTATAAAATCTTTACACGTTGCACATCACCATAAACACCTGAATTAAAAAAAAAAAAATATAATTAATATAAATTAAAAAAAAAATATCTTTTAAGATATTAAAAATTATGCATAAAAAAAAATGAAGAAAACATACTTTTTAAACCTTAATAATAAAGATAAAAAAAATATACACTGTAATAAACATTAGCCATACAAAAATAGTATCTTATACTTATTACAAAACTTTTGTACTCTACTTTTAAATTTTCAACAAAATCTGTTTAGTTTTCGAGTCAATAAATAAATCTATACCTAAAAAAAAAAAAAAAAAAAAAATCTTAATATGTGATAAAACCGCGTAAAAGTTTTTTTTTTTTTTTGTGTAAAAAAAAATAAAACCTACAAATTGTCCGACAAGTTACAAAAAAAAAAAAAACAAAAACTTTATATTACAGCAAAAGTTTGTAATAATAATAATGATTTCGATGATGATGATGATGATGAAGGCGACAAGTTATGCTGCGTGTTGCTGATAAACTTTCTTTAAAACCTTCCGTCTATACTAAATAAACCACCACACAAGAGATTATTAACATAACTTATATGCCTTACCATCGTCTAAGAAAACCCAACTTTTTACTACAACTGTCCGGAATTTTTCGCAAATTTATGACGCTTATTGAGTTGGCCAAAAGTTTTGTTTATAGTTAGATGCAGAGAAAGGCAGCAGCAGTTGAAAAAGTAATGTAATGCTGTTGCTAGAACATGAATCATATTTTACCGGGTTTATTATAGTTAATAATTTTGGTGGTTTGGCCTAGTTGCTGCAACAAGAGGAACATTAAACAGCTAGTAGTGAGTGAAACTGTATTTTATTGTTTTACTTTATACAGGGTGGCCCAAATAAGACCAGCTGATGTGAAACACAAATAACTTTTTCATTTTTTAACATAATTTATTTTTTCTTTTTGCAGATTATAACTGAACTCTTGGAAATTTAAAATGTACAGTCCACAACAACGCATTAAAATTATCGATTTTTATTATTCTTCTCAACGATCAATTATTCTGACGCAGCGAAATTATCGCCGTTTTTTAACATTTCCATTTAAGTGGTTATGTGAATAAACAAAACTGTAGGTTGTGGGGCTCCGAAAATCCAAGGGCAATACATTAGCATCAGTCACACCCAATCAGATGCACTGTTTGGTGCTGTGTTATGGCCACAAAAATCATCGGCCCATATTTCTTTGAGAATGAGGATGAAACGCCAGAAACGGTCTCAGGGGCTTCTTACAGAACAATGATCGACAACTTTTTGCGGCCAATGGTGGAGCAACATCCTAATTTGTTGTTTCAACAAGATGGAGCCACTGCGCATGCTGCTAGGCAAACTATGGACATGCTGCGTGAAATTTTTGGTGAACGCATAATTTCAAGAAATTCAGATTTCCCTTGGCCTCCTCGTTCACCAGATTAAACTACGCCCGATTTTTTTTATGGGGATATTTAAAAGACAAAGTGTATGTTAACAAACCACAGACACTTGGACAGCGCAAGCAGAATCTTCGAGACGAAATACGGCGCCTGCAACCAGAAACATTACGCCGTGTAATGCAAAATGCGCTAAAAAGATCCAATGCCTGTAACGAGCAAAATGGTGGTCATTTGTCTGATGTCATATTTCACACATAATCACGTTAAATTTCCATAAAATGTATTTAACATATAAAAATAAATCAAAAAAAAACGTTATTACAAGAGTTACACATGTTTAACATCACTAGGTCTCATTTGGGCCACCCTGTAGTAAAAACTTTTATGCAACATTTTACTCACCCACTACCGGTATAAGTTTAAAAGCAGTGGCGGATGTTTCATTATCATGAAATCCAACAAGAATGTTAAGTCCGTTTTACCTGTGTTCTCTTTCATTGTTGTTGCATTATTGATTTTGTATTAAAATAAACTTTGTATAAGGGAATTTGGGGTGGTGCGGTAATAGGGGCGAAATAGTAAATTCTATTTATCCAATGTTAATAATTTTTTTTACATTTTACTTACTAGGGGTCTAGTTGTTTTAAAATAAATTACAATTTTTAACTATTTACGACTTAGGAGGCCTATAGTCTTATTGTTTTTTTGATAGCTGTGGTTAAAATTTATAAACTTTTGTTTTGGCTCGTTAATATTTTTAATTTATTAAAAAATAAAAAATACATTTTATTTACATATTTTTTGAATGACGAATCCGCTAAAGATTGCAAATTGTTTAAACTACACACAGAGAAATAAAGTGCCAACCGAATTGGAAAGTGTATTTTAATAGAAACAACTTATAAATTCAGTTAGTACAACGATATTTACATTCGATTTCTTAATATTTTGGGTGTTGCAACTAAAATTCAGTTGAATTATCCGAACATTGTTGTGAAAACTAATGTTCAGTTGAACCAACCGACTAAAATTCGGTATATCCGAATTTAAGTCGAAGTAACCGAATTTCAGTTGGCAAAGAGCTAAATTTTTCTCTGTGTGTATGTGAATTTTTGTGAATATGTTCGATTTGGGCAGAAGTTTTAATAGTTTTTAGGGGGAAGTATTAATGTCAATTTAAGCAATGTAACGGCGTATTTATGTTGAGTTCGTAGAAAATTTTGTAAATTTGAATTTTTATTCATTTAAGCTACCTGCTGCCGATACATATATATACAGCAAACAATAATAAAAAGGAAGGAATATTCCTTCTGACGTAATTATAATATGCCACTTCAAAGTGTATACTTCTAAAGGGCAAGTCTCACAATCCTCCTCAATTCCATTAGCTAAAGATATTAGATATTAGAAAAAATTGTTTAAACGAAATGTCCTAACTAACTTCTATGAATTGATTACACAACAAGGATAGCATTTATCTCTTGTTACTCAAAATGTTCGGTCTCATTTTTGTTTTTGTTATTTTCATAGTGTTATATTTTTTTTCTATTTCTTTTGTATTTATCTGTTAATAAACATAAATTGCTGTAAAATTCATTATTTTTTTAATTTTGTCATTTTTTTTTAACATATTAACACGTTCCCCATAAATTTCTCACTTCACCCCAAAATATATTTTTTTGAATAATGCCTACAAATGCAGAGCGCTGCGGTAGGCTTACTAACAAGTAAGCTTGTTCATAATCATTCTGTTAGACGTGCCTTTTGTACGACTTAAGAAAATCGTTGTTGTGGTCATTTAAAGAGCCAGAAAATGTGTGTTACTATTTCAGCCTAAATTCCCCTACAAATATATATGTATGTGGTATAAGTAACGTAGGAGAGTACCAAAAGATTATTGAATTTAAATAGAATTCAACAAATTGCTAACAAAATGGAATTTAGAGCTCCATGCGAAATTGCAAAACCGAATCGAAAAATGATATTTGTGATCTTATTTCCTTGATTTGGTGTAATGACTTTTTCGTTTATAATAAGCCAGAATTTAAAAATGTAATTATTTAAAAACTTGGTCAGTAAAAATTCGTCTTTAGAAACATTTAATTGTACTAAATATTTTTGTTTTTTTTTTTATTAATTATTAATCATATAATTACAAATTCTATTACCCTAACCGAGCACTAGTTACTATGGCCTTCGGCGCGTTGTAGCGAAAATTGACCAGTGCTTCTGGTTTGAATCGAACCCACGACCCCCGCACTGATAAGCCAGCACGCTACCAACTAGCCTACCGGGGCGCACTGTACGAAATATTTGTTATAAATGTTAGTGTATAAATAGATCAGTTTATATAATGATAAAGTTTATATACGATGACACCAGTTTATATCCATTTTGCGCACTCTATGCCAATGGGATTTGTTTTAATGTATTTTGGTCTGTTATATATACATGAAAATTAAATGGAAGAAATTTTATATGATGTATTTATTTAATTATTTTTTAGTTTTTGACACATGCTGCTTTACTATGTCTCGTCCTAAGATCGACCAATCTGGACACATATGGTATCAATATAAGGAAAAACGCAACGAAATCTCCACGAAAATATGTAGTACCTTCTTGGCGTATCAGTACTATAGTATATTATTGATTTTGTACTACAAGACTTTTGTTTCTTAAAGATTTTCTAAGTTTTAAAAATAGTTAGTTTTGGCAAAAATATCGGCTGCTCTTGCGACGAGATATAGCCAAAATAGTCAAACAGCCTACGGCGAAAATCAGAAAAATAAATAAATTAAAAGCAACTTATGCATAAATTAAATTTTAAATGGGCAAAAAATATTATTGTCAATAAAATTTCAATTAAACTTTTGTTTGATTTCAAATAAAATTTTAATAAAAGTTTAATAAAAAATCGTTAAAATTAAAAAACCCAGAAATTTAAAGAATCGAAACTAAAGAAATCGCCAAATTTTAAAAAGTCATTAAAATTGAACACATCATCGAAATGTTTTTTTTTAAAGTTTTTGCGTTTTTTTTTTTAATTTTTTGGCGTTTTTTTTTTCAATTTTTACGACTTTTTTAAATTTTGTAGATTTTTTTTTTTTTTATTTTTGGTGATTTTTTTAAAATTTGGCATGTATTTATTTTGGGGATTTTTTCCAATATTAGCTACTTTTTTGATTTTTGCACATTTTTTGGAGACTTTTTACATTATTAATTAAAGTTTTAATAGTATAGTTATAATAAAAATTGTTTGAAATTAAAAACAATATTCAATTAAATTTTTAATACACTAGGGGAACGACTACTCTAAAAATTTGTAGTTGTTTGGGGTTGTAATACAGTTTCTTTATTTTTAATGTAAATGTCAGTAATTTGTAGAACAAACTTAATTTTTTACTAACCTTGTAGTTCATTTAAAAAAAACAAACCACATCAAATGACTGTTTTATGATTTTACATTATTTTTTTTACAGTAGTTTTTTGTTATTTAAAAAAATAAAAAAAAAAAAATAATTGTTTGTTTATTTTTAACTAACAAATGTGGTTAATTTTTACTACAATTGTGAGTCATTTTTTTAACAGTAATAAACAAATGTTAGTTGAACTTAATGATATGTTAGTCGTCCTTTCTTCAAGCGAAATTTCATTTGTTTTTGACAACAATTGCTGTCGTCTTTACATACATAATATCCTTAGTGTAGATATGATTAAAATTTTAATTGAACTAAATCAATTAAATAGTTACAATTATTTTAATTGATAGTACAATTTTCTAAAAATTACTTAATTCAATTAACAAATATTTTCATTTAATTAACAAATTAGTTGAGAAATGAATTGTGCATTGGTATTAGTTAATTCTGTCTCTTCTGATCAAAGCAATACTTGTGTGTACGTAGTGTGACAAAACTCCACTTTAGCCACAGTCATCGCTGTGTCGACCGTGGCTCAACTCGTTAAGAGGTGAGATTACGATGCATAGCTTGATGCTAAGGCAATGAGTTCAAATACCAGTACGACACCAAAAAATAAAAAAGTTTTTCATATAGAGCAAATTAACAATATAAAATACTTTGTTCAATTGACACATAAATTAACCACTGGCGAGTCCCAGGAGGGGGACGAAACTGCGGCAGTCTGGTGTATCCCTTGTGTCCGTAAAATTTTTCAATAAAAATGTTTTCTTCTTCTTCTTCCTGTAAAGAGACTAACTAAAGTAATATTCTACAGTAATTAATTAAAAATTAATTACGATTGTCATTATCTGACGGTTGCAAAACATTTTCTAAAACAAATAATTTCATTGAAACTCGATTTTAGTTTTTTGTGTGTGTGATGTTCAATAATTACACTGTGCTACAGTGAAAAAGTACTTAAATAGCGAGCTAGG
Source organism: Delia radicum (assembly GCA_021234595.1). Taxonomy (NCBI): domain Eukaryota; kingdom Metazoa; phylum Arthropoda; class Insecta; order Diptera; family Anthomyiidae; genus Delia; species Delia radicum. The sequence continues at coordinate 302,734,990 of CM037851.1, read as the reverse complement.
CCATAGATACTTCCGTATGCCTCCACACTCACAATATTTCAACAGTAACTGATTGTAGTTTATTGCAATGTATGAAAACTTCATAAATATGATGAATAATTTATGACAAGCGACTTAGGAAACAAGTTCATCAATATGATAAACTTATTTGAAAGTAGGTTTTGATATTATTATCTTACTAATATTTAGCAAAAAATCCTGCGACGCCACAATTCTCAAACATTTGTTAGGCTATAAGCATTTATATTCCGCTTTAAGAGTACCGAAAATCCAAAAAAAGGTGTTTATTGAAATGCCGTAATGTATATAACTAATATCTATTACAAAATCTTCTTGAGTCGTGAATACTGTTTATAAAATATTTTTACTACATTCTCCCATTTTCTTTCAAGCATATTTGACCATCAAAACCAAACATATAAATAGCGATAAGTTACACAAATATTCCACACAAATTGGCCTCCCAGTGGTAAAGTAGCTAAAGTACAAATTTCTTCATTACATATGCAACAAGGGAGTTGTTGAAATAGAAAAATAACGGCGTTAAAAAGTTGGGAACAACTAAAAAAAAATCCAATTGAAAAAATCTAAAAACAAGTTGCAAGAAAAATAGATTGGAAACATGGCAAATTAAGGTTATTCAACATATATATTCATATATTCTTAATAGAATAGAGAAGAAAATTTCAATTTTCCAACTAAACATAAAATTGGTAAACCCTATTTTGTAGATGAAAAGAAAAACCAAAATCGAACAAATTTGCCAATAAGTAAATTGCAAAAGCCTGGTTAACTCTAGCAATCCTTAACAAAAAATTCCAACTGATGTGAGATGTATGTTATACGAAGAACAAAATTACATGACACAAAAGTAAATCTATTACTTGAACACAAATAACTAGGAATATACACAACTGAAGATTTTGCAACAACAGAAACAAACCATTTGATAAGACTAACAAGCATTTTGGAGTTGAATAAACATCAATAAGTAAATAAGGGAGTTTTGAAGGAACGTTCCCAAGATTTAGAGCTATTACTTGTCTGAATCACATTGTAAAAAAAAAAAAAACTGAAACATGTCTAGATAATACATATTTTTTTTTGTTTTAGAAAAAAACAAGTACCTTAACTCTTTCATATGTTAGTAACAAGGAAGGACCGCTGAGTGGTTCCCTCCGATTGCCATAATATTTGGATATGTGGTAACGAGGACAAAATCAATACGAGTGAGTACTTTTTTGCAGCTCAATTTAACGTTTAATATTTTTTTTGTTGTGATCAAAAATTAACCAGTTTTCTGTTATTTGCATTTTTTCAAGCTTCTTCAAAGAAACAATATACAAATTTGGTATCAAACCATATGGTAGCACTCGTGGGTACATGTAAGTACTTTTTACACTTAAAAATTCAAGCTGAAAAATATTTGACACTAGAACTAAAGTATACTTTTTTTAAAGGTGTAAGGCACGCTGAATCCAAATCTGGTATCAGAATGACTCTCCGACATTAGCTGAGCGAGCTATATTAACGGGAAAAGTATTGTTTTTGATCACAAATATTTGTGTTATAATCCTTTTAACGACACCTGAACCTGAACTACTCTTACCATTTTTCTCCGTTTTTAAATTTTTAAGATATCTTATTTTTTCTTGAAATTATTGTCGGCTGAACTTCGATTTTTTACAATTTTACACTGAGTTTTTTTTTTTGTAGTTACAATGTCAATTTCAATTTACAATATTTTCGTAAGGAAATAACTTCATTTTCATTGCACAATAAAGGTCGAAAAAATCATAATTTTTATTTACAATAAAAATTATATCAATCATTTGTAAAAAGACATAGTATGGTATTGTTTTGTTAGTTCCTCTTTAAATAAAAAAGGGAAACATGAACAAAAAATGTGTATTGTAATCTACCAAAGGTGGGTACTACACAAAAACATAAAGTATTTCAATTTGTTTTTGATTATTATTGGTAACTTCAAATACTTCTCATTTTGTTAGAAAAATGAGTTGTATGTATTTTCGAGTTTGAGCATGATGATGTTACCACTCTTTCTAAATTGTTCTGATGATGTGGAACTAGAAACTCCCCGAAATAGATCTATCAACAAATTCTTGAAGGTGTGGTCAAAGAATAAATTGAAAAACTTAAAATTCTATAATTTATTTACTAGGACAATATTCTGGTAAATAAATGTAGAATACGACCTCGAACTTGAATAACTTAATTTTCATTGAAATAAGTTTTCTTTAAAATTCAAAACTGCAAAAAAAAGAGTAGTGTGTTCAGGCGCCGAACCTTTAGAAAAGTATAATTCAGTTCTAGGGTCATATATTTTTTTCCCAAAGAAAAAATTAAAATCGAGTTTCAATTAAAATATTTGTTGATTCAATCAAATGTTTCATTGAATTCGGTCCTATTAGGAAAATTGTAATATCAATTAAAATACTTTGTAACCATTTAATTGATTTTACATTCAATTAAAAATTTGATCATATCTATTACAAATTTAATTGAATATAGTTTTTAATTTCACAAAAAAATTTTAATAGATACTATTAAACTATTAATTAAACCTTGAAAAAAAGTTGCCCAGAATTGGGGCAAAAATCTACAAAAAACGCAAGTATTGAAAAAAAAGGTAACCGATTCGATGCGGTAATTTTAGGGGTAAGGTTATTTTAAGGGTAACGATATTTCAGTTATTTCGGTAACAGTTTTTTAGCGTTAGTTATTTCAGTAATGTTATTTTACTGATAACGATTTTTTAGTTATTTCGGTAACGGTATTTTAAAGGTAATGGTTTTTTAGTTATTCAGGTAATGTCAATGCACACCGATTATTGTCTGATTATTTCGGTAATTGTATTTTAAGGATAACGCAATTTCAATTATTTCGGTAACGGTATTTTAGCCATAACGGTATTTTAGTTATTTCGGTAAAGGTATTTTAAGGATATTAATATTGTAGTTATATCTGTAACGGTATTTAACGGATAACGGTATTTCAATTATTTCGGTAACGGCATTTTAGAGATAACTATAGCCAGTTGAAAGGGTTTTGAATTGATAATGAATTTTAGCGGTATTGCCTGCCATGCCTGAAACAAAGTCGCCAAAATTAAAAAAAAAAAACAGCAAAATTTAAAAAGCTCGCCCAAAATTAAACAAAATTATTAAATTAAAAAAAATATAAATAACAAATAGCCATAAATTTAAAAGAAATGTTAACATTAAAAAAATCTCAAAAAATTAAAAAAAAAAATCACCAAAATTAAAAAAACAATCATCAAAATTTGAAAAAAAAAATCAATAAAAAGAAAAAAAAAAATTGATTGATGCTATTAAACCATTAAAAAATTGGAGAAAAAAAAAATCTTCAAAAAACGCAAAAATATTGAAAAAAAAGTCGCCAAAATTAAAAAAAATTAAATAAAAAAAAACAGCAAAATTTAAAAAACAGCAAAAAAAAAAAAATAATTACAGAAAGCCATAAATTAAAAAGAAAAAAAAAACATTCAAAACATCGCAAAAAAAAAAATGGTAAAAATTTAAAACAATCGCCAAAATATTAAAAAAGTCGCTAAAATTCAAAAAAATCTCCAAATTTTAAAAAAAAAAAAAATGATATTTTAATGTTGGAATTTTTTACATTGCAATTTTTTTATGGATTAGAAAAACTTCTAATTTTATGGTCAGCAAATTAATTTTCACTTAAACATTTAATAGATATTATTAAAGCTTTTAATGAAAGTGAGCTTGAAATAAAATGAAAAAAAAAAAATTGATTGATGCTATTAAACCATTAAAAAATCTTTCAAAAAATTGCCAAGAATTGGAGAAAAAAAAATCTTCAAAAAACGCAAAAATATTGAAAAAAAAGTCGACAAAATTAAAAAAAAAATAAATAAAAACAACAGCAAAATTTAAAAAACAGCAAAAAAAATAATTACAGAAAGCCATAAATTAAAAAAAAAAAAAAAAACATTCAAAACATCGCAAAAAAAAAATGGTAAAAATTTAAAACAATCGCCAAAATATTAAAAAAGTCGCTAAAATTTAAAAAAGTCGCTAAAATTTAAAAAAATCTCCAAATTTAAAAAAAAAAAATAATATTTTAATGTTGGTATTTTTTTATATCGCAATTTTTTCATGGATTAGAAAAACTACTAATTTTGTGCTCAGCAAATTAATTTTCAATTAAACATTTAGTAAATATTATTAAAGCTTTTAATGAAAGTGAGCTTGAAATCAAACAATACTTTTTTCTGTGTACTTTCGTCGCCTCTATCTTATATCCGAATTTCATTGATATTGGGAGGAATCACCCAACAAACTTTCCTTGTAAGGTAAATGTTGCACATAAAAAAAAAAATACCTCACACAAAAATTTATGTTCAACGAACCATTTTTAAAATGGAATTGCATTGAATTCAATTTTTTTCTTCTAACTTGACTTATGTTCAATATATGCTAATCATAGATGAAAGAAAAACTAGCTAGAAAATGCGTTAAAAAAAACTATATAGAATTTACCACCTACAAAACAAATGCATAAAATTTTAAGTAGGGGCAGGCAAATAAAAGAATAGTATTGAATTCCTAAAAGTTTCGAAAAAGAGCAGGATAAACATTATAAACCATTCATGAATTTATATACATATTTGTTATCTGTTACCGAGAAAATTTTCTCTACATTTGATAATAATTTATTATCATTTGTAGCTTAAGCAAAAAATATGCCCTTCAGCTTAAAAAAAAAAAAAAAACGGCAAATAATATACCAAAAATAAAAAAGAAGAGTTCATATTCTCTAGAGCAACATTAGCTAGATGTTTCTTTTTTTTATTTTGGAACATGCTAAATATTTGATGAAGAAATATGTGACTGTTGGATGTTACTTTTTGTTTTAGGAATGCATTAGAGGCATTCACAATTTGAGTGGTAAGAGAGAAGACGGACAAATAAAAACAAAAATAGTGCAGTAAAACAGGGTTAAAACCTACTCTAAGGGATCGGACAAGCGAGATGCGAATTAACCGGAGTCAAATTTATATAATATTTAAACACATACAAATAAAGTGCCAACCGAAATGGCAAAATTTGTTTCTGTGTTATATCATTATTAACAAAATATTTAGTATTTTCAAAATGGTCAGTGATTGCACAGAAAATTTCATATAGACGCAATCGAACAAATAAAAACATAACAAATATTACATTATTCAAAATTTCAAAAAAAAAAAAACAGGGACACTGATGAAGGTTCAATTCCAGAAACTGCGCAGTCTGATTCAGAAAAAATTTAAAATTTGCAATGAAGTTATGATTTTTAGAAAATATACTCATTCTTCTCTACCACGCCTTTTCACAATTAAATTAAAATAGAATTGCATATTAATTATAGTATTAATTGCAATTGTCTGAAAAAGACGTAAAAATTCAAACTCAAACAAATTAAAGAATGGTTTTATATTTTCATTTTATAAATAAAAGTTTTGTATACTTTTTGAGACATAAATAATAAATAATTCATTAAAATTTTTAAAAGTTCGTTTTTTTAAATTTTGTTTGTGGGGCTGTCAAAAACAATTCGTTTAAGGGCTTTACTAGCTTTAGATATCAAAAAAATTTACAATATTTAAGCTCTTAAAAAAAATGATTATTTGAAAAAAATGCGTTTGCATTAGAAAAACACAATATTACTAAATTATAATTTAGAATTCTAAAAATCATAATTTAGAATTCGGACTACCAAAGCAACCCATGGAGCCTTGGGTACTCATCAGATAAAAAATTTTTATTTTGTTTCACACGCTAATAAATGCTTTAGTCCCTAATGTAGCTGGATATTATAATTTTTGATTTGCATTAAAAAACTAAAAAAATACCCAAAAATTCGTTATTTCTTATTTATTTTAAATATACTAGGCAAAAATTTAAAATTGCCCATGTCCTGTGTTTCCTTACTATTTGAATACGAATGAATTCGAAAAACACATGAAATTGAAATCTTGTGCTTTTTAATCCCCATAAATGTATAAAATTCTAAATAATATTCGAAAAATGTCGAAAAATTATCGAAAACATATGTTTTCTGTCAAAATGCTAACTTTAAACTCATTAAGCAGTCTTATGATTTTTGAAAAATGTTGTATGGAATAAAGTGCTTTCTTTTTACGTTCTACAGGAAAGTAAATCGAAAATAAAAATGGGTATGTGAAAGTCAAAGCACCAAAAAGTCGTATTGATTTCACTTTCATGGGAATGTGAAACATAGGACAGAGGTGAATGTTTCATGTTTTCGTCCTCTACAAATCAAAAAGAAAAAAAAACGACTGAAAATCGCTATACCCACAAAATTGCGCACACACAAAAAAATATTTAGCTATTTTCCAACTGAAATTCGGTTGCTACGACTCAAATTCGGTTATGACGAATTTCAGTCTGTTGGTACAACTGAACGTTAGTTTTCACAACAAAGTTCGGTTAATTCAACTGAATTTTAGTTGAAGCACACAAAATATTCAGAAATCTAATGTAAATATCGTTGTACTAACTAAAGTTATAAATTGTTACTGTGCGCCCCGGTAGGCTAGTTGGTAGCGTACTGGCTTATCAGTGCGGGGGTCGTGGGTTCGATTCCCACCAGAGGCACTGGTCTGTTTTCGCTACAACGCGCCTAAGGCCATAGTAGCTAGTGCTCGGTTAGGGTAATATTATATAATTTGTAATTATATGATTATTAATTAATAAAAAAAAATTGTTACTATTAAAATACACTTTTTAATTCGGTTGGCGCTTTTTTCTCTTGTTTTGAGAAAAAATATTTAAATAAAATATTGCTCATGTAAAATATAGGGCAAGAAGTTTGTTTAACTTATTTATTTCTGCTATTTTTACACCAAAAATTTCATAGCATATAGTTAGAACAAAGTTCAACTATTCAAATATAAAAAAAAATTTAAATCTAGTAAACTACTTAAACAGAGTGTTCGCCCCAAGCGAGATTGTATTAAGATGTGTTTCTTCTATAAAAATGATTGCCTAAACATCGAGACTTTTAACTTAGTACGCTTTAACCGAGAATTCATCTTAAATAATTTTTACTGAATATTTATTTTTTCCAAATTTTTTTTTTTCTAATTTTCACGAAAGGTTTTGAAAAATGTATTTAAATTTTTAATTGACAAATGGCTAAATTTTAGTATATATAACAGAACTTCACCGAAAAATAATTAAAAAAGTAAAATAAAACGACCTTGTTCACGACTTCCTAGAATAAAAATTAAAAAAGTAAAATAAAAAATACTTAGCTTTTCATTCCTTTACACTTTTTTCCTATTTTGTTTAATTCGGTTGCACTTGAAACTTATGTAGTAGTATAATTACTAGGGCGGGTCGATTTAAAAATCGCTCAATGTACAAGGAAAATCGTATTCTAGGGATCAAAATAAGAAACTTTGCCAAAGGAACCATACCTCTAAAACGAATTCTGACGTCCCGACTTTTGACCCGTAGGGTCAAATTCTGAAAAATCCCACTTTGACCCATTTAGAGTGCCCCAATCGAATCCAACCCAATCGAATGTAATTTATACATTCCTCTGCTAGAGCGTCTTCCGGAGAAGAAATAGAGACCCTAATCTTGGAAAGACTCCTCCTACTTTCTGAAATATCTCTTTCCCGAAATTTGTACATTTTGCTATAAAAACACGGCTAAAAAGGCACTCTTTCAACTTAAATTTTAACCCCTTAACGGTCACCTAGAATGATGATTATGATTATGCATTAATCTGCTAACGCGTCTCCCGAAGAAGTAGCTCCCATAAGCTTGGAGAGATTCCTCCTACTTTCTGAAATATCAAAGTGGGCTTTTTCAAAATTTGACCCTACGGGTCAAAAGTCGGGACATCAGAATTCGTTTTAGATGTATGGATCCTTCGGCAAGTTTCTTATTTTGATCCCTAGAATACGATTTTCCTTGTACATTGAGCGATTTTTAAATCAACCCGCCCTAGTAATTATACAACTACATAAGTTTCAAGTGCAACCGAAAATTATGAGCGATTTTTTTGCCTCCCTACAATTCGACCACCCTAATAATTACTAAGCACTTAACGATAATATTCAACCAGTTTTTTCTGCGTGTATAGAATTTTTATAAATCTAATTTTTTGAAAAATTTCTGAATCAAAAATAGATGGGTCTTTTTGATGAAGCACTTTTATACAAAAATTTTAAAACTATATTTTGAGCCCATTTCTAACTAAGTTTTAATATAAGGGTCACCAATATATTCATACATGGGTAACCAATAAATGGTCCGCCAAATAACTTTTTTTTTTGAACTCCTGAACCAATTGGACTTTGCATGGCGTCATACCAAGGTCTTTATGCAAAATTCGTCTCAATGATGTCTCCGCAATCTTCAATTGTTGAGAACGACGGTGAATTGATGTTGATGGCGCTTCACACACACTTTCTGCCACAGCAGCAATATTCTCGGGTGTTCGCACTGTTTTTGGCTTTTCACGCTTTGGTTTATCGATGAGGATGCCAGTTTCATTCACTTTTTTCACAAGATAACGAACATACGGACCATATTCGTTCAGCGGAAGGATAAAACTAATTATCTGTCAAATCAGACATGAGCTAAGTGTTACCATTCACGAAATAAGCACTAGTTGGAAAAAAAAAACGTTAGATGGCGGACCCTTTATATGATTTTAAATATTTTTATAATTTTTGTTTTCAATAAAAGTGTTGTAAAGACTATTTTGAAACTTTTGAAAACATTTTATGAAAACAAATTATTAGTTTTAAAATAAAATGTTTTTTAACCTGTTCCCATCTCTGGAAATGGTATAGTACCCTTCTACTTAGCAAATCGTGAATACCGCTAATGTCTAACATACAAATTTATATGTATTTTTTATGGAAATGTATAAAAAATATATAGCTAAATTGAGTGCAATTTTTTCTTTCTATTTCTAACGATGTTTTAAGAATTTTTGAACTTTTTTTTTTTCAAGGGGGTTAATACTAAATATCATACAATAATGTTTTTTTATTGTTGAAATTGTATAGAAGTTATTAATATTCAATTGGATGATTGAGAATTATACTAAATGAAACAAAAGTATAAAAGGATTTATTTAATAGTCACTGTTCAAAAAGTTTTTCCCATTTTTGATTCGTTTGCTTTATTTAAAAAGCAAAAAACGAAGTTATAATTGAATAGAGTGGACATTTCTTGGATGTGGATAACACAAATAATGCTATTAAAATTCTTCTGAAGATCATTTGGGAGAGCCTGATATTAGAATATAGAATATCCAGATGGCTAAACAAGAAATCCATGGCCACGTACAGACAAACTCAAGTTCTGTGTTTATGTGCTCCTTAAATCGTTTGTGTTGACTTTAAAAGATCTATTAAGGTTGTGTTCCCCATACTCCCTTAATACAATTTTTTTATCTATAATTCCCATGGATGCTAACCGATTCGATGCGGGTATCGGTAAGGGTAACGCTATTTTCTTTTATTTCGGTAACGGTATTTTAAAGGTAACGATATTTCAGTTATTTCGGTAACGGGTTGTTAACGTTAACGGTATTTAAGTTATTTAGGGATAACAGTTTTTAGTTATTTCGGTAACGGTATTTTAAGCGTAACGTTATTTTTGGTATTCAGGCAATGTTAATGCACACCGAAATTTTTAGCCCCATTATGCCAGAATTCTAGTTTATGAATGGCTAGTTTATGACTTTGTATAAAAAATATATCTATTTACAGCGATTTATTATTTTTTTTTCTAATCTTGTCAGATTATTTCGGTAACGGTATTTTAAGGATAACACAATTTCAAGTAATTCGATAACGGTATTTTAGCGATAACGGTATTTTAGTTATTTCGGTAACGGTATTTTAAGGATATTGATATTTTAGTTAAATCGGTAACGGTATTTTACGAACAGCGGTACACTCAGGGAACTTATGCTGTAAATATTTGTAGCTGTTCGAGTTGTAATACAGTATCGTTGTTTTTAAGTGAAAAACAGTCATTTGTAGCAGACATTTCAGTTTGACTACAATTATAGTTCATTTCAAAAAAAAAAAAAAAAACAAACCACATCAAATTACTGTATTATGATTTTACATTAATTTTATAAAAATAAAATAAATAAATGTTTGTTTACTTCTTAGTGCATATGTGGTTTATTTTTACTACAATTTTTACTACAATTGTGGTTCATTTTTTGAACATTAAAAAACAAATGAAAATGTTAGTTGAATTAAATAAAATGTAAGTCGTCCTTTTTTCAAGTGAAATTTCATTTGTGTTTAACCAAATTTGAAGTCGGATTTACCTACACTGATAATAATCCATGAGTAAAAATACAAAAAACTATCAAAATAAAAATAATCTTAATTTTGTGCTGTCATCAAACAAGCATTTATCTACCATAAACCGCTTAAAGTGTTAAGAGAGTTAGTCAAACAATAAGTAATGATTTGTTGATAATGTATATATTTATACGATGACTAAACTTGACAAGTAAATCAAATTGCAAAAGTTTATAAAAAATTTATCACAATATCCCCTGCAAATAGCTTCAAATAGCTTTTCTCTAGCTTATTTATACAAAGTTTTATGTAAATTTTTGTTGAAAAGAAGTAGAGACTTTTTATAACAAAATTTTCCCTACGTTTTTATGACGATTTTAACATAAATGTTTAACAATATAGAAAAAAACAAAGTTTTTTTTTTTATTTTTACCTTTAAAGACAATCTAATCGATCAATAGTTTCTCCCCCATTTTTTTTTTTTTTTCTTTTTTTTTGTGGAATAGAGATAACCAAACGTTTTAGAATATTTATTAGTTTTGACACCATATTAACACTTTAACATGAAAATTGAATTTTATTTATTCATACGATAAAGGCTTAATAATAAACCCTTTCTTTTTGGGAGAAGGGGAGGAAAGTGTATTTTTATGAAGAAAAAAAAAAAAAAGAAACACATTTTCATGTTCTTTTTGTTATATTTTTTCATTTATATTCATTATTCTGTAAGTCTAATGTTATGCTAGATATTTATTACAAATTTAAACGTGTTTAACATTGGATATAGATTATTATAATGTATATTATGTTAACCTACCGAAGTTTTGAAAGCATATTAAAAAAAATTGTATTTTTGTAACAAAAAAAAAATGTATTGAAAACATTCCAATAACTCAAGTCATTACCATAATTCAAGACGAACCACTTAAACGTATGATCAATATTTATTCAATTAGAATAACAATCATACGCCCTGTAGTACCCAAATTATATGGTAACTGACTCATTCAAAAAAATATTCAATGTTCGACTACCCAGCAAAAAATTTTCAAAAAGGTAAGCGGGTTTGTAATCAAGCATTTTGGGCAGAACGCATTCCTTACTAGATTACCTACTCGATTCTTTTAACAGGGCGTGAGACTAAAATAATTGATTCTTTAGAATTGATTATTTTTTTTTACCGAAGAAACATTTACTTTATATTTTTAAGAACTACATACATTTTTTAATAAAGAAATAGTTCAATTGTAAAACTACGAAGTACTTACACAAAAAAAAATAAATAAATAGTTCCCTAGAAAAAATAAGAACTACTTAAATTTAAAAAAAAGAAGTAGTTCCATAAGTTAATTCAACTTTTACTCACACGTGATTCTCCTAGGTCACTCAAATATAACGATCAAAACTCATACGGAAATAAAATCCTAAAAAGTGAAACATCGAATTGTTATGATAACATGGGTTTGTCATAATTTTGGAGCTATAAACCACGAAAATATAAATTTTTCAAAAAAAGAGAACAATTCAAAATTGAAAAACAAAAATATGACTCTCGCACAATCACCCTCGAAAATTTTTTTTACACTCACTCACGATAACGTCAGTAATTTCAACTTCCACTCACAATTTTCTGCTCACGTGCGCTTCCCTAATTTATACCTAACCACAGTTTAACAAAATTTAGTCAACATGCAATTTCTGTTTTTAGTATTATTTTCCTGCAAATAAAAATTTGTTTGAAAAAATATATGAGATAAATTCTTTAAAATTGTATAACTTCTTTTTTCAAAATTAGGAACTACTTCCAATAACGTCCTTTTATCAAGAAAAAGTATATGATTACATCTTGAGTACAAAAAGTTATACATATAAGTTAATAACATTGTTATTTTCTTTTAAGTAAATAATTACTTTGTTATTGAGTTCATGCTTTCTGGTTTAAATTTAAAGAATTGATTACAATACTACTTGCTTTTTTGACTCTATCGTTGGAATGAGTTTGGTATTGCAGTTACTAAATTTGGCAATGAGATATGTAAGCAAGTGTGGGCATCACCTTCTTTTTGGAATGTGTAATTTTTTCCTGGGTACTACCACCTTCAATTTTACCACATTTCACACTTGGTATGGCAGATAAGTACCATATAAATATCCCAGCAAAAAATTTCCAAAAAGGTAAGCAGGTTTGTAATCAAGCATTTTGGGCAGAACGCATTCCTTACTAGATTACCTACTCGATTCTTTTAACAGGGCGTGAGACTAAAATAATTGATTCTTTAGAATTGATTATTTTTTTTACCAAAGAACCATTTACTTTATATTTTTAAGAACTACATACATTTTTTAATAAAGAAATAGTTCCATTGTAAAACTAGGAAGTACCTTCACAAAAAAATAAATAAATAAATAGTTCCCTAGAAAAAATAATAAGTACTTACATTTAAAAAAAAAAGAAGTAGTTCCATAAGTAAAATCAACTTTTACTCACACGTGATTCTCCTAGGTCACTCAAATATAACGATCGAAACTCATACGGAAATAAAATCCTAAAAAGTAAAACATCGAATTGTTATGATAATATGAGCTATAAACCACGAAATTATAAATTTTTCAAAAAAAAAGAACAATTCAAAATTGAAAAACAAAAATATGACACGCACAATCACTCTCGAAAATTTCAACTTCCACTCACAATTTTCTGCTCACGTGCGCTTCCCTAATTTATACCACAGTTTAACAAAATTTAGGCAACATGCAATTTCTGTTTTTAGTGTTATTTTCCTGCAAATAAAAATTTGTTTGAAAAAATATATAAGATAAATTCTTTAAAGTTGTATAACTTCTTTTTTCAAAATGAGGAACTACTTCCAATGACGTCCTTTTATTCAGAAAAAGTATATAATTGCTCTTGATTACAAAAAGTTAAACATATAAGTTAATAACATTGTTATTTTCTTTTAAGTAAATAATTACTTTGTTATTGAGTTCATGCTTTCTGGTTTTAATTTAAAGAATTGATTACAATACTACTCGTTTTTTTGACTCTATCGTTGGAATGAGTTTGGTATTGCAGTTACTAAATTTGGCAATGAGATATGTAAGCAAGTGTGGGCATCACCTTCTTTTTGGAATGTGTAATTTTTTCCTGGGATGTCATTGCTCAAGTTTTGGATTGTTAGCTTTAACGGTTGTGAAAATATCGCGTTTTACAATAAAAATAAAAAAAATTGAAAATTTAACGAAAGTAGTCGGATTTAATCACCATTTCTTTTTTACCGGTTAAAGCTGTGTGATTCGATACAATTAAAATATATTTAATTTTAATAGAAAATAACAAAATATTTGCAAAATAAAAGTGAGTGTTTTAAGCAACAATTTTTTATCAACATGTTGCAATTATTTTTTAGTGTAAAAAAAAAATGTCTTCATTTGCTTGCCCGTGTTCGGTATTTTGTTGCTGAGAGGCGTCAGAAGTTTAGTCTCTCTATTTCTATATACTCTTTGATGGAAGCTATAAAAAAACATTTGGTAGGAAAACAACACGTTATTCAATTGTTGTTTGCTTTTTGAGAAGGTATACAATATTGATCACTTTTAATTCAAATGTGTTATTATTTAATTGAAAAATAATTCAATATCACTGTGTGTAATTTTTTAAGTCATGGCAAAATAACCATATACGGACACCACTACGTGATAAAAGACTAAAAAAAAAAAGACCCGTGTCTCCCAATTTTTCCCAAAGTCATATCCTCTTTTGTTTATAGGCCGCCAAAGATTTGGGGCCTCGGTATCATTTTCGCAAAAAAGTGATCAAGTTGTAGCTCTTGTCATAAAGAACAAAAATTGCGAACATATAAAATCAAAAAAACTTCACCTTCCAGATCAAAATCGCAAAAAACTTAAAAAAGTTCGATTTTTTTTTACCTTTTTTTCCCGTGTTCAGGTCCATAGGTAGCAAACCGTTCAAAATTCAAGGAAACAATCAACTACAAAAATTTACCTAAGATCTCAATAAACAAATTTTTAGAACATATAAACTTCCTAGAGATGATTCTTAACACTGTTTAGGTAGCGCGCAAAAGTGAAAAATTTTTTAATTTCATTTTTTTTTCCTTTTTTCTCCTGTTCAGGTGCATAGGTAGCAAACCCAATTCCCAGGAAGTTTATATGTTCTAGAAATTAGTTTATTGAGATCTTAGGTAAAATTTTGTAGTTGATTGTTTCCTTGAATTTTGAACGGTTTGCTACCTATGGACCTGAACACGGAAAAAAAGGTAAAAAAAATCGAATTCTTTTAAGATTTTTGCGATTTTGATCTGGAAGGTGAAGTTTTTTTGATTTTATATGTTCGCAATTTTTGTTCTTTATGACAAGAGCTACAACTTTGCCATAGAGAGTAAATCGAAATTCTGAAAGGTTTGCAAGATATGAGCCTGAGAAAATAATCACTTTTTTGCGAAAATGATACCGAGGCCCCAAATCTTTGGCGGCCCATAAACAAAAAAGGAGATGACTTTCGGAAAAATTGGAAGACACAGGTCTTTTTTTTTTAATCTTTTATCACGTAGTGGTGTCCGTATATGGTTATTTTTTTTCGTGTTGCACTGTGTATTTAATTGAATTAGTAATTTTCGTTGTTGGTGGAACAGCAGCAGTTAAAGCTATTGAATCGGTGTTTTTTGTAATTGAAAAGGGGGGTTTTTTTTTTTTGTGTATAGAAAACAATAAAGCTTCTACAATTCTTTTTTATTTTTACTTAATATTATTTTAAAAATTTTACTCTGAAACTCTATAACACAGTATGAAGTCTGGAAAATCTTGTTAGCCAGTTCGAATTTCGCTGCGTTAATAATTTTGAAGTCCTCAAAATTATATCATCAGTTAAGTCAAACTCCATTGGATATGACAATATTGACCCAAGATTCATAAAAATTCTTCTTCCATTTGTTGCCGTTAATAACACACTTCTATAATAATAAATTTGCCTCTAGTGTATTTCCTATGCAATGGAAACACGCAAAAGTAATACCTATGCCTAAATCAAATTCTGAACTCCAACCAATTGCAATTCTTCCCTACCTCTCGAAAATTATGGAAAAACTAATGCATCTACAGATAAATGAATATATAAACAATCTAAACTTGCTAACTGGGTTTCAATCAGGGTTTCGTTCAAAACACATTTGTGTTATAGCATTAATTAATGTCAGCGAGAATATTCGGTCTGACATGGATGTTGGAAAAAAAAACATACTAGTTTTGCTTGATCATTCGAAAGCTTTTGACACAGTTGATCATTATATACTCACTATGAAATTAAGAGAGCTATTTAATTTCTCAAACACGTCAACACGATTAATCGAGTCATATTTGTCTGGTCGTTCACAGTCGGTTTTTGTGAATAATATGTATTTATCAACTTTGTCCGTCAACAATGGAGTTCCCCACAGGGTTCTATTCTAGGCCCACTGCTTTTTTCATTATATGTGAATGAGTTACAGCAACGTATTAAGCATTCAGAAATACACCTATATGCCAATGATGTGCAGCAGTTCAATACAGACTATCGTCGAAAATGTTGGAAAACTAAATGATGACTTAAACAATATTTATTTTTGAGCAACGTCCTTTGCTTAAATCCAAAAAAAATCTAAATGCATCATTATACATAAAAAACCACAAAATTAAACACAAATTTTAATATAATTCTAAACAATCAGAAGATTGATATTGTTTATTCTGCTAAAAACTTAGGCATTGTTTTTAATAATAAATTAAGTTGGTCGAACCATGTAAATAGTATTGTTGGTAAATTATATTACATATTGCGCACACTGTGGCAAACTCAATTTTTCAATATTCAATAAATATACGTATTTTCATTGCCAAAGCCTATTTAATGCCCTGCTTACTATATGGCTGCGAAGTTTTTGAAAATTGTAAATCAAATAGTATGGACAAGTTAAGAAAAATCTTTAACAATGTGCTAAGATACGTTTTTGTCTTACGAAAAAATAGTAGAGTCTTGACTTACTCCGGAAAACTCTATGGAATGTCTCTTGAAAGCCTTTTGAACATCAAGGAACTTAAGTTACTACATCAAATAATATACCTAAAAGAGTCTTCATATCTTTACAACCGCAGGCCTGTTTCTCGATTTCGAAAGAATGCTTTCTTTCGCTTTCTTTGGGTTTCTCTAACTAAATTTCTATGCGAACGATGACTTGAAGTACAAGTCGAATGAAAACGTAACAGTTTTCATACAAAATTTGGTTTCTCTATTTCGAACGAGTTGTCAACAGTGCGAACGTAAATGTCAAAACCAGTCACTTGCTTTTTTGATTTCGAGTAACAAAATATTTTCAAAAAAATATATCATTCATTCCATTAGAAAACGCAAAAAATCTGAACAACGGTCCTCTGATTTCGTTTATTTTTTGTACATGTATACTCTATGGTCCCATTTGTACATTTCCTTTTTCAGATCTCCATATTTGTAAAAACTCATGATTTTATGCACGTTTTTAGTTCTCATAAATATCAAAAATATTTATTTAAGATTTTCTTATTTTTGAGAAAAAGTCGCTGTTTTTCTGGACTTTTATATTCTAGATACTTGTAATAAGTGCCAAGAGGAGTCTTCTATAACATGTCCATCGCTTTAAGACTATAAGGCAGTGAAATCCATTTTTTCAAATCCACGTGGCTTATCAAGTTAGTATTTATTTTGAAGGAAATAGTTGCTATTTTGCAGGATTTTCGAGCAACAGATACTTGTAATAACTGCTAAAATATCTTCTATACACTCAAAAAAAAAAAGTTTGTAAAGTCAGCAAAATTTTAGTCAGGAGGGTGCTAGCAAAACAATTGCTAATGTCAGCAAAAGCTTTTGCTGAAAATCAGCGAGCTGATTTTTAGCAACAAAATTAGTAGATTCAGCAAAAGTTTTGCTAACACTTAGTAGATTAGAAATAAAAAAGCGTTGGTAAAAATTAATAAATTTTTTGCTGAATTTTAGTAGACTGAAAAAAAACGCAAAAGAATTGTAAAAAAAATTGTAATTTAGTAAATATATTTGCTGAAAATCATAAAACATATTTTTGTGATTCTTTTAAAAATAATTTACAATAATTACAAAATATAAAAATTTTCATTTTCCCACATTGATGTCATGAATTAATTTAATATCTGAAAATAACATAACAAAAATTTTCTTTCAACTACTTACATCAATGGTAGTCTAAATGATGCTTTCTTTTAAAGGACGCAACTGCCGAAGATAATTATAGAAACGAAACGAAAAAATAAACAAAAACAAACGAAACGAAAAAACAACCCTTTCTTTTGCAATAAGAAAAAGGAACCATACAAATCTACCTAAGATGTGTGTCTTTGTCTTTCGCTTTACTCTGTCTACATGTCTGTATATGTTTGTTTGCAATTTGACTACACTAGATTATTAATCTATTAACATTTATTATAGAAATACATATTAAATTTAAATATTTTCTTTTTTCTTTTATTTTATTAATAGACAATTATTTTCACAAGCCGGTGACAACGCAAAATTTAAGTTGTTTTAATCCTCAATTTTGTTTTATGTATGAAAAACAGATACAAAAGTCTTCCATGGTTGATTTTTTTATATGTCTTATTACAGTTGTACTTTTTAGTATCATTTTCCTCTTTCTACTACATCTTGACATGCCGCGACATCTGCTTCATTCTGCGTATATCTTTCAATCTGGTTGTCGTCCACACTATTAATGTGCTTATCAGCACAATTTTTTTTAGCAAAATTAATTAGTAAAACATTAGTATATTAGTAAAGCATTAGTATAAAACAGTTAAAAGCTGAATAAGTATAACAAAAATTTTAGCAGAAAACACGATTTTAGCAAAAAAAATTTGCTAAAAAATAGTATACCTGATTTACAAGACGTTTTACTAACTTTTCTACTAACTTATTTTTTTGAGTGTAGCATTAATTGCCTAAAATAAAGATATCATTTCTTCAAAATTAAAAAATTCTAAATAAAATTTCTTGATAAGACACATTGACTTAATAAAATGGTTTTTACTGTCTTATAGTCTTCCGAAGAAGGTCATGTAATAGAAGACACATTTTGGCACTTTTTACAAATATCAAGTATCAAGAAAGACCACCTAATTTGTTACCATTTTTCACACTATGAACTTCTTTACTTATCTTTGTGCAATAACTTGATAAGCCACACTTTTTTTTTGTAAAAAAGCAGTTTCCGATGGATTTCTATCGGAGCCTTCCTTAAGCACCTATTATGTATGCTTACAGTCTGGTTTAGTTAAAGCCTTATTTTCTAAATTGTTTTTAAACTTTTAAGGCGATTATTTCATTACATTAATTTTGTGGCTTTTCAAGTTTTTGCACTAAGCCCTTCAAATCAAAAATCAACACAAAAATTCCAGTCAATATAATTCCAAACTTGTATTTAACACATACGTATAATTCACTTTGTCATAGCATTTCTTATAAATTTACGTGCATATAGTATATTTGTATATACACTTGGATAAGAAGGACGTCCACAATCAATACCCCAAGAAACAACACCACAAAGTTGATTATTATATATGGCAGGACCACCCGAATCACCAAAACAACTACTTTTATGTCCTACCACTGCAGCACAAGACATTGATTTCGATAATCTTTCCGTATTTCTATAAAGCGCAGCACAAGTTCTTTTTGATACCGCATTAACACGAACGGTTCTTACTTGTTGGGGAAAACTTGTTGCATTATCATTTGTTTTACCCCAACCGGAAACTTGTATGGATGCACCAGGTTTCCAACCCTTGGAGCACAAATCTATTGGTTTTATATTTCTGCCGGTTAAAGCACTGCTTAGTTTAAGTACTGCCACATCCATAGTCATTTTACGTGAATTAAAACCAGCTGGTATCATAATTTGGGATACTTTTCTGCGTACACCAGCTTCCGAAAGACGGGAAGCCCCACCAACAATGGTTATTTGACCAGGTCGCAAGCCTGTAACACAATGGGCCGCTGTTACCACAAAACGTGATGCTACTAAAGTGCCACCACAAAATAATTGCCCACCTTTTACAAGTTGTACTAAATAGGGAACATTATTTATTGTGGTAGTACTACCACCAACAATACGTGCTTCTTGGGCGAAGGCCAAGGAAATTTTTAGTATAAATAATATTTTAATAATTTCATAAAATTTTCCCATTTTGTTATTATTAGTTAAAACAACTGTTACTTTCTAGTTGCGGATTTTAACTGATATCCAGTTTAATTTTTAGCTTATATAGTTTTAGATTTTTTTCTAGAATTGTTTTTTTAGCGACATTTGTTATAATATTTACTTAATAGATTTGTATTTGCTTGTATCAATTTTTATTTACTGACTCATTCCATATAAAACCATCAAAAAATATCCAATTTTCTACATATACCCTCTTAAATTTTAACCAAACTTCCTATGGAAGGTAAGTGACATATAAATATGTAATCATACAAGTTTTGGGTTGTTAGCTCTAATGGTTTTGGAAATAACGCGTTTTAAAATATGAAAAAAAAAATAAATCGAAAATTTAAGAAAATAGTCGTACTTAATCGTCCATATCTTTTTAACGGTTAGATTCATACTTTACTGCGTACACCAGCTTCCGAAAAACGGGATGCTCCATCAGCAATGGTTATTTGACCATGTCGCATGAATGTAACACAATAGGCCGCTGTTGCCACATTACGTTATGATAGTAAAGTACAACCACAAAAAAATCACCCACCTCTTTCAAGTTGCACTAGTAGTACACTTAGAATACTATGTAGGTAAAGACCACTGCAAACGTAGTTAAAAAAAAATGAAATTTCACTTCAAAAAAGCACGACTTCCATTTCAGTAAATTCAACTAACATTGTAATTTGTTTTTTAATGTTCACAAAATGAACCACAATTATAGTAAAAATTAATCACATATGTTAGTAAAAATAAACAAACATTTTTTTTTTTTATTTTTTTAAATAACAAAAAACAAATGTAAAAAATGAATGCAAAATCATAAAACAGTCAGTTTTATGTGGTCTGTTTTTTTAAATTTAAATTTCTTCTAAAAATGACTGACATTTACATTAAAAATAAAGAAACTGTACTACACCCCAAACAACTACATATTTCTATAGCAGAAGTTCCGTGAGTGTTGGTTCGTGATTGTTGGGAAAGGAAATTATTTTTATTAATAATTTTTTAATAATTTCATAAAATTTTACAATTATTAGTTAGAACTAAAATAATTATTGCACGGTTTTTTGTTTAACAAAAAACAAATGATCTTTAACTTGAATAATCTTGCTCATATCATAATTAGTTAAAAGTTTTATCTTTTAGTTGCCTATTTCAACTGTTATCCGGTTTAATTTTCATTTTATTTGGTTTTAGATTTTTTTCTAGAATTGTTTATTTAGCGACATTTGTTATAATATTTACTTAATAGATTTGTAGTTGCTTTACTAATTTTTATCTATTGACTCATTCCATATAAAATCATGAAAAAATACCCAATTTTTGACCTCTTCCTCTTAAATTTTAACCAAACTTCCTATGGAAGGTAAGTGGCATACATATAAATATGTTATCTTACAAGTTTTGGGTTATTATCTCTAATGGTTTGTGGAAATATCGCGTTTTAAAATATGGAACAAAAATCGAAACAAAGTAGTTGAACTTATTCGTCCATATCATTTTAACAGTTAGGGATACGTGATTCATTGATACCTCATTCTAAAGCCACTGTCGTGCTTTAAATAAAACAAGCAAAAATTCAAAATCTGCGGTTTAAACTGCTGTATTTAAAAGCTTTTCTAAAACTTCGGGTTCTGATGAGATCTTTAGCCAGATCGAAATACTAGTATCAACCTAGCTAATATGTTTGATTTGCTTTATTTTTGTAAATATACGGAGGTTGAAAGCTCGTTATAAATTTAAAATAACATTAAAAAATAATCTCGATGTATATAAAAACAAAAAACTAATATAACTGTAAAAAAAAAATTTAGTTATAATTTATTCCACGATGCCATTGCCAAATTAATATGTGGAGCTCTTACGGGAATCAAAGTTAAGGATATAAAAAGAGATACTAAATATAGTAAGAAAAATGATTTACATAAAAAAATATTTTATTGAAAAAAATAAAAATAAAAGTTTTGCAAAAGTTATTTAACAAGCCCACGTTTGCTCTCAAATATTAGATTTTTTCTAGAAAGAAAAGTGGGCTTGAAAGGGTTAAAAATTATATTTTTAAAACATAATACTTTAGCATATTCTATTATTTTCAATTACAGAACAAATAAAATAACGCAAAAAATGGTTTTTAGTGAAATTATCATATTTTGCAATTATGCATCTTTGTTTCAAATCGAGAAAGGGCAAAAGCGTAAAAAGTGCATTTTAAAAACAAATTGCTTAAAAAATGCATTTCTTTTTGATGCTGAAAAAAAATTTCATTCCACAACAAAAAAGTAGAGAAGCGTACCATTCCAAAGATCAGAAGTAGAATAAAAAATATACGAACGTTCAAACTTTCACACTCTGCAAAAAAACTAAATAGAGAAAATCGTGGATTTTTCAAAATTTGAAAAAATAAAAATGTCAATCTTTAAGTGCTCCATAGAGCTTGTGATTGCGAAATTTAATTGAAATCGGGGATCAAAGCTAACAAAAGTGCCTTGTTTGGTCTTCGGTGGAATGGCCGATATTTTTTTTTTTATAAAAAAAAAAAATTAAGCAAAGAAATTGGAGAAATGACATTTTATGTAAATTAAATAAAGTTCTATTTTTTTATATTATTTTGTTGTGTTTTTCATGTTATTATTATTGTTATTTTAGCTGGCAAGTCACACAGTCAGTCATTTGTATGCTTTTATTACAATTTCATGCAAATAAATGAAGGTACTTGTGAATTTTTGTACTGCACTATACACTCAAAAAAAAAAGGTCCACATTTTTGCTGAGAGGATCCTTGCAGAAATATTGGTAATATCAGCAAAAAAATTTCTAAACTCAGCAAAATGTTTGGTATATTTACTAATATTATCAATTATCCTGCAAGAATCCTCCCAGCAAAACTTTTGCCGACTTTACACTTTTTTTTTTTTTTTTGAGTGTAGAAAAAACATAACACAACACGAAGGTAAGGACTAGAACTAAAAAATAAAATAATAAATATGACGACCTACTATAGTGAATGATTGTCTTCAAAAGATTGTGACATCATTACTATACGCATGACATGATACGATATGATTGCATATGCAAAAAATATAAATAAAAATTATATAAATGTAAAAAACTAGTGCAAAATAAATAGACAACTACCCAGGAAAAAATTACACATTCCAAAAAGAAGGTGATGCCCACACTTGCTTACATATCTCATTGCCAAATTTAGTAACTGCAATACCAAACTCATTCCAACGATAGAGTCAAAAAAACGAGTAGTATTGTAATCAATTCTTTAAATTAAAACCAGAAAGCATGAACTCAATAACAAAGTAATTATTTACTTAAAAGAAAATAACAATGTTATTAACTTATATGTTTAACTTTTTGTAATCAAGAGCAATTATATACTTTTTCTGAATAAAAGGACGTCATTGGAAGTAGTTCCTCATTTTGAAAAAAGAAGTTATACAACTTTAAAGAATTTATCTTATATATTTTTTCAAACAAATTTTTATTTGCAGGAAAATAACACTAAAAACAGAAATTGCATGTTGCCTAAATTTTGTTAAACTGTGGTATAAATTAGGGAAGCGCACGTGAGCAGAAAATTGTGAGTGGAAGTTGAAATTTTCGAGAGTGATTGTGCGTGTCATATTTTTGTTTTTCAATTTTGAATTGTTCTTTTTTTTTGAAAAATTTATAATTTCGTGGTTTATAGCTCATATTATCATAACAATTCGATGTTTTACTTTTTAGGATTTTATTTCCGTATGAGTTTCGATCGTTATATTTGAGTGACCTAGGAGAATCACGTGTGAGTAAAAGTTGATTTTACTTATGGAACTACTTCTTTTTTTTTAAATGTAAGTACTTATTATTTTTTCTAGGGAACTATTTATTTATTTATTTTTTTGTGAAGGTACTTCCTAGTTTTACAATGGAACTATTTCTTTATTAAAAAATGTATGTAGTTCTTAAAAATATAAAGTAAATGGTTCTTTGGTAAAAAAAATAATCAATTCTAAAGAATCAATTATTTTAGTCTCACGCCCTGTTAAAAGAATCGAGTAGGTAATCTAGTAAGGAATGCGTTCTGCCCAAAATGCTTGATTACAAACCTGCTTACCTTTTTGGAAATTTTTTGCTGGGTATGTAGTCAAACTACATCATTTCCAAAATTATTAAGAAATTGTTTTTATACGAACACTTTTGTCAAAATTATTTTAAAAATTAAGAAACGAGCTTTTAAGAATGTAGTTCGGTTAACTCCATCATACACAATTTTGAGAAAATCAGGTCTTAAGTTTAGTGCTTTCCCAAAATTCCCTGATAGTTTTTTAATTAAAATTAACCTAAATATGGTTAATTAACATGTTAAACTTCTTATTTATCAAATTTCCAAAGCAAAAATGTTATGCTTCAAACTTAAAAATGCATTTAAAAAATGCATTCCCATTATAATTCCCCATATGAACGTAACTAATAATTTGTTGGTACACGCAAAGATAAAACATGGTTGCGGGAACCATATTCGAAGAGCATCATATATTTTTGGATTTATAATTGCTACAACAATGTTACTATGGTTGTGAC
Source organism: Delia radicum (assembly GCA_021234595.1). Taxonomy (NCBI): domain Eukaryota; kingdom Metazoa; phylum Arthropoda; class Insecta; order Diptera; family Anthomyiidae; genus Delia; species Delia radicum. The sequence goes on along the minus strand of CM037851.1, from coordinate 302,710,801 downwards.
AACCATACTCTTATCTACTTCTGTATCATAATATGATAATAAGATTACCATATTATGATTCCTAATAGATCCCAATATTTGGATCTGTAAATTTTTATGAATTATCATAATATGAGCCCCACAGAATTCTCCCAGCATTCTGTTGAAGCTGGACTAAAAAGATATGCATGTTTTCATTAGTATGTATATTTATTTAATAATTCACACATTTAAATAAACGTAGGTTTAAAATAATTTAAGTAATCAAATAGTCGTTGCGCTGAAGAAAATGCTTTGTGAAATATTATGTCAGCAATACAAGCTATACATCTGATTACAGCATAATTCAAGTATAAAAATATTGTTAAGAATACAATTTCACAATACATTTTTAATGATCAAACCATGTTTGCAGCAATCATAACAATTGCATTATAACCATATTATTGTCCTACACTCACAATATATTTTCCGTAAAGACTACTGAATATACACATTAAATTAACTGAAAATCAGTTAAAAACAGGACTACTTACTTTTCGTTTAAAACAATTGTATTTTTTAGTTTATTTTCAACTGTTGAATATAAATTGACAAAATCCATAAAAACAATAGATTGTTTTCGTTTATTTCAATACTCAATATAATATAACAACTTTTTGTTTTAAAAAGAAAATTTTAACTGAATATTTTAACTATTACGGAAAGTCGGTTTTTTTGTTTATTTTGGTTATTGCATAACAGACAGAACATTAAAAAATATATTTCTTTGGTAATTTAACTGTATATTCTATTTAAACAACTTTACCGATTAAACTTTTAAATAACTGTTGATTTTTTATGGAAAAGTTCTTGTGAGTGTAGTTATCATATTATTATAGTATTTCGTCATCATTTGTTACCATATTATGATTATTGCAAACATATTATGATTATTTCGTACTACAGACTTAAAAGCAAGTGCATTTTGTTTAAATTTTTCTTTCACATTTTTTTCTTTAACAATATTTTTTTGTGTAATTACAAACAATTAAAAAATAAAGCACTTTTTTATCAATTTATACTTAATTTGTAGCACTTTTATGTCCATATAATAAAAAGAGCTTTAAGAGGGATGCGCTTTATTTAAGGGATGCGCGACAATCAAACTTTTGCTTACACTTCCAGGGTAGACCGGATTGAGACTACAACTTATTCCTTCTTCCACAAAACAAATCACCATCACAATGAAAATTATTCAAGTTCGAGGCCATACTCTATATTTCTTTACTAGGATATTTTATTTTCAATAAAAATTATATCAAACTCATATTTAAATTTTTTAAGATTTTTTTTAATATTACAAAATAAAACCGAAAAATAACCGAAACCGCGGTTTTTCAAATTTTCAAAAACCGAAACCGCGTTTTTAAATTTTTTTGGTATTTTTTAAACTTAAATTATCAGTTCAACAGTGTCTTGAACCCTATTTACATATTTATCATTAACAAAATTGACCTTTATTAATTTTTTTTTTTTTTTTTGATAATTTTCATTAATTTAGGTAGAATATGGTTCTACCTCAAGTCCAAAAATCTAATATCATATTGTCATATTAGATTTAGTTTGTTGCTTTTCAAAAAGTATGATCATTTTCATGATAGACAATACAATAGTTTCATTGGCATCACCCAAATCTTCAGTTGTCTGCAACAGAAAAAGATAATTGGCGTAAATCAAACCGAGACATTACATACAAGAGTCAAAATAAACTGTATGATAATCTTTTTGTCTGCCTTAGTTTATAAACTGCCTGATCTGTTTTTTTTTTTTTGATAATTTTAAAGTAATGATGTTTTTGAGAGAAAAAAAAGTATATATTTCAGTTTGGATATTTTATGGTTATCGACATTTCAGATTTATTTCGTTAGGGTATTTTAGGGTTATCTATATTTTAAGTTAATTCGTTGGTGTTATTTTACGACTAAAAATAGTTTCTTGAAACGGTATTAAATTATTATCGGTATTTTCGGGTTAATGTTAATGCTACCATGGTATAACATAATCTTATTCACTTAAAAATTCCAGCTTTGTTAAATATATTTTGAAAACCGTGAAAAACAACGAAATAATTGTTCATGCCATTAAAAAGCTGATTAATAATTGTGGCTTAAAAAAACGGAGAATTCAAGACAATTTCATAAGCTTTCCAACGATCCAAAGTTTGTACAGATGCGATCAGCAATTCCCTGTTTTACGATGTGTAATTTAAGAAAAGGCGGAAATTGCTATTTTCACACTAAATTCCACGCCTACCAAATACACTTGGCTAAACTAAAATATGAACCATACACTTAACATATATTAAGTTTTGTAAACACTGTACCCTATTTTGTCGGCTATAAAGGTCGTATTTTGTATTTGATGAATAATGACTACAAGTATAAAAATTCTTAAATAATAAATAAACTGAGAAGTTTTAAAATTTTTAATTTTTTTATAAATTTTACAATATTTTGGAAATGGTGTTTATTCACATAAAATAAATATTAAAGTGGCTAGGGACGGAAGTCTGGATTGCGCTGGTTAGGGGTGGTATATAAAATTTAAACCTTTTATAGTTTCTCTATAAAAGGTGCTATAAATGCAACAAATATCTGCAAGTCGCTTAACTTGTGTTTCTGAAAAATAAATATATAAATATCTTCAACCTGTTTTTTTTTTTAACTCATATTTATGTTGCTATTATATAGTTTTAGATGTTGAATGTTATTTATTTTTTTACAGATGAGTTAAGGTAGTAAGTAGCAGTAGTAGTAGTAGTCAGTTAAAGTGTAGTAGCAATTTTAGAATTGAAGGTATTAGTTTGTTGATGACTTGACTGTTGATGTGATATAGAATAAACGTTGTGTCAACGTCCATTTGTTGCTAAAAGTTAAGTTAGCTTTTTTCTTAAGTGATCTCTCAATTTGACATTAAAACTGTCATCACACAGTTTATTTAATGTCTGTACAAAAATAAACAAATACATATAAACTGGAAAAGCAACAACACCAACTACAACCAAGTACTATTGCTTAAGTAATATACAGGGCAAGTTTAAAGTGGCACGAAAAACAACAAAAATGACACGAGAAATGTCATGCCAATTCCAAATATTTTAAAAAATATAAGTTCATTGAGGTGTTCTTAATACTTTTAGTAAGAAGTTAATACTTTTAGTTAAAAGTTAAACTGCTATTTTAAACATTTAGAAGTTTCGTTGCTGTAAAACAAAATACACCTACCGAAATTTTATATCTTCAAACATAAAAGATTGATTTTTTTTAAAGTATTTTTATAAAAATATTGTGCGAAAGTTGGGTTTCTACTATATTTTATAACATTTTTTAACAGAAAGTCGAAAAAAAACTCGCAAAAACGGCTTTTTATAGCAAGGATACGTATGTATGTATGTATGTATCTTTATTTGGAAATATAAAATTTACAATAAAGAAAAAATATAAGTAACAATGACATATAGTCGTCTGTTATAATTATAAATAAATATAAAATCAATGTATTATATATAGTGTAAAAAAAAGTATTGAGATATGCTTGACATAATGAATTAATATGAACAATTAAATCTTTAATATTTAAAAAAGTTCTTGAATGATCAAATTTCTGTAGTTTAATGCAATGTTAACATAATTATAAAGCCTAGTCCAACCGTTTAAAATTTGGCCATTTAAGATACGTATCAGTTCTTGTTCGCTAAGACTATCTTTGCCAAAATATCTGTTTCTGAATTCCTCAAAAATGGGACACATTGCCATAAAATGCTGTAAATCTTCGTCTTCACCTGTATTACATAATGTACAGGTTCTGTTTTCAGTGGCGTTAAAATTATTTGAGTTTATTTGTAATAAATCGCATCTTGCCTTAAAAATTATTGAAATTTGTTTCAAATTTTTTAGATTTTGTAGATAATGCATTCCCATGTTATGGTCTAAATGTTTATAAAATCGAGATCTACTATTCTGTGCTCTGTAGTTAGTTTGCAAGAATATTTTTGCTTTTAGTTCTTGAATTAAAGTGGTTCCGCAACGAAGAAACTCTTGCGCCGAGATATTTTCATCTTCCAAAGCAACTCCCAGGTCCAGACCAATATTATTAATTTCCTTTGCCCAAAAAATGTTGTCCCGTAATGCCATCAAGGATAATTTGTGCGGTAGTCTATTCTGATTATATTGAAAAAGTGTTTTGTAAATATAATTTAAATGTAGGTTAAGTGTGTAGAAATAGCTACATTCCGTGCTCGTTTCTAGAAGCAAGGCATAATTTGGTGTAGAATCTGGTAGTCTTAATATTCTTTTCAAAAAATATCGCTGCAGTTTATCTACCTCTTCAAACAGCCCATAACCCCAAACTTGTGCAGCATACGACTGTATGGAACGACAGACAGATTGGAACTGTTTCCATTTTGCACCAAGAGTAATATTTGGCTTGTTTAAGAAACATTTCCAGGTTGCATTAATACTGTTTTTCGAAGATATATTTCTTTTTTCGATATGTTTTTTAAAACTCAACTTAGGTGTCAAGATAACACCTAAATAATTATACTCGTTCACTATTCTTATTTGTTCGTTTTGTATGTTATATTTTCTCTCGCTGATAGTCTACCGCCAGTTCTAAATACCATGAGCTCTGATTTAATCATATTAACTTCCATATTCCATTTGTCGCAATAGCTTTCCAATTTATTTACCATGATTTGCATTGTTTTTAAACTATCTGATAGTAGCACAATATCATCAGCATAAAGAAGTAAACGCACGTTTATGTCTTCGATCATCAGACCACCTCCCAGGTATTCGTGTAGGTCATTGAGGTACAGAGTAAAGAGCAGTGGTGAAAGAAGGCACCCTTGCTTTACACCAGTAAAAGTATCAAAATATTCGGATAAATCGTTTCCTGTCCATACCGCAGTTTTTGTGCTGCTGTAAACGTTTTCTATAAAGTTGACAACTTTTGTTGATATACCTAGGGTATGTAACTTATATATAAGCAGTTTTCTTGGTACTCTATCGAACGCTGCTTTAAAATCCACGAAAAATGCATAGATTTTCTTTTTCTCTTTGAACTTTTTTTGTACTATAACGGACAGATTGTAGATGTTGTCGACCGTTGAATAGCCAGGTCTAAAGCCAGCTTGGAATTCGTTTAGGATATTATATTTTTCGACCCACGCTGTAAGTCTAGCATTTATAATTCCCGTGAGTAATACGTAAAAATTACACTCCAAAGGATAAGTTAGTAGAAAAGTTAGTAAAACGTCTCAAGTATACTATTTTTTGGCAAATTTTTTGCTGAAATTAGGTTTTCAGCTAAAATTTTAGTTATACTTATTCAGCACTTAACTGTTTTGAACTAATATTTTACTAATGTTTTACTAAATTATTTTGCTATAACAACTGTGGTGATAAGCACATTAAAAGTGTGTACGACAAAAAGATTGAAAGAAATAAGCTGAGTGAAGTAAATGTCGCGGCATGCCAAAATGTAGTAGTGTGTACGACAACCACATTAAAAGATATATGCTGAATGAATTAGACGTCGCGGCATGTCAATATGTATTAGAGACGCGCAAAATGATACTAAAAAGAACAACTCTTGTAAGACATATATATACAAAAATCAACTATAGAAGGTTTTAGATCTGTTTTTCATGCATAATAAAATAAAAAGGACACAAACAATGTGTATCGTATACATATAAATTAAGGATTCAAAAACTTAAATTTTGTGTTGTCACGGGTTGTCAAAGTAATTGTCTACTAGGTAGATTAAAGACAAAATAAAATATTTAAATTTAATAAAGATTAAATGTGTATTTGTAAACTAAATGATTATAGTGACTATTAATATACTGTGGTCAAATAGCAAACAAATATAAGTACAGGTAGACAGAATAAAGCAAAAGACAAGGACACACATTTTACGTAATTTTCTATGTTTCCTTTTTCTTATTGCAAAAAAAAGTGTTTCTAGAAAGATGCCATCACTTACACAACCATTGACTTAAGTTGAAAGACAATTTGTTGTTCTATATATTTGCAGCTATTAAGTGAATTCGTGTCATCAATGTGGGATTATAAACATTTTAATATTTTGTAACGTATTGTTAAGTATTTTTAAAGATATAACAAAAACAGTTTTAAGATTTTCAGCAAATAAATTAAATAAAGTAAAATTTTTGTACAAATTTTTTGAGTTTTTTTCAGTCTACTAATATTCAGCAATAATTTTATAAACTTTTTGCCAGGCTTTTTAATTTTCAATCAACTAAGTGCTAGCAAAACTTTTTTCTGAATCTACTAATTTGGTTGCTAAAAATCAGCTCGCTAATTTTCAACAAAAGATTTTTCTGACACTAGCAATTTTTTTGCCAGTACTTATCTGACTAAAATTTTGCTGACTCAGCAACATTTTTGGCTGAGTTTACTAACTTTTTTTTTTGAGTGTACATTTTTATAAAATAACTGGCAAAATTTTCAAAACAGCATTTAATGGCAAATGCCATAAAAAACTTGCCCTAGTAATATAAATAGAAAGAAAAATCAACCTAACAACTACATTAGCAATAAAGTCATGTTTAAATACACCGTAAAAAAAGAAAGAAAATATGATGAAGGATAAACGACCTAGCTATACAAGAGACACACACACATACACACACAAACTCATAAAACTTCTACCTAGCATACAATTGTAAGTTTATGCATGTAATTGCATTTTACAAGCGTTACTTATACATATACAAATGAGTTTTATATTGTTAAAAATGTTATATAGTTTATGTTCGGCTATGTACGCTTATAAGTGTGAGTGTGTGTGTGTGTCACAAAAGAACTTTTTTTGTTTATTGTTTTTATGGTCCTGAGGGTAGACATGAGCATGAAGAGGCGAATTATCCTGTTTGTTTTTGTCGGTTTTATTTTTATTTCTACAAATGAAATTACTTCATAAGTAATTTAAATTCAAATTAAATTCACTTTTTGATTAAAACATTAAACATATAAACACAACAAATTGTGCAGAATATAAGTTGCAGTTAAATTAATTGTTAAATATTCTAAATAAAATAGTTAAAAGAATTAGATGTGTAAAGCATTTTTATATAACACTTATGGTTTGTATAAGAGTAAACACACCCCTTTGTCGAATTCCGCCCATATTTAACACACTTCTCAACAAATTGAACACTAATTATTGATCCTGTATACATATTGTTTGAAGAAATTTAATAGAGAAAAACTGGTTACTTCCCGGTGTAGAAATGGTAATGACATGTCATTACTTTCCTCACTACCAGTAATGGCACCAGCTTACTCTCTGCATTACTTTAACACAAATAATAAGGACTTACTAATAACTAGTTAACTTTTCCATTATTTCAATACAAAAAATAATGCGCTACCCATAAGTTCTTATTTTCATCAGTATTTTAAATATAAAGTAATAACTAAAAAATTTTTAACATAAATTTTTAGACTCAATATTTTTTCACTTCTAGCAAGTACATATCGCACTTGATCATCAAGAGGGTATTAACTCAAAATTTTAAAATTTTCAGTAGAGTCAAAAAACTGTTTATGGCCACATTTTAACAGAATTTAAAAATTCAAACATATCATAATAAGCAAATTTCATTTGAAAATATATATATATATTGTTTTTGTTTTAAATTTGACCACTCATTGCAAAAAAAATCAATTTTTTGAGTTAATACCATTTTTTTTAAATTTTATCGATTTAAATTTATAGAATAAAACAATTTTTATCAACAAAACAGTATCAACTCCAAATACTACCAAATATAAATAAAACAGTTTGATTATTTTTAACATAAATAAAGGCTCAAATCAAAATAATACCTTTTTTATGAAAATATACGATTCATTTCTATTTGAACTTTTGTATTAACTCGAAATAATACCTTTTTGTTGAAATAAAGGTAATCACTACATTATCATGAAAATGGTCTCAAAAGTGGTTTTCGAGATGAAAGAGTAATCGGAATACGTTGAAATTTTTACAATAGATAGATATTGATGTTGTTAATTGATTTCTTGAAAAAAGTGATATTTTAAAAATGTTGAGTTAGTACCCTCTTGTTGATCAAGTGCGATATATAACTACTTATTTTTGATTTTTTGTAAGCTGGAAAGTAATGACGTTTAGTGTTAGCAAGTCGTTTATGTTTTTTTCTATCAAGTCGAGACAGCTCAGATGATAGAGCGGTTGACTGACAATCTAGAGGCGCGGTTTCGAATACCGAATATAATTCGAATATATTATTAAAAAAAATTTGAATAAAAAAAATATTTTTTTATTAAATTTAGATTTTTTTAAATTTATTATGAGAGCCATTTCACTTTGAATTGTCAGTTTTGAGGTCATAATTAAAATGTTACTATTATAAATAGAAAACACTAATTGTTAATAAAAGCAAAAGAAAGACGAAAAAAATCTTGTGCGGATCAGCTCTAGAGGGAGTATCCCACGTTCGACCTAAGCGACTCGGTCATCTTCAGCCTTATTCTAAACCACCTCTCACCAAGAACTTATACTTTGATTTGGTATAAGCATTAGCCAACTTACAGAAAAAGCAAATGTTTTATACTTTTTTAGATGATTACCCGAAGAATATGACAATGTAACATTAAGAACAAAACATAATAATCCCCAATTACTTCGCCACAAAAATTGCATTTTAGGATATCATCACTTTTTTACCGTTTTTGCATCACTAAAAAAAATGGGGTTATTACTGTTAATGTTGATGTTACTGTTACAGTTAATGTTACTGTTAACTTGTAACATTAACATGTTACTGTTAACAGGAAGTTATCGTTAATCCCACGTTCTGTCAACATATAACCGTCGTCGACGCATTGCCAACACTGTGCCGATTATATTTTTCTGACTGGGTATTTTCACAAAGTTTACGAGTATGAAACTTTTTTATGAAATGATTAATATCTATAAAACATTTGTCTTCAATTTTTATGTAACTTTTCGTCGTATTTATAAAAACTTCATTAATTAATTGATGAAACGATTTTTGAAACATTTTTAACAATAGAATGAAACTTTTTTTACGAGTGTAGTTAATATTATAAATAAAATTCACGTTTTTACTCTATCAAATAATTTTTAGCTTAAAATTTAATTAATTTTTTTTTTTGCTAATTTTAGCATAAACATAAAATAGAGCACAAAAGTTTCTTTCGAATTACATTTTATAGCAACAAACGTATTTTGAAATAAAACAGGTTTGTACTTGTTTTCCCATACATTATTTACACCAAAACACCCGTTTTGCTCCAAACACGTAAGTGGAAACATAGTATAATACTACACTTGTACTAGAACGAAAAACGAGTAGTTTTTAATAACTACACTCAGGGATTTTTTGCTTTAAAAATATCTAGTTGTTTGAGTTGTAATACAGTTTCTTTATTTTTAATGTAAATGTCAGTCATTTGTAAATCAAAATTAAATTTTTTACTAATTAGTAAATTAAACTAGTTCATTAAAAAAAAAACAAACCACATCAAATGACTGTTTAATGATTTTACATTATTTTTTTACAGTAGGTTTTTGGTATTTAAAAAAAAATATATAAATAAATGTTAGTTTGTTTTTTACTAACATGTAGTTAATTTTTACCAAAATTGTTATACATTTTTTGAACATTAAAAAACAAATGACAATGTTAGTTGAGTTTAATGAAATGTAAGTCGTCCTTTCTTTAAGTGAAATTTCCTTTGTTTTTAACTACATTTGCAGTGGTCTTTACCTACATAGCATTCTAAGTGCACATGTATTTAATTATGAATTTGCCATACCCATACATGATAATGTTTTAGTTACGTACACTGCGTTGCATAACTATAATTACACTCAGGGAACTTCTGCTGTAAATATTTCTAGTTGTTTGAGTTGTAATACAGTAATCTTTATTGTTAAGTAAAAAATTAAATTTTTGACTACATATGTAGTCCATTAAAAAACAAACCACATCAAATTACTGTATTATGATTTTACATGCATTTTATATAGTGAAAAATTGGGATTTTTTGAGAATTTGAAAAACACAGAATATCAAGTTGTGTTATAGGCTTCATAATATAAAGAACTTAAGTTCAAAATATGTAAATTTTACCATCTTCATTCATAGAATGAATGTCATAAAAATTATCAACATGAAAAAAACTTTGCTCGCAACTATGAAAAAAGAAAATAAGTAAAAAAAAATGTACTAACTAAATTAAAAGTTGTATTTGTTCGACCTTTCAGTTTTAATAAAATAAAAATGCTCGAGCTCGAGGCCAGTTGTAGTTAATATAAAATTAATTTATTTCTCAATATTTCGACATTCGTCGAATGTCATCTTCAGGAGAAGTATATTTAATGTTTACATAAAAAACACAGCTTAGAACTATCGTTGTTTGTTTGTCACCATGCAATATCAGATGGTGACAAACAAACAACGATAGTTCTAAGCTGTGTTTTTTATGTAAACATTAAATATACTTCTCCTGAAGATGACATTCGACGAATGTCGAAATATTGAGAAATAAATTAATTTTATATTAACTACAACTGGCCTCGAGCTCGAGCATTTTTATTTTATTAAAAATGTACTAACTTTAAAAAATTAGAGCCAAATTAAAATTAATAAATTTTTTTTGTAAGGAATTGTTCTGTCTTGTGTTAAACCACAAAATTTAATTGGTTTTTAAAAAAATCCTCAGACTTTAAAGATTTTATGCTTTTAAATAAATCCTTTATGTAGTACAACAAATATTATCTTTAACAAACTCCATTAATGTCACCAAAGTTATTTTAAATTAAATATTTCACAATAACATTAAATAAAGCTAAAAAGAAAAACTTTAAAATCATCCATGTGATTGTACTAATACTTACTACAAGGAAACTACACTCAAATAAATATGTTAGTAGAAAACCAAGTGAAATGTTTTAAATCTCATTTTACTAATTTTTAGTACAAAAAATTAAAATTTTATTTTACTAATTTTGGCTGCATTTTGAATACCGATTTACTAAAATTTCACTAAATTTAAGTAGAGTTTACTAATATTTTCTACTATTTTCACTTTACTAATAATTACCGACACGTTATGGTAAATTTAGCTTAACGGTGTGCTGGTTTAAGAATAATTAACTTTTTGAAACTTTCACAACATTTTTGATTTGAGTGTACACACAGAGAAAAATTTAGCTATTTTGCCAATTGAAATTTGTTTACTATGACTCAATTTCAATTATTACGAATTTCAATCGGTTGGTACAACTGGACATTAGTTTTCACATCAAAATTCGGTTAATTCAACTGAATTTTAGTTGCAACACCCAAATATCGTTGTAAAAGAAATTATAAGTTGTTACTATTAAAATACACTGAAATTATAAGTTGTTACTATTAAAATATACTTTTCAATTCGGTTGACACTTTATTTCGCTCTGTGTACTACTGCCCTGTTTTTACTAAAACATTATTTAAAACAAAACTAACAAAGTCCAATCTGCAACAAAAAAAAAATGGTATAGCACAAAAAAGTATAGAGTTTATTTTATTTCAATTCTAATTGTAATTGTAATTCAGGTATTAAGCTAACAATAACAACAACTGCAACTACGACAAGATTGTTAAGTAAAGGAAGTATTGTCTGTTGAAAAAAAAAAATATAATAAAAAAAATATCTAACGAGAGGTAGAAAAAAAAACTACATACAAAGGACTTTTCTCATTTGATGCACACAATAAAGCACAGCATTACAGACTCATATAAATTCAGAATTTTTTTCAAGTTTTATATGAACTACACAGTTTCCAATAAAATTTTTAAACACGAAAGTTTTGAATCGGAATTTTGTAAACTCAATTTAAAGGAAACATTTTTTGAAACTCTAATTTAAAATTTGTGATTCAAAAATTTCGTGATTTAAAAAAAAATATTCGAAAAATTTGTATGAAAAATTTCAATGCTTTTGGCAATAATATCATAAGTTTTTGTAACAAAATTCAATAAATAAAATATGAAAGGGAGAAAATTTCAAAACTTATAAATTGATTGCAAATAAAAAAAAAATATCCGAAATAATTTTAACCGTCATGTTCTCTCAATTCGATTAAAGATCCTAAACATTATCTTCTCTCACAAAATCTATAGATCAGCAAAATATATTTAAGTTTTTAAATAAACAAATTAAATTTAATATAAAATTTATTAAAAATCTTCTAACAATAATTAAAAATGTTTTAGTTTAATGGAAAATTTAATTATAGAGTTTCTGCCACATATATTTCAATCTAAACTTTAGAATATTTAGCATGTGAAACAAAAACTATTAAAAATTATAAAAGTATTTATGTATATGAGTATGATTAATTTTATTTAAAGTAATTTCATATTACTCATACGTCAAGCATATTTTCAAATGGTGTTGTATTTGAATGTATGTTCTCAACTTCATTTTATACGATGTTTTTGATTATATATATAATTTTTTTTTATACTCCCACATACTTTTATTGCATTAGTTAGTTAACATTTTGCGATTGTTATTTTCACAAAAAAAAAAAAAAAAATCAACTACACTACTGCAAATGCTTTCTATATATGAAAGAGAAACTCAATACGAGATGCATGTATGGCTATGCTAGTATTAGTGTGGATTCTGTGACTGTTTGTTGTAGTATGTCAAGTAGGTATGCTGAGTAGTTTTTACTATAAAAATGACTTGTAAAGCGTGTAAAGTACTTGTGTTACAACAAAATGTAAATACACATTGGCAAATGTATGTGTATGAGGTTGGTATGTTAGTATGGATAGACAAACATAGATAGACATATTTAATTTTAGTTAAAGCATTTTTGATATGCTGTGTTTGCATGTATTTTTTTTTTTCTCTTCTGTATTGTATTCTAAAGTTATGCTTGATTATACAAGTTTAACTTTTAATTCAAATAATGATGAGGTTTAAATACCAAAATGGTCAAGAGTGATTTAACTGCATTAAATATTAACAACTTGAAAAAATAAAGCAAAATTAATTAGTTTTAATAAATTAAGTGTGAATTAAAAACTAGTAAAATTTATAAAAGCTTTTGTGTACGTATGATTAAGTTTATTTAGAGTAATTTCCTATTACTCATACGTCAAGTGCATTTTTAGTTATAATTTAAAATGTAAAACGATTAATATCGTTTGTTATAAATCAAATAGGGAAGATTCTTTATTGTTGCCAATTATTTTACCATCGAGCCATTTTTTTAAGTTTGGAAATATAAAAGAATCCGAAGGGGCTAAAACTGGCGTACACCAATAGAATTGTCCTTCATAGTATTAATGAAACGATTTCATTAAAATCGATTCATTGGTTTAATGAAAAATTTCATTAACTGAATGAAAATTCATTAATATTGGTATTTTTTTTCATTAAAATGTTTTATGATTTTTTCATAACTTCATAAAAAAAATTCATTAAATTAATGAAAAATTTTCAAATTTTTTTCAATAAAAATTTTTACTTGTAACAAGAAAAACAATTTTTTTTTGTACTATTATTTCTTTTAAACAGAATTAAACAAAACTTTGATATAAATAATATTTTTTTTATTAAATTTGCCTAGATCTAACAGTTTTTGACGAATTTGAAATTGAAAATTCATTAATATTGGTATTTTTTTTCATTAAAATGTTTTATGATTTTTTCATAACTTCATAAAAAAATTCATTAAATCAATGAAAAATTTTCAAATTTTTTTCAATAAAAATTTTGACTTGTAATAAGAAAAAAAATTTTTTTTTGTACTATCATTTCTTTTAAACAGAATTAAACAAAACTTTGATATAAATAATATTTTTTTTTATTAAATTTGCCTAGATCTAACAGTTTTTGACGAATTTGAATAATTGGTCACTAAATTCCAGGGAACAGATTCTCTAAGAAAAACGATATAGGTTTGTTCAAAACGAGACCTGCATTGTTATCGTTTTGACGATGTTACACAAAAACGTTATGCTAAACGATAATAAATTTTTGTTTTTTAACAACATTTTTAACAATGTTTAACATTTTTATCTTAATATGGTCGTAATTTAACTACAGAATTCCAAGCCAGATCGATAAAATATTACATATTTTGTACCGACATATATAGGAAAATATGTCATCTTTTAATACAAATTATAAAAAATATAAAGAAAGATTGAACAATTTTGTAAAAATAAAAGAATAAAAACAGAAATAAATTTAAATTGGATCAGACCAGACCTTATAAATAATATCAACGAATGATAATTTCTCAATAACCACCAAATTAATGCTATGCTAAAATAATCATAAAAAGTTTAAATTATTAAATATCAACGAAAATATTTCATACAAACTATGAATTTTTTCCATTAAACACATGAAACTTTCATAACAATTAGGATAGGATTAGTGAAAAAAATTTCATATACTTTATGAAATTTTCATTGGGTCAATGAAACCATTCATTTAAATTGATTTAATGAAACACCATTCATTGACTCAATAAAATGTCTCTTTGGGGACTTTTTTATGAAAAAATTCATTGGATTTATGAAATAATTCATTAATACTACACACAAATTTCTATCAGTGTATAAGGTGCGTGATGAAGTAATTCGAACTTTAATTCATTGATTTTCTCCATCGCAATAGTGGATATGTGCACTGGAGCATTGTCTTAATGAAACAATACTTTCTTATTCACCAAATGCGACCTTATATTATGCTAACAATGAGTTAGCATAATACTCGCCTTTGATTGTTTTTCCCTTTTTAAAGATAATCAATAAAAATTATATCACGCGTATCCCAAAAAACACACGCCATAACCTAGCCTGCAGATGGAACTCTCATCGCCTTCTATCGATTCTTCCATTCCAGTCCACTGATTTTACTATTCCTTTGTCTCAGGTGTGAATTGATGGACCCATGTCTTAACTCGGCTTTATTGCAGTGGAACATCGCCAAACACTCTATTGAAACATCTTCACGACGCTGTTTTTGTTTCTGGCACTCATCTTGCGCACAGCTTTCTCACCTAAAATTTTTTTTCAATATTCTATGTATAGCACTTTTTTAAATGCCCATCATAACAGCCAGCGCACTCACCTTCAGCCGACGATCATTCAATAACATTTTGTAGATTTTTTTAACCGTTTCTGGCATGGACACCTCAATTGATCGACCACTACAGTGTTCATCTTGGCAGCTCCTAAGGCATTGTTTAATCTCTGTCACAAAATATTTTATAGTCGTAAATGAAGGATCAGACATCCTCAGAGTAGTATATAGCTCGGCTTTAATATTGGTTGGACTGAGACCTTTCAAACGAAAGTACTGAATTATATAACGGTGACCAAATTTTTCCATGTTTACATATTCACTGAGATCGTCTATTTTTGATGGCTCCAAAAAAATATTAAACAACGTGGCGCCTTGATACTTAAAACATATGTTTTATAATATAAGGTTGACACTTTTAACCAAAGTAATTTTTTTTCAAACTACAGGCGCCATCTATGCGCCAGGTCGGCTAAGTTTGGAACCGACCTCGCATTTAGGAGCGTATGAAAAATTTTCTTTTAATGAATAAATATAACTCATACGCAATTGAAACCCCTAGTTATAAAAAATTATTGTTTCCAAAAACTCAGATGTTTCTTTCATGTTCTCATTGCCCACTGTTCATAACGTGCCAAACGTTAATAATTATTTCTTAAGTGTCGGAAGCAGCAAAAAAAACGTAAGTTTTTCTATTAAACTTCAAAGTATAAGCAAGAGATAAAGCGCACTAGGAAATTGCTGATAAAAACTTCAACACCTAGCCAAAGGAAACTTTAGTAATTTAGTTAGACATAGATAATGAATTAGTAAACATTTAAAGTTCGTTAAAGTGGCAGCACTTTTTCCGTCATATTTTCTTATTTTTTTTTTTTTTTTGCACAAAACTAAATTATGATTAATTTTGTTGAGGCCACACAGTCTGATTTGTTATGCTTTTTAAACAAACAACAATATTCACCCGCTGTTTGTGGTTACGCTACCGTGTATATTGACTATGATCACATGTGGTTATGAAAAAAACTATTTTCAACAAAAAAATGTTTAACAAAATGTGAAATAAAAAGGAAGCTGTGTTTCTAAAACTGTTTCTAGTAAACTGGTTATAACCCAGCAAAGAGTTAAGAGACAATTTCAAGGGGGGAAAAAAAAATTCAAACAATTTCAATAAAAAGTCTGTTTATTGTTAAAATTTCTGCGCTATCAGAAACAAATTTGTAGAAATTTTTGTTAAAGCTATTAAAAAATTTGTTTATAAAAAATGTGACGTAGATAGCAGGAAAAGTTGGTAAAATTAGCAGATATTATTGCTAAATGTTTGTAAGAATATGAAATATAATATTGCAGCAAAATTTAAGTAAACTTATATTGTCAATGTAATCTGCATTTTAATTTTGGCGATTTTATTATAAATTTTGACAATTTTAGCAAGGCTGGCATTTTTTTTTTTTTTAATTTTCTAGTATATTGCGATATTGGGGTTTTTTTAAATTTTGTATTTTTTGATGCAGAAAATTTTGCAAATATTAGCAATTTAAAACACGAACAAAATAAACATTTTTGATGATTTTTTTTTTCAATTTTAGGGATTTTTTTAAATTGTATCGATTATTTTTTAAATTTTGGTGATTTTCTTAATTTTGGGATTTTATAATTTTTTTTTTTTACTTTTTTGCGGATTTGTTTGCTGTTTTTTTAAATAAAGTTTTAATAGTATCTTCCAGAAATTTAGCTTCAAATTAAAAATAATATTCAGTTAAATTTATAATAGATATGATTAAAATCTGTCTTAATTGAAAATAAAACCAATTAATAGGACCGAGTTCAATTAGGCTTGTAATGGAATTAACAAATATTTTAATTGATACTCGATTTTAATTGTAACAAATTTATAATATATTTTTCGCAAAATTTTAGTAAAATGCTAAATCACCAAAACGAAAATTGGTAAAAATTGTGTAATTCATAAATAGAGAATAGGAGGAATGTTTACTAAAAAAACTATTTTGTACTAAAAATTAGTACAAACACTTCATATTGGAGTATGTTTAGTTACAGAAGTGGTAGGATCCTGAGTCGGGGGGATTTAAGGAAGTATTGGGCTGATCGCCTGCACAACTCCGTCGTTTGGTGTGGATAACTACACAGTAGTGACCACAAACAAGCCCTACCCTTGAATAGTGGAGCCAACCAGATTCCTATCTGGGAAGGACTTTAGAAATTGCATAAAGTTGCGTATAAACGCACTCCCTACTCGGCGCAGATCATCATGCGGGAGGTTTGAAATGGAGTGTAGTATACAATATAATTCGTTTTTTTCAATTACAAATTTAATCAAATAAACGAAATACAAGTGCTGAAAAAACACATTTTTTCAAATGCTGGCATTTCATTTGTGTTTTGTACTTTGCCAGTGCTTATTTTTGTAAAGCCACCATCTTCTTGTGCTTTGCCAGTGCTTTATTTTTATTACCATCCATAATTTTTATTTCAAAAAATGATTATTAAAAATTCATCATATAGAGAAAATCTGACAATTATAAGACACAAATAATAATACAATTTAAAAATGAAAAATCACTAATAGCGCCTGTCCATAAAAAATAAAAAAAAGCAGAATCTAGTCTAGTGCACACAGAGAAATAAAGTGCCAACCGAATTGAAAAGTGTATTTTAATGGCAACAACTTATAAATTCAGTTCGTACAACGATATTTACATTAGATTTCTGAATATTTTGGGTATTGAAACTAAAATTCTGTTAAATTAACCGAACTTTGTTGTGAAAGCTAATATTCAATTGTACCAATTCACTGAAATTCGTAATATCCGAATTTGAGTCGTAGTAACCGAATTTCAGTTGGAAAATAGCTATATTTATCTCTGTGTGTGTGATTTAAAAATAAATAGTGTTTATAATTTTTAGAGAAAAACGTTCATTCTTCTTCTTAACCTTAACCTTAACATTTCTTAATTATTAATTTCTGTTTGAAAAAAAAAAAACTAGAACATGCATTAAAATTGGTTTTAGCAATTTTGTTTTTATACATTACGGAGGTGGAAAAACATTTTTTTATTGAGGTGAAATAACATTTTGAGGTGAAAAACTGATAGTGCCTGGTGGAAAAATACGCTACTATGACTAGTACGACTGAACGGCCCCATTTTGTTTATGATGTACCTGAATGATTTTGTTAATATTTTTGATAATAACTCAATTGAGACATTTTTATATGCTGATGATGTTCAGATTTTGTTTTCATCAGATAGACAATTTTTAGATGTGTTGAAAGCCATCATTGATTACTTTCTTAGCCAAATCAGTCTATGGATGCGGGAGAATGGGTTGAATATTAATTTTGGTAAAACTCGGGCAATGTGTTTTGGTTTAGATTCAAATGACTTAAATATATCGTTGGATAATGTGGGGCTAAATTTCGTTTCTGAAATGAAATGTTTAGGCGTTTTTATAGATAATAATTTGAGTTTTGCAAAACATATTGATCATATATGTTCCGGTGTTAATAGTACCATTAGACGGTTATATTCATTAGATTTATATTTGCCTCTCCGCGTGAGGAAGCATGTTGCCAGTTCACTGCTCATGTCGCAGATTATTTATGCTATGGAAGTATTTTCAGGTACAAACAGTGTTGTTCTAAGAAGGCTGCATCTTACTTTTTACCGTATTATTAGATATATTTATAAACTGAGATTAAGGGATCATGTGTCTCCCTTTGTAATGGACTTTGTTGGATTTTCTTTTGAGAATTTTATTAAATTGAGAATTTTGTTACTTTTTCGAAAAGTCGTTATGCGAAATTGTCCTGAGTACATTAGAGATGATTTTAGATTTTCTAGATCAAGTAGAAACCCTCAGATAATAAGTCACCGTATATCCTCATCTATATATGAAAGATCTTTTCATGTACGTATAACTAGGGTGTGGAATATCCTTCCCATAGATTTAAAATTATTTTCATTCACAGATACCACCTTTAAGCGTAAACTTAAACAACATTTTGATGCTCTTTAATTGATTAATTTACCCCGTGTTCTTTTACGAGGGTTTCCATCACTGACTATAATTTCTTATATATAAATTTCTGTTATAAGCTAGTTAGGGCCTTTAGTTTTTAGTATTTAGGTTAATTATATAACTTTTTAGTTTTAAGAAATTGTTTTTTTTATATATATATACTTTTTTTTTCTTTTGATTTGTAATTTTTGATAATGGAGTAGTATTTGAACCATATTTGGCCTTATAGGCTTGGTTCTTAAATTTGAAATAAAATAAATAAAAATAAAACGAATTTTCTCTGTAATGCGTTGTGCGATTTGCCAGGCTATAGACAACAAACTGATGAGATCTATTTAACAAGCGGGTAGTACGAATAGAAACCCGGTCCCTCGGGATGAGTCGACTTATCTCAACAGAACACTGCTTATGGTAATACCTATAGAACAAAGTCACCATGTTTACCAATCTTCTATATGAACTTCATTGAAATTGAGATTTACTTACAAATATGTTTGCTAGGCTACATTATACTAACAGTTTTTTTTTTAGAATTTTTTATTATGCGTTTTATTTATTTTTTTTTTTTTTCCTAAAATTTCGTTAACTAAAATGAATCATTGGTATGTGTTTTCCATTTATGAAAATAGCATAAAGTATATTTCTTTTTTTTCTATTTAGTTTTTATTTCCTCTTTTACCTTTTAACTATTTGGCCATAAAAAAACACACACACACACACACACAAAATTATTATACAAACTCCAATAGCAGCAGTAGTGGTATTTTTTAAATGAATTTTTAAAATATGTATGCACATTTTCAATTTAAAAAAATAATAAACAAAAAAAAAGAAATCCCTCCAATAATAAAACCTGAAATCATATGTTGGTTGGCTGGTGTATTCTAAACTAAAAGATATTATTGTACATTTAACAAACGTGTTTTATTAAGAGTTCTAAGCCAAAGTGTTTAACACAAACATCACTTTTTAAATGGTTTTTTAGTTTGTTTGTTGGTAGTTAAACATTTAGTAGGAAAACCAAATTCTATTTTCTTTTAAAACGTGCAAATTGCTGTTTTATTTAATTGTATGTGCAATTTTTCTATAGCATTTTTTTTTTTTTATATATTTTTCCTTGGGTTATGGTTCATTTTTGTTTTGTTTCTTAAATAATTTATTTAGTTAAAAATTGATTTCGTTGTTATTTTATGGTTGTTGGGTGTGTGTGCGGAAAAAAAAAACAGTGGGACTAAAACGCAAAAAAAAAACAGGAAAGAAAAGAACAAAATAAGCGATTTTCAAAATGTTAAAGTATAATTTCTAATCACACAGATCAAATTATTGCCAAAACAAAAAAATTCCATTAAATTTTCGTTTCAAACTCACTTTCAATTTGATGTTTCATAGCATGATTAATTCAAAATTTATTTGGTGCACAAAATATTCTGAGTTTTTGTAACCCATAATGACAACAAACAGCAAAAGACCAAGATTTAAAAAAAAACACCGAAATTTAAAAAATCAATTAAATTTAAAAATTCGGAAATTTTAAAAAAAAAATTTCAAAAATTAAAAAACAGATAAAATTAAAAAAAATAAAATAAAAAATTTTGCTAAAATTTGCCATATTAAAATAAATAACTAAAAAACAAAAAATGACCAAAATTTAAAAAAATTACCAAAATTTTAAAATTCACCAAAATTTAAAAAATCACCTGAAGTAAAAAAAAAAATGTCAAAAATTAAAAATGATTTCGATATATAGACGTTTTTAATTGTATTTAAGTATTTTTTTAAATTTTAAATTTTGTAAAATTTTTGCGATTTTTTGTAATAATAACGATTTTCACAAACTTTGGTGATTTTGCGTTTTTTTAATTTTACCGTTTTTTTTTTCTTTCAATTTCATAAATTTTAAGGATTTTTTCTAATTTTGGCGACTTTATGGAATACTAGTGACTAGTTTTTATTAAATTTTTACCGATTTTTTAAATTTTGAAAAAATAGTTTTTTCTATTTTATGCGATTTTTTTTTAAATTGTATACAAGTATTTTTTTAAATTTTAAATTTTGTAAAATTTTTGCAATTTTTTGTAATAATAACGATTTTTATAAATTTTGGCGATTTTGCGTTTTTTAAATTTTAGCGATTTTTTTTTCTTTCAATTTCATAAATTTTAAGGATATTTTCTAATTTTGGCGACTTTATGGAATACTAGTGACTAGTTTTTTTAAATTTTTACCAATTTTTTAAATTTTGAATAAATAGTTTATTCTATTTTATGCGATTTTTTTTAAATTGTATTTAAGTATTTTTTTAAATTTTAGATTTTGTAAAATTTTTGCGATTTTTTGTAATAATAACGATTTTTATAAATTTTGGCGATTTTACGTTTTTTTAATTTTAGCGATTTTTTTTTCTTTCAATTTCATAAATTTTAAGGATTTTTTTGTAATTTGGGAGACTTTTTGGAATACTAGTGACTACCCAGCCAGAAATTGCCAATGGTCTGAAAAATCAAGCACTGGCAGAGCACTATTTGCCAATGATCCAAAGCACTGATTTACAACGCTCTGCAAACGTTCGTAAAAAGTGCTTTGCCAGTACTTGATTTACAAAATTTACAACCGTAAAAATAAAAAAGCACTGGCACAGTACTGACTTAGAACGCTTTCCCAACATTGGCAAAAAGTGCATTGCCAGTACTTATTTACAAAATTTACAACCGTTAACTTAATAAAAACAGTGGCACATCCCTTGTTCACAACAAGAGTGGAAAAACTCAAAACTAAATTGCAATTTATGATTTGAAGTTAAGAATATTAAGGTCTCCTATTATAGTCAGCACAAAGTATAGTTTTTGTACTAAAATTTCACTTAAGAAATTTATTTTCAAATTTCTTTCTTTAGTAAAATTGTAAAAAAAAAATCGTGCTAACTTATCACAAAAATAATTTGATAAAAAAATATTCAGTTATTTTGCAATTAACTTAGCTGAAGCAAGCCTATTGTTATTTCTGTTCAAATTAACAAAATCATTCAATATTCAATAATACAACTCTTTAGTGAAGTGAATTACTAAGTTGGACTTTATTGGTTGTTTTTGTTGTGCTTTGCCAACGTTTTAAAAAAGAAACGGCCAAGCCCTGCCCGGTGTTATCATTTTGGGTTTGGCAAAGCACTTATTATATTATTAAAAAAGCACTTTATTGGTTGTTCTACCAATGCTTTGCCAACGTTTTAACATTATGGTCTTGGTACTGCCAAAGCGCTCATTGCCAGTGCTTTGCCAACGTGTGTTATCATTTTGGGGTTGGCAAAGCACTTAAATCTTCAGATATCCAACGCTCTGCCAACGCTCATACCACCGTTGAAAGCACTGGGCCAATACTTTGCCGTTCGTATAGTTTTTTTTTTAAATTTTACCGATTTTTTAAATTTTGAAAAAAAAGTTTTTTACTATTTTTAGCGTTATTTTCCAACTTTGGCTTTTTTAAATTTTTGTGAATTTTTTAAATTTAAAAATTTTTTTTTTGTAATTTTGGCGATTTTTTTCTTCCAATTTTTGACAATTTTTTGCAATTATTAATTAAAACGTTTGATTGTATAGACTAAAAATACAATCAGTATGACTTCATTTTACTCAGCTGAATGGAAGAGGGCTAAAGTTGTGCCCTACATATTCTCTCAAAAGTAGTTAAGCATATTCTGAAGAAAGAAATTTTGTTTTATCTTGATGACAATTCCCTAATTCATGCATCTCAGTCGGGTTTTCGACATGGAACATTTTTTTTTAATTAAAAACAATATTTTATTAAATTATTAATAGACATGACTGAAACCTTAATTGAAAATAAAATCAATTAAATATATACAAATTTTTTTAATTGATAGTACAATTTCCTTAATAGGACGGGATACAATTAAAGTTTTTATGGATCAACAACTATTTTAATTGAAAATCGATTTCAGTTTTTTTTTCGGTGCATAATTAATTAAAAGTTTATAAAATATGGCATGTTTGTATGGCAATTATTGAAAACCAAACCAAACTAGCTGTTTGGTTTAATTTTATCCATAATTTATAAGAGTCAATTAAAACGGTTTAAGAGGAAAGATCTAATGATATTTAATCAAAAATCTGTCAAATATTTCCTAATGTTTAAGCCAATATCTTGAAAATTTAGTTTGGTTTAATATTTATTCTATAACTTTTGTATGTATGTTGAAGGACCTTAAAGTAGGTTAAACCGATAGTCTTGAAAATATGGTGTCCGGGGTGTGATTTTATCGATTTATTTTAAAGACTAAAAACAAAAGATATTATAAAAAGTTTAATATGTTACGCATATTTCTGAGTTATATATATATTTTTTTTTAGTTTGAATTGATTTGTCTTAACTACAATTTTTCACCATTGTTTTAGGACTTGTCCCACTATGTTATTTTTGCATCTTCATTTTCTTTGTGTGTATTTTTTTTTTTTATTCTCCATCGTTTTCCTCTAAAGCAATTTGTTCAATTTCAGTTTTTCTTTATTTTTAAGTACTGTTTCTTTTTCTTTTGTTCTTGTATTCTTTTTTTTTTGTTCATTTTGGTTTAATTTTTTTATGTGAAAATATTGCAAGAGTAATATTTTAAAATATTAATCACATCTTAAGAAGATTTAAGAAAAGAAAGAAAAAAAATTAAACTCACAAATACTCCTTTTAAGTTTAAATTTAAGCAGCTTAAACTTTAAAGTAAATGTGATAGTTTTAATATTTAAAATGTTATTTTTTTTTATCTTTTCAAAAGAAGTTTAAAATAAAAAACTGATTAAAATGTCAATATAAATAAATTGAAAAAAAAGAGATCAACAAAATACTTAAACTATTCTAAAACTATTACAAAAAAAAAAAAAAATAGTATTGAAATAAATTGATAAAAAAGATAAATATATAAAAGATTATTAAAAACATGATTTTACAATCTTTTCAAAAGAAATATTTTAAAATGTGATTAAAACTTTTCTTGGACAAAAATTTATAAACGTTCTCAGATATATGATGATGAGACATATTTATAGTCATCAATATTGCCAAAAACCAAATATTAACTAAAATTTGATTCAACAAAAAAAAAAAAATTTTGTAAATTCTGAAATATTTTTTGCAACAAAATCGGCTTTTGATAACAATTCTTCCTTTTTTGCATAGCTTGAAAAATTGAGGAACTTCACTTCACAGAGTTCGGGATTATTTTGAAAGTAAATATTATTTTTGCAAATACAGAAAACTTTTCAGGAAACATTCCAAAACCCAGACAATATTGTTTATATTGTGAAATCATGTTTAAAAAAAAATATATGTATATCGCTAGCATAGATTTCTTACTAAATATATATTTAGTCCTGCATTTCAAAATATCTAACTAAAAAAAAATGAATAAAAAAAAAAATGTTTGTGCAGACATACCAAAGAGGGTAAATAGAGCATCAGGCGTGACCATCTACAGAAAAAAAGAGAGAAAAATAGAGATTTAGTTAGCAAGAGTTTTTGATGTAATAAAAATGAAATTAATAAAAATTATAAATATAAAAAATAGAGAAATTAAATAGTTAAAAAAAAAAAAAAAATTCAAATAAACATAAAATATTTTATCTGAATAGTAAGTCTACAAGTTTAAAGGAAATTTATGTTTGGAATTCAATAGGGAAATAAAGGCAAGACGTAAAATAGGGAACATTCGGGGCTGACGACTTACTTTATTAAAAACCAAAATATTTATAATTTTTATTTTGTTTGTTTGTTAAGAAATAAATTTAAAATGAAATGTAGTTTTGTTTAAAATAAAAAAAAATATATATTTTTGATGTAAAGTCTGTTCGAAGGACCATTTTTAAAAAGGGGACTCGACTTGCAAAAACTTTTTCATATAATAATTTACAAGAAAAATTTTAAATGGCAATTGTAGGATTCATCAGATGTTTATATATGAAAGTACTTGGTTAGGTTCGAAGGACCATTTTGTTTAATAGAAAATAATGTGTAAGCAAATTTTCAGGGATTTAATGATTTAGAATCGATTTAAAACTTTTAAAATTAAATTGTAGTAGTAGTATTCTTTATTGAAATTATCAATATACATATTATTACAAAAAGCATAGTTTCTTAAAATAAGAATATTGTGAGTAATGAGCGACTTTGATTATATGTCGTCAGTCGACTAACTATTTAAAATAATACAAAAGATAGTTTGAATGATATGAAATACAAATGTTTAAAAATTATATTCAGTTACTAAAAAATTTCTATAATTAATACAATGCCTTCATATAGTTCGCCAAAAAATTCCAGTCTATTGTAATACCATTTAATACATCAATAAAATTAAATTTGAAATTATTTAAAATATATATATTTTTTTTTTTTTTTTGGTTTAGAAACTCATCGAAGGATCATTTCCAAAAAGGCTACTCGATTTTCTTTTATAATTTTTGAGAAAAATTTTTAAATTGTAATTGAATGATTAATCTGATGTAGATATATGAAAGCAGATGGTCAGGTTCGAAGGACCAATTTTTTGTATAATATATAATTTGTGTTTTTCTGAAGTCTGGAGATTAAGGCTTGATTTTACATTTAAAAAATAAAATAACTATTGAACAATTTTCTAAAAAAAAAATATTCGTTTGAGTTTCGTTCGTAGGACCATTTTTTTACTTCGAAAATAAACAAAATTATTAGACAATTTTTTTATAAAAAATTACTTACATTCGAAGGAGAACATTTAAAAATTAAATATATTAATTGACATAAAAATAAACAGTTGAAACACAATAAAGTTCAAAGGAACAATTTTTCATTTCCAGAAATAATATAGAATTCTTATATTTCAACTGAGAAACGATTTCTTTGTGTTAAAAGTATTTGAAACAATAAAGTTCGTGACTTGCTAAACGTTTCCATTTAAAAGTTTAATCATTTTATAGTTTCAGTTCTCAAAGTTGTTTAAAATGGGGATGATTAGCGCAGAATAATATACTATTTAATATAAAAAATAAAATTGTTTAGGGCTGTTCGATGGATCATATTTCTATGAAAAATGTAATGAAATGAAACTGCAACTGCAACTGATCGTAAAATTTATATTTTTATTTTCATAATTGTATGAATATTATTAATGAAATTTTTTTATACAGAAAATACACAAGTTTTGAGAATTTTTTTTTGTAATACAATGCTCTTGGATCACATTATGGTTTTAAAGACAACTTTTCTTGGCAAAAATTAGCAAAGTGAAAAAAGTATATTTCTTGGTTTAAGTATTTGTCTGGAATTGCTATTCTATTATGCATATTTTTTTGACATATTAACCCTTTAAAGCACCTTTGCATTTGTTTTGGGTTATATTAATTAATTTTTGGCTTGAAATTTCGTTAAATAATATCAGTAAACCAAACTCCCGAGTTAATATGCCTATGTCGCTATTAATTTAAAATAAATGGGAATTTTTAAAAGAAAGGATGATATGGAAAAAAAAGCATTTTCTTAAAAAGTTGCAGAATCTGACAAAGTAAACATGATTACTAGATATCACTTTCTGATTGCCCTTATAACTATTGCTTTTTATAAATTTTATGTAGGGTTGTCAAATTTTTGATCTGGTTACCATGAAACATTTAACCCTCTAACCGGTAAGAGTGCTTCAAGGTACTCATCATGAAATAGTCCACAAATGCGTCAAATGAGTAATTTATAATAAGAAATTGATGTATTCCGAAAGAAAACAAAATTTACGAAATGTTTTGTGAAGAAACTTTATTTGTGCAGTGCACGATTTGGATGCAAGAGAGTGTCAAAGTTAAAATTTCCAAAACTTATGATTTTGAAAGGAGCACAATTTTTAAAAATCTTAAAAACGTATTTCAAATTTTTAAAAACCGTTGATAATAAACACAAACTAAGATTGAAGCTTAAGCTTTTATAGTAGGTCATTAGTTATGTCCTAGGGCACCTTTAAAAGACACCTTGCTAACTTAAAAACTAATAGACGTATTATTATGAAATTTGGCTGAAATAATGTATTTAGTATTATTAATAAAGCTTTTAGGGTTTAAGGGTATGTATCGGAGTAAAGGTGCGTTTTCGTTGAATTTCGATTTTTCAGAAAAGCGAAAATCGCCATATCTGCTTAGGTAAAAGTACGAACATCTTAGTAAGATAAATAACTTTTGCACAAACCTACTCCTATTCGTTCATTAGTTTTCGAGATAACTTCTATTTTGGCAAATATCGCCTAAAAATTGTAGAAGCATTTTTTTTTTTTATTTTTCATGCCGAACATGTGGTACAGAATTCTTTGCAAAAACACGTGGGGTGGATTAGAGGGTTAATTTTTTTCCAATTTTTTTTCGTAACTTTTTTAATATAAAATTATTATTATACTAACATTTGGTTTTTTTTTCCATATTAAATAATATTAGACACTATTGCATTTAAAACCAAAAAATAAGAAGTTAAAAAAACGTGATTTTTACACTTAGTTTAGATATGCTAATAAACTTCAACTTCTGTTTGTTGTATTATAACGGTAAATGAGTATTTACAGAAACAAAGTCTGTTTTCTGTAGTTTTGAATTGTATATTATTCGATTGGAACAACGAAAATACAAAAAGAGAATGTGAGAAAAATTGAATTTTGGCCAAGAAAAGTTATATTTGAAACCATAGTGGTTCACTAGGAATTTTGTTTTAAGACATTTCGTGATGGTTTAGCTTTTTGCCAAAAATGAGGCTACTCTAGCTTAGCAATATGATTTGAATGAAACTTAAATATGTTGTGCAAAAAGAAAATTGCTTAAAAAGACAAGAAACTCGAAGCACAACAATTCATTTACATTTTATTAGTATATGTGACGATAGATCACTGCGTAGAGTTCTCGCCTAACAACCAAAAGAAACCAAGTTAGAATCCCAGCGAAATCACGTTACTTATTTAATTAAAAAATATGTTTGTAAAAATTTAAAAAAAAAAAAACTTTTTATGAAAATATATTTATAAGCCCACTACTTTTAACCAGTTACTTAGCCCCCTATTAGGTAATGAGTACACACATGACTTTTAGGCTTATCGCCTGTAAAATTCATCAGTCAAGTAAGGTGTAATGAAATGAGTGAAGCCCTATGGCGATACAATATTTTACCCATTATTTGGTAATGTGTGGTTTTTCTGGTTTACTTTTTTTTACTTAAAACATGAATTATAATATTAGATTATCCTAGTTTTAACTTACTACAAAAAACCCTATCTGAACACTTATTTTCAAAAAAAAAAACAACTCAATAACAAAAAGCTCTATCTAAAATAACTTCTTAAAAATTAGCAAAAATAAAAAACCAAAATCAGCATTGAAAATGTTGCTTGTTTTAAATAAGAATTGCATCAAAAAGTTTTTTTCATCTGAAGTTTTTTTTAGCTTTTATTCAGATTTTTCCTTCTCCTGTAAAGTAACAAAATCTCGAATAAGCCTTTTCTATATTAAACCATCGATATGTATCTTTTGTAAACATCACTGGTAACATAATGTATGTCTGTGACAAATCTTAAACAATAAAATTCAGACAAAAACATTAAAATATGTTTAACGCATGTTTTCTAATCAATACCAACCAAGTTCTAGTTAATTAAAGTGCGTTTTCGTACAAATAAAGATTTTAAATGATGCCTGTTAAAAATGTACTTTTCATATTTTCTCCATAGTAATTTCATACAAAAATTTAACTTCAGATTGAATTTTTTTAAAATTTTGACACACTATTTATGGTTTTTTTTGATGAAATCAATTAAGTGGAACGTTAATTAAAGTCATGTGCTAAAACTTTGCAAATTCAATTAAGAGATTTTATAATCTTCCCAAAAAAAAAATAAATAAAAACAAGTGACATTTTTCACTTTAGTTGCAAGGATAACCCCCATGCTTCACCCTATTGCAATTAATTAATATGGGTTTTAATGCTTAAAGTCCATACTTTAATACCATAAACAAAGTTTTACGTAGTTTATTCAAGTATATGAATTAATAAGAAATTTTAAAGAAAAAACTCGATTTTTTGATAAAAGTTAAATTCGCGAATATTTCAAAATGCGAAGCTAATATTAAACTTTGGTGTTCACATTTGTGATCTACGTCCTAAAATGTGTCAGAATTGATAAGTAACATCTTCGATGCATTTTGAGTGTTTAACTGTGTAATAAAAGTAAAGCGCATGAAATATGAGCATGAAATTGAAATATAAAAATTTATTTTTTGTATCTGTTTTCAAAAGCAAAAGCAGTTGCATAAGTTAAAAAAAAGGAAATAACTGGAAAATGGAAATGCCTACAATAATAATATAAATTAAATAATCACAAACAAACAAAATAGTAGTTAGATTTTTTTTTTTCAATTCTAATTATTCAGTTTGAATATATAAAAAATAAAAAATAACACACAACTAATGAGTTTTTAAAAGTTATAAAAAGTGTGTTCGATAACACAAAAATTTTTAAAAATTTGTAAAAGTTTTTACTGGATGGTGTTCGTTTACACAAATACTCAGTAAAAAAAACAGTAAGAGAGTGTAAATTGACAGGTTGTTGACAAAAAACTTACAAGTTTTTACTGGATAAATTTTTGCCAATAAGAATTTGTAAGCAGCAAAAAACATATGATTGAAAAAATATGCTTGTATTTTTAGTAAAAAAAAAATATTAAATTAAATTTTAATTGTATAAGTGTAAAATATTAAAGAATTAACTATGGAGGAAATTAAAAAAACAATCGAAATTATTTCTGGTCGACAATTTCAATTAACTTTTATCTTTTCCATAACGGCCAGTTGATTTTTTTTTAATATTTTGTATTTAAAATCAGCTGTTTTATATGTTTTACCAATTCTTACAAATTTTCCGTTCGTGTACTTTTTTTGTAAATTTGTCTTGCTCTCTATAATTTTGTTACTGAGTAATTTTTACTGGACTTTACTGGGAAAGTAATCGAACACACTTAAAATTGAAATGCAAATTATATTTAAAAAAAACAAAAAAACTAAACAAAATCTAAAAATAATAAAATTTCTATAAATGTATATACGAGTATTTCATAAAACAAATCTGCTTTGAGGAAAAATATATTCAATGAACTACACTACACGAAAAAAGTATAACATACAAAATGTTTTTAAATAAATTTTAACTCTAGGATGGTATTTATTTATATTGTTAATTTAGTATTTAATAATGCTTTTATATCTAGTGGAAAGATATAAAAGCACTACACTTTTATGAAATAAACTTAAAAAGGACATTTTAAATAAATAATCTACAAAAAGTTGTAAAGAAATATTTATAACGTACAAACTTAAAAACTCCGTATATTTTTTTACATACACTATTTTAAAATCTGTTGTGTGAGGGGCAGGGTTGCCATTTTAGCATAATGAAAGCTAGATCTAGCACATTTTTTATTTTTTTTTTACAGATTTTTGTCCTTAATTCTACTAACTTTTTAATTTTTGTTTGTAATATTAAAACATTTCTTCCATCTCATTACGTTTCATACAGTTTTTAATTCGTTTTTGTGAAGTTTCAAGTAAAAAGCTTAAGTTTTAAAAATTTGTAGCATATTTTCTATATAAAAATTTTGATTTTTTTAATGTGTTCGTTATAAGCGTCAAAATTTGCATCAAAATTCTTAAAAAGGTCCAAAAAATTAGTACGGCATATAAAAAGCTCTCTATAAACAGTGTCTGCTATTAGTGTCCGACCGAACAGTTCAGTCAAAAAACTATATTTTGTCGGTTTTTTGATATCTAGAGGCAATGATGACAAATTGTGGTATTGGAAACATGTTTGTTGAGCCGATTTAATTCGATTTTGTGTATAAAATTTAAGAGAAAAGCCGAAGTTTAGCTATAAAGTTAAAAGTTTGGCCGCCGAACTATTTTCGATTTGTCCGAACTTTCTGATTTTTCCATCCGCCAATCCGCCAAATTTGTCCATAATGCTTTAAAATACCGAATACAGACCAAATGCAATTTCCTGGCCGAACTGTTCGGTCGGACACTATTTGTTACAACCGCATTATTTTGTATGAAATATGTTAGCAATTACGTTGGGGTCAGAAAAATCGTTCGTTATAATAAAAAAAAAGGTCGTTATGATCGGTTTTCGTTAGAAGCGTACTCCACTAAAGTAATACAAAACTAAGACTGTAAAAATAAATACATTTTTTATTTATTTTATTATCTTAGTATTTAAAATTAAATATATATTTAAAAATGTTAAGTTTTCTTTGATCTTCTTTTATTTAATTCTTCTTATTTTAAACGGGCTTAAGATCATTTATTTATTAATTATTTAGTTCCAATATTTCGTCTCCACATTGGGTAACTTCTTCAGAGAGGATATGTTTTTATTGTTAAATTCGTGTTTTTTGTTGTATGTTACATGTTAAATGTAAAATTATTTTAAAAAATTTTTGAATGTAATAATATCAAAATTTACGAATCCCCAGAAGAAGTCGACAAATAATCGACGAAACGTCGGGACAAAACTGTAAACAAAAATTTAGTTTTTTATTTACATGAATATTTTAGGCCTTATTAGCTCAAAAAAAATTAACAAATTTATGAAAAATTGGCCAAAATATAATCAACACAACAATTATTACAATTTGATTGTGATAATTGTAATAATTGTTGCCTGAAGAAGTCACCCAATGTGGAGACGAAATATTGGAAATAAATAATTAATAAATAAATGATTGTTTAAAATAAGAATAATTAAATATATATTAATATATTACTATAACTTTTGCAAATAGAAAGTTTTTTGCTTAAATTTTTGCAAGATTATTATTTTTTTTTTACTAAAATTATGATTCTGGGGTCAACTACGAAAGCTATGATGCCATAAAATTTTTGAAAAATCACGAATACGAGTATAAGCCGCTATATGCAAATACATTTAATTTTTGTCAAAATATTTCCCATTATTTGACTCTTTTTACTTTTAAACTAAACACTTATTCAGGTCAATTGTTCATTGCTCGCTAAAACTGTAAAAAAATGTAAAAACCTACAAAAATCGTGCTTTAAAAATAAAGTTTTGTGCATTAAATATGAGGCATTTAAAGACATTTTTCTCCAATTCTGTATCATTGATCAAACAACTAAGTACACCATTATAAAATCAGCATAAGTAATGGATTAGTTTGTTCTATGTCATGTCGTGCTATCAAACTTAAAACAAATTTATTGTACGTTATAATTATTTCTTTAAAAATTATGTCTATTGTAACTAAAAATTTAAAAATTAAATACCGCGAATATCTGTATGTTATAGTTTATTCGCAAAGTTTATTTGTTTTAAAAAACCAAACTAATAACCTATTAATACGAATTTTTATGGAAATTTAAACTCAAATTTAAACTTAAATTTAACTAAAATTGTTAAAAGTTATATAAAAAAAAAAAATACTTATTTTAGCATATTAAATATATATATTTATAATATTAAAATTTACTAACCTCTTCATTTAAATTCGAAACAAGCAACACATTCGAGAAACCACGCAATGCAGGGGTGGCAGTTTGTAAAGCACCACTATTGGCTAAAGCGAAAGCACCCAAATTTGGTATGCCACTGCTATAACCGCCACCTAAAGGTGTACCAATGCCAAGGGCAAATGGTGGTAACACACCGGGTGCTCCCAGACCATTTACTAGAAAATCAAAATATAAAAACGAAATAGTAAATATTATTAATTTGAATTTTTTCCAAAGTTATATAAAATAAATATTACATTCAGGCATGTCACAGAAAAGTATTTCGAAATCGATGCAAAAACGAAAAATGTTTGTGCAATTCAATTTCTGTGACATCCCAGATTATATATTCTTAAAACATTATCTCACAGGTTAGTTTTAGTTAAAAAAGAACATTAAAAAAAAAATAAAGCAAGAAAAGAATTTTTGTGGACAAAACTAAATTAAAAACTTTTACATTTTTTATAGCTTTTGTTACTATTTGTGGTAAGCAAAAAGAAATAGGATTAATTAGTTGTTCATTAACAAATTTTTTTTTTATTTTAACAAGACCAAAAATAGTTTGAACATAACAAAATTATAAAGGAAAGTGGATAGTGTTACCTATTTTATCACCTGTTAGTGAGGGCCTTTGGCGGGCTGCTATCAAAAGTAAATCATTTGCATTAACTAGACCGCCAGCGGTGGGCATTATATCGGCTCCCGGTTCGCCAGGTGGCAATGATGGATTTGTAAAGTCACGTGATTTGTCATTGTTATATTTGACATTGAGCGTTGTCATTTTACTGTTGTCAATGCGTAACGTACAACAGCCATTGTAAATATTTTGACCATCCAATATGGTTTTAGCATGTTGAGCCGAATGTGCATCGGGATATTGTATGAGCGCCTGAAAAAAAAAAATATTAAAATTAAGTATACATTTTGTTGTTCAATATATCACAAAAAGAGCGATGAAATTAAGAGAATAAGAATATTTTAATAAAGAAACGTATACAAAGACCTAGAGATACAAAATTATTTGCCTGGTTCGAAGGACCTTTTTTTTATATAAAATAACTCAAATTCAGAATACATGTTTTTTTTACCAGAAATACTTGAAATGCTTAGAATTTTTGGAGACAGAAAACTTTCAAATTACTTGCAGTGTTTATATAAAATAGACATCTTAAGATTTGAGCTTGGTTCGAAGGACCATTCAGGAATTTTTTGGTACTAACACTATTTTTGTATGAAATATGCATCTTAAAATTTAAGCTCGGTTTCAAGAACCAAGCTGAACTTCTTACTAACTACTAAGGGAGGAATCCCTACCAGGACCGGCAGATCTAAATGAGCTTCGGCTATGTTGTAGAGCATAAAAATTCAAGGAACCCGTGCTTTGTTTTAGCTGCCCAATCTCATGTTTAGGCGTTACCAAGTGGGATCAAAAATACCGCATTTTAGGATTTTTCGGTTTACAAATTATGCCCAAAGACATTCAAGTATTTTTGATGAAAAAAAATGTGTTGTGGGTAACATTTAATGACATTTATTAAGGAATTTTAGTTGTATTAAGCTAAAAAAATAATACAAAGCAACTCCTATTTAATTTAATAGAGCGAGTGTCTGACCTTTTCCCGATATTCGAAACCGTTCGGTTTTTATGCGACTTTTCCCGAGGAGCCTTTTGCCCTATGTTTCAAATAATTCCAAAATGTGACAACTCTGGGTCCACTATATTTGCACTATGGGTATCAAACTTTTGGTTTTCTTGAGTACCGTGCGTACAAATGAGTACCGTGAGTACAAATAAATCAAGTTTTCATAATTTATAGAGAAGTTTTCATACAAAAACAAATGAATTTTTAACCCTATTTTTTAACCACTAAACGCTAAAAAAAACTACGTGTCTCTTTGTTTTGCTCCTTTACAACATATTCAAAATTCATTGAAATCTGCAAGTTCGGGTTGGGGATACCTACCATTTATTTTTTTTTTTTTCGTAGGATATGAAAAAATTGTTCCCATTGCAAACTTTTTTAAATGCCATCTGTTACTAAACATTTTATGTTTTGGGTTCGATGGACGAAAGTTTTGTACTGCAAATACTTAAAATGGATTTTTACGAATTTCTTTTAGAAAATTCAAAGATTTCGTATTATAAATTAATAAATTTAGTTTAAAAGCTCAATTCAAAGAATTTTTTTCTGAACTAGGAAATTGTTTTGGTTCGAAGGACCAAGTTTTTGTAGCAAAATTCTCGAAAAGCCTAAATCTCACAGTTCTTATGTGAAAAATAAAGATGTATTTCTTGAGGATAGAAACATTTTTGGGATCCATAAACCAAATTTGTTATTTAAACTTATGCTCGGTTCGAAGAACCAATCGGAAAGTTTTTGTTGGGAACATTTTCATATTCTACGATTTGCTACATAAAAAATGTTTAGAGCTTAATATATTTAATACATTAACATACTATACATGATGTTATATTAAACTATATTAAATTTAACGAAACTGGATCACAGTATATATGATTGTATAATATTATTTTTACTCGGACTTCTATTCAATTTAAAAAATTTATTTTCACTGGATTATATCATATCAAATTATATCAATAAAACTCAATGTAATATAATCCATTTTCCGATCAAATTGTATTTTCTATTACATATTTGGCTATATCAGATTTAATACATTTCTATGTTGCATCATATTAATGTTTTTTAATCGGGGTGTCAAATATTTTTGTTTTATTAAAAAGTGTTATTGCTTCGAAGGACCAAGTATTCGATTGAAATTTTTTCGTAATTCGAATAATTAAAAGGTATTTAAACAATTTTGTTTTAGGAAATTTAAAGATCTTTAATTGTCAGAATAAGTTTTTTAAACAAGCATTTTGTTTGGCACAAAAATGCAGTTCAAAGTATTTTATTCGAAATTGTGATATTGCATTGGTCCGAATGACCATATTATCGAAAAAAAATCCCCACTCTTATATTAAATTCACATCAATTTAAAAACAATGAAAGTGTTAATGACTTTTTAAAGAAATAATTTAATTGTTTCAAAGGACGAAATATCAGGAAAAAAAACTGAAAAATAGATTTTTGGATAGTCTTAATATTAAATTCCAATTTGAGTCCAAAGTTTGCCCTTATTAAATAGTTTTTTTTTATACTGAATGTTTTTTAATAATTTCGTTTTAATAACTGCTTGTATTCGAAGGACAATATTATGGTAAAACGTTTTTAAAAAATCAAAAATCTGTAATCTTATATAAAAAAATTTTATGGACATGACAAATATGTATAATTCAAAATCGGTTAAAAACTATAATGTCAAGTATTTTTGTTTTATTAAAAAATGTATTGCTTCGAAGGACCAAATATTCGAGACAAAGACCGAAAAGGGGTTTTATGATTTTTTTTAATAAGAAATTTCCATTTGATTCGAAAATGTCTGATTATCAAAAAGTTGCAAATACAGCAAAAAAATATGACGAAATTACTGATGAAATCTGAGAAATTGTAGAGGAATATTAATTACAATAACTGAATGAATTTTGGGCCGAAAATATACAGTCGGTTCGAAGGACTAATATTTAAAATAAGAATGTGTTCATTATGTAAATTTTTTTGTTAAGAAGAATAATCCGATTGTTCTGAAATTCTCAACCTTATTTTCTTAGACACAAACAAAGATGGTTCGAATAACCAATTTTCTCATACCTATTTTTCTAACAAAAAGTATTTAGATATTGCATCGATCCACTTACCTGGAATGTATTATTTTTTGTAAAAGTAACAATTTTTAAAACTTTGCCGAAACGTTGGAATATTTGATGTAATATATCCAATGAAACGGGATACAACTGAGATTCGACTATAACACGTAGTACTGTATTAGGGCCACCGGCAGCATTAGCATTACCGGATACAGAGTTAACAGCATTTGAATTATTTTGTAAAACGGCTACTGTGAGATCTGTATTTGTGGTATTAGTTAATGGCAAAGGTGAACCAGAAGCTGGAGATTGTATGCGATAATCAGATGGTACAACAGCATTCTAAAAAGAAAAGGATTTAAAGAAAAACATATTAAAACAATTTGATAATTTTAAGAAAGAAAAACTGTACGATAAAAGAAAAAACTTTTATTTGTTTTTAATGTTGTTTAAAAAAGCGCCATCTTAGCGTTATGTTTACTTAAAAGCTTAATCTACTTTATGAAAATTTTTTTTTTTTTTTTGGTAGTTGAACATTTTGTATGTCCTTAAAAACAGAAGAATTAAAAAATAAATCAAATGTATTACAAAATCTTATATTTACAAAAATAAAATAACTTTTATTTGTTTTGTGCGGTCAAGTCAAAAAGAAAGTTTACTTAAGGATTATAAGGGTTGCAGGAAAAAAATATAAAAATAACTTGACCTTAGAAAAAACAGCAAAGAAAAGGTACGTTTAACACCTTAGCTCTTAGATATATTTTTTTAAAGTTTCGAATTCCACAAAAAGAACAGCAGTATCACACTCAGGGAACTTCTGCTGTAAATATTTATAGTTGAATACAGTACCTTTATGTTTAAGTAAAAAAAAACAGTAATTTGTAAAAGAAATATCATTTACATATGTAGTTCATAAAAAAAAACAAACCACAACAAACTACTGTATTATGATTTCACATTGATTTTATATAGTTTTTTTTATAAAAAAAAATCATTCTTCAAGTGAAATTTCATTTTTTTTAACTAGATTTGCAGTGGTCTTTACCTACATAGCAATCTAAGTGTAGTACTTCGAACGCTGACTATTAAAATTTAAAGCCTTCATTTTTTAGCTAGTTAGATTTCCGACAAATCTTACTAAACGGTCTTGAAAGTAAGCTCAAACATTTTAGAGTAGAATTGGTTTCATAATATGAATATGTATTAGTTACTCAAGGGTTCGAAGGACCATGTTTTTGTAAATTTGTTTAAGAAAAAATATAAAAATAATGACCATTATGATAAGTAGGAGAAAAGCGTAAAATTGTTTAAATTTATTTTGTTATGTCTCTGGATTTTGTGTTGCTTTAACGTTATTTTTAAATTTCAGGATATATGGGCGGCAGGTAAGCCCTTCAATCTAATGAACTGAACTTCTAATCGAATATTTATAATAATTGAATATTTGCTTATATCAGCTACGTTACTATAACTTATCTTGAGTTAGATTTTCATTTTAATAAATCGAAAATGTGAGATAAATGGCGTGCCCATTTTTCCAATATATAAATAAAACTTGTAGGTAATTTATTACCTATTATTAAAATTTTAAAGAAGTTTAAGAATTTGTGTAGTCTTTCAACTTTCCAACATTACTTATACTTTTTTTTACCATTTAAAATATAAAAACAAACCCAAATAAACACTTACAATGACTACTTTTTACAATCCCTTACATGCACTAGTTCTGGATAGTATGGTAATAGGGGTGAAGTAGAAAATTATATTTTTTCTAATATTAATGCATTTTCAGACTTTCTACCTGCTCTGTCTTGTTGTTTAAAAAGAATAAATTTTAGATAAATATCGTCCAAATTGTTTAAATTACGCAAATTTTTGTGAAAATGTTCAATATAGGGTGAAGCTTTAATAGGAGTTTGGGGCGAAGTATCAATAGCAATTTAAGCAATTATGTTGTGTTAGTAGAATTTTTCGCAAATGTGATTTTTTTTATTAACTTAAGAGACATACAGCGAAAATGCATAAAAAAATACAGCGAAAAGTGATAGAAAAAAGTTGGTAAAACATACAAAAGTACGTTTTATTTACATATCTTTCCAACGCCGTACTACTATACGCAAAAAACTTGCAAATTGTTTATATTTTAGCAAATTTTTGTATATAAGTTCAATTTGGAGTGAAGTTTTAATAGCATTTTGGACGAAGTGCTAATAGCAATTAATAAGCTATGTTGTTGAATTAGTAGAATATTTTGTAAAAGTGAATTTTTTAATTAATTTAGGAGACATGCCGTGAAAATACATAAAAAAGCCAGACCTAGACAACAAGTTGGTAAATATATAAAACTACATATTATTTGCATATCTTTTGAACGATGAACTAATATCCGCACAAAAAATTGCAAATTTTTTAAATAATGAGAA
The DNA here is from genome assembly GCA_021234595.1 of Delia radicum. Lineage (NCBI taxonomy): Eukaryota > Metazoa > Arthropoda > Insecta > Diptera > Anthomyiidae > Delia > Delia radicum. The sequence goes on along the minus strand of CM037851.1, from coordinate 302,671,940 downwards.
ATTTTGTGAATTTGTTCAATTTTCGGTGAATACTATTAAATTTTGGCGGAAAGTTTTAAAAGTCATGTTAAAGCACAATTATTTCATGTTAGTAGAATATTTTGTTAATTCGAATTTTTTAATTATTTAAGAGACTTATAGTGAAAACACATAAAACACAACAAAGATAGCCATTTACAAAATTGATTTGATAGATGCAATAAAGGATGTCAAAATAAGAAAAAGGGCAAACTAATCCATTGCACGTAATTACAATATTGCACTTAAAAATGTATACCTGAAACTTAAACCTCTAAGTCAAGACTCCCATTATCCTTCTCAATTTCATTAGCTAAGGATTTCTGCATAATTTGTGTAAAGGGAAAGTTCATAGAATTATATGCTAAAAATTTCGTAAACAGCAAAGCATGCAAGAGGGTTGTTCACTACAGTTAAGCAAACATAACAGCCAGCTTTTTAACCTGTGTCCATTGTAAATCAGAATATACGGACAAAGATTAATTTTGTTGTATGTACTTGTACTGATTTTTCCTATATTATTTATATAGTTTTATGTATAGTTTTTTTTCTTTTGTATTTATCTGTTAACCCATTTTTTACCAACGTGTCTTTAAAGGCACATACATATTTAAGAGCCTTATTGGAAGGCAATTTAGAGTGATTTGAAAAAACAATTGTATCTTCTTTTTCAGTACTTTTTTCAAAAAATATTTTAAAATATATGTAAGACCGATAAGAACATATCGCACACCTAGTACAAAAGTGACTTAACTCAAAATTTTTCATTTTTCAGAAATCGAAAAACAAAATATTTGCAACTTTATACCAATTGAAACATAAAGAAATACATAACTGTTTTTTTTGCAACAGTTAACTACAACAAAATACACTGATATTTTTTTTATAGATAAACAAGTATATTGTGCACAGTTTAAGCATATAAAACTGAAAAATTTAAATTTTGAGTTGGGTCACTTTTGAACTGGGTGTGCGATATAAAAAATTTTTACAAATAGAAAAATGTTAGTTCAACATTTACTTTTTGAACAAAATGTAGTTACTGAATCAAGATTGTCCGTTGTTGTAGAAGTATAATTACGCAGACACTTTATTGGTTTTAGTTTCTAATATCAAAAAAAGTATAATTTTTAAGTAATTATATTTTCCACTAGACGGAGCGATTAGGCCACAAAATTTACTGAAAATGCTTAATGGAATTCAAATGTATCTTTCGGACAAAAAATTGGCGTAAAAATCTTTATTTTTTTATAATTCTGGTACTTTTTTTATACTACCTCTTCCCGCCCAAACTTCTCCATTCACCACAAAATGTCTCTTTTGGAAAAATGAAAACAAAAAGTGAATTACTTCACAAGTTAATTGGCAATTAAGTAAGTCCACTAATCACTCTGACATGCTGAAAATACGAAAACACCTCAAAACAACGAAAACTTTTGTTTTACAAAAGTTTTTGTTATTTTGGCAGTTTTCGTATTTTTGTATAAGAATTATTATCAGCGTAAGATGTGTCTTTTGAAGTTCGTAAAAAAAGTGCTAGAAAAATTGTGATACCATTTCACCCTCAAACTTCCCTACACAAAGATAAATATAGAAACATCAAGTTCAAGATTTTATCTAATAGATTCTCTTGAAATTTGACTTTCAAAATAAATTTGAAATATAAATTGAAAACCACAGGCAGGACGGAAATCAATCACACCAATATTGATTTAAATCGTATACATAGACAAAAATCTTATAATGTATGTGATCGGAAAACAATTTAATGACAAACGGAAATAAATTTATTCCTATGCGTGCTGATTTTATGATTTCCAAAAAAAATAAAAGACAAATAAAAACATAATATCCTAGAAAAAGGTGATATAAAGGTAAACTTTAAGATGAACTGTAAAGCCCTAAATAAGAAAAAAAAAAATCTTTAACGGAAATACACTCACATTTATAAATATCAACATATACAGTGGAGTATTTTCATATAGATACACGTGAAGCTAAATAAAATATACAAGGAAAACAAAAAAAACGTGAAGCAAATATTACCCAAGCGTGTGATTTTCGTTTACGCAGACACGATTTAAGCTTACAGAAGACAGGATAAAAACAACAAAAAAAAAATGCAAAATATTCAGAAAAAAATAAATAAATAAACACTATAAATGTGATGGGTATGTGAGTGTTTTCTTACACATATACATATACAAAAAGTACGTGTTATGTAGTGGCGTAGTAAGTAAGCAACTACTTGATTTTGTAGCAAAATTGTTTTTATATCGTTTCGTTTTGCTTTTTTTCCGTTTTTTTTTTGGTAGAAATAATAAAAATTGATTAGAATTGCTAAAGAGATGACACACGTTCAAACATTTATAATAGTAGATTGTATATGAATGGCACGCACTTTAAGGATCAAAATGCATCCATAAGGATTCATTTAAGACCAAAAAAAAAGAGTACCTATTTCATTTATCGTGGGCAGAAAGAACAGAAATATAAATAAATAATATATTTAAAAAAGATATTTAAATAAATTTAACATAAAGTGTATTCAGCCTAGAGATATACTACAAAATTTTAAGTGAAAGAAAATTCAAAAAAATATTCCAAAGAAATAATAGCTTGTAATTTCGAAGAAACCGCTCACTGAAAATAACTACCCAGTGAACATTTGGAGTCAAAAAGGGCTCATTATTAAAAATTAAATTTTTTGTATGAAAGCTTTTCATCCAAAAGAGCTTTCCCTTTTTGGACTCAAATATGATTCAGAAAAATAAGTGTGGCAGAATTTGCCTCATAAATTGGAGCCTCTTTAGTCATTTCTGAGTCCGATAAAAATCAATTTTGAGTCTTGTTTGAGAGCTTTTTCAATTCAAAATTTATGTATTTTTATTCCTTTTAATTATATTTCAAAAACAATAAAACCACGAGTTAATTGTGTAAACATTTGCATGTCCATTTTATGTAATTATTCACAATACAAAAAATTCACAAAAAATATCAAAAACAAAACTTTCAACAATCACAACACTTCCTTCTTTCGGTTCTTTATTTATTTTTATTTTTTTTAAGTGAAGCAACACTCATGAAATTCTTCCTATTAATTAATGTGTTGCTTTCTTTGGAAAGGGGATAGTGGAGAGATGAAAGGTGGTGAAAGATGAAGGGCTTCAAACGTGGCAACACTGTAATTGCGCGCGATGATAAGTCTTAGAACAGTTGTTGCTCGACACCTGATGTAGAGTGGGCGAATTTATTGAAGCTTTTTGTTTCATAGCCCTGATTAATTATTTTACTTCGGTGGGGTTAAGTGCTATGGGAACACTGAAGGTGGGCGCAGCGATACTTATAAGTGAAAGAAAACGTATACATATTATTTTTCTAAATTGATGTTGTCGTCACCGGGAATCGAGCCCGGGACCATCTGTGTAACAGTCCAACGCGCTAACCATTACACCACAATGCTAACCATGTCTAACTCTTGACACACTCACTGACTAACCGTAAATATTGTTTTGTCTAGTTCATTAGATTTTCAAGCGATATTATGGCAAATCCGCGTGAAAAGAAATTTTAAAATTTTTTGTTTCATTTACAAGATAATTGACAAATAAAAAATATTCAAACATTTTCTTTATATCTAAAATACTAATTTTGAGCCTTTTTGGATGGATCAAAAAAAAAAAAAAAAAAATTTGATAATTTTTTTTGATAAAATCATATTTTTAAGAAAGTTTTGATTTTTTTAAGAAGGATCTTATTTCCGTCAGTAAAAGGAGTGTTTTTTGACGAAATATTTCGAAAAGCTCACAAAAAGCTTAATATTTGAATCACTCGAAAATAAGAGGGCTCCAAAATTAATCAGTTTGTTGGGTCATTTTAGTGTCATGTATTTTGAGGGCTACGAAATTTGATGGCTGGGGAATTAAAATCGTTAGCCCCTATTAATAGGCAATGAATGTTTTATTTACATATTCCTAAAAGTATACTCTTAAAAATTTAAAAAGCTATGATCTTATGAATTAAGTTTAATGCCTTAAAATATGCCATGCCAAATTTAGTTTCATGTTTTAAATTAGCTATTGCCAACTTAAGGCTTAAATTTAAAGCCAATTTTTGGCTAGTCTAATCATTATTTTATTTCAATAAACAAACCTATTTTTTCTTACTCCCTAACATATGGCAATGTAATTAATTGATAGTACAACCTATATTTAAAACTAATTACAATAAGTTAAAAACACTTAGCCTGATTTTCAGAATATTCCGTTAGCTACTAACTGCGACTTTAACTGACACATTTGTTGTTGTCTCCAGTATAAATTTTCAATTAAATTGTTTCGTTAAATTTTAACTGGACATTTAGTAATCAGGTTTTAACTTAATTTATAAAAATAATTCATACCCTACTTCAAAAGTAATTTAAGTAAATATTACGAATAGCTTTAAAAAATATGCAATATAAATTATTAATAGTACACTCAAAAAAATTCTATAAAGTCAGCAACATTTTTGCAGGGAGGATCCTTGTAGAAAAATTGATAATATCAGCAAATAAAATAGTAAATTTAGCAAAAATTTTTCTGAATTTAGCACATTTTTTGCTGATATCAGCAAATTTTTCCGCATTTTGCTGGCTTTACAGACTATTTATTTTGGGTGTATTAGAAATTTTTCTGACAGGATTTTTCCAGCAAAAATGTTGCTGACTGTACATACTTTTTTTTTGATTGTATCACTCCTAAAAGTATACTCCACTGAATTTGCAAGTTTATAAAAAATATATCTTAAAACTGCCACATTCATTGTATGTAAAAAACACTATTGAAAAATTTACCAAATATAAAATGAACTTGTTGCCTTCTGTCATTGTGTAAAGTTTTTAATTTTTTGGTATCTCTGCGCTTTATCAAAGCATAAAACAATCATTTTTATACCAACTTTATATAAAAAGCATCTATTTGTCATTATTTTGTACACTCTTCTTGTTTTGAGTGTTTTTTTTTTTGCATATCGGCAACAATAGTGTATCAACTTTTTTGCTTTTATATTGTTTTACTTAAAAAGCGTGCAATTTTGTTACAAAAAAATTAATAAAAAACTTTTGCAAACAACCACAACCATAATGGCTCTGTGTTTACTTTTTTGGCTTTCTTTTTTATTGTTTTTGGCTTTAAGTTTATTATTTGGTATTGTTTTTTATAGGAATCCCTTTCCATTTGTCGATGTTAAACATACACATTATGAATATATCGCTGGATAAAAAGTTAGAGGGTGAAGAAGCAACTATAATTTTAAATTTAGAACAACTGACAATTGGTCCTTCGAACCACGTGTGAATTATGTTTTTAAAATTATAACTATTCGGCCCTTTTGCTTTCTTGCTACTTTACTAAAATGTGCTTAGAAATAGCGTTTTTCTTAAACATTTTTACTTTTTTTTAGAAGTGTAATTTTGTATCTTTTTTGTAACACAATGGATTTTGCCATTTCTTGTCTTCTCTGGTGATTATATATGTAAACCTAAAAATTTAGGTGATTTTGGTCCTTCGTATCGGATGTTTTTAATGTTATCCCCTAAAGTGCTTTTAACCACTTAACTGCATAAGACGAGTATAATTGTATTGTTAGTACATACCAATTTGTTTTAAAAATGTTACTTTACAGTAGAGTATTTTATCTTCGACTTTGGAAGTAAAAAAACTTCTGATTATTTTTTTGATTTAAATGGGTTTTATAAAAATTCAAATTTGCTAAATTTTGCTTGGTTCTTCAAACAGGAAATTAACATGTTTAAGCAAATTGATTTTCTCAACTGAAATTTTTAGTTTGTCGAAAAAAAACATAATGAGCTTATATAGAGTTCTTTAAACAATGGTCCTTCGAACTTTTGTTAAATTTTTTATTTTTAAAATAAAACCTTGTGTTTTGTAACGAATTGATTTGTTTAGCATAATTTGTTAAATTTATTAATTAATTTCCTACTTAAAAATTTAAGACATTTTGAAAACATTATTGATATAGTAGTATTTCGATGCATGGCCGGACTTTGGCGATTTTGCTATGGTTATTCCATGGAGCTTCGATTGCGAAAACGCTATCATAATTTCTTGGAAAATCGATATCGTTAGGAAAGGTACATTTTAGAACAAAAATATTTCGTTTTCGTATCACAAGTGATTAACATGTATGATAATAAATATCACCTAGGTGATATCGTTTTGATATCGTGACGATAATGTTTTGGTTTATTGGGTGATGCAAATTTCACAGCTTATAACCTTTATATTTTTTTCCAATAATGGTCCTTCGAATCGAATTATATTTTTTTGTTAAACTAAAGCATTTGGAGATATTTTTTGGACAAACAGTTTCTTCTGATGAGAAATTGTTAAATATTTTAAGTGCTGTTCATCGTAAAAATATCAATCTGAGATTTAAAAAAATGTATTGGTCCTTCGAACCGGTTTAATTTAAGTATAAAAGAAGTAATTATGCCTTAGATTATTCAGACATTTTTAACAAACAGAGCGACTAAAGGAAATTAAAAAAAATTTTTCTTTTAAGCAGAAATACAGGGTGTCCGCCGGGAAGGTATACTACTTTGTTTTGCCGCCATTTTGGTAAACATTAGTCTTGACAGTTCATATTTAGCAGTCGTGAAGTAGACACGTGGTAAATTTATTATGGAAAAGTATTCGATAAACCAACGTGTTTTAATCGTTAAAACATTTTATCAAAATCAATCATCGATTACTGTGACGATGAGAAATTTACGTGAAATTTTTGGGAGGAACAACGTGCCAACAAAACGCACTATTTATCGTGTAGTGTACGATTTCGAAGAAAGAGGGACCACAACGTACCTCAAGATCGGCTGATGAATGAAACATTACTGCTGCTCAAGAAAGTGTTCAAAACAATCCATCAACCCTCAATTCGACGCCCGTGCTCAGAGCTTCTTTCACAAGACCATTTACACCGCCGTCCATATGCCAATAGGATGTTACAGCTCGCCCATGACAACCCCAATTTTGATGAAAAAATCATAACGAGTGGCGAGGCACATTTTCATTTGAATGGATATGCGAATATAAACAGAATAGTCGGTTCTGGGCAATGGAAAACCCTGAAATTATTTATCAGTCACCTTTGCAACCATTAAAAGTGACAGTCTGGTGTGCAATTTGGTCAGAAGGAATCATTGGACCTTACTTCTTTGAAAATTAAAACGGCCGTAACGGTAACTGTGAATGGGGAGCGATATCGTGATATGATTGAAAACTTTTTAACGCCACAACTGCATGCTTTGGGCTTGATTAACATGTGGTATCAACAACACGCTGCCACATCGCATACAGCCAGGATTACAATGGAATTACTGCGAGACCTCTTTTCACAACAAGTTATTTCAAGAAATGGTGATGTTGATTGGCCTCCACGGTCGCCTGATTTGACTGCTCCGGACTTATTTTTGTGGGGATATCTGAAAAGCAAGGTTTATGCAAACAAACCAGAAACGCTTGAGCAACTCGAACAAAATATTCGTAATGAAATTAATGAAATACCGCGTGAAATGTGTGAGAATGTAATGAAAAATGTGCTCAAAAGGGCTCGCATTTATGAGGCTAACAGAGGCGGACATTTATCTGATATTGTATTCCATACATAATTGACGACATTAAATAAAACATTTATCAATATAAGATCCATTCTCTTTCATTTAATCAAAAATTATAAACAAACAAAGTAGTATACCTTCCCGGCGGACACCCTGTACATAAGCCTTAGGATTATGGTTTTTTTATAATTTTAGTAGTGGTCCTTCGGACAGAAATAAAATTCTTTTAAAAACTAAAGCATTTGGCAAACAAATTAAACAAATAGTTGATTTTCCTCAGAAATTAAGGAATTTTTTGTATGAATTTCTCTGTAAAAATAACACTTATATTTAAAAAAGTGTTATTGGTCCTCTGAGCTGGTCTAATTTAAGTGTGAAGTTTATGATTTTTATATTTTTCAATAGTGGTCCTTCGAGCCTAATTATATTACTTTTTAAAACAAAAGAATTTGCAGAGCTTTTATAAGCAATTATCTGGTTTAAATCAGAAATTGGTACATTTGTTTAAAACATTTTTAATGGTTCTTCTAACCGGTATAATTTAAAAGCATCACCTTTTAGCATTTAAGCTCTAGATATGTATTTAAAATTATATTTTTTTTTTTTGTTAGCTGTGGTTTATTTAATGCTCTTTGCATAAATAACAAAGTTTTTCATCATCAACATCCACTTCACATATATTTTTTCACTTCATCCTGCTTATTCTTAAAATTTTACAGAAAAAAAAAAACATATTTTTGTAATTTTTTTTTTTTGATACATTTAAAAATGTTAAGGGATTATCTTTAGCCGGATTGTTATATTTTTTTAAGTTTTTATATATTTCTTGTTTTTTTGGAAAGTAAAAGCAAAACTTTGTAAATTTTACAAACTTCTTTGTTAAAAGCTTTTATTGTCATAGTTTTTTTTTTAACTTAAAATTGTCAGTGGATGTATGTTAAAACAAATTGTTACTTTTTTTTTTTTTGGTTCTTTCTGAGAATTCGGTATTTTTGATGATGTTGTTGATGATTATGATGTTTCAACTTTATATTTTTGGCATATTTTTTTTTTTTTTTGTCTATTTAAATCCCTTAAGTATATTTTCATTAAGTATGCCATCATGTTATTTTTTTACCTGTTTTTTTTAGACTATTTTAAAATTTTTTTTTTTTTTTAAATATGTCATACTACTTGAGTGGCTAGGCAACCCTCAAATGTGTTTTGTTTGCTGTTTTATATATATATTTATTTGTTTTAATCTTTGGGGAATACCCCAGTGTTTAGCAAAAAAATAAATAAATAAAATAATAATAAAATCTATAAAAATATTTTGGAACATTTTCTTAAAGAGTTTATGACAGTTGGTGAATTGGACATATGATATGACATTTTTTTTTGTAAATTTAATGAAGTTTTTAAAATAATTTGTTTTCGATAAATAACAGAACTGCATTAATAAAAAATAAATTGTTTTAAAGACAAATGAAAGCCAACAATAATAATTTATTGAATATTATTTAAGAAATATTAAGAAAAAATATTTTATTTAGTTAGAAAACTCCAAAAATCAAGTTGTTAGTGCTTTTGAATGTACTGATTTTAATAGAAAAAGTAACAATACCCCAGTAAATATGCAACACAATTTATACATATCGCTCATTTAATTCAAGACTGTCATAAGTCAAAAAATGCGATTTTTGAGTTAATGATGCAGATTTATTAGTTATATCATGTTTTATATTGTGTAAAAATTTCATATTAATATCATGTATACTTTTCAATATAGAGGATAATATATTTTATTTTTTCTTTAAAGTGGATGCAAAGAGTAATTGTGCTACTCACGAGTCTCTCGATAAATAGCGAATTCGTACACAACTCTCACTAAGAGAAAAATGCATTAAAACCACCATTGATAAAATACGTGACCAAATATATAGAGAAAGGGTCAATCGAGGCAGATATGTATTGAAAACTTTAAACTCGTTTTCTGCAAAATCATGTTTTTTGAGTTATGTCAGTCTTCCAGTAAATGAGCGATATTTATTCTAAAATTATACTCTTAATACTATTTTGTAAATTAAATGTTAAATAAATAATTATTATTATTTAGATTGTTCTAAGTAGTAAAATATTAGCCTTAATATAAACTTGAAAGTTACGTCTGTATATTTTTCATAAACAATGCTCCTTCGGACCTAATTTTTAAAATTAAAGCATATGTATAGCGATTTTGAACAAATAATTTCTTTTTGCGAGGAATTCATGGATATTTTAAATATATTTATACGTAAAAATATCAAGTTGAAATTTTAGAAAAATTATTGATTCTTCGCACTTGTCTTATTTTAGTAGTACACTAAGAATTACTATTTAAATTATACAGGCTTTTTAAGCAAGTAGAGATTTTAAAGGAAATTTTTGAAAAATATGTTCTAATAAACCGAAAAACATAAGCTATAATAATAATATTTAAAATTAAAGCATTTTGATAACAATTTTGAACAAATTTTTTTTTTTTGCCAGGAATTGGTGGATTTTTTAAATATATTTTCCGTAAAAATGTCAATTGACATTTTACAAAATTCAATGGTCATTTGAACTGGTGTAATTTAAGTATTAATTTCAGAATTATTATTTAGATTATATAGGTGCTTTAAAGAAATAGAGAGTCTAAAGGAAAGTTTTGAAAAATATATTCTTATAAGCAGAAAAATATAAGCTTTAATAAGAACTAAAAGTTTATGTAGTTGATATATATTTTTTAATAATAATGGCCCTTCGATCCGAATTATATTTATTTTTAAAACAAACAAATTTTAAGAACATTTTTTTATTTATCATAAATTGATGAATCGGCGTAATTAAGGGTTTTACACTCTTTAGATTTTTTTATTTAGTGATTTTTTTTTATTTCACATTTCGATAGTCTTAAATTTTCTTTATGCACTGTGAAAATTTTGGCGAAAAGTTCGACGAAACAAATAAGTTACAACTTGTTAAAGAAACTCCTTGCCCTATATTTTACATCCGCAATATATACTTCAAATCATTTTTTTTTAACAAGATATTGAAAATCGGGTGCCACAGAGCAGCCTTAACGGATGGACCGATTTTTAATCGGTTCTTTTGTTTTGTTTTGAGAAATTAAGTCCCTAACGTAGACCCATTTTTAATGTTTTGCTAGTTTTTCTTTTTTTTGGAAAATTATGAGTTTAACTTCCATTTAAAAACAAATCAAAAATTTAAAAATTGGGCTACGTTAGGGAATATAGAATTTATTATACTTCAGATGTTTTTTTTTAAACAAGATATTAAAAATCGGGTGCCACTATGCAGCCTTAACGGGTGGACCGTTTTTCAATCGTTTTTTTTTTTTTTTGTTTTGTTTTAGTTTGTTTTGTTATGTAGAGTACGAAACATTTAAGTATATATATTTGAGAATTTTTTACAATTTTGCCTAGCTTTTTTTTTGGAAAATTAAAAACGATTTTGTTGGTTTTTTTTTCAATTTTGAGTTTACCCTCGTACCCAAGTAAAAAATTTAAAAATCCTACTACGTTAGGGACTAGAATATTTACTCGTACCATTTAAAAGCAAATCAAAAATTTATAAATTGGGCTACGTTAGGGTCCAGAGAATTTATTCTTGTGTAAAAAAATAAGAGTTTTATTCTCCGATGAGAACCCATGGCTGCATGGTGGCACCCGAGATTTTGCCTTTAAAAAAAGGTTCTATAATGAAATGACAATATTAGTCCGATTTTAAACAATAATATCTAATATTCATACATGGGGGAAAAGCATTGAGGCATTGATTTTTTCATATCAATGCTAAAGCCAAAGCATTGGCATTTATATGAAAAAAATAATGCCTCAATGCTAAAATCACAAGTAAGCTAATATTGTTTTTTTATATCGCAAAAATAATGAGTTTCTTGTGGGTGGTGGAGTAGAATGAGACTGAAAATTACCTAGTCACTTAGGTCGAAAGTGCGGCACTCCCTCTAGAGCTGATCCTCTCTTACATTTATTAACAATTAGTGTTTTCTATTTGTTATAGTAATATTTAATTATGATCTCAAACCTGACAATTCAAAATGAAAAAAAAAATAATTCTTTTAATAAACCATTTCTTTATTTTTTTATAACTGTTTAAATATTGCAGTTTATATTGATTTCGACAGACACTACGCTTTTTTCTTAATATATTTAAACACAGAATCTTCTATTCTTTTGTCTAATATTTCTTAGATTTTTTTTTGCACTAAATAAATTTTTAATTAACAATTACATTTGTCCAAATTATGTTTAAAATATTATTGCAATTGAAAACCTTATGAAAGCGCTTCAAATTAAAATGTAAAGCATACTTTTATTGTTAACCTATTAACAATATTGAAAGCATACTTTACGGCTGATAAAAATAATATCATTTAATCTTAGAAAATGTTAAACTATTTAAAATGTCTGTTAAAAATCCTACCATTATAATTTCATAATTTATATATATTATTTGTTTAGCATACTTTTAGTATTAACATATATTTCAAATATATATTTAAAAGCATACTTTACGGCTGATATCTTTTATTTTCATTTATTTGTATGCATTAAAATGTTTATTATTCCTATTTTAACCCTTTTAAGAAAATTTACTCTAGTTGTTATGCTATTTAAGTGTTTATTTTTATTATCTATTATTTGTTGTGTATACATATACACCGTTACGTATACATTATATATCGTGACATGATGTATGTATTTGCTTGGCACTTGAATTCCAGACGCATATAACGAAAAAAAAAGTAATTTAAATCCATTTGCACACGTCACTAACAATCACGTGTGTATAAAAATGTACATATAGAGCGTTACCTTTTATGGTTTACGTTGGAAATAAAATAAAGAAAGAAAAATAACTACACGTACGCATAACTTCAGTCAAAAGGGAATCGAAGAAAAAGCAACAAATATTTTTCTAACACAAATATACAAATGCTATCAACATATACACACACACGCACATATAAATAAATATATATGTATATATATTCATACAAAAATGCTAGACATTCTCCTTGGTAATACAAAATAATCGCAATAAATGAATAAATAAATATTTGTATATACACTTGCCATAATATTAGCGTGCATTATTTGTTAGAATACGAAATTTTTGTATAAAATAATAAAAATAGAAAAGTTTAACAGTTACAAAAGTCATCATACCGAGACTTAACCTATGCCAATTTAGTAAATGGACAATTTTGAAACGCTTGTAATTTAAAAACTAATTATTTTTTTTTTTGAAAAAAATATTTTTTATTTATGACACAGTACAGACTTAATTCACTTTTTGTTGGGAGACAGCCATCGGACCGCGATCTTCTATTTGGCGTATTTTATGCTTTATATCTCCAATCATGCTTTGTACAACATTCATGTAAATTTTTTTTACGCAGCTTTTAATTTTCTTCTTAAAATTCTTCAGTGCATTTGGATTCTCAGCCATTTTCATACACATTTTGGCATAAAAGACTCCAAAAGTCCTCAATTGGACGTGCTTTTGGGGCGTTTAAAGGATTTGCGATTTTTTTTTTTTTTTTTTTTTTTTTTTTTTTTTTAAAAGAGAAGCAAATTCTTTCTATTACTTAATGTGTTGCTTTCGTTGGAAAGGGGATAGTGGAGAGATGAAAGGTGGTGAAAGATGAAGCGCTTCAAACATGGCAACACTGCAATTGCGCGAGATGATAAGTCTTAGAACAGTTGCTGCTCGCCACCTGTTGTAGAGTTGGCGAATTTTGCTAAATCTGGCCAAAATAATATGTCGTCTTTAGAGTGTCTACCTCTGATAAATTTTTGCAATTTGACTTAATATTTTGTAATGTAAACATCCGCGTTTACAGCCATAGCTTTTGAATCCTGGATGTAAAGTTGTGATATATATTTTGGCGAAATGGCTGCCCACACTAGAACGTTTGGTTTAAACTTTGTTTTGGCCCAAGACCTTACCTTGTCGGGTTTTTTTTTAAGTCATCAATTTAAAATCCAAAATTCTTTTGCTTAGAGCAACAGAAGTATTTTTGTTCTAAGCAACAGAAAAGTATTTTTCATCATCCAAAATTTTTTTATTTATTTTATTTAATTAATTAATAATCATATAATTACAAATTATATACTATTACCCTAACCGAGCACGAGCTACTATGGACTTCGGCGCGTTGTAGCGAAAACAGACCAGTGCCTCTGGTGAGAAACAAACCCACGACCCTCGCACTGATAAGCCAGCACGCTACCAACTAGTATACCGCGGAGCACACATCCAAACATTTTTTTATTGAAGTTTTTCTCACTAGTCTGCTTTTTGTGGGTATTTCTGCCAATAGTTTTTTGTTTACTATATTTGGGTACTGTCTTCCTCTGGTAGTGTTGCACGTTCATTTGGAGTTAGTTTTTGCGGAGTAAGTTTCCTAGGAAACGCGAAATTTTCCGGCCAACTTACGATTTGATGCCCCAATTTGAATAGCCGCAGATTTTTTCAATTTAACTAGCTCAATTTTATTTGACAGCTATTTTTTTTTATGCCGGTTGATGCTACTCCATTTTCAAACCGTTTGAATATGGAATATATTGTGATACGTTATACTAATGCTTATAATATAAGATTTTATTGACAGGAATTGTGAAAAAAAAACATGCCTACTTAGCAGTAATTTATATTTGAAATTTGTTCATTTATTTAGTTGGCATAGGTTATACGCAGGTATACACTAGAAGTTAGTTGAATAAGGTAATGAACTTAAGCTTTCCATTTTTATAATTCTTTAGATTTAAATCGAATGGCGTTAACTATAAAATAACAGTAAAAATTTGTTTCGAAGGACCAATGTTTTTTTAGTTAAAAATTTCAAATATTATTATATTATTAACAAAATCCAGTTCGAAAGAGTCTCTAATAAGTATGAAACCTTTTTAATAAAGCTGTTTTGTAAACCTTTTTTTAATAAACTATTATTAATCTAAATCAAATACTCTTAACGAGCAGATTACGGTTCGAAGGACCATAGTGAATCTAGAAATCTATTTTCAAATTTTTATGATATATTTAATTGCAGTATTTTCAAATACATATAACGAAAAAACCTTCCGAACATACGGGCCTTTCTTTAAAACTCTGAAACTATCAGTATTCACAAAATTCGCTTCGAAGGACCAATGAAAATGCAATGTATGAGCCAAAAATGATTTCTTTGTTCATATATTAAAAAAAAAGTGCTAAAATAAAAATATTTTATTTGTTTTAAATTAATAAAAAAGCATTAGAAAAACCAAATGCAGAAAACCCCAATTAAGATGAACTCCGAAGGACCACAAAAAAAAATTAATTCGTTAGAAGAGACATTCGTATTTACTGGAGTAAAATTTGTTTTAATTTTATTTATTGTTCACACAATATTACAATTTTTTAAATATGTGTTGTCAAATTCTTTCTTGTGATTTCATAAATGGAGAGTTTTTGATACTTTTGGGAAAGAATTTCGGCATGTTCGGGTTAAAATATATTTAAAGTCAAAGAAAATTTGTAAAATTATAGGAATTTTGTATTAAAAATGGAAAATTATTTAAATATTTGTTTGTGGGATTGTCAAAAACTGTGCATTTTAATAGAGGGTTCAGCTTAAGCAAGTTTGTATCAATAGATGTTAATTTAAAGTTATTACCAAAATGTTAGGACTTTCATAGTTATTCGTAATAACCGAGGTTTCATCTTAAAATAATGCATCTTTACTTCAATAGACTTCTAAAAAGAATCATCAAAAACAAAAATCGGTTAGGAATATTTGTATATTTTTTAAAACAATTAAACAAATTTCAAACAAGGATTAATATTTGAGCCATAGATTTTTTTTTTTTTGAGTCCAAAGTCCACAAAATGTTCAATTATTCAATAAAATTTTTTTTCTTAATAATTTGAAATATTGATAATATTGTAAAACAATAAAATTAGTTTTAAACATTCATTTTGTCGGAACTCTTCGCGGAAGCCCCTGAAAAATACCCATATTGGCTACCCGGTTCCCAAATGGGGGTTAAAAGTTGTTCAGTTTAAGTGCCTACGGTTTTAAATTTTTTTTTTGGTTAGTTTGGTCAAAATGGTTTTATAAAGCCAGAAAAATGTTTTAAACAAAAATTGTTTAAAGTACACCATATACTTTAAACAATTTTTATACACCTTCGAGCGAGAGTAATTGTTTTAAAGTTAAATAATCTGGTTTAAAAGAACCAAATCAAGCAAGAAAATATTCGACAATTTTTTTTATTTATTGATCATTCAAACGAGTGTGTTGTTAAATATGTTCTGAAATAAAATATAGTTTATTGATTGGAATAAAATACTTAAAAGTACAACTAATTACATTATCCTTTTTTAAGTTTGGTCTGACATTTTTAACGTTAAAAAAAATCTGGTTGGAATGATCAATAATATCAAGCAAGAAAATAGTCGCGACTATTAGTTAAAGTTTGTAATTTCTGCAACCTCCAAACGGCAGTGTTTTTTCTTATACAAATAATAAATTTAATAAGTTCAAAGCCAAAAAAAAATGTTATTGCTTAGAAAAACTAATGAAAAGTAAAACCAATTAAATTGTCCTTCGAAAAAGTGTGGTTTTTAGTTTGTTCTGATATATTTTAAAATATTAAAAAAATAATATTTTAAGAGAATGGAAATCTTGTTTAAAGCATTATTATGAAACTATTTTCTAGTTCAGTATTTCAATATTTTATTTTTGAAAACAAAGAAAAACAAAATAAATTAAATAACCTTTTGAACCAGAATGTTTTTATAGTTTACTTTAAAATATTTAGATTGTTAAAATATTCTGTTCTAAGGACCAATGTCAAGCAAATTATTCAATACAAAATTTGGAATTACAAAGTAAAGATTCGAAAAAAAAATTATTGGTCCTTCGAACGATAACTTTTATAGTAGGGTAGTATATATGTTATCTGTTAAAAGCATTGGGAAAATTATGAATAGAAAGTATTAAATAATAATTAAAATAAAGAAAAACAAATAATATGAAATAGTATTTCGAACCAGTGTTTTCATTTTGTGTAAAAGGTTTAATAAGTTAAAAAATAACAATTTTATGAAGACAAGCATCATGTTCGAGATTTCAATGACACACAAGAAAATATTCAGTACAATAAACTACAACTTTTTTAAAATCAAAATTCGAAAACATTTATGCGTCCGAGTTTTTGTTTTTAATATGCTCTGGATTACTTTATCATCTAAAAGTATTTTTTTTTATGCTCTGAAATCAATTACAAGAAAGTTTTAAATAAAAGGTATTTTATAGACCTGGAAAAAAAATATAAAGCAAATAAAAATAGAATTTAAATGGTCCTTCGAGCCAATATTTTTAGTTTTATTTGTAATGTTTACTAATAATAATTTAAAAAATAATAATTTCTGGGGACAAAGATCTGGTTTCAAGGCCCATCAAAGTGCGAATATTAGGGCAGGTCGATTTGTAGGGAGGCAAAAAAATCGCTCAACGTACAAGGAAAATCGTATTCTAGGGATCAAAATAAGAAACTTCGCCGAAGGAACCATACCTCTAAAAAGAATTCTGATGTCCCGACTTCTGACCCGTAGGATCAGTTTTTAAAAATTCCACTTTGATATTTCAGAAAATAGGAGGCATCTCTCCAAGATTATGGGAGCTACTTCATCTCCGGGAGACGTGCTAGCAGATTAATGCATAAATCATCATTCTAGGTGACCGTTAAGGGGTTAAAATTTAAGTTGAAAGAGGGCCTTTTTAGCCGTGTTTTTATAGCAAAATGTACAAATCTCGGGATAGAGATATTTCAGAAAGGAGGAGTCTTTCCAAGATTATGGTCTCTATTTCTTCTCCGGAAAACGCTCTAGCAGATGAATGTATAAATTATATTCGATTGGGTTGGATTCGATTGGGGCACTCTAAATGGGTCAAAGTGGGATTTTTTAAAATTTTATCCTACGGGTCAGAAGTCGGGACATCAGAATTCGTTTTAGCGGTATGGTTCCTTCGGCAAATTTTTTTAATTTGATCCCTAGAATACGATTTTCCTTGTACGTTGAGCGATTTTTAAATCGCCCGCCCTAGTGAATATATTAATAAAAAAAAATATTGATTTACAACTTTGAACAAATTTATTAGTTCTTGGAATGAGTTTTTGTGTGTGTGTTTTTTTCATGAGTTAAAATCAACGAAAACTGTTTACCCTACTCAATTTGTATGTAGTGTTTCCAGTAAAGCACTAGGTAAATAACACAAACAATAAGATTAGCTATGCTTTATACTAAAGGGAAACTTAAGAAGCATCCTTTACATTCTTTCAACATATATCAAGCACAAACAATGACTTCTCTAGCTACAAACGAAACAATATGATGCCATTGATTTCTATAAATGATTTTTATGTTTATATGTATGTGTGTATGTTTCTATAATATATCATGGAAAATCCCTTTTATTTCTTCATATAATACTTGTAAGAATTTGTTGTTAAGTCTGATGTTTCTACGATAGATTTGTTTGCTTTTTGGTTTTTGTGGCGGAGAAAAAGCATAGCTTCAAATCTGGTAAATGGTCAGGATTTTTGTGTACAACTTTTTTTGCAAGAAAAATTCTTGATTTTTTTTTTTTTTTTTTTTGCAAAAAGTTTTATTCTGTGTAAGTTTGTGGCTTGTAAAATCTTTTTTTTTTGTCGTTTTTGTGGCTTAATTGTTTAGTTTTCGTGTTGTTTGAGATTGTGTGCAAGTTCAACATTAGATTGAAATAAAGCAGAAAATTAAATAAACACAAAATTGTGTTAAGCCAAAGGATAACATCATTAGCGTTCAACGCATACACACACACATACATAATGCTATAATAAAGTCATACATCAACAGATAAATGACATAGTTTTATTGAATAAAGAACAGCACATATAGAAGTTTGACAACAGTGAAACGATTTTCAAAATATGTAGACCCCAAAAGTATGCAACATTATTTTTAAATTATTTTCCCTTTATTCTAAAAATAATGTTGCGTACAATTCGGAATAAAAATGAGGTTTATGAAACAATTTAGGTAGAAAAATACAAACGGCAAAGCGTTGGCAAATTACTGTTTATGGTGCTGTACAAGCGTTGGCAGAAAGTCCGCTTTTCAAAAATTAAACTGTTGATCCAACCTTGAAATGATAACGTCAATATTCGGTTGGGCGTTTGTTTTTTGAAACGTTGAGAAAGCATTGGCAACACTGGTAAAGTAAGTGCTCTGGCAACCATATAATTCATATTATATTAATAAATTCAGTTAAAACTTATATATATGAAATGTAATTAAGAGTTAAATAAAACTGAAATTTGTCTTTTTTAGTTTAAATTGAGAAGTGTAGGTAGGTGTAAAACAAAATTTTAAACCAAAATTTTATTTAAAAAATATTTTTATGAAATAATTAATAATGGTTATTTTTTCTGAAAGTCTGAATTGTACAAATTCCTGCAAAATTGTTGTTTGTTTAAAATTTATAAAATTTTTAAAACTGACAACATTGGGACATCAGTGTTTGAGCTAACTTGCAACTACTTCAGTACCGTAGAATGATGTTTAGAGTAGTTTACATTTTGTAAGGTCCTTTTTTTTTTGATGGGAAGTGAAACAAGTGCTGGTAAAGCACTTTTCGAAGCGATGGTAGAGCACTTTAAATCAATGCTTTGACGGCAATATTTTTTCATATACGGTCGTAAATATTGTCAAACATGTACTGGCAAAGCTCTTTCGGCTAGTGTTGGTAAATCGCTGTTACCCATTTGTAAATTTTGTAAAACAAGTACTGGCAAAGACCTTTTTGAAAATGTTGGTAAATCACTTTCAGCATATGTTTTGCCAGTGGTTGTTTTTCATAAACAAGTGCTGGTAAAGAACTTTTCGAAACTATGGTAAAGCACTTTAAGTCAATGCTTTGCCAGCAGCATTTTTTCATATACGGTCGTAAATTTTGTCAAACATGTACTGGCAAAGCTCTTTTAGCTAGTGTTGGTAAATCGCTGTAACCCATTTGTAAATTTTGTAAAACAAGTACTGGCAAAGACCTTTTTATAAATGTTGGTAAATCACTTTCAGCAGATGTTTTGCCACTGGTTGTTTTTCATAAACAGTTGTAAATTTTGTAAATCATGTACTGGCAAAGTCCTTTTGAAAACGTAGGCAAAACGTATGTTTTGTCAGTGGTTGTTATACAAGCAAGGCACTTTTAGCAAACGTTGGAAAAGCGTTCCAAATAAGTGCTTTTCCAATGCTTTTTTCTTTGGAATTACTGTTAACCCAGTGCTTTGTTTTTTGTACCATCGGCAATGTCTACACTTAGAATACTATGTAGATAAACCAAACTCCAAATGTAGTTGAAAACATATGAAATTTCACTTGAAAACTGGACGACTTATATTTCAGCAATTTCAACTAACAAAGTTAGTTGTTTTCTACTGTGCAAAAATTGAACCACTATTACAGTAAAAACGAAATACATATGTAGCAAAAAATAAACAAACATTTGTTTCATTTTTTTAAATAAAAAAGAAACTATTGTATAAAATGAATGTAAAATAATAATACAATAATTTAATGTGGTTTGTTTTTTTAAATGAACTACAATTGCAGACAAAAATTAAGTTTCTTCTACAAATGACTGCTTTTTCATTTAAAAATAAAGATATTGTATTACAACTACCAATATTTACAACAGACTTTTGAACCGGTAATTACCACCCCTGGAAGTTTGCGAAATTTTGAACCAATATTTTTTCTAAATTCGTTTTATCCTTTCTCAACTTGTCTATAAAAAATCAATTTGAGGAATCTCTTACCAGACCCTTGCTATATTTTTTTAAAAGCTCCTTTTCGGCTATTTAAATACACAAGAGGCAGTAATGGATTAAGGCATATTTATTATATTTTTCTGGTTTCAGTGTATACTTTGAAGAGTAAACAAACTAATAATTATTTGGCCTATCTTAAGGCGTATTAAAATTTAGTTAAAAGCCATTTAAAATAAATAGGATTTTAATATCAATACCAATTCTCATTTCTTTTTTTACCCATTTTAATCCTTTTTCGCTCTACTATATACAATGTCATTGCTAACAAGACATTTCTTGAAACATGATGTTAATGAAAACAACGAAAACGACATCAACGACTCGACAAAAATGCTATAAAGCTGTCATCAATGTTCCTTAACACCAAAATGACTTAAGGCACACAAACACATACACATTTGCTTTGGCTATGTGTAAGTGCGAGTATGTGTAAACACATGTTATTAGTCGTAGTATTAGTAGTATGTGGTATGTTTGCTAATTCTCTTGTATGTTAATCCTTTAGTTTTAGTTCATTATAAAAGTTTATTTTGTGAATTTGTTTGATATGTGTGATTTAATCGTTTATTTTCACTTGTCACTTGTATTAAATGTTATTTTATTATATTGAATTAAACTTTATTATTGCTATTTGTGTTGCTGTTATTTAACAAATTCAGTATTTTTTTATATTTATTGGTTTTATATGTATGTATACAGGATATATAAAAAAAAGTTTTTATGTGCATTATTTGGTTTTTATTTATTTTGTTGTAAGGATTAAATGGGCAGACAAATGTTTATTGTAATTGTTATTTTGTAATATGATTGTTATTTGATTACTGAGTAAATATGTAAAAAAAAAAAAAAACAAAGTTGTTTTGTAAAAGTTTACAAATATTTGCATTTTCTTGACATTAGGTACAAAAGAAAACAACTCTAATACCTGATTACTGAATGTCCAGTTAAAATTTAACCAACAGTTAAATTCAAATTTTATATGGGAAATAAGAACAAATGTGTTAGTTAAAGTTACAGTTAGTAGCTAAAGGAACATTCAGTAATCGCGCCTAAGTAGTTTTTTAATATTTGAAAATAATTAAGATATTTCAAGTATTATTATATAATTTCTGCAATTGATATCCATTTTGTGTAGTTTTCATATTGTTTACACATTTATTGACATATTGTTAACAATTAAAAAAGATGTTAAAGATCAAAATTTATTTTTATTCAAATTATTGAAATTTTCTTGATATTATATAGTTTTATGTTTCTTAAATAAACAAAATGTATTGAATTATATAAAATTAGAAACAAAAAACGACCTGAAGTAAAAAAATTATTTTAGTAGACAAAAATCTGACTCAAAGGACATAATTAATCGAGAAAATATTAAAAACCATATTGATTTTCAATAAGTCATATAGATAAGAATTAACAAAAAAATAATTATTGGTACACTCAGGGAACTTCTGCTTTAAAAATATGTAGTTGTTTGGGTTGTAATACAGTTTCTTTATTTTTAATGTAAATGTCAATCATTTGTAGGACTTAAAATTTTTACTAACCTTGTAGTTTATTTAAAAAAAAACAAACCACATCAAATGACTGTTTTATGATTTTACACTCATTTTTTACAGTAGTTTTTTGTTATTTAAAAAATAAAAAAAATAACTGTTTGTTTATTTTTTACTAACAAATGTGGTTCATTTTTACTGCAATTGTGGTTCATTTTTTGAACATTAAAAAACAAATGACAATGTTAGTTGAGTTTACTGAAATGTAAGTCGTCATTTCGTTAAGCGAAATTTCATTTGTTTTTACCTACATTTGCAGTGGTCTTTACCTACATAGTATACTCGGCTTTCAAAATATGTAGTTGTTTGAATTGTAATTCAGTTCTTTAATGTAAATGTCAATAATTTGTAGAACAAATTAAAATTTTTACAACAAACCACATCAAATGACTGTTTTATGAGTTTACATTAATTTTTTACAGTAGTTTTTTGTTATTTAAAAAAATAAATGTTTGTTTATTTTTTACTAATATGTGGTTAATGTTTACTACAATTGTAGTTAATTTTTTGAACATTTACAAACAAATGACAATGTTAGTTGAATTTACTGAAATGTGGGCGTTGTGGTGTAATGGTTAGCGCGTTGGAATGTTACACAGATGGTCCCGGGTTCGATTTCAGGTGACGACAACATCAATTTAGAAAAACAATGTGTATACGTTTTCTATCACTTATATGTATCGCTGCGCCCACCTTCGGTGTTCCCATAGCACTTAACCCCACCGAAGTAAAATAATGAATCAGGGCTATTAAACAAAAAGCTTCAACAAATTCGCCAACTCTACATCAGGTTTCGAGCAACAACTGTTCTAAGACTTATCATCTCCCGCAATTACAGTGTTGCCATGTTTGAAGCCCTTCATCGTTCAACACCTTTCATCTCTCCACTATCCCTTTGCCAAAGAAAGCAACACATTAATTAATAGGAAGAATTTCCTGAGTGTTGCTTCTCTTTAAAAAAAAAAAAGTAAGACTAACAGCGGAGACACAACAAAATTATTTTTTAAAAAACAAATGTATTTTAAATTAACTGGCAAAATTTGTAAATTTGAGAATCACGAATTACTAAATATTAGGTTGAAAAATTAGTTCAAATACGGATGAAATTTGTTCTTGTGGTGAAATAATATAACTAACAACTTTAGCTAAAGAACGGATTTAAACGTAAGCAACAGAAAAAACTGATTTAAAAGTAAGCAACAGAAAATAAGAGTTTTACTAAATTAGTACGCGTTTAGCAGACATTTGTTCTAACTTATTTTTATGAGTGTAACAACAATTTCTAAAGATGGAAGGAACACCAAGTTTAGAAGTAAGCAGCCTAGTAATCCAGATTTTAATGTACTAGATCTAGAAGGTTTCAATTCAATCCAATCTCTTCAAGATCAAGCATCACCAAAAGTTGTTGACGATTTGAGTAAATGCGTTGAGAATGCATTAAATGAATAAAGTTTAGAAAAATTGGGTAATGTTTTTTTTTTTTTGACATTGTAACCTTGTATGAAGTCAAAAATAACAGAAATTTGTGGTAATAATTACAAAATTCCGTACGTAAACAAATAAAGTCTTCGCCGAAATGGTATTTTACCAGTTCCCATAATGTGCATTAAGGATGCCATTGCACAAGCTAGCCAAAATATTGTTAATTAATATTATTATTTTTTATTTTACTTGTTATTTATTGTTTTTTACTTTATTTGTTATTTATTGCTGTTTAAAAATACTAATATTAATTTTTAATGAAATGTATACCATATTATGGAACAAAAAAAGAACACCAATAATGTATATCACAATTTGGAACAGAGGTAGTAATATTTATTGAAAACCTACAAGTTAATTGGTTTTTTACTCAAATAGCTAATTTTTTATTGTTTATTTATTCTTGACTTCTTGCAATTAAACCAAATTTTGTATTTTCATTGTTTTTTTTTACTCAAATAGCAAAATTTTGTATTGTTTACACATTGTTGACATCATGTAATTAAACCAAATTTTAGTAATCTCATAAAAAAACTATACATATTTTTTTTCAATATCATACTCCAGTTAACTTTTTTGTTCAACATTTACACCTTTTCTTATAACAATAGCAAAATAATTTAAAATTTAATGCTTTTCACTTTTTGATAGATTAAAAATATAAAAGTAAAATATATGCAGTTTACTAAATCTCCACTGCTTTTAAGCATATTTGAAATTTATTACACTATAGTAAAATATTTATATATATATATTTTTATAGTATACCTTTAGGGATTTACCCTTACGGTAAAGAACAATGAACAATAAAAATATATATATATAAAAGATGAAAAGAAAAAGAATTTGAAATCATCTGCTAAAACTCAAAGTGACTGATTGCATGGAAGCAACAAAATCGCACACTCGCACATAAGTGTAAATATATTTTCTATATAAAAATGAAACAATACAATACAACAAACTATCTTGAATTGCACAAGGTGGAAGGATGTGTCAGCCACACATACATACGTCAGGTTATAGTATACATAAATGTATTGGCTGACATTTATGTTGTTTTTTTCTACAATAAAGCTACAAACAAATATTATACATATAAAAACAACAATAGTTCAACGAAACAGAAAAAAAAGAACAGAAGTAACAAGTCTTAAAGTGTCAAAAGAAACAATACCCAAGTAAAAAAGTTTTGATATAGTTATATATTACTTGATACAGTTATTTATAATAATATATTGCAAAATATATATTCATATAAAATCATATAAAATATTACATTTCGAAGAGTGCAATATGTAAAAATATATAATTACACATTGATTTATATATATGATTATGCATGTCAAATGGAATTATATATATTTGTATACAATTGTATCTAATTGGATGTAAATGTATCACATTATATATAATTGGATATATTTGGATGAGGACAAAATTCGGATACAATTACATCAAACTGTATCTAATTACATAAAATTAGATCTAATTGTAGCGAATAATGTCTAATTGTATCCGATTAGATCTAATATGATACAATAAGATGTTCTCACTTTTTGGATATAATACGAAAATTAACAAAATACATTTTTAACATGGGTATACATATTAACACACACACATACACACACATGTAAACAATTGTTATATGTGTTAACAAAAAAATAATAAAAAAAAGATAACAAGTTACTGACATAGACGTTCGTTTGCTACTTTAAAGAAGGGTAAAAACATAAGAAAGTGGCATCAACAAAAGGATTTAATGCATATGTTACTTTTATGTACGTGAGAAATTTAATAATAAAAAAGAAATAGTAAAGACGGCATAAGGATTGCTTTATAGCAATGGGTTTGTTTGCAAGGTACCATCGGTGAGCGTTAAGGAAAAAAAAGGTTATAATAAAACCTCAACTCTCATGTTGCGGGAATTTTGATGTATTAAATGTGACATTATGGTTTTGTTGGAAATTAAAATTTTTTTTTTTTACTTAACCATTTATTTGTCATATGCTGTGTAATTTTCCACAAAGGATTGTAACATTATGATAAATTAATTTTTAAGCACAAGATTTTAAGAGATTTTAACCCACAAAGTGTTATAAGATAAAACGTTTTAATTGAAAGATTTTAAAGGGGAAGAAATAAATTTATTAAATGGTAAACCTTAAATTAGCAAATTTAAAAAATTTAAAGGTTTTGTAAAATCGATTTTTGCGATGTTTTGGATTTTTTTTTTACATATTTGTGCCATTATAAAAAAAAATATAAATAAATTACAGTTAAAAGGTTTTCGAAATATATTTTTAATTCTTTACACAATGTAAAGAAACGTTTTTTTTTTAGATTAAATTCTATTTTTATCTTTAATTGGTGTATTATATAATTATTTACCCAATGTTGATAAAGTGTAAACAATTGAAAAATATTCAACCAAACTTTGCGGATATATAGAACAATGCTTAGTTAAGAAGGTTTCGTATTTTTGTTTCCTTAAAGCGCCCTCTAGTGGACATATTAGCGAAAAGACATCGAACCATGTAAAAACTTTGACAGAATATGAATCCTAGATGATTGAAACTATTTCAAAATGTTCAATTTTGTATAATTTTGTTTACAAATTTTAATTCAATTTTCATAAATTTTTCAATATTTTTAAAAATTTACATACGGTAACCATTATTGTAAATTTTTAGTAATTGTATTATTAAAAAAAAAAACAGCAATTATTTTAGCTTTGAGTAAAAACGGTATAAGTGTTGGCATATTTTTAGCTTTTTGTCAAGAAATCAAGATCTAATCGGTCAGATTTTCAAGTACTAAATACAGTCGACGGACTAATTTTTAACAGAGAAATAAATCTTTTTATTTTCTCATCAGCACAACAATAAGAAACATACGATTTAAGCTATTTATATTTTTAAATAGTTTTAGCAAAAAAAATGTCTCATCAAAAAAGGGCAAAAAATTGATTTTTTAAAATAATTATTTGGCAACTCTGGATAACAATTTTCTAGTATTTTCTTAATTACGATTGTAACAGAGGTGTAACATTATTTGAGGTTTTCAAACCACATAATTATATATTTCCAAACCACTTAATTATATTTAAAACATAATAGTTAATAAATAATTTTACATGTTTGACATGCCAAAAAAAAAAAAATTGAATGTAAACAATTATAAATAATCTTTAGATAACTTTTAAAACTTCGTTAATGTGTTATTTTGTTTTTTGACAAATGACTTATTAATTGTTAACATATTTTTTATTATATATGAAGTACAGAATTTCTTTAAAATGAAGCATATCTTAGTGTTTACTGTTAAGTTTGTTTTATGACAATTGATTTGAAGAATTGTTTACCTATTCATTTCATTATTTAAACAAAAATTCTTGAGAAATTAAGTATTTATTTGGGTATAATATTTTTATAACATTTAATAAGTGTTTACAAATTGTTGACATTATGTAAATAATTGATTTAAATACTGTGTATAAGTAATGTTAAATAAGTTTATAATAGCGACGAGAACAATGTACAGAATATTACATTTTCATACAGATTGATGCAAAAAATACACTTTTGCATATTTATAATATATTATAAAAGTTATTTCCATGATTTTCACATCAAATTTATCTAAGAATACTATGTCGCTTAATACTTCTAATAATTGTTTAAATATTTTTGACATTACGTAAACAATAATTTGTATGCTGCTTTAAACGTATTTCATCAATCAATGTTTATATATTTAACATATTTTTAACCTCAAGTAAAAAAAAATAAAAATTAACGACAGTTGAAACTTTTAGGAAATTTTAAACATTTTCCATACTTTTATGTTGCTGCTAAAAATTATAGATTTAACATAACGTTAAGGTACAAAATATATTTCCATAATATAATATATTTAATATGAATTGTTTACATTTTTTTTTATTCTGTAATAAACAAAATTTCTATGTTTAGTATATGTTTATTGATTATAATATGTTTACTATTGCTTGTTTTCTGGCAATTGTTTACATATTTCTGACATATTGTTTACACATTTTTGGCATATTGTTTCCATTATGTAAATCGAAGTTCTAATACAAATATGTGATTATTTTTATATATTATTTTGTTTATTACATATTTTTAACAATTGTTTACACCTTGTTTACAGCATGTAAATAATTGATTTTAAAGATGTTTAAGATGTAATTAAATATAAATTCCTTATAATACCAATGTGTGTTCATTATAATAGCAAATTTTTTGTTTACATATTAATGAAATCAAGTAAAAATAATAAATCCTAAACCATTTACGAGCTCTTAAATAGTTTCTATGGACCGATACAAAAATGGCACTTTCACATTTTTACAAAATATTTAAAGAATTATTTACATGGATTCTGCTGTGAATACTATTGTTCAGATTAAATTTTATAATTATTTACATGTTTACATATTAATGAAATCCAAGTAAAAATAATAAATCCTAAAACATTTACGAAATTTTAAATATTTTCATTGGACCGATACAAAAATGGCACTATCACATTTTTACAAAATATTTAAAGAATTATTTAAATGGTTTTTACTTTTTGCTGTGAATAATATTGTTCAAATGAAATTTTATAATTATTTACATGTTGTTGACATTATGTAAAGAATTAATTTTAACGCTGTTTTAACACTAATTTGTGTTAAGTTTTTTAATTAATTATATTGTTTTTGACAACATGTAAAAATACTAAATTGTAAAATACTAAATAAATAGTGTTCAAAATTTAACAGAACTTTAAACATTTGCATTACTTTTTATATGGTCTGCAGAAAAATTATAAATTCATCATTACATTAAAGTATAATATATATTTTCAATTAGGACAATATCCTAATGAAGAAATATAGAGTATATGGCCTCGAACTTGAATAATTTTCATTTTCATTGCACAATTAAAGGTCGAAAAAACATAATTTTTATTTTTAATAAAAATTATAACAAACTTGTTTTCAATATAATTAATAAATTTTACGAAATATATTTTTAACAGCCCTTTAACTCTATAGCTTTCTTAAGTATTTAACATCTTGTATTACCAGATTTAATGAATCTATCAAAGCTCTTTTAAAATGTTAAGAGGGTAAATTTCTACACACTTTATTTTCACCTTAATGTAATTTATGAATGTGTGATAATTAGGGCAAGGAATTTCGTGCACTTAAAAACGAAAATATGAGTTTATGAAATGCGGTTAAAAACGCAAAATATGCACTAAAAACCTGAAAAAAATTAAGTGAAAACAACATAATCTAACCCAATTCATCGAGTCAGCAAAAATTTTAAATGTAAAAATTATTTTGCATGAATTAAAATATAAATGTGTATCCATATATTACATTTTGTTTGCAAAATAAAATAAAAATACTACGAATTAATAAAAAAATTTATACAAAAATGCATTAGAAAGAGTTTAATATGCATTTAAAAAGCACAAAATATGCATTAAAAGTAAAAATATGCTTAAACATGCATTTTTGTTAAAAATTGCAAAAAAAAAAAAGAAAATTTTTCAACTACACACGGATTCCATTTTGTTGTATATTTAATGATTCATATAAACTTTTAGCCCATATCAGTTTTCGACCATTGAGAAAAACATGAATTTTCATGAAATTCCTTGCCCTAGTGATAATATTGGTGTGGCGGTGTAGGTATGGTATATTTGGTGGCTGTCATATATTATGGTTATTGATCATGTTTAAATTAAGTTTAATACAATTTTCAGACAGTGTATTAGAGTAGAACACAAACTTCTACACCATAATCGGTAATACTTTAATGTGTTGTTTGTAAAATGAATTGTATAAGTTTATTTACAACATTACAACACGCACATCTAGAGTATGATGTTGGTTATACATAGCCACAAAATAATTGTACAGTTAGCGACAAAAGTAGTAAGAGATGTTTTTGAATTGATTACACGTTAGGTAAATATATAATTACATTTATTAAAGTGGTTTTTATGAAAAAAACTAAACTTATAATATCAGTTTTTTTCATAAACATTTTATTACATACCATAATTATGGTTTGCCGAACAGTGTAATGATATGTTAGTAATTTAAAAAGCTTATGTTAATTTACATTATGTAAATTATGTAATTTGGTTAAATTTATTTGATTATTTTATTATTATTTCTAGATTTTTCTTTTACTATAGGACATTTTTTTATATATATATAATGTAATTTGCTTTTGTTACATATTATTGACATTAGGTCAATAATATTGTTTAATTTTAATATGAATTTTTTTTTGTTTTGTTTTTTTTAATAAGGTTTTTTTTATTGTTTACAAAATGTAAAGAATATAATAAGCTTGTTAATATTTTAATGGAGCGCAAATAATTTGTTATTTTAAAATTTTTCTTAATTACAAAAAAAAATCATAACTTATTATTTCCACTAGTCATTATTTTTTGTCACTCACTGTACCTTTAGCTTTATGTATAAATATGTACCCAGCAGAAAATAGTTAAACTAGTTCCGAAAAATACTAGTTTTCAGACTAGTAAGCGCTGAGTTGCAAATCAACTGGTACCGTACTGGTACCAAAGAGTCTTTCCAAAACTAGAGTCTTTCCAAAAAATAATTTTGAACCAGTTGTATACTATACCCAGAGAAACACAGGAATAAGTTTCATTAATATTCATCCAATGTAACAATTTCATCAATATTTATGAAACATTTCATAAACAACAAGAATTATAATGACCATATCATTGTCTCTATGAACTTTTTTTACGCAAAAATAATGAAATCCTTACTAATACAAAATATCCTTCATATATTTAGCGATGAAATTGATTTTGGAATTAATAGGAAAGAAAATTGCAATTTAGCTGCATTAGATTCGAGGCCATACTTGGGTGTGATCGCTAAACGGTCATGACTTGGTATTGTTACGTTTGTAATGTAAGAAGAGCGCAGGTTTGATTCTTACAGACGCAAGTTGTTGAAAAATTTTTCATATAGAGACAAACTGACGACTATAAATACACAAATAATAATACAATTTAAATGGAAAATCACTGATGACGCCTGTCCATAAAAAGAGGCAGAAACTAGTCTAATCTGGTTTAAAAATTAATAGTGTTTATAATTTTTAGAGAAAAACGTTTATTCTTCTTCTTAACCTCAACATTTCGAAATTGATTTTGTTTTCTATGAAATTTTTCATAAATACTATGAAGTATTACATTGGACGAAATTGAATGAAACATTTCATGAAAATTATAAAGCCTTTCCTTTGAGTATAGTTCCATAGGCAATATGTTAAGGATGTTTCAGAAAACTCCATTTAAATACGAGTTTTGAAGTTTATAATTTGTTAACATTTGTTTTTAATAATATATTCTGAGTTGGCAAATAAACATATACATTTTTTATTCTGAATAAAAATCAAAAGCACAATATATTTTAAATAAAGGAAAAAAATGTACCATTTTTATATGCGGGTTATGCAAAAGCTATAAATTTTCGTGAATTATCTGATGGTTAATATTGATTATGATATAATCCTTTTAGGCCTTAAAATATTATTCTATTTTTGGCAGCAAACACATAGAGATGGAAAAATTGGATTTGGACAGTTTTTTGTTTGAAATAGAATATTTTTAATAGATTTATGAAAGGAAATAAAAAAAAAATGTGTTATAAATTATATTCGCAGTGCATGGTAGTTTTATAAAAAAAATGAGAATTAAATGCAGAAGTAGCCCTATGGGGAATGAGGAGTCAATTGACCTAAAAGTGACTGGTTAACGAAGGACTTATCACAGGACTGGTATAATTTAATACTGAAGTGGGTTAAGCAGTGTCAATTGTCCTAAAATTACTAATACTGTGACTGGTAAACGGAGGACATACCACTTAACCAGAAGGCTTATTAGCAAGAAAAAAGCAGTTGGCCAGAATTTTACCCATTGGAAGCTGTTTAGTTTTCGTTTATTTTATACGACATGGCTCTTTTGCGACAGTCTTGTAGTATGCCCATCTTTGATTAGTCCTGTGGTATGCCACTATGTGGTTTAAAGCTGGACAAATTACCCCCTCCTATGACAAGCCAGTTGCCAGTTGTTTACATAGGGTAGTGTTTAGCAGAGGACCGGTCTCTGGCACGAAGGGACTGATCCTGTGGCACTCGCACAACAAGTCCCACTCCCCATAGGGGGTGTTTAAAGTACTTTAAGTAAAATTCTTTAAATTATAATTAAATTATTGAATTGAATTTAATGAATTTTCTATTCCCCTTAAAAACTGGTAATATACGTAAATTTGTTATAAAACTCCCAACCCTGGGTTAAAACATTATTAAAATCTTCAGTATTTGTATTTATATATTTGACATTTATCAAATGTTGTCTTTTGTATACAGACTTTTTTCTTTTCAACAGAGACTTCATGTCAAGTCATTTTTATTATCGGGTCTCTTTATCATATCTCAGGCGTATACAACAGGCAGCATCAATTATCGAGCGTAAGATAAAATTGTAATTAAAAAAGTAAATGATTGAAATTTGAGCAATCCGTCTACTTATTTACAAAATAATTTAACTGCTCCCTGTTTCCTTACTCTAATAGTTTCCCCTTTTGTTTAAATCTCTGGGTTTTTGGTTTATTTGCCACTTTACACGCCTTGATTGGCGTTGGGATTTAATTGCACTAATAAACCTGTAGGTTTTTCCTTATAAAATTCCAATTGGCTCGGAATTGTAACCAAGTAGTTTGCTGCAACGTAAATTGGCTTATTGTCAGTGAACTTTTTCATGCCAAAATGTAACGTTTTAAATCAAGTTTTAATCAAAAATTAGGAGCAGAGTTTTTAGGCGTGCAAAAAAAGAATATGTTTATTAAAAAAATAATTCATACACTCAGGAAACTTCTGCTTTAAAAGTATGAAGTTGTTTGGGTTGTAGTACAGTTTCTTTATTTTTAACGTAAATATCAGTCATTTAAATTTTTTACTAACATTGTAGTTCATTAAAAAAAAAAACAAACCACATCAAATGACTGTTTTATGATTTTACATACATTTTTTACAGTAGGTTTCCTGTTCTCTAAAAAAATTAAAAAAAATAAATGTTTGTTTATTTTTTACTACCATGTGGTTATTTTTTGCTACAATTGTTAGTAATTTGGCAACAGTAAAAACAAAAGAAAAATGTTAGCTGAATTTAATAAAATGTTAGTCGTCCTTTCTTTAAGTGAAATTTAATTTGTTTTTAACTACATTTGCAGTGGTGTTTACCTACATAGTATTCTAAATGTATAGATTAAATTAAAAATATATGTGTCTAATCCATAGAGTTTGTAAAAGTGCCCAAAAGTGCGAATAAATATTATGCAGGGACCGTAAATAATGATTATTGCTCGTTTTTTTTTAATCAAAAAATCAATCACTTAGAAGAGACATAAAAAAAAAATTATTGCACCATTATTATTATTTTTTGACAATCTTTGCATATCCGTCATGATTTTTAAATTTTTGATTTTTAAAGTTTTCTTCAATGGTAATGATTATTTTTGAGTAATAATAAAAAAAATCAGCCATAATCATTAATTTTGAGCAAAAAAAAATAAAACTCACAAATAATCATTATTTATGATTTTTATTTTTTTCGCTCAAAATAAAACTCACTTTCAATGTGTGGGATGGACATATCTCAGGAAGTAGGAGGAGCTTATCGAAGATTTTGGTATCAATCTCTTCTTTGAAAGATTCTCTAGCAGATTAATGCATTAAACATATTTGTGGGTGAGTTTTAAGGGGTTAATTTTTAGTTTCAAAATAGGGTTTTTTTTTGCCGTATTTTGTGAAAGTAACAATGTGTGGGATGGACATATCTCAGGAAGGAGGAGGAGCTTATCCAAGATTATGGTATCAATCTCTTCTTTGGAAGATTCCCTAGCAGATTAATGCATCAATCATATTTGTGGGTGGGGTTTAAGGGGTTAATTATTAATTTCAAAATAGGGCTTTTTTGCCGTAAAGTCAAAATCTGGAAGCTCGATTTTCACCGTAGACGTATGGTCTAGTGGACTTTTTTGCTCAGTACAATCCCAAGAATCGGAAACGCGAAGCGCCCATTAAGATTTTTTTCCTTCCATACTAATCGCCCCACCCTAATATGTATATATATTTACACCTACATGAAAGTGAGTTTTATTTTGAGCGAAAAAAATAAAAATCATAAATAATGATTATTTTTGAGTTTTATTTTTTTTGCTCAAAAATAATGATTTTTGCGGATTTTTTTATTATTACTCAAAAATAATCATTCCCATTGAAGAAAATCCTTAAAACTCATAACATAATCATTATTGTGTAATTTTTATTATAAAACTCATAATGATTACGGTCCCTGATATTATGTATTTCAGATGGTCATAACTTTTACGTATCCTTTATATATACCAATAAAGCCGATGTGAAATTAGAAATTAAACGAATTCCTGAAGTTAATTTTTACATTACTTACATTATGAATGTAATCTTGAAAACATTTACGGATGAAATCTGCTTTTCCAGTTTTATTAGTTTTTTGTTTTCATATACATCGAGATTATTTCAATTTTATTTTTATTTTATAACGAGCTTTCAAAATCCGTATATTTACAAAAATAAAGCAAATCAAACATATTAGCTAGGTTGATACTAGAATTTCGATACTACATTATGAATGTAATCTTGAAAAAATAATTAATTCTTCATAAAGCATCCGAATTTTTCAAAAATTACCGAAAATCCGTTATTTTTTAAATTAAACTAATCCATAAAAAAAAACGTAACATTGAATTTTAGAGAGAAAAAGCGAAAATTTGACATATTTCGCAACGAATAGTAAAAAAACCGTATGGACAAAAATTTTAAAGTATTGTTTTTAATTTGTGATACACTTAGAATACTATGTATGTAAAGACCACCGCAAATGAAGTTAAAAACAAATGAAATTTCACTTAAAGAAAGGACGACTTACATTTCAGTAAATTAAACTAACATTGTCATTTGTTTTTTAATGTTCAAAAAATTAACCACAATTGTAGTAAAAATGAACCACATATGTATGTGTATAAAAATTGAACAAACATTAATTTTATGTTTTTTTAAATAACAAAAAAAACTAATGCAAAAAAGTAATGTTAAATCATATAACAGTCATTTGATGTGGTTTGTTTTTTTAAATGAACTACAGGATTAGTAAAAAAATTAATTTGTTCGACAATTGACTGACATTTACATTAAACATAAAGAAACTGTATTACAACCTAAACAACTACATATTTTTAAAGCAGATGTTCCCTGAGTGTGTGTCAATAAGATGAAACTCTTGGTCCAATATTCATTTTATCAAAGGCAAACATTTGATTTTTATTCATATAAATAAGTTCTAAACCAACTGGTACAGTACTGCTGCCAAAGAGTTAGCTCAGAACTGTTTCCACGAGTGTCACATTAGTACCAGTATTGCTCCTTATTTTTTTATCCTTCAAATGTAGTTTTAAAACTAGTTCTCAACTAGTTCCAAAGTGTGAGTTTGGAACTAGTTCACATTCCTATAACATCTCCAAGTTCAATTCTACAGTTTTTTGTATGGAGAGGAGGAAGAACTTTTACTAGTTGCCTGGTTCAAATAAATTTGTACAAAACTGTTTCTGTACTAGCATTTTGTGCTACTGGGTATAAAAGGTTGCTTGTTGTTGTTTTTGTGGCGTAATTTGTGTAATCATTATAATTGGCAGTTATGCAAGCAAATACTAACATATACTCACATAAACACTCTCGCACACATTTACGCACTTACACACTAATGCATACACATGACTGCCTGCATTTAAACTTTATTAATATGGATTATAAACGGCCTATGAGATCTTAATGTAAGTGTACATGAGTATGTGTTTGATAACAAACACACACACATTGCATACGCATGAATGGAAAGAAGGTTGTTAAAACAAACAACTAATTAATAGCTCGGTTAAAAAAAAAATTATATGAAGCTTTATATAGTTTTATATGAATTAATATGGCATCAGAATTAATTATATCAAATTTTATCCGAAAAATGGCCTGATTGAATTGTATCACATTAGACCTAATTGTATCAATTACAAAAAATAATTAGAAGTTACATGATATAGTTTTGTAGGAATTTTGTCCCCACCCAATAGGATATAATGTGGTCTATATATTATTTTACACATAAAAATCGTATGGTTCCTCTTCCAATTTTCAAAACATTAATATAAGGTCTTCTAGTAATACTCGAATAGAACTTGTAATTATTGTAAAACTATGTTAAACATAAAATTTATTTTCGTTTTCAAGCTACAAATGACTTTGTTGTTGGCATTTCGGCTGAAATCAAGAAAATAATTTATAAAGTGTTCTATTTGAAATGCAGAAAATTTATAATTGATATTGAAAAATTTCATTTGAAATTCAAGAAGTTATAAATTAATTAAGCATTTCTTTAAAACTCTTAAAAGATAGTGCAAATTATCTAATTGAACTTAAGATTTTTGCGTTATAAAACATTTTACTTAAAATATGCTCTATTTAAAATAATTAGTTACAATGTAATCTATAAGTTTTGTAAGTTATAATGCAAAATTCCAATGATGTTTGTAATTTTATAAATCTCAGATTAATATATTAAGCTTTCTGCTGAAATTTGAAAGAGAAAAATTACAAATGAAAATATAACTTTAAAATTTTGTTTAACTCAATTACAACAGAAAAAAATAATGTCCAAAGAAAAATTTCATTTTCAATTTAAAATTGTCATTTAACACTTTAAATTTGATGTAAAGCTCAAGTTTAATAAGATATCATATATTATTATCAGAGACAAAAAAAAAAAATGTCAAAATCCGAGGTGTTTATAGCAAAAAAATATTGCAAAAAATAGGAAAACTACAAAAATGGTAAAATATTCAACTTTTTACACAAGTTTGTTATAATTTTTATTAAAAATAAAAATTATGTTTTTTTCGACCTTTAATTGTGCAATGAAAATGAAAATTATTCAAGTTCGAGGCCATACTCTTTATTTCTTCATTAGGATATTTTCCTAACAAATAATCTATAGAGTTTTTGTTTTCAAATTTATTCTTTGACCCTTTCAGGAATGTGTTGATAGATCTATTTCGGGAATTTTCTAGGTTCCCATCATCAGAACACGTTTTGAAAGCGGTAACAATCCCGTGTCAAACATCAAACATTCATATAAACTATTTTACTCACTACATAAGAACTAATATATGAGCTTGAAGTTAAAGATTATAACCATTGATCAAACATAAATTGAAAACTCGTTTGTTATGTGTAATGTCCACCTCTGGTATATATTCAATACACGTTTTTGGTTTTTCTCTCCTTTTTATATTTTGTTTAGTTTATAAACAACACAGGGGAAGTAAACTAGACGGTATTTTGTCTTTTATACAAGTTTGATATAATTTTTCTTAAAAATAAAAATTATGTTTTTTAACTTTTTGAAAGAAAAAGTAACTAAAAATTGGGGAAAAAAGTATTTAAATCAAAGACTGTCTGAAAAAAGCAATTTTAAAAACCCAACAATCTTAAGAATCTGTTTTAAGTCTAAAAATTAAAAATCAACAAATAGTAAAAAACGCTAATATGAGTAAGTGTCAAAAAATAGCAAAACAAACTAAAAAAAAATGATAATTTTATTCTCTGACTATTATACGTAACATAGTATTAAGCAATATAAAATTATATATGAAGTTATGCTTATAAATATATACCATATGCAGTAATATATGCCACATCTACGGTTATATCAATCGATTAATGCATTTATGTATTTTAAGATATTAATACGTAGAAGACCATATCAAAAATTTTGGAAAAAAACTAATCCTAAATAGAGTGACATATATCCATATTAAGCTATATAAAACTATATGTTTTTATATAATGCTATATTAAATAAGATATGATTGCATATGAACGTTTATACTCGGGCGGGCAACATTCAAATTATCGATTTAAAGTTAATTCAATACATTATATTTGAATAAGGAAATACTTTAATTGATAATAAATTAAAAGGAGCAGGAATATTAATTTGTTAAAGTATAAAAGCTTAAAAATTTCAAGCATTTTATAATGTTTAGTAGATAGAGACCAATAATGACCTAAAGAAACAACTAAACTAAAGAAACAATAATAAACTAAAACAACAAATGGTTTACAAAGGATAATCGATATCTCAATTAAATGGTTAAGAAAAATCAATAAAAACATTACTGTAGACAGCCTTAATTGGCGTAAGTTGTTTAAAATAAACACTTCTTGTTTAAAATAAACACGTTTTGTTTGAAACATCATAGAAATTTAAAATATCAGCTTTCTTGATCTCATACAAAATACAAGCAAAAAAGTTTGATTGCTAACAAAAATCATCTCTTAAACAGCTTTAAAAACTTTCGATACAATCAGTATTTTTTGTCAAACCCGCACATATTTTGCCACAGTTCATTTTTAAACTAAATATTTAAAAAAAAAGTAAATGATTAATTGTGTCATTTAAAAATTTTATTAAAAATTACAACTGGGGCTAAGTAAAATTTCGTAAACGAATGAAGTGGTATTCGATTAGTAACGCAACGATATTTATATCAAATCACGTTACTCTATAATTTTTAAAATGTAAACAATGTAAATTATGTATACAATATAAATAATTTAAAGCATTTAATGTAAGCTATATAAATTATGTAAACAATGTATAGAATGCAGTGTAAACAATGAAAATAATGTCAACAATGGAAAGTATGCGATACAAGTAATGCATATAATAAACTCAAATAAAATTTTACATAAAAATTAAAAATTTTTAAGCCAGCAGAAAGTGTAGGCTTAGTTTAGCAAAATATTTTTGTAGCAATTAACGTATGCGCAATGAAATCGCAACAAATTTTGCGTAGCTGATTAAAATAAAAGTAATTATGCTATCAAAATTTTGACTTTAGTTTCGAATTACCTCATGTTTTCTCACAGTACTGTATCAATTTTATGAAAATCTAGTATGAACAGTTTTTTTAAAGAGCAAAAAAAAAAGCAACTTCAAAAAACGAATTTGTAAGTTTTTTGATAATATAAGGTGGCGCAAAAATAACCTTCCGATGTTTTTTTTTTTATTATGTATTTATTATGTATAGCATTTTCTGATAGGAGGATTACTTTTGCGCCACCTTATACATCTCTACAAGCTTAGTTGGTGTGAATGACGATATGTTGATCGATTTTACTGATTCCAAATTCGGCAACCGAATTTTTGCATCACGTCACAATTTTGAGAAAACCGCGGTTATATTATATTGTAAAATATTTGTTCCCTGAACAAGTCACTCAATGTGGAGACGAAATATTGGAAATAAATAATTAATAAATAAATGATCTTAAGCTCGTTTAAACTAAAAAGAATAAAATAAAAGAAGATCGAAAAAGTTTAGTGTTATAGTTATGAAAAACTAATAGATTTTGTTATTCCTTTTTAAATAGAAAAATCAAAAAATAAAAATTAATTGTGTTTTTCGTAAATATTATTAATTTTCCATTGGTTTTACTTTTATGTCGGTTAAACTTTTCTATTTTTTTTTGTTTTACTTACGAAATTTAGTTAAATTAATGTGAATTATAATTTTGCAACGCAGTGTATTTTGCTATTAGCCTGATATCATAGATGGGTATGACATCAACGATGACTTTCCCATCAAAAACAAATTTTTCTGAATATTGCAGATACACCCGTTATATTGATATTAAAAAAAATTATACTTTTCAAATGAACTATAAAGACGTAGTAGTGTCCGACTGAACTCACTTCTTCAATGCCTAACTCCAAAGCCGAATACTCATTCGAACACTTATAATATGTATACCTTATAGATTAACTCATTGTGGACTAACTGTTCCGTTTTCAATCCAGTTATTTTAAATGACTATATTTTTTGATTGAATAATTTTAATTCAGTGTTGTTTTAAAACCTTAAAATAATTCATCATCTTGAATACAAACTTTTATAAAATTGTTATTCCGAGTTATAACCAACGTTAATTTTTAGAATTTTGTGTTTTTATTTAAAATCCATTATACTCCCTGAGGATGAAATTCGAAGAGTTTTGAAATATTGGAAATTAATAAAGAAGAATTTTAATTAAAGAAAAATTCAAGCCTCGAGCTCAAACATTTTATTTTTATAATTATTTTTATAATTTTATAATATTTGAAAATTCTTTAATAAAATAATTAGTTTTTCATTTATTTTTTAATAAAAATTTGTTTACAAAATTAAAATTTTTAAAATATCTTCAACAGTCTAGGATTAAAATTCTGTCAAAATTTGAGCTTTAGCTGCAAATACTTCCAATAGAGGGCGCTTTATGGCAAAATTACAAAAAGTTCTTAATGAAGCATACAAAATTATTTTAAAAATTGTTTTTAAATTCCAAAATTTCCATTAAATTCCAGAAATTTGTAAGTTTTGAAACTCACGACACTGGTGAATATAATTCCTCTAAAAAATCACTTTGATTGTTAAAAACTTACTAATGACAAGGCTTTAAGTCCAATTTTTTACAACATTTACTTAAAAATTGTAGAAATTCAAAAAACAATCTATATTTTAATTTACGTGAAAGCATGCTCTGATTTTGTAGTACATTTCCTAGTTTTCTTTAGAAGACAAGACAAAACAACAAAAAAAAAAAAAAAACAGATGTTGTTTACCTTTTGCCACCTACAACAAAGAAATAACAGTTATAATGCGAATATAAAAGTTGGAGAAAAAACTAAAAGATATAGGAAATGACAATCATATGTATACACTCACAATATTTAAACAGTAACTGATTGTAGTTTATATAAAAAGTAATCAGCAAATTTTTTTTTAAGGACTATACCACTCAGGGAACTCTTGCTGTAAATATTTGTAGTAGTTTGAGTTACAATACAGTATCTTGTATTTTTATGGGGAAAACAGTCATTTGTAGAAGAAATTTCAGTTTTGACTACAATTGTAGTTAAAAAAAACAAACCACATTTAATTACTGTATTATGATATTACATTCATTTTATATAGTATTTATTTTTTAATTTAAAAAAATTAAACATATAAATGTTTCTTTATTTTTTACTGCATATGTGGTTCATTTTCGCCACAATTGTGGTTAATTTTTTGTACAGTAAAACAAATGGCAATGTTAGTTGAATTTACCGAAATGTAAGTCGTCCTTTATTCAAGTGAAATTTCATCTGTGTTTAACCACATTTGCAGTGGTCTTTACATACATAGTATTTTAAGTGTACATTTAAACTACAACGAAATCTTTTTTTAACTTAATTTACCATTTATTAAAACCAACTACCTCGTATTCATAAAAATTTTAAACAACATTTCAAAAACATTTTACTTAAAAACCAAATTTTAGCCTTAAAATTGTATTTATAAACGAATATTAACTTTTTCATGAGGTTTAAAATAGGTATTTTATGTTAATATTCATTTATTAATACAGTTTTAAGGCTTAAAATTAATTTTAACTAAACTGTATTTGAAATCTGAACTAAAATTTTTTATGAATACGGGCGGATACTGTTTTTCTGCGCCAGTTATTATTTTTATTTAAAATTTTCTTTTCACAAAAAATTCTTTCTTTGAACCAACAAGTTAATGACAGTAGAAAGCAAAGAAAACAGTTGTTTTTAATAATTTGGAAGTAAATTTTTGATAGTTAAAATATAACAAAATAGCTTATTTTTACGAATTTGTGAGTTTTTTTTTTTAACTTTTTATTTTATTTTTGATAGTAAAAATTATAGAAAATCTTTACTTTTTGACGGATTTTGAGTTAAAATAAATGAAACATTCATTTGATTTAAAATAAATGTAAGTAGAGCGGGTTTTAACTATGTGTTTAATAGTTTTAAAGTACATATTCATTTGATTTTAACGACAAAATATTGTGAGTGTAAGAGTTGGAAGATGATGACAACAATATATCTTTTAAATATGCCCACAACAATACCATAATAATAACCAGGGCTGAGACTTTCATGCAATAAAAATTGGAAAATATATGCTTAAAATATGCAGTAAAAAATCAAAATATGCGCATAAAATATGCACTTAAATTGAAAAATACGAGAATTTCCACTAAAAAAAATATCCACTTAAAGTTTTTGAATTTTAAAAAAATGAGTTGGCTAAGAAATTAAATCGATTATTAATGTCTACCAAATGAATACTACACTCAGAATATTATGTAGTTTACTGTTTGTAGTTTAATAAAACAAGTTTTTAGTTGAGTTAAAAATAAAGGAACAATTATTAAAATTTGAAATTACAATTTGTAATAATTGTTCCCCGAAGAAGTCACCCAATGTGGACACGAAATATTGCAAATAAATAATTATAATTAATAAATAAATTATCGTAAGCTCGTTTAAAATAAGAAGAATTGAACTACAAACTATATGGTGTGTAGATGCTATGTTCAAAGTTACAAATGCATTCTGTTGTATATTTTTAGTTAAATATTATTTTTAATAAAAATTATAACAAACTTGTGAAAAAAGGCAAAGTACCGCCTAGTTTACTTTCCCTGTTTTGTTAACTAACTTAACAAAATATAAAAAAAGGAGAGAGAAACAAAAAAAACGTGTATTGAATATCTACCAGAGGTGGATCTTGCACATCAAACAAGTTTTCAATTTATTTTTTGATCAATGGTTATAATCTTTAATTTCAAACTCATATGTATATTAGTTCTCATGTAGTGAGTAAACTAGTTCATATGAATGCTTGAGGTTTGGCATGGGATTGTTACCGCTTTCAAAACGTGTTCTGATGATGGGAACCTAGAAAATTCCCGAAATAGATCTATCAACACATTCCTGAAAGGGTCAAATAATAAATTTGAAAACAAAAACTCTATAGATTATTTGTTAGGACAATATCCTAATGAAGAAATATAGAGTATATGGCCTCGAACTTGAATAATTTTCATTTTCATTTTAGTTAAATATTTATTTTAATTTTTACAAAATATGAAATTAAATTGAAAATATTTTATTTTTTTTTTAAGAGAAGCAACACTCAGGAAATTCTTCCTATTTATTAATGTGTTGCTTTCTTTGGAAAGGGGATAGTGGAGAGATGAAAGGTGGTAAAAGATGAAGGGCTTCAAACATGGCAACACTGTAATTGTGCGAGATGATAAGTCTTAGAACAGTTGTTGTTCGCCGCCAGACGAAGAGTTGGCGAAGTTACTGCAGCATTTTGTTTCATAGCCCTGATTCATTATTTTACTTCGGTGGGGTTAAGTGCCATGGGAACAACGAAGGTGGGCGCACCGTTACATATAAGTGATAGAAAACTCATAAAAATTATTTTTCTAAATTGATGTTGTCGTCACCGGGAATCGAACCCGGGACCATCTGTGTAACAGTCCAACGCGCTAATTATTACACCACAATGCCCACTTTGATTCGAAAAAGTACGAGATCAAAATCGATTGTGGACTGCTGACTATAAACATGCATATGCATGCAAGTCGCTGCCCTGATTATAACAAACACAAAGAAAGTAAGATATATAAATCGAAAAAAAACGTAGAAAATGAAAGCATTATCAATGGTATGGCATGTGGTAAAAACTGTAAACGACATACATTTGAAATCTAAGGATTTTCTTAAGTCAACATAAATACATACACAATTACTCACACATGTAACGTTAGAAAATCTTACAATACTACAAATACAAACATAAAAAAATAACTACAATCAAAGATACACTAATAGAGAAAAATTAGTAAACATTTTCAGCAAAACTACTAAAAATTAGTTCAAAATGACGTTGCAATAAAAACTGTTAAAATTAGCAGATTTTTTTATGCTATATATTAGTGGAATAAGAATAGAAAAAATAAATCTGTTGAATCTACAAATATTTAGCTATATTTGAGCAAAAGTTTTGTTAATTGAAAGTAACAAGATATTTACTAAATATTAGTAGACAAAAAAGAATAATAAAAAATGTGAAATTTTATTGTTTTTTTTTTAGATTTGTTTAATGCTAATAAAAATTTGCCCTTCTGAAATCTGAAATCTGCAATTTACTATTTCTTAGCAATCTTTTTTGTTGGTTTACTAAATTTAAGATAAATATAGCAAAACTTTTGTTGACATTACAGTTTTTGTGTGCTGTTTTTAATCTACAAATATTTGGTAAACCTTTTGTTTTTGCTAATTTTAGCAGAGTAATTAGCTATTTCAGTTTACTAAAATTCAACTCGAATATAACTTAAATTTTGTAAAGTCAACAGTTTTATTGTTGCTGTTCTTATTGTGGTAATATTTAGCAAAAAAAAAAAAAAATATGCTCATTTTATCAGTTTTTTGTGCTAAGTCATTTTTTTCTAGCTATTTTTACAGGTTTATTTCTATGAGTGTAGATAAGAGATGGTTTGATATGATTGTAGTGTTAGATTTAAACAGATGATGAGTTTGATGTTAGATGATGATGATGGCTTTACCTTTACTAAAGATTAGTGGTAGTTTTAGTT
This sequence comes from Delia radicum, assembly GCA_021234595.1. NCBI lineage: Eukaryota > Metazoa > Arthropoda > Insecta > Diptera > Anthomyiidae > Delia > Delia radicum. Next base: position 302,627,692 of record CM037851.1, on the reverse strand, counting down.
AAAGTTAAACTTTTACACATACAGACATATGTATTAACAAGTGTTGACTTTTTAAGACTGACTAACTTCTGTTGACTAAGGTATAATAACTTTAAGACCATTTGGCTATTTGAAATGTCTGTCTGTCTGTCTGTTTTTTTTTTTTTTTTTTTTTTTTTGTAAGTGTGTGTGCAAAGGAAACATTTTTTTTTGTTTTAAGTAATAATCATAGAAATGTGTTTTCACATTTTAGAATTTTTTATTTGTTTGGTTTTCACTTTGCTAGGTGACTTTTTGTTTTTATTACACTACTCAACGACCAAAAAATTTGGATTTGAAACATATATTTTTCATAGGTCTATGTGCGCTGACTACAAATCTGACAAAACTTTCATTTTCTCATTTACAGTTTTTGAAATATTGCGGTTTTTATATTTACAACATTTGCCACATTTTTTTCGTAGATTTTACTTAATTTCTTCAAAATTTAAACGCAAAATCAGAAATATTTTTTAAGAATAAACTCAAATTAATCATTAATTTACACAGACAAAAATATTTCCCTACTTTTTTCAATTAAATCAGTTTGTTGAAAATTTTAAAACGTGTCAATTAAAAATTAATTGAATCAATTAAATATTTGCTCAAATTCGGACCTGGTTTGATATTTTTTTATATTATAGCTCAAAATCAACACATTGTTGTTCTTTTTTGAAATATTAATGTAGTAGTTTTTTTATAAATGTTTATGTATTAATAATAAATATTTAAAATTAATTTCAATTCCGAGTAGATTAGATATTAATTCTTATTAGTTTTATTCTTTATTAAGTTAAATAATTTAGTTTCAGTGGTTTACATCTGAATATTTATTTATTCCAAAACATTATAATAAAATTGATAATGTAATTTTTAAAGTTTAATTTCGTTTAATAAAAATATTTTCAAACAGAAAGAAAATGCAAAAAATAAGTTAAGAATTATTTTAAACAAAGAAAATTCTCTGATTTCAACAAAAGTTCTATTTTGTACAAAGAAAAAATCCAAAAAATATTTGACCTAGTCTCTAAGTTTCAATAGAAAGAATAAAACTAATTTCTTTGTGAATTTGTTCACATACATAAATATAAATTAATCTGCCAACTAAATGAGAATTTCATGCCGATTTAAATTCAATGTCATTTTCAAGCTATAAAATAACACTTGGTATGGCAACAACACTTTAATAAAAAAAAAAACATTTTGTATAGCAACAAAACATGTGTTGTTTTTGGGAAGGTATACGATATTAATCATTTCTTAATCAAATGATTGAAAATATAATAGAAAAATAATTCAATTAAAGAGCTGTCAATTTCTAATTGAATAAGTAATTTTCGTTGTTGAATCGGTTGTTTATGTGATTGAAATGGGTTTTTATTTTTTTGTGTGTTACTATTGAAAAATTTGCTACTTCTTGCTGAACCTGTAGTGGGAACACACATTTTCTAATAGATTTTGGTACTCACATAAAACAACAATAAAAATAGCATAAAAAGTAAATAAATTTTTGTTCAAAATGGCATTGCAGAAAAACACAGCTTAAAATAGCATATTTTTTTTTTTGCTAAATATTAATAAAATAAGAAGAGCAAAAATACAATTTTAACCTTTAAATTTTTTTTGGTGTTTAACAAAAACTTTTACTAAATATTTGTAGACTAAAAACAGCGAAAAATAATGCAAATAACTAACAGTGTATTTTGCTTAAAATAAAAAAAATAATAAAAAAAAGTATGAAAAAAAAATGTCATTACTGATTTCAGTAAGGCAGATTTGTAAAGGGTCCACCAAATAACTTTTTTTTTTTCGAAAATGCTATAAAAAAAAACTACTGAATATTTTCTCAAATTTCTTTTTTTATTTGAAAGTACAATGCTTCCGGTTAATAATGGAAAATAATTTCATTCAAATGGCTGCCTCGGCTGGCCATGCAGTAGCCTACACGATTGGTCCAATTTTAAAGCACATTGTGTGCAGCTGTATTTCACCAATGGCTTCACGAATATTGTCCTTTAAAGCGTCAATTGTCTCTGGCTTGTTGGCTTCAACTCCTGAACCAATTGGACTTTGTATGGCGTCATACCAAGGTCTTTATGCAAAATGTTCAAGTGTTGAGAACGACGATGAATTGATGTTGATGGCTCTTCACGCACACTTTCTGCCACAGCAGCAATATTCTCGGGTGTACGCGTTGTGCAATCGTATACACAACCATATTCGTTCAGCGGAAGGATAAAACTAATTATCTGTCAAATCAGACATGAGCTAAGTGTTACCATTCACGAAATAAGCACTAGTTGAAAAAAAACGTTAGATGGCGAACCCTTTATTCGAAGAAAAAAATCTAAATAAAAACCTTAAAAATTCACATTTTACTATGACTTTTTTGTCTATTAATATTTAGCAATTATTTTACCGATTTTAACAGATTAATTTAATACTTTACATTAACTAGAATTTGGCTCAAACATAACTAAATATTTTTAGATTTAACAGATTTATTTTTTGAAAGATCTTACTAATATTTAGCCAAACAAATCTGTTAACTTTCGCAGTTTTTTTTTAGCAAAAGTAATTTTTAACTAACTTTTTATTATTCTTGTGCAACACTTGCTATTGCGCAAAATATTGCCAGTGTGTAAGTCATTTTGGAAGGTTCTACAATATATTGAAAAAAAAACAAAAATGTTTTGATTCAACCAATAAATGTGAAAAATATGTTAGAGTGTGTTGGCCTGCCACATTGTGCAATTTTTATATCCCTCCACAACAGAACAAAAGAGTGGTGCAATATTTTGTACAAAAATAGGCCAAAATGACAATAATACAGGCAATAATATTTGAATAATATTGCAAAGTGTATGGGTACCTTGAATGTGGCAAACAATATTTTTTTTTTCATTTGTAGTTTTTGAAATATAGCGATTTTTATATTTGCATTACATACTCCATATTTTAATATAAAAATGTTCTTTTTTTCTAAATATTTCAGGATATTTTCAATGGATTTTAAATTTTAATTTAAAAATGAGTTCAGGGAAATGCTTAGTTTACTTATTGTGATACAATTAAATTTTCTTTTTAGCAGACAAAAAATTTATAAGTATAAAACTAAATAATCAAATTTTTAACTTCCCCCCAATACCGGTAAGATTTTAGGGAAGAAACAACGTCGTCATTACACTCAAGTTAAAGTAAATTTTGTGTAGATTTATATTATTAAAAAAAATTCATGATTTTGCAGTTTAACTTAGAAAAATTAAGCAAAATATACGGAAAATTGATGTAAACGATGTAAATATAAAAACAGAATGGTTGGCAAACATATTAAAGAAATAACTTTAAATAAAGTTAACCTGTAAAAAACATAACGATAACACTGAAAACACCGTTAAGTAACCAACGAAATATTAAAAAAATGCCGTTTTCCAATACCGATAACCGAATGAAACGATTGCCATTCTTGAGAAATCGCGATATTTTAAAAAATGCGTTAGTATTGCGTAGACCACGAGCGTTAGTGGTGCACACAAAATTTTTTGTTGCATACTTTCGTGAAATATATAATGAAAACAAAGGGACCAGACGGATGAGTGATATTTAAGTTTCAATCAAAATAAATTATACGATTGTATGTGTTGCATTTTTTAAACTTGCTGTTGCATACTTTAGGGGGACTTGAGAGGAATGATTGATGTTTATAATTTATAAACAGAGAAGAAATAGGACAAACAGGAGTGGTACTTCGCTTGAAAGTACCACGCCCGTTTGTCCAATCTGCCCATATTTGCAGCAGAACTAACAATACGTACACCAAACTGACATACTAAAGTTTGTTCGTTAACAGGAGCAGAAATAATGGATTTTTAATTTGTGATTTGTTTGAGATGTACCACGCCTCTTAGTCCAATCCCTCCCATATTTGCTGCAGAACTTAGAATATGTACACTGAACCGACAAACTAAAACTTGATCAAAATCTGAAAAAAAATATTTAATATATGTGGGTTCAGCATACCAAAGTCAAACAAAAGATATGCACTTCATATAGAGTTTCTGCAAAAAGTTGAAAATTGTGGAGTAGTGTTATTGTTGCTATTCTAGTACTATAAAGAAACTTAACAAGAACTTTTTTTTAAGCACAGCACGTGCTTTGATGTCTTTGCCTGCATTCTAGACACTAATGGTGATAACACAACTGACTTTAACATCCCATCTATCAGCCGCATAAGCATCAGGTATGAATACCAACATACATTCAATTTCTCAGAAAATTTCTAGTTGGAATTTTAAAATGCAATATCATATGACATAACATTACATTCCTAGTGTGCAACAAGCACATAATCACACATACAAACAAAGATAGCTTTTAAAGAAACTTTTGACTGGATAGTATGTGTGAGTTTTTCATAACTTTGTTTGTTTCCTTCTGTTTAGTTGTTTCTTTGGTACAACAAGTTTAAGTGGGTTCAAGATGAAAATTGAATTTAGAAAATTGGTTTTTTTTGGAAAATTGTTTAAAATCTTGCGTAAGAGTTTTTTTGAAAAACAAAACCAACAATCCTTTATAAAAGAAGAATATGTGAAGGAGAAAAAAAGTACAAACAAAAATAGGAAGAAATATAACTTAGCCTGAACATGATATCATTTTAATTAATTACAAAAAGATGTAACCTTTGCCATATAAGTATACATACTAGCATTCAACAAAATAGTAAATTTTTAATGATACTAGAAGATATTCCATACACACACACACTTACATCTTATCAAAGGTATGAATGAGGTTTTGTGCTTTATTTCATATATGGGAAGTTTTCATTAGTTTTAAGTGCGATAAAAAAAAAAAAAAAACGATTACACCCAAATAAAAAACTCCGTAGAAAAATTAGTAAAATGTTTTTTATGCCAAGTTACAGTTTTTGTACTAATTTTTAGTAACAATTCTTTCTATTCTCTAGTGACATATTACAAAATTTGTTAACTAATTGTTTTTAATGATCTTAGCAAAATATTGAAATAATTTTTTTAATTAATGTTCCTTATATAAGCAAAAATGTATACGATTTCCATTAAGGGTTGACTAAAATTTTACTAATTTTTCCTTTCACTTTACTTCTGCTAAAATTACCTAAACAGTTATATGTCCTTAAATGTATACATTTTTCTATTAAATTGTTGATTTTTCTGTAACTTTTACAGACTTTTTTATTTGAGTGTATTATATTTACAGAAATGCTAATGACAATTTGTATAGGACTAAAAATATATTGCGAAACTCAATTGATAAATTTTTATTAAATAACAAAAATGCAGTACAGGATCTGTTAAAATGTGTAAAAAATAATTTGTTAAAGTTTTGTAAAAAGTTTAATAAAATTAGTAATTAGTTTGTTAACAGGTTTACAAAAATTAGATAAAATAGTTTATTATGAATTTGCTGCACCTCCTAGTGAAGATGTTTGAAACAAAAGCTCAATCTCTAAAATGATGCCAGGACAAATTGGGTTCAGATTTTTTTTTTTAAATCAAAATTTTATATTTTTTCTATGATCAAACTCAACATAATTTTTTTTTTTAGAAATTTTATATTATTTTGAGATTAATTCAAAAAACTTAGAAAAAAAACAAGCTTTCTTTCAACCTTCGTATATTTACAAATATAAAGCAAATTAAATATATTAGCTAGGTTGATAAAAGTATTTCGATCTGGCCCTAAATCTCATCAGAACCCAAAGTGTTAGTAAAACTAAAATATTTCAGAATATGTAACCTAATTTTGGAAAAAATGTGTTATTCTTGGAGACCCATACAAACCTATTTGTACACTCAAAAAAAAAAAGTTAGTAGAAACATCAGTAAACAGTTTTATAACCCTATTTTTAATTTTGGTACTTAAGTTTTTAGTACAAAACCGTTTTTTGGTAAAAATGCTTCGTATATTCTACCAACAAAATTGTTTAGTAATTCTTGTTGCTAATTTTAGTAAAATATTTTGGTAATTTTTAAAAAACGGAGCAGCTTAAATTTTCAAACATTTATACCAAATATCTTTTCTATAGTTAACAGCAGTTTTTTTTTTTTGAAGTTGAACAATTTTATAATCTTAAATATAAAAAAATTACAAATAAAAAATAAATTTAAATACAAACGAGTAAAAGCTTTAAGTTCGGTTTAACGGTTACTATATATAATGTAACAAATGAAACAGGACACAGCGGGCAAAAATATTATAGAGATGAAAAAAAAATTTTTTTGAGGCGAAAAACTTTTTTGAATGCAAAAAAGATATTGTGTAGTGAAAAAATTTTTTTTTGAGGTGAAAAACTATCGTTGTGGTAAAAACAAATTAAGTAGGGGAAAATTTTTTTTGAGGTGAAATAAAAATTTGATGAGAATTTTAAATATTGTTCAGTTCTAACTAAGGGAGGGTATAAATATATATATATATACAAACATTTTTCGTAATAAACGATTAAAAATTTGGCTAAAAGTTAAAAAAAAACTGACAAAATTAGCAGATTTTGGTGCTCAATATTAGAGAGGTAAGAATAGCAAAAATAACTCAAAAAATTTTGCTAAATATTAGTAGAAAAATATTATAAAAAATATGAAATTTTTTTTTTTTAACAACTCTACAATCTTTTGGTAAATATTTCTGCTGATTGTAGCAAAATAAACCGTTATTTTCACTCAACTAAATTTAAGGTAAATATAGAAAAATTCTTGTTGATATTACAGTTTTTGTTTGCTGTTGTTAGTCTACAAATATTTAGTAAAAGTTTTTGCTAATTCTAGCAGAGTAAACTGCTATATTCAATTAACCAAAATTCAACTTGAATATAACTAAAATGTTGAGAAGTTAACAGTTTTATTTTTGCTGTTATTATTTTATTAATATTTAGCAAAACAAAAAATTTGCTGATTTCATCATTTTTTTCTGCAATTTTCTGCTAATTTTAACAAAACTAATTTTGGTCTAAGAACACAAGGTTATAATACAGGATTCCAAAAAGGTTACATGTAAAGGACATCGTCTTAACTTGAAAACGTATGGAGGGATTTTTATGAAATTTGTGCAAAGTAGTAGCAAAGCCTTTAAGTTTAATCAATACATTCTGAAGTTAAGGTGCGTTTTTGCTCAATTTCGCGTTTTCCGTAAAACGAAAGTCGCCATATCTTCTGAAGTAAAAACACAAAAATTTTTGGACCGTAGTTAGATCTTGGTAAGAAGAATAATTTATAACTAAACTTATTAATTTTTTATGGATTAGTTTCAGAGATTCGTTCTAAACCTATATCGCCTAAAATAAGCAGCGGAAAAAATTCTAGTCGACGAACATATTGTATATTTTTCATGCCTAACAAGTGGTATAAATTTCATGGCAAAAAACCTAAGGCCGGTTTGAGGTTTAAGTAAATTTTTCATAATTTGCGGTAAAATTTCGAGTTGAATTTTACTTAATAACTGATATCTGGGCAGACTTTTGAATCCATGACCTGGTGGAAATCAGAACAATTAAGTTGTTGATCTTAATAATATAACAATATTTTAATTTGATTGGTGCTGGGTGTTTTTAAAATTTCGGACCGAATGGTCTTGATTAAAAGTCTAGATGATGGACATTGTGGCGTGGCAGGTTTATTTTACGATTTTACAAAGGCATTTGATTTAATTGATCATGACATCTTGTTACAAAAACTTGAGTGTTATGGTATATGTGGTAGAGAACTATCTCTTTTGGGAAGTTATTTGAGAAATCGCAAGCAATTTGTCCAGATTGGTGCTAGTAAAAGTTCATTTCGTGAAGTTGAACATGGAGTACCGCAAGGCAGCGTAATTGGACCTTTATTGTTCACTATTTATCTTAATGACTTGAAAAATCTTGAACTTACTGGTAACATTTTTATATATGCAGATGACATTAGTTTATTTTACCCTTACAAGCATGAAACAGTAGCTAAAGTGTATATTGAACGAGACGCGGCATTAATATCAGAGTTTACGAGAATAAATAAACTTTTTTTAAATGCTAACAAAACTCGATTGATGAGATTTAAACCATATTCGGATCAGACCAATTTTAGTGTTTTTGTAGATGGAAAAGAAATCATGGAAGTCAGTTATATTAAGTATTTAGGTATACAACTGCAAAGGGATCTTGCTTGGAGTCAACATATCCAGAATGTTAAGATAAAAACAGCCCAAGCTGTTGGTGTTCTATACAAGTTTAAAAACAAATATGATAAAAACACGAAATTATTAATTTATAATGCACTAGTTCAAAGCCACTTTAATTATTTAGCTATTTTGTATGGGTATTAAAAAAGTTCAGAGTTAAAAGGGTTGCAACGTATCCAAAATAAAGCTTTAAAAGTGGTAGCTAATCTTCCAATCACACATTCAACTTTAACATTATATACCGACGTTTTTAAAACTGTATTACCTATCTAGGGCATTTACAAAATGAAATTACTAATGTATGTTTTTAAGTGTTTAAACAGCATTGGTCATCATACCATACATTTTTCGAGTTATCAGCACTCGCTCAATACAAGGAATAATATGAATTTAGCAGTAGCATGGTGTAGGCTAGAAACAACGAAGCAACGTATTGAGTACATGGGTAGTCGTGAATATAATAATTTACCGCCAAATTTGAAAAATATAAATAGCATTTCTTTATTCAAAACAAGTTTAAAGAATTTTTTACATCAACACGTAGAGGAACTTCTAATGTAATTATAATTTATATTGAATGTTAAAATACTATTTTTAATTTTGTTTTCTTTCTTTTATTTTAATATATATATATATATTTTTTTTTTGCATTATTATTATTTAGTTATGGTTGACCAGGAAATATTTCTTAAGTATGCAATATATTATTGCCAACTCGCCTCTATAATGCCTTCAAGGCGCAGAGGCACATCAATTGTAATGCATTTTGTGTGTCGAAAATAAAAATAAATAAAAAAAAAAAAAAAGTAGAAATACAAATTCTCGAGAAGTAACAAGACCTAAATTATATATTCCCATGTATGCTTTGCTTTCGCTTATGACTGGCAAATATCTAAAAGGTTAACTTTTTTTGTTGGTCGCTTTGTTACGTGAAATACGCAAATGATTAGGGGATTTTTTTTTTTTTGAAAAATGGTTCATGTTGCAACAGACAAAGAAAGACTTATAAAAACAATTTGAGAGTAAGGTAGTTAGTAATAACATTGTGCACTGATTGTGTACACCTAAGGGTTAAAATATGTTTTTATGAAAAGTAACATGTTGCGATGTTCATTCTTTCTTTCGTTTTGATACAAATTTAACAACGCTCCTTAGTATAAAACAAAGTAGGGTAGAAGGGGGATGTTTCGGAAGTGGGCACACATGCCACATGCCGATTTACGCTGTATTTAAACGAGTTATTAAAATGTTCCTTTGCATAATTTGTGGAGTTATTGACCATCTTTCATGTCATGCAATTTTACACTTGTATTTCACTTTTTTATTTCCTGTTTTAAAACATAATACCGTTGAAGATGTCGAAGCGTTGATATTAATTTACAATATTAACACGAATTTTTCTAAAAAGTGTAAAAAATATATAAATTTAAGAAAACGGCTGATCATTGGGCACATACGCCCGGGGTTGTTTCGTAAGCAAAAATTGGTGGCACTTTAAAAAAACGTATACGTAATATTAATTCATTATATGTGTAGCACGGGTCAGAAGTAGTTTTCGTTCTACAAATTAATTTTTTTTTTAATTTTTTGCTGAAATTACAGCTATTGATATACATTTTTTTGTGATTATTAAATATAAAGTATAAGTTTTTCACCAGAACTGTTATAAAGGGTGATTTTTTAGCGACTTTCTTTTTGGCAACACTGTTTTTGGCAGCTCAGCGGTTTTCGTGTAACATATTACTGTTAAACATGTTCAGTTTGGTCTATAATTTAACCATGAATCGACTTATAAACGAACAACGCTTGCATATTATTGAATTTTATTATCAAAATTCATGCTCGGTTAAGAAAGTGCAAATTGTGTTCAGCGACGAAGCTCATTTCTGGTTGAACGGATACGCGAACAAGCAAAATTACCGTATTTGGTGTGAAGAGCAGCCTGAAGCATTGCAAGAACTGACAATGCATCTCGAAAAATGCACTGTTTGATGTGGATTATGGGCCGGTGGTATTATTTTAAAGTACTTTTTCAAAGACTACGAATGGAAGAACGTTACCGTGAATGGCGAGCGCTGCCGTACGATGATTACAAATTTTGTTTTGCCCAAAATGGAAGAGCTGGACTTGGGTGACATGTGGTTCTAACAAGACGGTGCCACATGCCGCACAGCACGTGAAACAATAACCCAATTGAGAGGCGAGTTCGGTGAACAGTTCATTTCAAATTTGGGGACGGTCAATTGGCCGCCTAGATCGTGCGATGTATTGTGGCGCTACGTTAAGGCTCATATCTAGCCCGCATATCAAGCCCGCAACGGTTGAAGCAATATTGAATAATTTATTCGTGAGATACCGGCCGATATGTTGAAGAGAGTATGCCAAAGTTGGACTCGGCGTATGAACCATTTGAAGCGTAGCCACGGTCAACATTTACATGAAATCATCTTTAAACATTGAATTATATAGATCATTATATCGATTCAAATAAAGATTTCATACTTTTCTCTAAATGTTATGTGTTTTTTTTTTGTAATCAAATCCGAAAGATCTTTAACAATCACCCTTTATTTATAGCTTACAAATGTGCAACATAAACCCCATAGTGGTTCATGTTTATGTTTAGTGTTACTTTGGAAATCTTAAAAAAATAAATATAAGGAATGGAGAGAATTTATTTTATTTATTTTATTTTTTAAACATACAAATTGAAGTTAAGATGTGTTTAATTTTAGATCGAAAAGAGTTTTTCCACAAAAATTGTACGTGGACAAACGACAGCGCTTTAAAAAAAAAAATGCCAAATACACCCAATTCTACCCTACAACATGAAAAAGTTACATAAAATAAAAATAAAAAATACATAGAAAAAACATAAAATTTACTGGTTTATTTGGTTAATGTTGTTGAATGAACGAGCTATGTTGTTGCCTGCCTAGAAGCAGGATGATGTTGCAACAAACAAACAAGTTAAGGTTTTAAAAAGAATGTTTTTTTTTTTTTTTGTGTTCAATTTTATTTTGAACAATGTTCCTTATTCCTTTACTACTCCCACTACCACAACAATGTTAAGCTTATTGCAATCGTGCCTCATTAGCAAAAATGATGAAATCTATATAGTAATATTAAATGAAAAAAAAAGTTCTAGTAACAAAAGCAACTGTTGAAAAATATTGATTTAAAAGTAACGTTTGCTTCACAAAAATGTATAGTATAGAGGAAGGGAAGTTACTAAATGGTTATTATTACAAAATGAGTTTTTTTTTTGTTCTTTTCTTCTTTTTTTTATTTTTCCAAATAATTGGAAATTTTATATTTTAGGTTTTTTTTTTCTTTCTTTCTTTATTAAAACAATTAAGTACTTACGCCATGATTTTGATCCGTTTTTAATTCACGATGATTTGAAAATTGTACATAAACCATGCGACCGCGCATCTGTGGCGGATTAACGGTGTAACATGAGACCATTGATGTGGCGGAAACTTCATCAGCCATTTCTAAAAATGCTTGATTTTTGCCCTTTAATATGAGAACATTTGTGACACGTCCAAAAGGTACACCCAATGCAATGACATCAGCATCACCGGATTCATTTGGAATGTTACGCAAATGTATAACTTTTGAGGGTTTACCTAAAAGTAAATGCAAAAAAAATAGAAATTAATTGTAATTTGTTAACTTTAACAGAATTTCTAAAAAAAGAAGGATGTTTTTTAAATAAAAATTGAATTGAAGTTTATTGTAAAATGTTATGAATGAAGAAATTTTTAATGTGATCTAATCTTTTTTGATGATGGTTATGCTGTTATTTATGCTGGTATATGCAGATTTCTTAAAATACAATTTTATACTATTATCTTTTTGCTTAGGAATACTATACATACACACACTGAAAAGTTTTGTAGTTGCACCGGAATTTTTTGCCAACCGAATTTTTGTGGTTCTACGTACTATCACTACGAGTATTACCCTAACAACCGACATTTATTTACAAATTTCGAAATTTTATTGTAACAATTGAATATTTTATGTTTATTTTTTTTATTTTTTTTTTTTTTTTATTTATTTAAATCATTATAAGAACAGTAAGAATGAAATTCTTTTATAGTTCAGTAATAGTATCATACAAAACGGTCATTATTTAAAATATTAATAAAAAAAATATAATATTCTATAAATAGATTCACATGCGTTCGACAAAATTTATTTTATTAATACAAAAATTATATGCCTCGAACTGGGCTCGAACCAGCGATCTTCCGTTTGTCAGGCAAGTACTTTTCCTCTAGCATAAACCCAAATTAAATATGTTTTTTTAAATTTAAACCTTGAATATTTTCTAGTTTCAAATTTAAATATTTGTCTAAAAATAGATTCGTCCAAAACTATAAAAAATGTATATTATTTTAAAATTATTTTATTAATAAAAAATTCTTCACCGCGAACTGTGCTCGAACCGGCGACCTTCTGCATATCAGGCAATTACTTTACCCCTAGCCTAAATACAATTTAAAATTGTATTTTCAAATTTTAGACTTGAATGTTTTTTTTTCAAATTTAAATATGTATGTCTAAAAATATAAAAAAACTATAAAAAAATTAATATATTATTTTAAAATTATTTTATAAAAAAAATTCTTATGCCATGAAATGGATTTGAACCGGTGACCTTCTGCTTGTCAGGCAATTGCTTTACCTCTAGCCTAAGCATAATTTGAATTTGTATTTTCAAATTTCTACCTTGAATATTTATTTTATATTCAAGTTTAAATATTAATGTCTAAAAATAGATTTGTATGTACAACAGGAATTGGGTTGCTAATCTTAATAATTTATTAGAGTTACCAAAACTATTAAAAAACTTTATGTTATTTTTAAATTGATAACGAAAACTTATATTTTAGATAGAGTGATTGTTTTTTTGCAAGCGGAACTAATATTCGGTTTTAACAGCAAATATTTTATTCAAGGGATAAAATCTCAGAAAAGTAGTTGGTTGTTGGTATTAGAGGTAATGTAGAAGATAATATGTTTTCAATATTGATTTGGAAAACAAATATTTTGAATGATGTGACTGTGTTTTGGTTAAATTTATATATTTTCTGTTTACAATATAGTTCAATTATTCTGATGGTGAATTTTAAGTACTTACAATTAAAATTATAATACAATGGAATTGCAACCAATTTATTCTCTGTGTGCAGAAAAAATTATCGGACTAAAATATCTAATTAAAAATTTGATTTGAATTAAATTTGTTTCTAAACAAATATTTAATTGAATCAATCAATATTTTAATTGACTTTTAAATATATAAATTAATATTTTATTTTAGACATAACTTTCAAATAAGTTTACCATATACTGTATGGTTAAATAGAAAAGTTTCAGTATAAAATACCAAATCCATTTGTAGTTTACAAACAAAACAAGCACACACACACAAACACACAAAAACACAAAAAAAGACACAGCATTACCAAAAATACTTACATACAAACGTGTCGTTTACACACTTTTTTTTTTTGTTTTTTATTTTTAATAAAAGTTTTGATTAATATTACCATTGCCGCGATATGTGCAAAATCAATTAAAATATTAATTGATTCAATATATTTTTTAATTGAAAGTCGTTTTAAGTTTTTCTTCTGTGTGTAATGTAAATTATGAAAGAATTTCTTCTACACTAATGTTAGATAAAATTAAGCAAATTATGCAGAAGTGCGTAAGAAGTTTCATTAAAAAAAAATTTCTTAATTTTAAGAAAATTTTCGTTTATTTTGTGAAGACAAATTTTATTGATTTACTGTAAAATTTAATTATTTTTCGGTCAACAAAAATCTCTCCCTGTGCAATGGTAGCTTTGTGAGAATTTGTCAAAATATGCAAGTTTTGCAAAAACAGTTTAGCTAAAAGTTGTTAAGGAAAATTTTGCAGTTTTGTTTAAATTTATGCAAATTATTTTAAAATATGCAATTTTTTTTTATTAAAATATGCACAGCTACCAAAAACTCTCTCAATACAGTAAAATGTATGCAGATTTTAACAAAAAAATACACCTATCTGTCTTAAATATTAATTACAGTCAACTAAATTGTTTACAGTAACCCTTTTAAATGTTAGTCTGTAATGTCTGCATTTATTTAATTACCTTACAAATTGTTATTTACTGTGCCAGAATTTAATTTACTTTAAATGATTTAATTTAAAATATGCAATAATGTCTACTAAATTACTGCACATTACTATTAGATTTTTTTCCATATAAACAAATTTGTTCTGATTCCCTGTTTACTTAAATGAATATGAATTTAATTTGGTAAAAAGGATTTTTTCCATTGAAACTTCGTTTACTTTTCTAACACCCTTAAGAAATGTAATTCATTAAAAATATGTTCGTTTTCTTATATACATAAATTTCTGCATACCCCCAGCTCTTTTACAGGGTGGTAATATACAAATCAGGGTATTACAACAAGCTTTAGCATGTTCTGGTGTGATATGTGTGGATAAAGAGAAAAAACGATACTACTCTAGGGAGCTATAAGAAGGACCGTATTTTTTTTTTTAATTGCATTTCAATTACGAAAATAGTTTTTTTTTTTTTTTCTTGTTCGCCATAAAAAATTTATATTTTTTCATGTTGTAAAATATTTGCATATACATTTTTTAAATGTACCGTGCCACTTTCTCCTCCCTAGAGCCTTCGATATTTTTTTATTTGTTTTTCTTTTGCTGTTATACGAATCCTCTACAATTTGAAAAATTCTTGGTATATTGTATGTGTTATTCCATTCAAAAAAAAACCCAGTATATTTGTTTTAAGCTCATAAAACAATAGTTTCGAAATAAAAAAAAAAAAAGCAAAAAGTTCTCATGGATAAAAAAATACAACAAAACTTACTGACTGTTCCACATCATTGAAGGAGTAATTACAAAATGATTTTGTATTTCACTGGAACTGTATGTTTATAAATGATTTTTTTTCATTTGTCCTCTTTAAAAAGTAATCATAGTTTTATGAATATTTTATTAAGCTATGATTTAAGTTAAAAGTAATAAAGCTTTAAATAAATTTTCCCCATGGAATTGAAACATAAATTATTTACAAAAAAAAAAAGATCACTGAAAAATCGTTTAGTTCCAAAAATAATCTAAAACACACAAAATATGTGTACATTTGTTAAAAATTAACAAATAAAACTCGGTGATTTGAATTCATTGTATAATATTATAAATTTTCATACATTATTAAACTTCAGTATTACAAAATATATGTAAAATTACATTTTCCTATGTAAAAGTATCATTGTTAAAGTATACGAGTATTGTGCAAATAGAGACAATTTCAAACAAATTTCAAATGAAATCACTTCTTAAAGAACAAATCATTGACGTAATATTATTTTGAATAAAAACATGAACTATTTCGAACTACACAACAAATGTGTAAAATGGAATAATTATTAAAAAAATACGGCACTGCTAAAAAAAAATTTGAAACTGAAATAGTTTACTAATTATCAAAAGAAATTGTGTACATTTACTTACATTTTTAAAGTAAAGTCACTTGTCAAATAATAAATAATCTTTAATTTTACACATTTTAAAATTTAAAATTTTGTTTAGATTTTGCTTATTTAAATGTACACAATAAAAGTGTGCAATTATACTCTCCAATATAAAATAAAAATCATAAGTTTGAATGTTAAACTTTAACATTGTTTTTTCAAGGTTATTTTTTTAACAAGGAATGTGTAAAATTACGTTTTTATTTATAAACGTGTAATCTGATACATTTATTGTGAACATTTTTTCATACTAATTAAACTTTTAAATTACTACTTTGTAAAAATATAAGAATTTTTACAAACACATTGACAATTTGTAAACAAAAATTGAACAGTTCATGCGAATAAGGACGAATAGACCACTTTTTCGAAAACACGTTTTTTTGCATAAATGCATTTTATTAGCAGAGCCCTACAATCCTATGCAGAAATTTTGGGGAAATTTTGACTTTTAAGGCTAAAAAAATTACTTTGAAAGTGCAATAATTCGTATATTTTTATATTTTTGTTTAAATTGGGAGTGAACTAACGCACAATTTTGATTAAATACAACACAAAAACATACAAAAATTTTACTTTCGGTAACAATGTGTTAAAAGAACATTACGAGGAACAAACCACACTTATTATATTGGCAAAAAAATTTACCGTTCTTGAGTTATAAGACTTTAAAGTGTGGAAAGCAAAAAGGGCGAATATCCATCCTTAACAAAATATTATATAAAAATTATTTAGCTGCGAGTTTAAAATTGACATTAGCTAAAATTTGAAATTGTATACAAAAAAAACAATCTTAGCACATACAAACAAATTAACCAGATTTGCGAAAAAAAATCTGTTACCGCGTAATTAAGATCATATAACCACGAATACATGGTCTAAGCATATTTTAACCGTCTTTTGAATTATTTTATTTCGGAAATCAAATCTTTAAACATATTTTATAGTTACTTTCCTTCGATACCCTACCTACAAATATTTGGTAATGTTGGTCATAAAGAATTACTACTGCTTCAAATGGCAGGAATATTAAAAAAAAAATTAACAAAAAATTTTTTTTTGCATGTCCTTGCAATCCTTAAAAAGTGTATCCTTGAAGTCCTTAAAGTGTTACAAACAAATACCAACCATAGTTCGTCAAGTTTTGCAAGTCGCATGAAAATGTAGTCAAAATCTGCTGCAAAATAACACATTTTTATTCAAATTTCAATACATTTTTTTGGATATTCGCCCTTTTTCCATTTAAGCAAAAATTGAATTCCAATTTTTGGCAAGTTCTCTCTCGAATACCTTACTAAAATTTTGTATATAGGTAGATGTGACTTAAATCTTTAAGCTAATACCAAAAAGTTGACAAAAATATTATTTTTTAACCGTTTCCTGCGTTTTTATTGTCCCCTGTAACATTCTACAAATGGTCTATTCGTCTTTATTCGCATGAACTGTTCAATTGTTAATAAATATGTATAATATAATATATTTATTAATTATAAAATCGTTATTTTCCCAACTTTTTGTACAATATTCAGCAACTAAATTTTCTTTTTGCATGTAATTTGCAACAAAGAGTTTTTAAAATTATATTTCTTAAATGAACAAAGTTTGCAAAAAAAAAAAAAACTGTTGTATTAAGTCCATAGTAACAATGGCGTTAACAATTAAGATTTACTCTAAATTTTCAACAAAAAATGTTTAAATATACATATTTATTAACTTGTACAAGAACTTTGAAAAAAAAACTGTTGTATTAAGTCCATAGTAACAATGGTGTTTACAATTAAGATTTACTCTAAATTTTCAACAACCAATGTTTAAATATACATATTTATTAACTTGTACAAGAACTTTGAAAAGGAACTTGAAAACATTTTAAGTATATTTGATACAATATAAGCTACTCTGTAAAAATGTTTATGTTATTAAAGATATCAGCACAGGAGACAAATAAGCTTTTTATGCTTTAAAATTGTTTTTTTCGTAAGATTTTTGAGCTTTTAAATTGTTTTTTTTAGACATTATTTGCTTAAATGCTTTTTTCTCCAATCAAAAAATTATATTTTTTAACCTTTTTTGTAGTTTTGTTAATTTTTTTATGCCTTTTCTAAATTTTTCTGGATATCATGTATCTTAAACCAGGTATGCCATGTATCTCTTCACATATTTTAAAATCGAGTAAAATAAATTGAATGCACGTTTTAGAGATTTATGTATACAAATTTATTTAAAGTTTATTATATATAGTGTAGATTAATTTTTAATACTTTCATTTACTAATTCTTATGAATTTATTTATATTTGTATTTCATTTCACAAATTTATTGAATGTCATAAATTTAGTTTTTAAATCTTTATTTCATATTCGTCACAGTTTGTTATTTTTTAGTTTTCCCCTGTTTTTTTTTTATTTTTATGCAGTAGAATAGTAGTAGTGTTTCATGAGCCTTTTGCATAATTTATTTTCAGTTTTATTTCCGTTATGAACTAATCAGAAAGTGTAATTTCCGTTTTGTATTGAGTGCAACAATTTTTTATATTTTTTTTTTTCACAAAAGAATGAAAATATGAAGGGAAAAAAATCGCCAAACATTGACCTTATTGGTGGTGACTTGAATTAGGTTTTGTTTAACAAAAAAAGTTGAAAAGTAATGAAGGAAAAGTTTTGTGATTACAAATGAATTTTTTGTGAAATGAGTTATGAATTTGAAAAGGAATTTAAAAAGGAAAATTAATTTTAATAGAATATTTTGAATTAATTTTAACAAAATTAGACAGAAAAAATATGTTTTTCTTTGTAAAATCAAATTCACCTCTATGGTGAATATGGTGAGGTGACTTCATTTGATATCCGTCAAAAGATCCCATTACAATTAAGATTTACTCTAAATTTTCAACAACAAATGTTTAAATATACATATTTATTAACTTGTACAAGAACTTTGAAACGGAACTTAAATACATTTTTAGTATATTTTATACAATATAAGCTACTCTGTAAAAATGTTAATGTTATAAAAGATATCATTAGAGAAGAATAAGCAAATAAGCTTCTTATGCTTTAAAATAGTTTTTTTCTCAAGATTTTTAACTTTTAAATAGCTTTTTTCAGACATTATTTACTTAAATACTCTTTTCTCCAATCAAAACATTTTATTTTTTACCTTTCTAAATATTTTGAAAATTTATAAAAAAAAAGAAATGAACTGAGCAGGACCTTTTTTATATTAAAAAAATAAACATTAAAGAGAAATTTTAGGGGTGGATACTTGATATAGTAATAATAATTAGGGCAAGGAATTTGATGCTATTATAAATCGAAAATATGAGCTTATAAAATGCAGCTTAAAACGCTGAATATGAATTAAAAGAGCAAAAATATGCTCTTAAAACACCTTTTTGTGAATTTTGAATTTATTCAATATTTTTCAAATGAGAACAGAATATAATGCTTTTCTTCGGGTAAGCAAGAATAATAAAAAAATATATTTTTTTCATATTGTGTACGCTGAACACAAAAAAGTTATGGTCAATAAAATTTCAATTAATGTGTTGTTTGATTTCAAACTCACTTGCAATGAAGTAAAAGTTTAATAATATCCCTGAAATATTTAACTGAAAATTAATTTTATGCACATAAAATTAGGTTGTGCAAAAAATAAAAATTACAAAATTTAAAAAAAAAAAATCACCAAATTGACAAAATATTTTTAAAATATCGAAAAAATAACTGTTAAAAAAAATTGTCAGTTATTTCTACGACATTGCTAGGTATTTTTACTGCATTTATTAGTTGTTTTAACGATAACTACATGTTCAGTTGTTTTACCGCATACTTGAGAATTTTTAATTGGCATTACTTACGGTCAATGCTAATGCCAAAAATGTCAATTACCATTCCAATGCCAATGGAATATTTCATAAGTGGCATTGATTAGAACAATGCTAATAAAATGGCACCAATGCATAAAATACCAAGCATAAATTGACGAAAAAAACAATTGTTTATAAATCGTTTTGTTTTGGAAAAAAGACAAAAGTCTAAAATATGAGTTCTAACTTTAAATGTAGTCGCTATTTTTTTAAGTTTTATCATTTATACATTATTCAGTCTTGTTTCGTAACTGATTAGTCATGTTGAATCGGCTTTTTACTCTATAAATTTGTAAATAAAATTTTTGGAAGCCAATTGTAACAATCAATTATAATTGCCTGTTAAAGGCATTGACATTGATCAATGCCAATTAAAACAAAATTTCATTGGCATTGCTTTCAAGCCATTGTAATACCAATAAATTTAATTAGCACTGACATCAAACAGTGCCAATTAAATCGTCAATTAATTAGTAAATTCAATGAACTAGTCTCAAGTATGTTTTACCGGTACCCAGCAGTTCTGGAACACAACACAAATCCAGACCGCATGATTTTTGTTTGCGATGTCCCACTTGTTGTGTCTCTTTTAAGCAGCTAAAAAGCGTGTACTGACAACGTTAATGCATCACTACATGCATTATTTACTGCTTCAAAGAAGGTATTTAGGAAAGCGAAACCAAATGATTTCCTAAATTGCTTTATCGTATGCAAGGCACTTAAGCGCTATTTTGGTAGCATACAAATGCAGTTACTGCTTACCAAATCGAGGTTATTTTTTGCTGGGTAATTACATTTGTCGCCATTTTAACAGCAGTTGTGTTAACTGAAATTTTCAGTAGATTCTCCTGTCAAATTTTTCGCGTGCAATATATAAAAAAAAAAAAACAAAATAAAAAAAAATATATATATATCGAAATTTGTTTGTATATTTTTTTTAATTTCGCTGATTTTAAACTTTTTTTTATTGCAATTTTGTAATTTTTTTAAATTTTATTGTAATTTTTTCATTCATTCAATGCACGCCATTGATCCGCTGGTAATTTTTTAACCAAAACTTGGCAGATATATAGAACAATGCCTCATTACGAAATCTTTGTATTCCTCTACCCAACCGAAATTGCTAATATTCAGCATTAGATAGATGGCTGGAAATATTTAAAAAAAAATTAATTTTGTATAATTTCGTGAACAAATCTTTATTCCGAAATATGTGTAATTTTTTTTTTAAGTTAACTGATTTTTAATTTTTTTTTTTTTTGAAATATGTCGTGGTTTTTGACTCTGTTTAAAAATTCCTAAATATGGCAACCGTGACATTATAATTTTTATAAGTTTAGTAGCATTTTATTTAAAATCATCCATTGCATATGTTTTGAGTGAAAACGGATTAAATTTGGAATACTTTGTAATATATACACTCAGCGAACTTCTGATTTAAAAATATGTAGTTGTTTGGATTGTAATACAGTTTCATTAGTTTTAATGTAAATGTCAGTCATTTGTAGAACAAACTAAATTTTCTACTAACCTTGTAGTTTATTTAAAAAACAAACCACATCAAATGACTGTTTTATGATTTTATATAGATTTTTTACAGTTGTTTTTTGTTAATTAAAAGAATAAAAACCAGTAAATGTTTGTTTATTTGTTACTAACATGTGTGGTTAATTGCGGTTCATTTTTTTGAACAGTAAAAAACAAATGAAAATGTTAGTTTAATTTACTGAAATGTAAGTCGTCCTTTCTTTAAGTGAATTTTTTAACTACATTTGCAGTGGTCTTTACCTACATAGTATTCTGAATTTAAGACTTTGCATATTTGAAAAATTCATCGACAAAGAAAAACATTTTACTATTTTTATATCTACGGAACGACCAAAAATATTAACCCTCTAACGGGTAAGGCTGCCTCCACATTTAACACAAATGCGTCAAATGAGAAATTAGATGTTAATATATTCCGATAGAAAACTAAATTTGCGAAATATTTTGCGGAGACATTTTTCGTGTGCCGTAAACAGTTTGGAAGCGAAAAAGCTTCGATATCAAAATTTCGTAAAATTTCAAAAAACTAATTATAAAAAAAAAAAAAATAGTTCTCAAAAATCTAAAAAATCAATTTAAGTTTTGACTAAAAAATATAAGTAAGATTGAAACTTTATCTTTAATAATAAGTCCTTACTTTAGTCCAAGGACTCACAGGATTTTTATCAGGATTCCTCTAAAGGACATCGTCTTAACTTATAACCTAATAGACGGATTTTTATGAAATTTTCGCAGAAAGAAAACATTAAGTATTAATAGCAAAGCGTTGTAGTTTGAACAATATAAATTGAAGTTTAGATACTTTTTCGCCTAATTTCGCTTCTTCTTAAATAGTAGCAGAAAAAAAATAGTGTATTTATATCTTGGTAAGAGAAATAATTTGTGTCCAAAACTTCTCTTTTATATGCTTTAGTTTCCAAAATGCATCCTAAAATATTTTGACTCATAATGCCTAAATTAGGCAACGATAAACAATTTTGTTGACGAACTTATTATTTGTTTTTCGAGTGGAGCACATGGTATGAATTTTGTTGCAAAACATAGTTTGCCAGTTAGAGGGTTAAATGTTAGTTTTTTTAGATTAGAATCTAATTTAAAACTAAATCAATTAAATAGTTACAAATTATTTTAATTGATACTAAAATTTTCTTTATAGAACCGAATTCAATTATACTTTTAATAGAATTTACAAATATTTTAATTGAAACTCGATTTTAGTTTTTTTGCGTACGTTCTTATTACCCCATTAAAGTTTTGAAATGATACAAAACATTGTTCAAAATTAGATTTTACATAGAGCTTTTATCATAACCCATATAAAAAAGACATCCCAGTAAAATAGTAAAATCTAAATAACTGGTTGCAGAACGGCTTATACTGTATTATAACAGGTTCTAATTTCTGCAACTGGTTCTTTTTGTATGGAGTTTGTAATATTTGCAATAGGTTCTTTACCTCCAAACAAGAACAGGTGTCTTTAGAACCGGTTCTAGAACCACCTATAGAACTGGTTCTGGGGCAGTGACACCTTACATTTCGACTACCAGGAACATGTTCTAGAACCGGTTCCATGTAACCGGTGGTAAAATAAGTTGCTTAGAACAGGTTTAGAGGTAAACTGTTCTAAAAAACTTTGCTGGGATATTTCAAGAAAATCTATTACAATTTTTATTACAATTAAAAAAAAAATATATCTAAAGGGTCCGCCACATAACTTTTTTTTGCCTCTGCACCAAAATCCGCACCAAACAGTTACTCGTTTTGGGTGTATCGGCTTTTCAATGTATGCGTGCGGGTTTTCTGTGCCCCAAATGCGAGAATTATGCTTGTTTACATACCCGCCAAGATCAAAATGAGCTTCATCTGAAAAGATGATTTTTTTGGCAAAATCGGCATCATTCATTTTCGCACACGGTCTGCAACATTACCATGATTTTTAAAAAAATATCGCAATATTTCCCAGCGTTGTTCAAGCGTATACACAACCATATTCGTTCAGCGGAAGGATAAAACTAATTATCTGTCAAATCAGACATGAGCTAAGTGTTACCATTCACGAAATAAGCACTAGTTGAAAAATAAACGTTAGATGGCGGACCCTTTATATTAAAAAATTAGGTTGATACCATTTTAAGTTTGAGTAATTTGTACTTAATTTTAGGCCATAACTTTGGAACTTATCCATATTATTTAATGCATTAACAAAAAAAAAAAACTCGAAAGCAGGTAATCTTTGTGATGAATTTTATGATTTAAAAATTGTTCTAATGATAATTTTTTCAGTCCAGCTAATAATGTTCTTATTTTTGGGAAAGAGTGCTTGACCTTATAATTATTTTATTATTTTTTGGTCTTTTAACAAAATTTTAATCTAAACTACAGGTTATAATTTTTGACCATAACCACCCATTATTTTACATATTTTTTTTTATCAACTACATTTTAAAAATGTACATTCCCTTTAGGGTCTTAAGAGTAACTAAAAACTAACCCAATGCAATCATAAATTCATTGAGTGAACATTGTACTTAATACATTTTACGTTTCATATGCAACATGTAACATAATCATGTAGCCAAAATATATACAAAAAAAGACGAGCTGTAGTAGGTCGGTGGCAAATGTACTAGGAATTACTATGCAACTGTCTGTCTGTCTGCCTTTTCCCGTACTTTTCCGTTCTTGTCCGTCTAGGTCTGGTTCTATGTCTCGAGTTTAAATATAAAACAAAAGGTAAATTTGTAAAGCTTTTCATTGTAACCATTTGCAATTCGTTGTTGGTTTTTTCTTCTTCTCTTATTGTTTTGTTAACGCTTTAATATGTTGTTTGTTTGTTTTTTTTTTGGCCTCATTGTACTCGTTTATGGTAAAAATATATAGAAAATACACATATACAAAGCCATTTACATACAACTGAGAGTACCCGATGAAAAAAGTTCCGATATGGTTATGTATAAACATATATAGTCATATATAAATTTAATATCACATTATATCATAGTTGATCCGTTAAATGGCATACACTCAAAAAAAAAAAAAGTTAGTATGTAAAGACAGCACAACAAGTCCCTAAGTCAGCAAAATTGTAGTTTTTTGTTGATTTTTAGCAACAAAATTAGTAGATTCAGCAAAAGTTAAAGTTAAGTTAGGTAAAAAATAATAAAATTTTTGCTGAATATTAGTAGACCGAAAAAATCTCAATAAAATTTGTATAAAAATTAGACTTCAGTTAATTTATTTGCTAAAAATCATTAATATATTTCTCTGATTCTTTTAAACATAATTTACAATACGTTACAAAATATAAAAATGTTTATACTCCCTAAATCTAAATCTATCTAAAAAAAAAATAGAAATAATTATATATAACATAAGCAAAATTATCTTTCCACTCCTTACGTCAACGGTTGTCTAAATGATGATATCTTTTAAAGAAACACAAATGCAGCAGATAATTATAGAAACGAAAAGAAAAAAATCTAAATATGACATATGCCACCCTTTTTTTGTAACAAAAAAAAAAGGAAACATAAAAATCTACCTAAGATGTGTATCTTTGTTATTCGATTTAGTCTTTCTACATGTCTATATATTTGACCATATTATTAATCTTAGTAAATATTTAGTTTAGAAATACTCATTTAATCATTATTGAATTTAAATATTTTATTTTGTCTTTTATTTGATTAATAGACAATTACTTTCACAAGCCGGTGACAACGCAAAATTTAAGTTTTTTTAATCCACAATTTTGTTTTATGAAAATGAAATTTTGTTTTATGTATGAAAAACAGCTACAAAAATTTTCCATGGTTGATTTTTGATGTCTTATTAGAGTTGCACTTTTTAGTATCAGTTTCCTCGTCCCTACTACATATTGACATGCCGCGACATTTAATTCATTCTGCGTATATCTTTCAATCTGGTAATCGTTCACTCTATTAACGTGCTTATCAGCACAATTTTTTTTAGCAAAATAAATTAGTAAAATATTGGTATAATATTAGTAAAACATTAGTTCAATATCAACTGAATAAGTATAACAAAAACTTCCTAAAAATAATATACTTGAACTAAAATTTTAGCTAAAAATATATTTTTAGCAAAAAACTTGCTGAAAATAGTATATTTGACAAGACGTTTTGCTAACTTTTGTACTAACTTATTTTTTTGAGCGTACATAACCTTCTCTCTTGTAATCCCATGCTATAACTAGCTAAGTTGATAGAATTTGATATAACTTCATAAAATCCTTTTAAATTGTTTGAAAATTCGCACTAATATTGTGTTTCACAATTCAAATAATAATGAAAATTTAAATATAAATCAAAGGGTTATAAAATTAGATATGATTCAAATTTTATTAATATGTGATGCCATATACAATTATACACTCAAAAAATAAGTTAGTAGAAAAGTTAGTAAAACGTCTTGTAAATCAGGTATACTATTTTTTAGCAAATATTTTTGCTAAAATCGTGTTTTCAGCTAAAATTTTTGTTATACTTATTCAGCACTTAACTGTTTTATACTAATGCTTTACTAATATACTAATGTTTTACTAATTAATTTAGCTAAAAAAAATTGTGCTGATAAGCAGATGTCGCGGCATGTCAAGACGTAGTAGAGAAGAGGAAAATGATATTAAAAAGTAAAACTCTAACAAGACAAGTAAAAAAATCAACCATGAAAAAACATATACAGACATGTAGACAGAGTAAAGAGAAAGACAAAAACACACATCTTAGGTAGATTTGTATGGTTTCTTTTTCTTATTGCAAAAAAAAGGGTTGTTTTTTTCGTTTCGTTTGTTTTGTTTATTTTTTCGTTTCGTTTCTAGAATTATCTTCGGCAGTTTCGTCATAGCATCATTAAGACAACCATTGATGTAAGTAGTTTAAAGAAAATTTTTGTTATGTTATATATATTTATTTCTATATATTTTCAGATATTAAATTAATTCATGTCGTCAATGTGGGAAAATTAAAATTGTTATATTTCGTTATTATAGTCAATTATTTTTAAAAGAATCACAAAAATATGTTTTATGATATTCAGCAAAATTACAATTTTTCTACAAATTTTTTGCGTTTTTTTCAGTCTACTAAAATTCAGCAAAAAATTTATTAATTTTTACCAACGCTTTTTTATTTCTAATCTACTAAGTGTTAGCAAAACTTTTGCTGAATCTACAAATTTTGTTGCTAAAAATCAGCTCGCTGATTTTCAGCAAAAGATTTTGCTGACATTAGCAACTTTTTTGCTAGCATCCTCCTGACTAAAATTTTGCTGACTCAGCAAAATTTTTTGCTGACTTTACAAACTTTTTTTTATGAGTGTATCTAAAAGTAATTGAATTTTGTCTTGGTTCTAACATATATGTTTATATTTAATTATCAGGGAAGGCAAATTAACCTTTTTCCTTTTTAAATTTTTATAATTGCAGTTTTTCAAAATTTCTGACTTAAAATGATTAATTTAATTTAATCTATTAACTTTGAACTTTGTTTTAAGTTTCTGCTTTGGTTTTTTTACAATTTTTTTTTTTTATTTAAATGCATTGAGTTTTCCTTTTTCTGTCTTTTCTGATAATTATATATAAAAGTAATGCATTTTTTGTTTTTTTTTTTTTTTTTTGTTAATTTCTATCATATATGTTTATATATATATATTTATATATAAAAGTGATAGAATTTGTTTGATTTTATTGTATATATATACCTGTATATTAGTATACATTAAAGTATATATGATCCCATATTAAGCTATATCAAGTATATATGAAGAGACAAAAACAATATCAATGTATATGTATATGTAACATAAGATATAATGGTATATGATGATATCTGTCGCTATATTAGAAATTTTCGCAAAAATCAGTATGCGATGTAAATATATATCGTTACATACGGCCACATATATAATTATATACAATCATATCAAGATATATATAACTATATACAAACTTTTTTCGTCGGGTAGTATATAAACAAATTTGTTAGCACAAATGTATAGAACCACCAACAACCAACAAATCCCTAATGTTTGTGAACAAATGGGATTTATATCAAAAATAAAACAACTTGCATACCATTTCTACACTCACACACATAAACACATACATAAACTTGCATTTATTATGAAAACTGTATGTGTAGTTGTTAAAGTTTATATACTCGTAGATCTTTAGCATATTTTTAGGGGGGGTCTAAATTGTTTATATTCTGTGTGTTGTAGCGTTTTACTCTTAATAACCTTGGTATCGTCTTATGGTTATAGTATATTTTTTATTTTCTTTGCATTTTTCTGTTAAATTTTGGTGTAAATGCGAGGTAGTGCAGTAGTCTAAAGTGCTTTAAAATTTTATTTATTATTTTGCAGTTTTTTTTTAGGTTTTTAAAAAAAAAAATTCTTCTGTTTTAAGTCTAGTACCAGTACATATTGTAAAAGTAAGCAGGTAGATTTAGTTTGATTGCCATACAGCACACGAGTATTTCTTGTTTCTATTTACGGTGTAAATTTTTATATATGAGTTGCTATATTTAAGGTGTCAACATGCTTAGTCAACACCTTTCTGAACTAACAAAAATGTGAAAAATAAAGGTTATTTAAATTCTAGGAGATTTGCAAAATTATGTATTTTTTTTTGTAATTTATCTTTTTAAATTCATTTAGGAATTTAAAAAAAAAAATAATGCAAAAAATTAAGACAAAAAGCTTTTTGATATAAATTAAAAGTTAAAGTTATCCCAATTAAACGAGTGATTATGGTTATTAAAAGTTTAATCACAAATGTCTTACTAAAATATTTCATAAATATGTACAGAAAAAAACTAATATCGAGTTTCAATAAAAAAAAAGTTTTAAATCAAATTAAAAATTTAATTGTAAAAGGACCAATTAAAATTGTGATCATACACAGACTCAACTACAATCGAGTTTCAATTAAAATATTTGTATATATAATTAAAAGTTTTAATGGAATTAGGATCAACCAAACTTTTGATCAGATCAATTACAGATTTAATTTACAAAACTTCAATGAAAATGTTAACAATATCAATTAAAAAATTAATTTAAATTTTGAAAGATTTTTTGGATGTAGTATAAAAATGACGAAAAAATTTAGATATTACGTATTTTAATATCTTATAAGCAGCGCAGCAACTTTCATGCAAATTGTAGTCAGTATCTCAAAATCCAGTTTGATAAAACACTTTTCCGAATCAAAGAATTTACAACAAAATGGCATCGATTTGTTATTGCATATTTTTGCATATTTTGTTATAAATGAAAATTTATATTTTTATACCAACGCTCTCGAGTACTAAATCAAGTTTTAATAATCCAAAATTTTAAGCGTATTTTTTTTTACATATTTTTGGAT
Source organism: Delia radicum (assembly GCA_021234595.1). Taxonomy (NCBI): domain Eukaryota; kingdom Metazoa; phylum Arthropoda; class Insecta; order Diptera; family Anthomyiidae; genus Delia; species Delia radicum. The sequence goes on along the minus strand of CM037851.1, from coordinate 302,599,111 downwards.
TTTTAGTGCATATTTTTTAGTGCATATTTCTATTTACTTGCACTGTGTATTTTAAACGCATATTTTTGGTTTTTTTGAAATATACCTTCTTAAATTCACATACATGCGACTTTTTTACTAACGTTTTTCTATGGATACGTTTTAATTAAAAAGCTTATGGAGCTTACGTATGGATACGCTTTAATTAAAAAGCTTATGCGAGCTTTGAAGCTTTAAAAAAACTGTTTCCATTTTGAAATGGGTGCACATTTTTAATTAAATTTTGTATTAACCCTAGAAAGTATTTCTTATTTTTGTTGTGTAAAGATCATGCGTCTTGCGTAGTCGATTTGACCTTCCAGGGTTAACACAATTAAGTATATTATTGAAATTTTTTTAAAAGATTTTTTTTTTTAATAATAGATTCTAATAGAAATCATTTTATATTTCTAACATTTCTTTTTTTAAATATTTTTGAGCAATAATTCGATTTGTGTAGCAAAGCTTTGTCTATCAGTACACACATGCAGAATAAATAGCATCATGTTATGATAATTCAAGAGCTCCATGTTATATTTGAAATAAGTAACAATCATAATATGATCCTCACAAACATAGTATGATCTCGGATAATGATAAAATTGTTCTTAGTAATCATAATATGATCAGTCAGAATCCTTTTTATGATTGGTAATAATATAATATGATAATTTATTGTCCCGAATCATGCTCAAGGATTTTTCTCATCAGTGCACAATTAACCTATTTATAATATTAATAGCCATATTTTATATTATTGCCTATAGCTCATTTTAACAACAATTTATATATTTGTATTTATTTATTTATATTGCCAATAAGGCGTATAATTGTTATAAAATAACATTTAAATATATTTATTTCAAGTGTTAAAATTTATGTTTGCAAAGTTTTGTAAAATAATAACAAATTAAATTCCATTATCAATAAATTTATGCAAATTAATACAACAATAACATTTTTATTAACTATTTGTAAAGGTCATAAACTAGTGACACAACAAGTGAAAATAATATAAGCTAATAAATAATAATAAAAAAATTTAAATTCAATTGACCAAACACTTTGTTTATTGATGATCATTATAGTAGTCATCATATTTATTTAATAACCAAACATAAGGATCAATTTGTTAAGTTTTCATAAAATACGTAGAAGGTTTAATAATTTCATGAAAAAAAAATCGTTTATATTGTATAAAAACGACTTATTTTTATACTCTTCGTCCCAATGTGATCATTGAGTTTGCAAGTCATCGAATAGGTTTCTTTCTGGTACCATATCAATTATATATATTCATGAATATCGAAATCAATATGGCGATGTTCCATCTGCGAGATTGCTACTTTTTGGTCTAATTGTTTGTTGGTATTATAACAACATTGGCATGGGAAACGAGTAAAATCGGTTTGCGGGTTCAAAAATGATGTGCGAGAATGTAAACTGCTTATAAAAATACCGATAAGCCTATACTTCATACATAGTTTTCAATGAATAGTTATTAAAATTAAGACAAAAATCAATACATAGAAAAAAAGTTAGTCTTCGTTCCAATATTCTACAATGGGCATAGGTGAAAAAGGTGGCTGTTATGTTTGCACTATTTAGTGCAAACATAACATGTGCTGTTGTTTACGAAATTCTACGAATTTAATTTTATGGGCAATTTGTTACAACAAATTATGCACAAATCTCTTTTTAATGAAATTGAGAAGGGTGACGAGAGCCTTTTTAGAAGCCGATTTAGTTGGCTGAATATGCCGAATAATAACAGAATATTCGTGATACCTCATATCTACAAAATTCGGCACAATCGACTTTTATGCTTGCACTGGTTTTTTGTATTTAGTTGAAATAAGGGATATTTCAAGAAAATATATGGTTAAATTACAAAGTTATGACCTAAATTTGTTTTATCATGTAATATTATAATTAATATCAATAACTTATCAATGAACCTACGCATTAGCTATTAACTCATTAAGAACACGTCATAGATCCGCTGGACATTTTTCAGCCAAACTTTATAGATGCTTCTTAAAAACAATTTTTGTTTCTTTTTCTTTAAACCGCCCTCTAGTGGAAAATATTACCATGTAAAGTTTAAGCTTTAGAGAATATGAATCCCATAGAATTAAAGACGTTATAGCATATCCATTGTATCCGTTAAAATTTTCAATAAAAATGTTTCCTATTAAAATCTAACTACAAAACTTTTACTTTTGTTTAATTTCATCGAAAAATCCTAATTCAAAAAATATACACTGCGTTGCATAACTATAATTACAATAGATTTTTGCTATTTTTTCTTATATTACAAACTCGTTTTTTTAAACTTTTAACTGTTTTTAAGAGCGTGATAACTGATCTCTTATTGTGTAACATTTAAGAGATTGCTTAATTGATTTAAGATAAAAATTGTGTAATAATATTCTGTTGGTGTTTTATAACTATAATTAAAGGGTCCGCCAAATAATTTTTTTTTGTTTTGAAAATGCTATAAAAACTACTGAATATTTTCTCAAATTTCTTTTTTTATTTGAAAGTACAATCCTTCCGGTTAATAATGGAAAATAATTTCATTCAAATATCTGCCTCGGCTGGCCATGCAGTAGCCTACACGATCGGTCCAATTTTTAAGCACATTATCGATTGTGTGCAGCTGTATTTCCTCCTCTTCAATTTTTGTGAACAAAAATTCGTTCAACATGGCCCGATAACGATCGCTATTGACTGTAACGGCCACTCCTTGCTCATTTTCGAAGAAAAATGGCCCAATTATGCCTCTGGACCGAAATCCGCACCAAACAGTGACTCGTTTTGGGTGTATCGGCACACATTCTGCAACATTACCATGATTTTCAAAGTAATGTCGCAATATTTCCCAGCGTTGTTCAAGCGTATACACAACCATATTCGTTCAGCGGAAGGATAAAACTAATTATCTGTCAAATCAGACATGAGCTAAGTGTTACCATTCACGAAATAAGTGATTTTGAAAAAGGAAAAATTTCAGCTTATTTAAAAGTGGCTTAAGTTTTCGGAAAATTGCTTTCAAATTAAACCGCTCTCATGTGGATACAACAAAATTTGCAAATCATCCAAGTGATTATGGCTGAAATAGAACAGGCTGCCCGAAAAAAGCTTTCTGATCGAGACTGGCGTAAAATAATACACTCTGGCAGCAACACAATGAAGTCTGAATAAGATAATCGATGAATGTAACGTAAATGGGCCCAGATCAACCATAAGGAGGCTCTTAAAAGATTTCCAGAGAATTACTCGTCGGAAGCTGATGTCTGTACCAAGGTTGTTACTCCGCCACAAAACTGCTCGACTTGAGTTCGCTACAAGGAATTTAGAAACCAACTACAGAAAGATAAATCAATAATCGCTGTTGTTGGTAGGACTGTTTAAACATTAATTTATTTTAAAACTGAAATTTTTCTGATGGAAAAATGTTCAATCTTAATGGTCCAAAATGGTTTTAATAGCTATTGGAGAGATCTACGAAAGGAACCACAATATTTCTTAAAAAGAAATTTCGAAGGTGAATCCTTAATGGTTGGGTGTGCTTTTTGTTTCGACAGTATTGCTGATTTGGCATTTCCCAGCATTAGAATGAATTCTTCTGAGCACATTACAGTATTAGAAGAGAAATTGGTGCCATTTATTGAAAATAACAAAGAAGAAGAATTCTTTTTCCAACAAAACAATGCCTCAGCACATGTAAGTCGTCAGACCATGGAATTGCTATCACCAAAAAATATAAGAGTATTGGTATGGCCCGAATGTTCTCCGGATCAAAAACCTATGAGAATATTGGGGGATTATTAATCCGGCGAGTTTAGGTAGAAAACCATAAATATGAATTTTCAAATTTATTCAAAAAAAGGAGACTTCACGCATTATTATAACTCAACTTAAAAGAGAAATATTTTTTCGTATTTTCTCATCAACATAAAAATAAAAAATAAAAACTATAGGCTTTTTGGCAAATCGAAAATGGACAAACATTGATTTTTTTATTAATTTGGCAACTCTGGATAAACATTTGCAGCACATTTTTTATTTACAATTGTAGTCAAGATATAGTTTTTTTTTAGGAGTTTTAAACTACTAAACTGCACGTTTAGAAATAAACCTGGTAAACAGCAGAGAGATTTTTTGCTAAATATTAATAAAATAAGATTAATAAAAATAAAACTGTTAAATTTACAAAATTTAAGTTATATTTGAGTTTAATTTTTGTTAAATGAAAATAGCAATTTACACTGCTAAAAGTAGCAAATATTTGCAGGCTAAAAGCAGCAAACCAAAATTGTAATATTAACAAAATTTTTGCGATTTTTGCTTAAAATGAGTAGAATGTAAATAACAGAATATTTTGCTAAACCTGATAGAAATTTTTGCTAAAAAATTGGAGATTGCTAATTTCAGAAGGACATGCTTTTATTCGCATTAAAAAAATCTACAATAATTTCACATTTTTTTATGATTTTTTTTATTTGTATACTAATATTTCGTAAATGTTTTTTTTTGCTGATTTTAGCATATTATTTATTACTTTCAATTAACTAAAATTAAGCATAAATATACCAAAATATTAGTAGATTCAATATATATATATATATTTGCTATTTTTAGTTTACTAATATTTATCAAAAAAAAAAAAAAAACTTGATAATTTTAGCAGTTTTTTGTAGCAACATAATTTTTAACAAATTTTTAGTAGTTTAAGTAAAAATATTTACTTATTTGTTTTCTATTAGTACACCTTTATCCAGTACTGGGGTAAAACTGGATACAGTTGGTTCATAATGACTTAAATAAAATATGCTTTTGTTTTGTTTATTTAATTGAAATGCATTTAAATAAAATATAAAAACAATACAAAAATGTTTATATTTTCTACCCTGATGTTGGTTATGGCAAAATAAAATATGCATAAATATACACCCAAAAAAAATATTGGTTGGAATTCGGTCAAAACCATTAACATTTATATGATAGGATGATATTCCATGAGGACTTACCTATAATCGATTAAAAAAGAAAACATACTGTACTGGCAATTAAAAAGAGAGAAAAGGAACTAAAAAACAATTCTATTATACAATTATTTGTATTTCCAATCAACTTTTCAAATAAAATTCGGTTATATAATTGTGAACGGTAGAAGCAACTATTTATTTACCAATAATAGAAAATAATTTGTACAATCTGTGCGCCCGGGTAGGCTAGTTGATAGTGTGCTGGCTTATCAGTGCGGGGGTCGTGGGTTCGATTCCCATCAGAGGCAGGGGTCTCTTTTGTGTACAATCTATTAAATTTTTTCAAAAATTGTCGATAATCAAAAGTGGTAACTGGAAATATAGGTTTCCAAATCAAATATGAAATTTAATTAGGGTTTCCACTCCGGTGACAGAGTGTCACCGGAGTGGATCTTTGATAGATATTTTGATGTGTTGTTGTTTGACAGAGACATGTAGACCAATCAATCCTGGGAACCGGAAGATGGTTCTCAGTTGTGGTTCATTGATGGCTCTAAGCAGTCGAATGGGAACACGGGTGCGGGCGGACCAGGCTTCCAGTGTGCTTTACCTATGGGAAAATATCCGTCCATTTTTCAGGCGGAGATTTGGGCCATCTGTGTCTGTGCAGGGAAATGCCTGCGAAGGGGAACGCTCAGATTTCGCATCTATATTCTTTCTGACAGTCAGGCTGCACTGAGGGCCTTAATGCTTATAAGGTGTCGTCTGGGTTGGTCATGGAATGCATTCAACTCTCTAACCTTGGGGTGGATTCCTGGTCATGAGTGCAACGAGAGGGCAGATTGTATTGTCAACCGCGAGGTCCGAAGGCCCTTTATTGGTCCTGAACCATTCTGTGGAATACCAGCGGGGTATGTTAGGGAAAGGCTCAGGGCATGGACAGAGTCTGAAATCTCTGGTTACTGAGAAAACTCTCCTGGTCAGCTACAGGCTAAGAGATTGATCTCTTTTTCCAGTAGGGGGTCGAGGCGAATCTTGTTGCTTGAAAGGGGGGTTTGAGGACTCTGGCGTCGTACTTAACTGGACACTGTAATCTCAGATACCATCTGTACAGGAAGGGTGAATCGGACCCGGATATGTGTAGGTTTTGTGAGATGGTGTCTGAGACCTCGGATCATGTTCTCTGCGAATGTCCCAGACTTTGTGATAGAAGACTTAGGTTTCTAGGTGATCGCTTCATATCGCCTTCCGACATCGCGAACTTTTTGCCCAATAGGATAATTGGCTTTATAGGTAGCTTGAATCTGTAGGTAACTTTAGGCAGCACAAAAGACCTACATTGGTCGCGGTGCATAGTTTCAATAGAACCAACCGAATTGTGGATTGTATTATTTATAGAAGCAACTAATGATTGGTATTGGAAAATTAATTTTAGAATATGTTTGTTTTCCTAATAACATATTTAAATTAAAATTTAGCACTTCACATTTATAAGTGTTTGTCGTGTAATGGGTAGAGCGGCAGCCAACTGAGACTGTTTTCTGAGTGTATAAATAAATAAAAACGATTATACCTTTTGGTGTGCCCACCGCTATTGCTCTCTCTAAAATAAAAAACCAACAACAATATTATTACATTTTATGCAAATATGTTGTATAAAATAATCACATGCTGTATTAATTAAAAACTCCATTTGTTGTAAATATTCGCATACAATTGTAAAAAAAACATGTTTTTATTTAATAATAAAAAAAAACAATTTTTTTTTTTTTTGCAACCAAATAATGCATTGTGGCTATCGTTTACAATTCCTTTACATACACACAATTACAAATTTAAATTAACAAAAAAAAAAATTGTAACACACACAAATACATATGCAATATAACCATATGTGTATCCGATTAAATTGTAATGAGTAAGAGTGAGTTAATAATTGGTATTTAACACAACCTGACTCGACTGAATGAATGAATGGCTGACAATCATTTTAATACAATATTGAACATTAAATTCAATTGAATGCAAATTCAAAACGTATGTGAATATGTTTCACATCAACCGAGTGTGTGTTTTATGTATGGTGTAAAGGTGTGGGTGTCAAAGCAATTTATATGTAAAAAAAAAAATATAAATTCTATGAAAAATATTAAAAGATTAATGTAAAAAAAATCATCCTTTTACAATGTTTGTATAGGGACAAACAAATTCATATTTTTATTTTATTTTTTTTTATTATTTACATGTGAAAATCAACATATTGAGTATAAATATATTGTATGTGTATATGTAAGTGTATGTGGTGTCGTGTATGTTTAAATACAATTTATTTTCAATTTGTTCAGTTGAAATGCATTAACACACAAAACTGAAATACAAGGTTTGATGTATGAATGTATGTATATAAGAAAATATGACAATATTTAATGTTTACTTAACACGACACTCCGTTGTATTTGTGTTATTAAAGAAAATATTTATATAATTGCAACACCAACATTTATGCAATTTGAATTTTTATGCATATTTTCGTGTAGTTGCGTTAATATTTGTTTATGTCACATATCACTTTGGTATGTAAAAATTAGTAAAAATATTTGCTAAAACAACAAAAAACTTGTTGAAAATTACTGAAAAACTGCTAAAGTTACAAGATTTTTTTTTGCTAAATATTAATAAAATAAGAACTGCAAAAATAAAAATGTTAACTTTGCATAATTTTAGTTAATTGAAAATAGCAATTCACTGTGCTAAAATTAGAAAAAACTTTCAATAAATATTTGTAGATTATAAACAGCAATATCTACAAAATATTTGCTATAAAGGGTAATTTTTTAGCAACTGTCTTTTTGGCAACACTGTTTTTGGCATCTCAGTTGTTTTCGTGTAACATGTTATTGTTAAACATGTTCAGTTTGGTCTATTATTTAAACATGAATCGACTTGCAAACGAACAACGCTTGCAGATTATCGCATGGGTTCTACATTCCGAAAATGAAGTGAAAGTGAAACTTCGCTCAATTTGTGTTCCCAATTCCACATAACTGATTTGAAAAGAAAAATTTCATTTCATTTTGTTTCTAGTGGAATTAAAGTGATTTGATGTGTTCTATAAATCAATTTCACTACAAAAAAGTAATTGTAAAACGGTATTCGTTAACTAAGTGAAAAACCAAACTTTTTAGAAAATAAAATTATTTTGAATATTAAATGTAAAAAAAAATCAAACAATGTAAGTAAATGTGATATGTTGTTAATATACGTTTATTTAACTGAAAAAGTGTTGTATTTTTTACGGAAAAAAACACATGAATCCGGAACAAGAGGCCCCATTTTTAATATTCATGGAAAAAAAATCTGGTTTGGCCAAAGGTTTTTAGAGGGGCGACAAAACAGTTGAAGACCAGTTGTGGAAGGACTTAGCAAGTACATTAGACAGCTTAGGACCTCCAGAAAACGATGCAAATGGTTGGAAAAAGGCTTGGGCTGATTGCAAGGCTACCAATCGTAAAAAATTGGCCGAAAATAGAGCAGAGGTAACGGCAACATTTGGAGGACCCAATAATATCCAACACATATCGTCCAAAGAAGATTCAGTTGCCAAACGTTCTGGCCTTTATACAGAAGTCGAAGGTGTTCCAGCTGCTAAATCATTCGGGACGACTAGCAAAGGGTAAACAACCACAAATTCATTTACTAAATTGTCAAACTTAGATGGCACCAGTTCCGACAATGTAGTAAACGTGATTTTACAAAAATTAAATAAAAATGACGAAGGTACTGAAAATATAGAAAATGAGGAACAGCAACCGATGATTTCCCTTTATGATTTCTCTTTTTGATTTCTCAATTTCTTCGCGACTTCTTTGAAATCTAATTCATTTTGGGCATATGACAGTTTTCAAAACATTACACATATTTGTAAAAATTTTTGACGCTGTACTTCTTTCCACTGCTAGATTGAAGTCTTTTGCGATCATTTGTTGGTAAATTCCTTGTCCGAAGTAGCGTAGTGATGTGCCCAATTGCAAAATAATTGGAATGCTTGTCTTTTTAACCATTGGTGATAATTCTTCTAAAACCATCATAAATGCATACTTATTTAATCTAAAATACGCAATAAAACAATTTTTTTTTTATTAATTTTAAACACTTGCGACTCAGTTTTAATTATTGTCTTACGATTTTTCTGGTAGTTCCAAAGGATTTGAACAGTCACGAAGCCTTTTACTATTTAGATTTTCCGTTCTTTGTTTTTCTTTTTTAATTAAATACCAGGAAATCACAATTGCGAAACTCATTTTATATTATTTTAAAAATAAGTATTTTTTTGTTTAATTTTTATTTTTGTTAAAAAATGCACTTTTCTTTATTTCATTCACTTTAAAGTGATAATTTGGTTTTTTCCCGCATTTTTTTATGTTGTTGCTAAAAACAAAATGAAAATGAAATCGTCGTGAAAAAAACGATTCACTCGTTTTTCAGAACACAGCGGAATTGAAAATGTGGAATTAAAAGCGATTCCACTTTCACTTCGTAGTGGAATATAGAACCCAGGCCTATATAATTTTATTATCAAATTTCATGCTCGGTGAAGAAAGAGCATCGTGCACTTCTTCCAATTTATTCTGTTTGAGCGACCTTTTGAGGCAGCTATTCGGAATCTTGTGACTAAATTTGGCAACAAATTTACATACATTGATGCATACAGCTGTATCCGCCAGTGATGTTGATGACCGTGAATTATCGATTCGGCGCCGTTCGTTGCAATTGGGCCTCTATTACATTTTAAAGTACAGCTGGTGCAAGAATTGAAGCCACACGACCTACCACAACGGATAACTTTTGGTGAATGGGCGCTGGCAAAATTGGATGAAGATCCAATTTTTTATCGGAAAATTGTGTTCAGCGACGAAGCTCATTTCTGGTTGAATGGATACGTGAACAAGCAAAATTTCCGTATTTAGAGTGAAGAGCAGTCAGAAGCATTGCAAGAACTGTCAATGCCGAAAAATGCACTGTTTGGTGTGGATTATGAGCCATTGTCATCATTGGACTGTGCTTTTACAAATACGACGAAGGTAAGAACGTTACTGTGAATGGCGAGCGCTACCGTGCGAATGCAAATTTTTTTTTTTCCCTCAAAATGGAAGAGATGGACTTGGGTGACATGTGGTTTTAACAAGACGGTGCCACATGCCACACAGCACGCGAAACAATTGCCAATTGAGAGGCGAGTTCGGTGAACAGTTTATTTCACGTTTGAGGTCGGTCAATTGGCCGTCTAGATTGTGCGATTTAACGGCTTTATACTATTGTATATACAATATACAATATTATATTATTAGGGCTATGTTAGGGCTTATGTCTATAGAGACAAGCCTGCAACGGCTGACTCACTGGAAACCAATATTGAAGAATTCATTCGTGAGATACCGGCCGATATGTTGGAGAGACTATGGCAAATTTGTGCCCAGCGTATGAACTACTTGAGACGTAGTCGCGGTCAACATTTACATGAAACCATCTTTAAACATTGAATTATATAGATCGTTCCATCGACTCACATAAAGATTTCATACATTTTTCAAAAAATTATATTTTTTTTAATCAAATCCGAACGCTCTTAAAAAATCACCCTTTATTAATCTTAAATTTAATAGAATGCAAATAATAGTATATTTTACTAAAATCTACAGAAATTTTTGCTTAAAAAATTCTAAAATACTGATTTTAAAAAGGCAAATTTTCACTCAATATTTAATTTTTTTTTTAAGAGAAGCAACACTCAGGAAATTTTTTCTATTTATTAATATGTTGCTTTCTTTGGAAACAGAATAATGGAGAGATGAATGGTGGGGAAAGGTGAAGGGGTTCAAACATGGCAACACTATAATTGCGCGAGATGATAAGTCTTAAAACAGTTGTTGCTCGCCACCTAATAGAGAGTTGGCGAACTTATTGAAGCTTTTTCATTCATAGCCTTGATTCATTATTTTACTTTGGTGCGGTTAAGTGATATGGGAACACCGAAGGCGGGCGCTGCGATGCATATGAGGAATAGAAAACTCATAAATATTATTTTTCTAAATTTATGTTGTAGTCACCTGGAATCGAACCCGGGACTATCTGTGCTACAGTCCAACGCGCTAACCATTACACCACAACGCCCCACACACCAAAATTAACAGAAAGTTTTGCTAAAACATTCTAGACTGCTGATTTTAGAAGGGCAATATTTTATATACATTAAAAAAATCTAAATCTAAAACAAAAACAAAAACTTTAAAAATTAAAATTTTTTTTAATGATTTTTTGTCTACTAATATTTAGAAAATTTTTTCCGATCTTAGCAGATTAATTTGTTACTTTCAATTAACTAAAATTTAGCTCAAATATAACAAAATAGTTGTAGATTCAAAAGATGTTTTATATTTTTTAATTTAGCAAACAAGATTTCTTTATTTTAAAAGTTTTTTTTTGAAACGTAATTTTTAACTTTTAGTAGTTTTAGCAGACATTTTTATTAATTTTATTGTTGCTAATGATTAGGTCTCAGAAGTCAATGCAATCGTGTTTTATGTACAAAAAATATTTATTTAAAATGAGATTTTATATATTTTAAAAAGCTACAAAAAACTTAAAATTTAACGGCCAAGATATCTGGTAATCAAGTCCAAAAGTGTCTAGTTGGAACTAGGACCCTTTGGGACTTGATTACCTTAAGTATGTATTGAAATGTATTAAAAAAAATCCTGATGACCATCATTAAGCTCTATCAAATATTTTCCAATTTACAAGTGACAACAAAAATTGTCCAATGTTGCAAAAACACAATAATAGTGTTTGTTCTAAAAATAAACTTTGTTATTTATCTTTATGTAGGGAGGGGAAAATATATAAAATGTGTTGGTTTGATATAGTATGTCACCTAACAAGAACAAACATGACCATTAAACTAGAAATCGGCCAATAAGCAAACAACCACCAACACAAGAGTTAAAAAAAACACTCACACAGCCAGAACATAATGTCAACAATTTAAAAAAAACTAACAGTAACGTAGTAAAAAAGGGATTCTAAATCGATATTTTTTTTAGGAGTTATTACTAAACAACTAAATCTAAGGTGTTTTTTTTTTTTTACTTTTCCCCATTTGGAATTTGTCATTAATTTTATCTGATGTTTAGTATAAAAATATAGACAATTTTGTAGCTAACTTTTATTCCCCATAGGTACTCCTTTGAGTCCTTTATATTTGCTAGTGTCTATGTAGGAGAATGTCTATATGACGTTTACAATAGCCAAACGTTTTTATTGCATTAAGCTGAAATTTGTTGCATGTCATATAAAGTTTTTACTAGTTTTAGTTTTTATTTTTTTTTTTTTTTTTGTTATTTGCAAAGTCGACTAAAATATACGAGGGTTGACTACAATATTTGCAATAGTTATAGGGTTTTCAAATTCCAGAAATTTTTAAACTCCCGGATATCGGGAAATTTTTTCGGGCATTCCTGGGATCTCCAAATTAATTACAAGCGTATTTCACTTAGGAAAACCCGAAATATATTTAAATTTAACGATCACTGGTAATTCAGACATATTTTTAAAAACTTATTTTACGAAAACCATCTCTAAAACTTTTTAAAAATTCGTTTTTATAAAAAGGAATAAAATATTTTATCTCTATGTGCTATATATATTTAATCTTCCGTGTAATAAAACATACGTGTGAAGGCGGAATGTTAAGAAGAATGGATAAGTCCAGAGTGATTATTTTATTTGACCCAAATTTGACATTAATAGTTACAAATTATTAAAATTTTCAGGATTTTACGAAATTTTGGTTAAACAAAAATGGTTGTTTTAGTGTTTTTTTTTAAATTTCCACGATATTCCTGGGAATCGGGAAGTGAAAAATTGACAAAAGTCCCGGGAAATTTTGGTAATTCATTCTGGTAATTCCCAGGTTAAAAACCCTAAATAGTAATAAGCAAAGACCTAAATTTTATTAAAGTAAAAGCTAAAAAAAGTCACTAGTCTCCCAAATTAGTGTTACATATAGCATCTAAAGTCTTAACTCATTAAGGGCACGCCATAGATTCGCTGGACATTTTTCAACCAAACTTGGCAGATAAAGTGATGGACAAATACGGTCTTAATAATTTTTCCCTTGAGTGTTTTAGTTAAAAAAAAAATGGTCACAGAAATGTTAAGATTGTAAATGTATTGCTGGCGTATTAACTTTGACATCTCTTTTTGTGGGCATGTCTTTTATTGTGATGGTCTCTTGAATTATCGCCAGATTTTCAATGACATCCCCTAATATATGAACAATAATTTCGTTGTTTTAAATGATTTAAAAAAATAGATCCCAACACTAATAATTTAAAGTGAATGGTTGGGCGATACAGCAAATTAGCCAAGCTCTTTTCCCCTTTATAGTGTTGAGCAATTTGTATTAAAGTTTTAAAGCCTGACAATGCATTAAGGATTAAATGAATGGTTCAATTTAGCTATTTTAATAAGCTTTCCAATGATGTTCAGTTTGTACATTTAGGGACCTTTTGCTTTAGAAATATGTAGTTGTTTAGATTGTAATACAGTTTCTTTATTTTTAATGTAAATGTCAGTTATTTTTAGAACAAATAAAATTTTTTACTAACTTTATAGTTTATTTAAAAAAACAAACCACTGTTTTACGATTTTACTGCTTTACGATTTTACATTAATTTTTTACAGTTTTTTTTGTTATTTAAAAAAATAAAAAAAGTAAATGTTTGTTTATTTTTCTAACATATGTGATACATTTTTACTACAATTGTGGTTCATTTTTTGAACATTAAAAAACAAATGACAAATGTTAGTTATATTTAATGAAATGTTAGTCGTCCTTTCTTCAAGTGAAATTTCATTTGTTTTTCACTGCAATTGCTGTCGTCTTTACCTACATAATATCCTAAGTGTAGATGTCTGATCAATAATAGCCAAATTTATTGTACCCGATCAAAAAAAAAAAAAATCCAAAATCAGATCTCATTTGATATAGATCGATATATATAATTATACAAGTTTATCTCAAAATTGGGGTATTCCGATATATCCGATTAGAGCATATCATGATAGATCTAATAATGTATATCATATATAGATCTAATAACACACATGCATATCTTATCATATATGATCAGATTTGGCACCATGTCTAAATGGATTCAATAATACATCTAAGCAGATATAATCTTTTTTACAAGGGCATATATACAGTATCTTGTATTAGTTCATATATGCGTATAAGTATATGATCAAACAAGGGTATATTTGATCATATATGCCAATATATAGTTCAATATGATTAAAGTTGGTCGCATATATATTGTGATCTTAAATATGATGTGATATGGTCGTATATGATCATATATTTCAGTATTTCGTCCGTTTGGGAATAGTTGTTTAAAGAAATTAACGTATAAGGTTTTAAAAAATATGGCGCCCAACTAAGAGGCAAAAGTAATTTTATAAATTTGAGTTAAAATTGGCCATTCTATTGACAAAAAAAAACTTCAATATTTATTTGCACACAAAAATTTTCAGTTTACCTCTCGTAGTTTATTTTTAGTTTATTCCACTCTCCCTCCCAACTCTCCTTTCCCAGATTTCGGATCATGAAATGTTCGAGGAAGTTTTAAAGGTTTTTTAAGGAACTTACAAAAAAAAAATAATCATCATCATTGTATAAAAGCAACACATGTTGCCTGCTCTTATGGTGAACAAGGATATGTATGTGTATGTAAGTTTGTGTGTATACGTGTGTGCTACAAATACAAAATAACAATTGACTGTTGCTTTCTATTGTAGTTTAATTCATATGACCATAAACAAACGGACAGTGTAACTATATGGGTGGATATTTCACTATTACGAATGGCTAAGGCGGATTTGCTTTGTTGCACGTATTCATGTGTGTGTAAGTGTATTAAAAGCAACAACTACAAAAAATAAACATATTGACCATAAACACAACACAATACAACAGTTACGACAACAACAAGTTTTTTTTTTTCTTGTGCAAATTTGTTTGGTTTTCATGACGAAAAAAAAGTTTTTTGTGTTTTTTTTTTCTTTTTTCAACAACAGAATTTTTTTATTGAACTTTTTTATTAGTTTTACATGTAGTATTCGCAATTCATTGATATTTTTTCTGTATAATACTCAGAAAGAAGTATGGGGTTTCAAATAGCATTGTTGAAAAGTTTAACAATAGTCTATTGTAGGAGTAAGTGTAAGTGTGAGTGTGTGGGAGAGGAAAAAAATATGTCTTTTGTGTGATTCAGGTGGGTAGTATGTGTTCGTAAAAATTTACGCAGACATTTACTTTTATTTGGACAATTTTATTTATTTTTATATTTTTTTTTGTTGTTCCTCAGTCATCCTGAACAGAATCATCAAATAATATTACAAAATAAATACAATTGTTCAATTGTCAAAAGGTGTTGTTTTAGTTGTTGACTTTATAAACTAAATTGAAAAATAAGCTTAATTTTTATTAAAAGCTAATTATACATGTTCAAAAAACAAAAAAAAATTAAATTAAAAATATAACTCTTGCTAAAAAAGAGGCATTTCAAGGTTTTCAAGGTCTTTAAATAAAATTCTAATAAAAAAAAGTTAAAGCTTTGGAAATTTTTAAAGTTTTTCATTATTAAGGTATATTTTTTGTTGTTTAAAGTTGTTGCAAATTTAAATTATCAATGGTGTGGGAAATGAATGAAGCCTGAAGCCAAATGAAACCAACTTACCGTTTGTTAATCGAACAAAAAAAAAAAAATTTGGTATTTCAACAACCACTACCAAAATGTTACCGCCATCATCATCATCATCATGACCACTAACTTTAACATCAGAAGCAAGCAACAACCAGACCGATTTTTTTGTTACCAAACAAACAGACAGTATTGAACGAGTTCTTGTGTTTTTTTTTTGTACGGTTTTGTATGGTTTTGGAAATAAACGTATGCATACATACACCTAACGTAGCACAAAAAAAATGTAGTTTGTTGCTTTTTAATTAATAGAAAAGTCCTTTGTAAAGTAATAAATAAATATTATGTTTTTGTGGTAACAAATGCATTGCAACAACGACAATACATACTCACACACACACTCTTAAACCCATTGAAAGAGTATATGTACAGCAAACCAACAACATCATCATAGTCATTCTCATCATCGAAAACATCGGGTTATTGAAGAGGGAATAGTGTACCAGAAAAAAAAAAACTTTAGTGTATAAACATAAAATATACACATGAATACAGATGTGATTGTAATCCACAAAGAGGGATCCATTGTAACCAAAAGACCACCACCACAGGTAAAATTAAAACTAGTCACCGGTAAGTATGGCAAAAGAATTGAAGGTACGCCTAGAGAAATAATTTTGTGAAATAAAACCAAACAGATATTTAAAATTTTAAAAGTTTAGTAAAATTCAACAATTAAACTAATTTTTAATCTTTAATCAGGTCAATTCGAATGTTAATAAGATAATTTAATATAATTGAAATCACAATTGGATATGGGTCCTTAAACAAAAATTCTACACAGAAAATAATATTTTCCTACTTTTTTCAATTAAATCGGTTTGTTGAAAATTTTAAAAATTAATTGAAAATTAATTGAAAATTAATTGAATCAATTAAATATTTGCTCAAATTCGGAACTTGTGCTTGAGATTTTTTTATGTTATCGCTCAAAAGCAAACATCAACACATTGTGGTTGTTTTTTTTTTTGTAATATTTATGTAGTTGTTTTTTATAAATGTTTATGTTTAGTGGTATTAGTAATTAGATTAGATATTAATTCTTATTAGGTTTATTACTTTATTAAGTTCAATAATTTAGTTTCAGTTGTTTAAATTTGAATATTTATTTATTCTAAAACATTATCATAAAATTTATAATGTCATTTTTAAAGTTTAATTTCGTTTAATAAAAATTTAAAACTTTTTTTAAACAGCAAGAAAATACAAAAATAAATTAAGAATTATTTTAAACAAAAAAAAAAAAAAAAAAAAAAAAACAAATATTTGCCATAACCCCTACACTGATAGAATTTTCCTTCATAGTATTAATGAAACGATTTCATTAAAATCGATTCTATGGTTTAATGAAAAATTTCATTAACTGAATGAAAATTCATTAATATTGATATTTTTTTCATTAACATTTTTTATGATTTTTTCATAACTTCATAAAAAAAATTCATTAAATCAATGAAAAATTTTGACTTGTGATAAGAAAAAACTATTTTTTTTTGTACTATCATTTTGAAATAAAAAAAACTGAAAAATTTCTTTTAAACAGAAATAAACAAAACTTTGATATAAATAATTTTTTTTATTAAATTTGCCTAGAGCTAACAGTTTTTGAAGAATTTGAATAGTTGGTCAATAAATTCCAGGGAACAGATTCTCTAAGAAAAACGATATAGTTCAAAACGAGGCCTAAATTGTTATCGTTTTGACGATGTTAAACAAAAACGTTATGCTAAACGATGATTAATTTTTATTTTTAACAACATTGTTAACAATATTTAACATTTTTATCTAATATGATCGTAATTTAACTACAAAAATCGTTCTACAGTATTCAAAGCCAGATCGATAAAAAATTACATATTTTGTACAGACATATTAGAAAATATGTCATCTTTTAACACAAATTATAAAAAATGTAAAGAAAGATTGAACAATGTTGTAAAAATAAAACAATAAAAACAGAAATAAATTAAAATTAGACCAGACCAGACCTTATAAATAATAATAATAATTTCTCAATTCTAATTTCTCACCACCAAATTAATGCTATGCTAAAATAAAAAAGTGCAAATTATTAAATATCAACGAAAATATTTCATACAAACTATAAATTTTATTCATTAAACACATGGAACTTTCATAACGATTAGGCTAGGATTAATGAAAACAATTTCATTTGCTTTATGAAATTTTCATTGGGTCAATGAAACCGTTCATTCAAATTGATTTAATGAAATACCTTTTATTGGCCCAATGAAACGTTTCTTTGGGGACTTTTTTATGAAAAATTCATTGGATTAATGAAGGAATTTATTAATACTACGCACAAATTTCTATCAGTGTACGCTTTATTAAAACGAAAAAAACAAATTTCTGTGTGAATTTGTTCACATAAGCATAAATAAATCTGCTTACTAAATGAGAATTTCATGCCGGTTTAAATTCAATATTATAAAATTCAAGCTGTTAAAAAACATTTGGTATGGCAACAACACTTCTATAAAAAAACATTTGGTCTGGCAACAACATATATTTTTTTTTTTTTGGAAAGGTATACGGTTTTGATCACTTTTTATCAAATGAGTTTTTATTTAATTGAAAAATAATTCAATTAAAGAGCTATCAATTTCTAAATGAATTAGCAATTTTCATTGTTGACGGAATTTCAGCAGTTAAAGTTATTGAATCGGTGATTTCCGTGGTTGAAATGGGTTTTTACTTATTTTTTATGTTTATAGAACACAATAAAGCGTCTACAATTTTTTTTTTTTCTTACTTAATATTATTTTTAAAATTCTACTCCGAAACCCTAAAACACAGTATGCAAAAATTCCAGCCAATATAATTTCAAACTTTTAATTAACACATTCATATAATTCACTTTGTCATAGCATTTCTTATAAATTTACGTACTCTTCGTATATTTGTATATACACCTGGATAAGAAGAACGTGCACAACCAATACCCCAAGAAACAACACCACAAAGTTGATTATTATATATGGCAGGACCACCCGAATCACCCGTACAGGAATCTTTACGTCCTTGCACTGACGCACAAAACATTGATTTCGATAGTTTTTCCTGATTTCTATAACGCGCAGCACAAGTTCTTTTTGATACCGCATTAACACGAACGGTTCTTACTTGTTGGGAAAAACCTATTGCATTTTCACTTGTTGCACCCCATCCGGAAACTTGTATGGATGCACCAGGATTCCAACCCTTGGAGCATAAATCAATTGTTTTTATATTAGTGCCGGTTAAAGCACTGCTTAGTTTAAGTACTGCCACATCCATATTCTTTGTACGCATACTAAAACCAGCTGGTATCATAATTTTGGATACTTCACTGCGTACACCAGCATTTGAAAGACGGGAAGTTCCACCAACAATGGTTATTTGACCAGGTCGCAAGCCTGTAACACAATGGGCCGCTGTTACCACAAAACGTTTTGCTACTAAAGTACCACCACAAAAAAATCGCCCACCGCTTCGAAGTTGTACTAAATAGGGAACATTATTTATTGTGGTAGTACTACCACCAACAATACGCTCTTCTTGGGCGAATGCCAAGGAAATTTTTATTATTAATAAAATTTTAATAATTTCATAAAATTTTCCCATTTTTATTATTATTTAAAACAACTTTTACTTTTTAATTGCGGATTTCAACTGATTATCCAGTTTAATTTTCATCTTATATAGTTTTAGAATTTTTTCTACAAATTTTTTTTTAGCAACATTTGTTATAATATTTACTTAAAAAGTTTATAGATTTGTATTTCCTCGTATCAATTTCTATCTACTGACTCATTCCATATAAAACCATCAAAAAGTAGTCAATTTTCGACATCTACCCTCTTAAATGTTAACCAGACTTCCTATGGAAGGTAAGTGATATATAAATATGTAATCGTACAAGTTTTGGGTTGTTAGCTCTAATGGTTGTGGAAATATCGCGTTTTAAAATATGAAAAAAGAATCGAAAATTAAACAAAATAGTCGTAGTTAATCGTCCATATCTTTTTAACTGTTAGAGATACGTGATTCAGTGATTTATACTTTACTCCGTACACCAGCAAGCTCCACCAACAATGGTTATTTGAACAGGTCGCATGCCTGTAACACAATGGGCCGCTATTGCCACTTAACGCGATGATACTAAAGTACCACCACAAAAAAATCACCCACCTCTTACAAGTTGTAGTAAATAGGGTAATTGTGGTAGTACACTTATAATACACTATGTAGGTAGAGAACACTGCAAATGTAGTTAAAAACAAATGAAATTTCACTCAAACAAAGGACGACTTACATTTCAGTAAATTCAACTAACATTGTCATTTGTTTCTTTAATATTCAAAAAATGAACCACAATTGTAGTAAAAATGTACCACATTTGTTAGTAAAAAATAAACAAACATTTATTTTTTTTAAATAACAAAAAAACAACTGTAAAAATTAATGTAAAATCATAAAACAGTCATTTGATGTGGTTTGTTTTTTTTTAATGAACTGCAAGGCTAGTAACAAATTTAATTTCTTCAACAAATGACTGATATTTACATTCAAAATAAAGAAGCTGTATTACAACCCAAACAACTATATATTTTTACATCAGAAGTTCCCTGAGTGTAATACCACCAACAATACGTAATTGTTGGGCGAAGGCAAATTAAATTTTTATTATTAATAATATTTTAATAATTTCATAAAGTGTTTCCATTTTTTATTATTAGTTAAAACTAAAATAAACATTGCACGGTTTTTTGTTTAACAAACGATCTTGAACTTGAATTATTTTGCTCACAGCAAAATTAGTTAAAACTTTTACTTTTTAGTTGCGTATTTCAACTGATATCCAGTTTAATTTTCATCTTATTTCGGTTTAGACTTTTTTTCTAGAATTGTTTTTTTTAAGAGACATTTGTTATAATATTTACTTAAATAGTTTATAGATTTGTATTTGCTGTATCAATTTTTATTTACTGACTCATTCCATATAAAACCATCAAAAAATATTAAATTTTTGACATCTACCCTCTGAAATTTTAACCAAACTTCCTATGGAAGGAAGGTAAGTGACATATAAATATGTAATCGTACAATTTTTGGGTTGAAAGCTCTAGTGGTTGTGGAAATATCGCATTTTAAAATATGAAAAAAATCTAAAAAAATCGAAAATTTAACAAAATATTCGTACTTAAAACGTAATAAAAAACGTAATAAAAAAATAGGGTGAGCCTAAATTTTGATCAACTTTAACATATGGTTGTCTGATTTACCTAAATTTATTTCTTTTTATGACCCTTGTAAAAAAAAATACTAGATCTGGCCGACTTATAACAGATCTCCTTCGATCTAGATATGATTGAATCTAATTACAACTTACATCCACCGTTTTGTGAGAGCAACGTGCTTGCGTGCTTTCTAAGGCGTTCGATAGTGTGTGGCACGGGGCACTTGTTTCAAACCGTATTGCTTTCAATGACGGTAATGACTTCGCTTGCTTTATTTCAAGCTTTCTTAGAGATGTGAGCAAGACCCAATGTTGTAGATTAACACATAGTGCAATGGATTCAACATTGTCACCTGTTAAATTGGGTGGTATTGGTGGTAACGAATACTTTTGATGTTCTGGTCATGAAAATTCAGTGTGATGTCCCTTGGAATAAGCACGTTTTTCAGGTGTCGAAAGAAGAATTCAAGTGTTTCGATTTCCTTCCGACTTACTCAATATTTATACCACCTATATCCAACCGGAAATTGAAAACAACTTAAATATATGGGCAAGGGCTTCGATATATAATTTTGATCTTCTGGGACGTGTGCAAAGGAGAGGGTCGGGGCGCATCTATAACTGCAGGGTATACAGGGTTGTAACTCATTGGATCATCGTCAGAATGGGTATTGTGTAACACAGTGCTATCAATATTACCATGGGAAATGTTCTGCTGAGATAAGGGGACAGTGATGTCATCATTTGAAACAGTCGCTTATCAGTAGACCACATCCGTTTGTAATCGATTGTCCAGTTAAACGCACAGAGATGATTCTTTCATAAGTCGAACTAGTCGTATGTGGAATAAACTCCCCGCTGAGGTCTTTCCTGTCACTTTCAATGTAGAGAAATTTAAATCAAATATTCACAAACACTCTTTCCTCCTTCCCATTACCTATTTTCCTAATATCAACACAATGCACTGCATTAGTAGGGGGCAACCCCTAGGCGTTGGTCTAACGTTGAAAAAAAAAAAATAGATCTGTTTGATCTGTTTCGATCTAGTTAGATATGATTAAATCTAATTAGAATTGGCACAAGATCTGAGCGGTTCAACATGACAAGATATGGTAAGGATCCGTCAAGGTATGTTTATATCAGTAAGGATCTTTAAAATTGGATAATATATATTGCATTATCTATTAATATATGAAAATGTATGCTAATTTTTGTAATCTCTATGTCTATGACCTAGTGTATCTTAACCGTTTGAGCCGTTTTCAAAGGCAAATTAAATTTAATTTGACTAATTACATCTGATATATTTATACACGGGGAATCTTTAATACTAAATATAATATAAGTTGATCTTAATGATGAACATTTAGTAATTTGATTGAAAGCCACATTTAGAAGGAGTTTTATTACTTTATCTGGATTGAAATCGCATAGCATATGCGGAAGTTTTATGATAAGACATTCCAGGGAGGTAGACCAATTGTTCGATATTGTTGTGGGCATTGAGATTTTTAAAATAAATCAAGAATAGAAGCCCTTCAAGTCCTTGTGTTACTAAACATTTTACAATTTACTAACACACAAAAAAATATTTCTTAAATTCCGCCAAGTAAACATTTTGTTGAATAAAAAAAACATAATCAATTACTTTTTTAATTGACTCAATTACTTTTTTAATTGACTCAATTAAAAAGTAATCAATATTTTAATTAATATTGATTACTTTAAATAAACAAAAATATTGATTACTTTTTAATTGAATCAATTAAAAAAGTAATTGATTATTTTTTTTATTCAACAAAATGTGTACTTGGCGCAATTTTTTTTTCTGTGTAATGAAACCATTTTAAAGTATTTACCCTTAACAGTTTTCAGTAAAACCGATTGATTGATTGAGTATTCAATTATACCAAAGCAATACAAAGGGAATAATTATGAAAAAATTATAAAAATACAGAGAATGTTAATAATAGTCCTTGTGACAATGACTTAAATATTTTAACAAAAATGTTGTACAAAAAAAATTCCAACGTTGAAAAATAATTATGAAATATTTTTGTAATGAAAAATACTTTTTTTTAAGGCTTCTGGGAAAAATTATCATGTTCTGTCCTAAAGGGGAGTATGTTGATTGTTTTTAGCCATAAAACACAATAAATGGATACTAGTGGCTACACAATAGGCTCAATATTGTGACAGAGTATAAAAAAGAACAAAAAAAAAAAAAGTATATATATTAAACGCGTTGCCAGTATAGGTAGTACTACCGACGACCGAGGGGATTGTTTTATGAGTGTATTGGTATTTTCAATAATATTTATTGAACAACAAATATTTTAGGCTCTTAAAAATATGCTTTAGTGTGGTTTGCAATATTGCAATAAAATATTTTTAGTTGCTTGGGTGTGTGAAATAAAATAAAAATGGGTTTTGCTTATTTTAGTAGAGTACATGACGACAAAAACGTTAAGAGAATTTAAATTAAATTTGTCTAAAAATTCCATGTTATTGTGGTTATATTGGTGAGTGCGGTAGTAGCAGTAGATTATGATGATATAATTATTGGTTTATAGAATTGTGCTGTTTTCATTAAAACAAAAAAAAAAAATCATAATAAATTTGTTTGCTTTATAATAATGCGTAATTACAACTGAAAATTAAATGGTTAAATAACAGAGAAGAAATTTTTGTGGCGAATTTTATATTGTATTTATTTTGCTTTATTAGTCAATATTGGTAAATTTTTTAAAACTTATTAAAAGTTGCTGTTATTTTATGTTTATTAGATTGAAAATTAGTTGGAATATTTAAACAGATGTTTATGATAAGCTAATTTGGAAATTTAAATAAATTTTATTCAAACTAGTGAAGAGGGGGTTGGTAGGTGTAGTTAAAATTTGACGCAAATTAATTAAACAATAATTTAGGCTCCAATTTGTTTGTTTTATTAAAACAATAAGCGTGTATCTAAATTGAAAATTATTATAAAATAATATTATAATAAAATTGCAAATTATTGTGGGTCACTAACGTTTATGCCGCGATATCATGTACACTAATACTCCTGGTAAAACGTTGGGCGCCATATTAAAGAAAAAACAAATGAAAAGTTTTAATTTTGTAATAAAAAATTTGGAATACGAGGAATTACAAAAATTGTCCACACTTTGAGGTAAAATATTTTTAAAAAAAAAAAAATGTTTTTGTTGTACGATCTTTTGTGTAGCATGTCAAATACAGCCGCGTTAAAAACATGGTTTAAGCTTCAAAGCATATTAAAAAATATTAAAATTACAGTTTTTGCTTGGATTTAATTAAAGTTACATTAATTAATATATCTAATTGCATTTATCACATTTTAAAACATATAATACACCACCAAAAACTATTAAAATACACTCAAACAAATATGTTAGCATATACAGGGGTTTTTTTTAGAGTTACAGAATAAATCAAAGAAACATATTTTTAATATTAATTTAGCTGCCTTTATTGGATAGATAATGTTATGCCATTAACGCTTAAATATGATTTGAGCCATGTGGCCGAAATGGCTGGTGCGTACATGGCGCAATCTGGAACTCCAACATTTGCGGCCATATTTCGCCAATAACTCGTCGTATATTTATTTCCAGGTATTCAATTGTCTCTGGTTTATCGGCGTAGAAGAGTGACTTTCCATCAGACTTGGGCGATGTCAATTACATTTCACAATAGTTCGCTTGTGAATAATTTCAGACCTATGCTCAGACTTGTGTGCTTAAACGCTTCCTTGCAAAATTTAAAATTTTTTTAATACCAGGCATGGGACATTATAACAATTTTTGTGCATTTAATTACAGGCCAATTACTTTTTTATGTCTAATTACATGTAATTGGGTGTAATTGAGTAAGTGCCTTGTAATTAAATACTCCAATGTTGTTCCTAATTCTCATGTTTGGTACTAAAAGTTTTACAAATTTTCCCAGGAAGCTTTTAAGCTCAAAAGCGTTAGCGTAGGTCTGAAATTGTTAATGATATAGAAAAATTTCACAAATAAATGATTGTGAAATGTAATTGACGTCGCCCAAGTATGGGCCCGCATTGCGGCATTCGTGATCGTAATTTTTCGATCGAAATCAATTTTCTATTTCCGAAAATCAAACATTTTAACGAAGTGTTTTTGATCAGGGATGTTGTAGTTCGGCCTTTGATTTGAAATAAATGTAAAACTTTGTGTTTTCATTATTAGTATTTTTGTAATTACTCATTGAAAAATTGTTTTCGAACATTTTCACTCGATCACGAATAACGTAATTCGGCCCCTGCTTTACGTAACCATAAAGAAAATAATTCAATGGGGTTAAACAGCATGATCGTGGTGAAATTATTCGATAATCAAAAGTTTCATTGAGTTAATTAAAGTTTGACGAACAGAACCATTTTTTTGCTGGAAAGTTTCTACAATCTGCAAACCAAACTAAACAAAAAGCAATGATCAGCTTTTAAATCGATTATCAAATAAAGCAGTGTAACCAACTGAAAGTTGTGAACCTCTAAAAAAAAAACACACAAATCCAACACTACATGTCGATTTTATGATATTTAATTGGGTTTAGGGTTACTTATTTGCACACTTAGAATACTATGTAGGTAAAGACGACAACAATTGTAGTCAAACACAAACGATATTTCACTTGAAGAAATGACGACTAACATTTCATTAAATTCAACTAACATTTGTCATTTCTTTTTAATCTTCAAAAAGTTACTGACAATCGTAGTAAAAATTAACCACATATGTTAGTAAAAAATAAACAAACATTTATTTTTTTAAATAACAAAAAACGAATGTAAAAAATTAATGTAAAATCTTAAAACAGTCATTTGATGTGGTTTGTTTTTTTAAATGAACTACAAGGTTAGTAAAAAATTTAATTTGTTCTACAAATGACTGACATTTATATTCAAAATAAAGGAACTGTATTACAACCCAAACAACTACATATTTTTAAAGCAGAAGTTCCCTGAGTGTACATATAATTTTTGCAGTATTAATTAATAATCAAACGATTTTAAAACTTAAAAATTTGAAACAAAAAAAATTATTTTTTTTTGTTTAAATTTTGATATTTTTTTTTTATTTTAATTGTTTTTAGCCTAACGTATGCCAACTAAGTACATGGGCAAAATTCAAATAACTGGTAAGTAGGCTTTTTTTTCAAAATGCATGCCCATTAAATCTAATATTATAAGCATTATTGTAAATATTCAAAAGTGAAAAAAAAAAATTCAAAATGAAAGTAGTTCAACAAAACAGTTTAAGAAAAAATAAGTGTTACATCATTTCCTTAAGGAACAAGTACCAGATAGCACAACTTATGCCATATTCAAACGGTTTGCAAATGGAGTGCCATCAACCGGTATAACAAAGAAAGGATATCCAAAAAAATTTACCGCATCTAGGAGTGTTAAATAAAAAATAAAAAAATCGGCGGTTAATCATATTGGGGTTCAACTCGTAAGTTGACCAGAAAATTTCGAGTTTCCAAGAAAACTTACTCCGCAAAAACTTACTTCAAATGAACGTGCAACACTACCAGAGAAAGACAGTACCCAAATATGCAGACAACTTGGTGAAAAAAATGTTCAAATAATTTGGATGATGAAAAATACATTTGTTTTGCTTGGAACAACGGAAGTATTAAAACTGGATTTTATTCCGATGACTTTAAAAAAAAACTCCCTACATGGTATGGGCAAATGTATATCATGCAGTATTCGAAAGCTATGGCAGTACATGCGGATGTTTATATTAATAAATGTTTAGTAAAACTGTAACAATTTATCAGAGATAAACACTCTAAAGACGACTTATTATTTTGACCAGATTTTTAAAGCTGTCATTATGCCAAATAGATGTCAGAATGGCTTAAACATAAATTTTGTACCGAAATACGCAATTTCTCCGATCTGGGGCGAGTCCAATTGAGGATTTTTATGTCAAAAAGTGTATGAAAATAGGTGGGAAGCCAAATGCACTGAAGAATTGAAGAAAAAAATTAAAAGCAGTGTAAAAATAATTGACTTGAATGTCGTCCTAAGCATGGTAAGAGGTATCAGAGTTATCAAGCCTTAAATACGAGAAGATCGCGGTCAAAAATTAATAATTTATAATGTCTGCTGTGTTATAAATAAAAATGCTTTTTCAAAAAAAAAAATAATAAGTTGATTAATTAAAAGCGTTTTCAAAGTGTCCATTTACTAAATTCACATAGGTTATTTATTTTTTTTTTTTTTTGTTTTCCTTATTTTTAGCCACAAAAATCTAAAAAAAAAAAAATATATTTATAATCTCCCCATAAAATCTCAAAGTAACAAACAAAAATTACATTTTATACAAATATAAATACAAAATCATAAACCTACTTAATTGCTATAAATGTTTTAGTTTAGTTTACACACAAAACACGTTATACGAAGGGAGAGTTGAACGAACAAGAAAAATAAAAATTATATGATAAAATATAAAAGTATAAATGTACTTACCAACTCCACCCAGTACAGTGCTTGAGTCCAATTTTGCTTTCTTTGTGGCTAAATCCTGATTATTATTGTCCGAAGCGGGCGCCATAACTGCTGCTTGACTTAAAAGTTCGTCGCTACCACGCTAAAAATATATGAAAGAAAAAAAAAAAAGAAAAAATTAATAATAAGTAAAAGTTGGTATTATAAATATTTGTTATTTACACAGCAACAAAAGCTCTTGATGCTGTTTGTTGCTAATATAAATTATAAACACAAAGATTTGTAAAGCTAATAATTATTAAAGAGATTAAGTATCATAATGAACAACAAATAGTAACAAAAATAAAGTAGAAAATTGTACAAAAAATATACAAAATAAATAATATAAAAGGTGATTTCACGAAAATTATTAAAATAAAAATTTATTTAAAGCAAATTATACAGAAAACAAAAACTATAAATTTAATACGCAAAGCCTTAAAGTAGGCAGTGATTTATAACATTATATAACCTTTATTATATTATTGAATATAAGATGAACGTTTAGGAGTTAAATTAATATTATTTACTATCTGGCTATAAGGCGCTAATTTTTGATGTCTATTCTAAGGCGGTTTTATTAAAAGTTAAGCTTTTGTAAAAGCTTTTTTCGAATTGTACGTAAAATAGTAAAATTTAAAAATATACAAGCTCGAGGTTTATGAAACAGGCCAGATAGTAAATACCGCTATTATTTTAAATGAGCTTTTTACATATAACACCTAAAAGTATGCAAACAATTTTGTAAATTTTTTTTTTTTTACAAATATTCAACATTTTCTTATATTTTTAAGCTAAAATTTTATACACAAACATACATTTTTTTTCTACATATCTCTTTGTAGTCAATTTTTTTAATAAATTTTTTTCATTTCAAATTTTCCCGTTTGAGTATTTTTTTTAATATTTAATGTAATTTTTTTACCATGTTTTTAACAATGCACTTTTTCTTTTAATAACACCGGAAAAGTAATCCTCGCAATCTTCTTTTATTTCCCTTTTTTGTTGTAACCAAGTACATAGTGTAAATCAGTAGCAAAAGTACAAGGCAGCGAGTGTAACAGGAAGCATTAAGTACCATCATCAATGGGTAAAGACGAGTATTATAAAGAATATTATATAGAGAAGCTTTAACCACCCCGAGAATTCATTAATTTTTAATCATTGTAAGGTTTACAAAATTTTGTTAAGAGTTTAAGTAGCAACAATATAAAACTTTTTTTTTGTTGATAAATTTAAATTGCATTTAAATTTATGCAATATATTTTAATTGACTTGTCATATTTAAATATTTTATAATTGTTAGCAATTTTTTGCGTTAAAATTATTAAATTGCTCTATTTAATTTGAAATTGATTTTTTTAATATTGCCTCACTTGGAAAAATTGTAGAAGTGTATTACTAAAATATGTCTAATGGTTAATAAAAAAATACTCGTAAATGGTTTGTTTGTTCAAACAGTGTAAAGCAAAAGAAAACAGAGTAATTATTTCCCAAAAAAATTTTCAATTAACTTTGAAATAAAATTAGCTTTCAATTAAAAGTTTAATTAATTCAATTAAGTGTTTAATGAAGAAATTTAAAAAAAAAAAATTTTGTTGTATCAATTGAAAACTTATTTAAAAATGTGAGCTAATACCAATTTGTTGTGTTTTTTGCAGGGACCGTAAATAATGATTATTGCTCGTTTTTTTGAATCAAAAAATCAATCACTTAGAAGAGACATAAAAAAAAATTTATTGCACCATTATTATTATTTTTTGACAATCTTTGCATATCCGCCATGATTTTTAAATTTTTGATTTTTAAAGTTTTCTTCAATGGTAATGATTATTTTTGAGTAATAATAAAAAAAATCAGCCATAATCATTATTTTTGAGCAAAAAAAAATAAAACTCAAAAATAATCATTATTTATGATTTTTATTTTTTTCGCTCAAAATAAAACTCACTTTCAATGTGTGGGATGGTCATATCTATATCTCAGGAAGTAGGAGGAGCTTATCGAAGATTTTGTTATCAATCTCTTCTTTGGAAGATTCTCTAGCAGATTAATGTATCAAGCATATTTGTGGGTGAGGTTTAAGGGGTTAATTTTTAATTTCAAAATAGGGCTTTTTTTTTGCCGTATTTTGTGAAAGTAACAATGTGTGGGATGGACATATCTCAGGAAGGAGGAGGAGCTTATACAAGATTATGGTATCAATCTCTTCTTTGAAAGATTCTCTAGCAGATTAATGCATAAATCATATTTGTGGGTGGGGTTTAAGGGTTTAATTATTAATTTCAAAATAGGGCTTTTTTGCCTTAAAGTCAAAATCTGGAAGCTCGATTTTCACCGTAGACGTATGGTCTAGTGGACTTTTTTGCTCAATACAATCCCAAGAATCAGAAACGCGAAGCGCCCATTAAGATTTTTTCCTTCCATACTAATCGCCCCACACTAATATGTATATATATTTACACCTACATGAAAGTGAGTTTTATTTTGAGCGAAAAAAATAAAAATCATAAATAATGATTATTTTTGAGTTTTATTTTTTTGCTCAAAAATAATGATTATTGCGGATTTTTTTTATTATTACTCAAAAATAATAATTACCATTGAAGAAAATCCTTAACACTCATAACATAATCATTATTGTGTAATTTTTATTATAAAACTCATAATGATTACGGTCCCTGGTTTTTTGGGTAGTTTTAAGTTTTCAACACAGTAACTTTACTGGATACGGACAATTTTGTGGTTTAAAATCATATAAAAAATCGGTTAAATCAAAATATTAAAAATTTTAAATATTATAATCTAATTTCAACTTTGTTCACCAGTATTTCGCATAAAGGGCGATGTAGCTAAAAAAAAGCGGAATTAATTTGCAGACCCTCCATCCATTAAGACAAAAAACATTTTTTTTAAAGAAATTCAAAAAAGCATATTTGAGAAAAAAAAATTTTTTGGCCAAAAAAAAATAGCTTAATATAAATCGCGAAAATATGTTTTAGCGTTTGTTTTTAACCGATGTATATTTTAGTATATTTTTAAATGATGAACTGTCATTACTGCCACAATGACGCCATAATTGAAATAACTTCGAAAATTTTCGAGGTAGCGTTACATTTTCACTGATAACTTTGAAACCACCGAACCGACTTCGTTCATTTTAAATACCAAACTTCTTATAATATGAACAAAACAATTGACCAAAAACTAACAATCTCGATTCATTACTGGCCGAGTATTTTGCATTTCAAAAGACAGACGGACTTCGTCTAATTGGCTTCGTTATTATCAAGATTTTTAAATAGAACTGTTTATGGCGTCCTAGAATTTGTTCGTTTTGTATATCGGAAAAGTTTGGCAAAAAAAAAATTACTAGGGAAAAAATCAGGATCAGAGGCTTCTAAAAACTGCTGTGTTTAATGTTTTTTGTTTGTTTTGTGAATGGGCCAACTCTCAAAAAATCATTAATTAATTAAATGTAAGCAATTTAAATATGCACCATAAAATTTAATATATCTACTTTGGATACCTACAAGGGAGGTATTATTTCAACTGTGGATCATTTTTCGTATTTTTGGATTATTTTGTCCTATTTAAAAAAAAAAAAAAATAAAGACAAATATGTTATCATATGTATGTTTTTCATTTACTCCTGTATAAAATATGTCAATAGACTTCCATATATTCTTGTTATTAAAAAAATATGTTTTAAGCATACCAAATCTTGCGCTTTATTGAGGACTTGCAGCAGAATTTAGTTCAAAATAATGCATATTTAATTTAATCGAGGGGGTACCTTTTTCGATATATCAATTTGGTTTTTATGCGACTTTTCCCGAAGAGCTTTTTTCCTTTATATTTTATATAATCCAAATATGTGGCCACTCTCCGTCCATGACATAGGCAATATTATGGGTAATAAAATTTTAGTTTTCTTTAATACTTTAACCCTGTGCACATATAAATCTAATGTTCGTAAATTCAAGACATGTCTTCATACAAAATGGAATTAATTTTTCACTCAACTTTTTAACCCTTAAACTTAAAATTGTGCAGCTAAAACAAAACAAGTGTCTTTTTTTTTGTTTCGTTCCCCTACAATATATCCAAAGTTCATTAAACTCAGGTCGGAATACTTCCCTTCACAGAGAGTATTGCTGGACAAAATATAATGAAATTTTTTAGTAAATCAATGATGCGTTTTTTTTTTAACAAAATAAACGAAAAATTTCTTAAAATAATGAAAAGCTGCAGTCTTAATTTAAACCACATTTTTAATGAAACTTCTTTATATAGTGAATAAAACTTTTTATAAATAAAATGACAGTTAATTTTATACAAAAATTCATAAATATTACGCAGATATAATTCTCTAAGTGTTGATTTATATCACAGTTGATTTATATCACATTTTTGAAATTCGCAATTGCCTACTTTACGGCTCAAATTTAATGCGTAAAAGCTTAATTTTTGTAGAGTTATTTATAATTTATCCTTATTTAAAAGATAATAAGATCTCGTAACGGTTTAAGTAAATACAATTATCCATATAAAAAATGTGTAGCATACTTTCAGGAGTTCGGTTGGAGTATTTGATACATGGTCTACAATCTCCATTTTAAGTAGTAGGGCTAAGCGATTTTTTAATACCGGTGATTTAATCACTGTGATTAAAAAAACAACTGGTAACATTAGTGATGGAATATCTTAAGTTACACTTACTCTAAATGTTGCTCTTTTAATCCGTTCCTGAATACATATAATTGTGTAAAGTAATACATAACAATTTTGGTAAAATTAACTTGTTTTCCTCCCTCTCACGAATTATAAATGTCTCGTTCTATTATGTTGCTGGTCAGAAATCTTGTTTAATATTTTAGAAAATCGTCGCCTTTTAAAAATGCTAATTTTTTCTTATTGAAAACCCGTGATCAAGGTCACTATTTAAAAGAACTGTAATTTGAAAATCAAGTTCACTGAGAGCGGTGTTACTGAAAAATCACTGGATCGATCATCTCTAATTATCGATTTTAATAATATATTCTATTCAGTTAAAAGTGTATTTTGTTTTTGAGCTAGTATCTCATATTGACTTTTATTTAACAATCCTTAATTTTGATCCAATATTAATAATTATTGCAGCAATATTTAAAATTTTATAAAATTTTTGTTAAAACTGTATTTTGTACAATTTTCTAAAATTATTTTTGCCTCTGCCTGTTTTTAATTCAATTGTGACATGATTTGACAGTCAATTTATTAAAATGTTTAAAATCCGTCAACGGCAGCTATTGAATATGGCAATCAAATGTAATGTTTAGTATTATAAAAGATATTTTATTCTAATTCGTTGGAACAGTTTATTCATAAATTTTATTATAATGAAACGAATATAAAAAAAAAATATACATAACAAAAAAAAAAAAAAAAAAATCGTTATGTTTTTGTATCGAATACTGGATGGTTAGGCCTAACAAAATATGCATACATTTTAAATTTATGAGTTAATGTAGATATTTATAGATACTGCAAAACATTTGAATAAGGCAACAGACATACAAAATTTATAAATACAAATTTTAAAGAAAATGTATATGAAAATCGCAATAAATTATGGAAACTTGTTGAAAATATAAACAAATTGTTACCATATTTTAAAATTGCATAGTGTAGGAAATATTTTTATTTTTTTTAGCTTTATCGAAATTGTGTATAAATTTATTGAGCACAACAAAAAAGACTTGATGTACTATTTGGTTGCTATATGTAGTAGATAACACTAATCGACGGTGAAAAACAAACCTCGCTTTATAACAGATCTTTTTTTAACCCTGCATTACTATCGTCTGGGTGGAATCCAACCATAAGGCAGAATTTTTGCTTTTTTCGAGAGAGATGTACATTAACAAAATATTATTTAAAATAAATGAATTGCCAAACTTATAAAATTAATTTTTTTTCTGTATTTTGGAGTTCATTATTGAAAAAAAAAAAATATTATTTGCATAACTGAATTTAACTGATAAGAATGACAGATACTAATAAGCAGGGGTGGATTACACCCAACGATAGTAACAGCGTAAGTTGAATAAGGATAGTAATGCAGGGTTAATAAACCTACAGTGAATCTAAATCTGGATAACAAATATTTTCTCATTTACAGTTTTTAAAAACTCGCGATTTTTATATTTAAATAATTCACTTAAGTTTTCGTATATTTTGCTCAATTTTTCGAAATTTTATCTCAATCTATTCTTCACAACGTGATGCATCGGAGTTATAAATCTAAGATAATTTTGTTTTCAATTTTTCACCTAATGAATAAACATTTAATATAAATACAATTTTAATTTGTTATTTAGATTACCAGAAATAAATATTGTTCATAAAAACAATAAAATAAATATTTTTTATTGTTTATTGTTTATTTTGTCAAAGAATTTGGTAGCACAAATGTACAGAGTGATTTGATTAAAAAAAAAAAAAAACACATAAAATTAAGAGAAATGTATGAAATCTTTATTTGGGTCGATAGAACTACATATCTTTATAATTCAATGTTTAAAGATGATTTCATGTAAATGTTGACCGCGACTACGCTTCAAATGGTTCATACGCTGGGTCCAATTTTGGTGTACTCTCTAAAACATATCGGCCGGTATCTCACTAATAAATTATTCAATATTGGCTTCCAGTGCGTCAACCGTTGCGGGCTTGCCCCTATAGACATGAGCCTTAACATAGCCCACAAAAATTAGTCTAATGGCGCTAAATCGCACGATCTAGGCGGCCAATTGAACGGCCCTAAACGTGAAATAAACTGTTCACTGAATTCGATTGGGCCATTGTTTAGCGTGCTGTGTGGCATGTGGCACCGTCTTGGGCAAAAAAAAATTGTAATCATCGTACGGCAGCGCTCGCCATTCACAGTAACGTTCCTGCCTTCGTAGTCTTTGAAAAAATGCGTTAAAATGATGCCTCCGGCCAATAATCCACACCAAATAGTGTATTTTTCGTTATGCATTGGCAGTTCTTGCAATGCTTCTGGCTACTCTTCACACCAAATACGGCAATTTTGCTTGTTCACGTATCCATTCAACCAGAAATGAGCTTTGTTCGCTAAAAACAATTTTCCGATAAAAAAGTGGATCTTCATCCAACTTTTGTGGTAGGTCGTGTGTCTTCAATTCTTGCAA
Organism: Delia radicum; assembly: GCA_021234595.1. Classification (NCBI taxonomy): domain Eukaryota; kingdom Metazoa; phylum Arthropoda; class Insecta; order Diptera; family Anthomyiidae; genus Delia; species Delia radicum. The sequence continues at coordinate 302,564,294 of CM037851.1, read as the reverse complement.
CAGCTGTATTTGAAAAGGTTTTACACCCAAATCCTTCCGCAAAATTCTCCACTGGCAGCTACAGCTGCGATATTTTCTCTGTTCGCATTCTACGTAGGCGTGTTGGTGGTTTAATGTCCAATAATGTAAATTTGGTGCGAAATTTAGTCACAAGCTTCCGAATGGCCGCCTAGAAGGTTGCACATACTGACCATAAATTGGAAGAAGTGGACGATGCACTTTCTTAACCCAGTATGAATTTTGATTCAATTCAATAATCAGCAAGCGTTGTTCGTTGGTAAGTCGATTCTTGGTTAAATTATAGACCAAACTAAACATGTTTATCAGAAACATGTTACACGAAAACAGCTGAGCTGCCAAAAACAGTGTTGCCAAAAACAAAGTTGCTAAAAAAATCACCCTTTACAACTGAAATTCAATCAGCTGTGCAATTTGCTAATATAAACGATTCGGATCACGAATTGAATTTCAAACTGAAATCTACTGAAAATGTTTATAATTGCGAATTCACTATCGGTATCCAGTTATATCAGATTATATCGCTCAAATATATTACCGGATAATGTTAGATAAATTGATCTCAAAATTGGGGCATCCAAAAATATCTAATGTAAGATTGTGATGGATTCCAAAATATTGCGTGGCAAGAATTTAGATCTACTTTAATCTAATTAGATCAAAAAAGATAAGTAATTCTTGGTGCATAGAATGAGATATTTTAAGAGATTAAAGTCGATAAAAATATAAAAAAAAAAATTAAAGAAAAATAATTTTAACATCTGCGCATATATAGTTATGTATGGCGTTATATAGAACAATATATAATTATGTCTTATACGCATACAAAATATTGATGAAGTTAAAAAAATAAAATAAAAAAAAACAAATATTAAAAAAACTGAAAGTTTAAAAATTTATATCAGAAATTTAATGAAATCTTTTGTTTTCTATTTAAAACCTTAAAACTTAACTAAATTCACCACAGAGGTGAATTTTATTACGAATATTGGTAATAAAAACATATTTTCAGGTTGATGTTGAGATTCGTTGTTAAAAAGTACCCCTACTGGCAAAAATAAATTTTTAAAATAAACATTAAACAACTCGTGTTATTTTGTTCAGCTCTCAAATAAATGATTTATTTAATCCATTTTAAACCAGTCACATGCAGTAGGACGGTGCCTCAATAAGCTCTTTGTGAAGTTTTTGTAAACTTAGTGCGCCCTCTAGCGGTGGTATTCACAATTTAAATTCAAACTGTGAAGCTTTGCATGTACTTAACGGGTTAAGATATTTTTTTTTAAATTATATTTTTTACTTATTGCTAAAACAAATGTCTATCAAACTACTACTACTCACGTTTTTTGTTTTTAAATATTAGTGTTTTTAGCCAATTTTTTAAAAATTTTATATGGTAACTCTGGCAAAACAATTTTAATAATTTATTGTTTGTTGGAAGAAAATAGCTAATTTTTCACAGTAAAAAAGAAACTATTGCTCTATTTGCTGCATATTAAAGTTTTTAAAAGTTCGAAAAAGTACATACTGAACAACACATTTTTCTCATTCAAAAAATATTTCCGCACATTAACCAAATCCCAATATAACCTTTATAAGACTGGTCTTCCTTCTATAAATTAAAAAAATTTCAAAAAAGTTCTATAAAAAAATTTCAAAAAATGTATTTTTATTAATTATATCGCAACGCTAGAACATAAGTTTTTAATTTTTTTAAATTTGTTAAAAGAGACCACAAACTATCATATGCTTTTTACTAAGTTTTTATATCTCCCTCATATAAAAAATTATCGGGCCTTAAAAAGTAGGTATTGCATTAAAGCAACGGCAGTGTAAAATGGGTTAAATATAGTGTTTTGCTGTCTGTCTAAACAAAAGCAACAAGACTATTTAAGATATTATTATCATTATCAAACTACTCAACAACACCTGGTTTTGGAACATAAAACAAATAAATATTTTACGTACGCTGAGTCTAAATCTGGCAAAAAGGTAAATCGTTTTTATAAGATTGTTATTCAGCACTTAACTGTTTTGAATTAATGTTTTACTAATATTTTACTAATGTTTGAGTAATTTATTTTGTTAAAAAACAAGCGATAACCAGATTAAAGATATACGCAGAAAGATGTAGTAGAGACGACAAAAATTATACTAAAAAGTACAACGCCTGTAAGACATATAAAAAAAAATCAACCATTGAAGGTTTTTGTATATGTTTTTCATATATAATACAAAAGGACGCCAACAATGTGTATACATACATTGAGGATTGAAAAAAAAAAACTTAAATTTTGTGTTGTCACCGGCTTGTCAAAGTAATTGTCTATTAATTAATTGTAAGACATAATAAAATATTTAAAATTGTAAGACATAATAAAATTTAAAATTAGTATTTGTTAACTAAATATTTATAGTGATTTTCAGTGATATTCATGTATAGTTAACCTGAACAACCATCCCGCTTTTGGCGGGATTATCACGCTTTTTATTCACTGATCCCGCCTTGAATTTTTTTCCCGCTTTTTTTAACCAAAATCAAGCATTTTATATTTTGGAACTTCTTAATAGAATTTTTAGGAAAATAGTCAAATGAAATTAGAATTAGATAGAAATTTTGGGGTTAAGAAGAAGAATAAACGTTTTTCTCTAAAATTTATAAGCACTATTATTATTTAATTCTGATTAGACCACACTAGGCCAAAAAATTGTCAAAAATATTGAATTACTTTCAAAGCCGTAATTATAAACAAAAAATATAAGAAAATTAAAGATTTAAAACATTAAAATAATGTTGGGAGCTTTTCCTTACACACATCATGGGCTTTAAAAAATAACAATACTGAGTGGGATCCCTCTATCCACTTAGCGTGTGGACCGATTAAATTTTGGCAGATTTGGAGGAAATTAAGTATTTTTGAAAAAAATTTTTTTTTTTAATATATTTATTGTGCAAGAAACTAATTCTACATTCTTAATTCATGTAAAGTGGATTGGGGGATTCCTTCAGTATTATCACTTTTTAATACTTATGACACTTAAAAAAACGCGCTCAAAATTATTTTAATATTTGCAGTCTTTCAATTTTTTTAATTTGCTATTTATAATTGGAGCCTTGAATATAATGATAACTTTTAGACATTTCTTGTCCTAGTGTGGTTAGGTAGGGTTAACAACATTATAAAAACTACACACAGAGAAATAAAGTGACAACCGAATTGAAAAGTGTATTTCAATGGTAAAAACCGGTACATTTAGTTAGTACAACGATATTTACATTAGATTTCTGAACATTTTGTGAGTTGCAACTTAAATTCTGTTGAATTAACCGAACTTTGTTGTGAAAACTAATGTTAAATTGTGCCAACCGACTGAAATTCGTAATAACCGAATTCGAGTAGTAGAAACCGAATTTCTGTTGGCAAATAGCTAAATTTTTCTCTATGTGTAAATATTTGATCCGGAGTTGTCGGGGTTAAATATAATTCAAAAAAGTTTTAAATATTATTTTTTTTTTGGAATTTTTTAAATTGAACCATTGTTATGAAAGTTTGGTATGGTAACGAGAGAAAATTAGAATTTTGTAAATTTCGAAAACTTAAGAAACATATTCGAAAAAATGGGTTAAATGATGTTAATAAAAAAAACGCGATAGTTCAAAAACTACAATTGAGGAAGAAATTTTTAAACATATTTGGATGTAGGGCATTAAAAAAAAATATATCAGTTTCTGCAAAAATTTGATATTTGTTGAGTAGTGTTATTGCTGCTGCTGTTAATTTTCAGTTGTTGTTTAGTGGGTTGTGTTGGTGGTGTTGATTTAATGATACCACATGTTGCTTGATATTTATAATAATATATATATAGCATACTTTTAGGAGGCGTTTATTATATGTGCCTTTTTCTAAAATTCTAGGTCTGTTTTAAGTTAAGGGGAGGAGAATTGTCAGGATATTGTGGGTGTATTTGTTTAAAACTTATGTACGTGAGTTTTCTTCATATAATTTTTTATTTTTTTGCTTTATCATTTTGTTTTCATTTTTTTCCTATTGAATTAATAACAATAATGAATTTTTATCAGTTAACTGTATCTTAAATCAACAAGCCATAAAACGACCCTTAAAATAATCAATGATTGTATGAATGAACTTATTTATATACACTAGAGCAGGCAAGCACCATGTGTAATAATTGTAATTTAAACTCTGTGTGTAGTGATTTTTAACTTTATTTCAATTTATTTTGAACATGTCAAGGAAAAGTTAAGAGTTGAAAAAAAACTTTTAATTTTTTTTGCTTACATGAAGTCACACAATATAAAAACCAGACAGCCAGTACAAAAAAAAAATATATATATGTATATATAAAACAGGTCATTGATCATATCTCTTCATTGTATACAACATATTGTTTTTTGGGTTGAACCACAATATTTTTATACCATTTTTTTATTAAAACCTCATAACACTGTATAAAAGTGTATTATATTTGAATATTCGATAAAAAAAAAGAAAAAAATATGGTTTTAAATGTGTGCTGAAAGTTAAAACAACACAATTTTTTTTTAAACGGAAAATATATAAATAAGCTGGTCATCCTCTTATTAGCCTGAAGAGTTCGTAATAAATTTATTATGGCCTACTTTTAGGCTTTAGGCATTGTTGAAATTAATTAACTTGTCGTCAGTGTTAAGCAGAGCAATATCAACAACAACGTTAGCAACTTTAAATTATTGTAGTTTCCGCTTGACACAAGTTTTAGTTAATTTAATGAAGAAATTATAAATTTATGTAGAAAGGTTTTTTTTTTTTTTTTTTTTATTTGACAACATTTTTTTAAGATCTCTATAAATTTTGTTCTTAAATAGTGTTACATTAGTTTTTTTAATATGTCCTTATATTTTTTTTTGGTTAGCTTGACAACTTGTTTTATTTCAAATAAGATTTATAATTACCCTGAAAGTTTTAGTGACTGGCTAACCCTTTCAAAGCTACTATGGTGTAAATGAGCTTTAATAAAATTTCTATCTATGTTGGCCAAAACAAAAAAAAAAAAAAACATAAACTATCTACAGTTGATCAAAATCCTTTCAATTGACTATCGTTAGACCTAAAATTGTATAACCAAAACAACTAAATTACCGATTTCTTAAATAAAGGTGCACTTAAAGAAAAAAAATATTAATAAAAACAGTTAAAAAAATATTTAATTGCAATAAAATGGGCTTTTAAACCAATATTTAGTTGAATAAAGTAATATTTTAATTGTTTTTACTAATCGTGTAAAATATTTAGTAATCAATAGTTTAATTTACATGATAGGCACAAAATCAATTAAAATATTAATTGATATTATCAATTTCGTAATTAAACCTGGTTTTTGATTTTTTCTTTCTTTTTCTTCTGTGTAGTATATTGCTTATAATAATAAATATGTTCGTAATAATCATACACTTATAATAATGCATGGATACGTCTACGAAATTATTATCCAAACTACAGAATACTTCGTAATAATAACGAATTTTTGTTTATTTTACGAAATTTTTGTTAATATTGACGTTTTTTGTATTTTAAAGCATGAATTATTATCAGTGTATGATGCATAATTGTCATAATTTCTGCCAAACTGTTCATACTATTATCAGTTATTTATTGTCACAAGAGTCAAACTTAAAAAAAAATCGAATTTCCAATCATTTCAGCTCTATCTCCAACTATTTCTGTTTTATCTTCTTTTTCACAAATTTGTTCCAATTGTATGATATTCGGCTCTGTTCTGAATTGACATTAAAAAATTCTAAAGTGAAAAGTACCGATTTTTTGCTGTTCTGAAAATTTTTATTTTTGCATTTAGAAAAATTTTTGTGTAGAAAAACTTGAAGTGAAAGTAAAGAGAAGCATTTTTTCAGCATTTGGTATATATATATAATATTATCTAAAAAACAGCTGATTTTCGAAATGTTCAATGATTAAGAAAATCACTCCAACCATAAGTTTCATAACCAGGGTGATTAATAGTTTAATAACAGGAAATACATCAAAATTTTAGAATTTTTTAAAAGTTTATTTACATTTAAGAATAAAAAACACTTTAATTGGAAATTTTAACATACACAAAAAGTGTGCCTCGGCCAAGATTCGAACCGGCTACCCTCCGGCTATGACTCATAGTTGACATTGCATGAAAATAGTCTCAATACTAAGCTGTTTTACTGTTCAAAGTGAAAAACTTATTATAACACTAGTTTAAAACTTGTCCTAATAGAAGTCAATTGTAAGAATAAATCTTTGTGATGATTTCAAATATAAAAAATTTGCATCAACTGCAAAACATAACATAAGTTCTAATTGAAGAAATATTTTTTAAATATTTTTTTAAAATTTTTTTTTTAATGTCCAAAAATTTGAAATCAAAGATTTGTTTGAAATAAAGGGTTTTCCAATAGGTACTTGACAACTTTGAATTTAATTTGTGAACGCAGTGTTTCAGTGATCATCTAACTGTTACTTTCCTTTTTTTCAGTAAACTCAACATTTTCATCATGGTAAAGTACACGAACGAACAACGTATGCAAATTATAAAAATGTACTAACGAAATACGAAGTCGGTTACCGCATCTTTAAGAGCGAATTTCATCGCTAAATCATCTTCAGTTACGAAGCTCATTTTTGGCTCAATCGGTTCATCAATAAGCAAAATATTCGTTATTGGTTTGCTGAAAATCCACATGTGCTTCATGAATCACCACTTCATCCACAAAAAATAAACGTTTGGTACGGTTTGCGTCGACAATAACGATCGTCACGTTACTGTGAATGGCGATCGCTATCGCGCCACGATTACCGATTATTTTCGACCCGAATTGGAAAACATGGACTTGGACGACATGTGGTTACACCAGGACGTTAATACAAGCCACACAGCACACGTTACAATCGATTTATTGAGGAGTAAGTTTGGTGAGCGTGTTATCTCAAGAAATGGACCAGTCAATTGGCCGCCTCGTTCGTACAATTTAACGCCTCTAGACTTTTTTCTTTGGGGCTACGTCAAATCATTGGTCTATGCCAACAAGCCGACGACGTTGGAAGAACTCAGAGTCAACATTGAACGCGAAATAGCGGCCGTTACGGCCGAAATGTGTGAGCGAGTCATCGAAAATGGGGTCCAACGAATCGACCTCTGCCGACGTGCCCGCGGTTTCCATATGAACGAAGTCGAGTTCCATTCCAATGTTTTGATTGTATTTCAAGTCGATAATAAAGTTTTGGAAATATCTCAAATGGTTTGCGTTTTATTTTAAAAAAAAGTTGTCAAGTCCTTATTGGAAAACCCGTTACAATTTGATTTTAATAATAATAATAATAAAATTTTTTTATTAACTATTAAATTACGGGTATTATATTTCATTTTAAATTGTCAGGTTTGAGATCATAATTAATATGCTGCCTATTATAAATATAAAACACTAATTGTAAATAAATGTAAGAGAAAGACGAACAAAATGTAGTGGTATTATTATAAAAACAAGTATCAGAATTTAAAAGAAATAAAATTTTACTGCTGTTTAGATTATTAAGATTATTTTTATCAATAAAAAAAAAAATAATCTTCGTCCAAATACTCTGAGTCACAATGGACACAGGTGAAAAAGCTGGCTCTTATGTTTGCAAAATTCAAGTAAACAGACTTTTTGCATGTGTTGCAGTTTACGGAGTTTTAGGATTTATTTATGGACATTTTATTAGATAGTTATTACTAGAAAAGAAAATTTACTGATTCACTCCTATTACCATACTACAACAAACTCCCCTACTTTTTGACTTAAAATCCAAAATTTCTTATAATTGTAGTTCTTCAAATAGTTTTTTAAGAAATTCGTATTACTTATATATGATACCTTCAGATTTCTTTTTTTCTTTTTTTTTATAAATTATACATTTTCTACTATGGGTTAAATAAATTAGGCCCACTTCTTAAGAGTTTACACTACAAGTTGCTAACAATTAGTTCTTGCAAGTAAAAAAAAAAACAACAAAGTTGCAACAAAAAGTGTACTTGTTTAATCAAGAGACCATACTATGGAGTATTCTTTATAAACATTAAATTTTAAAACAAATAAAAAAAGAAACTTAAATCATTTAAATTTCAACATAAAATAACAATACATTTATATAATAAACTCTTATGATTTAAGATTCTTGGTTTCTAAATAACGACCTAAATCTGCTACCACATTCAGATCCAACTAATTACAACCAAATACAAAATGGGGGTTTAAAATTTAATAGATGACAATAAAACCTATGCATAATACATATCAACATTTGTCTACTTAGGCCAAAAAAAAAAAAAGATTTTTGTGTTAAAAGCATATGTTGTTTATTTATATCCTTTTTTGCTGTAAAAATGTATTTGGTCATACATATGCTGCGAAGGCCATTACATTGTTTTAAAAAAAACCTTTTAATACAAAAAAAAAAAAAAACATTTTAATAATACTAAAAGTATGCTAAATATTTGATAAGTCTTAAAACAAGGTCTATTTCAAGTAACACTTGAATGTATGTATGTGAATGTATGAATGTATATGTGTGTTACTAACCCACATTTACTTTAATTTTTCAGTTTTAATGATTCTTCATTCATCTTATTTTTTTTGTTTTCTACTTTTTTTCTCTATTTTCTTTATTTATAATCAAAGCTATTCATAATATGTTGCCTACTTTTAGGCTAAAAGAAATATGAATAATATTGTATGGCTTACATAAAATACTATAGCATACTTTTCATACGTTTCTGTAATTTGTGTGTTTTTCATGTTAGATTTTTTGTGTTTAGATGTCTAAGTAAATGGGTCATTTGATTTAAAGAAAACTGTAGAAAGCCTACAAACAAAAACATATTTAAAAAGTAATAATGTCTACCACTCTTGTACGGTATATTTAAGCTGTCAATGAAAGTTGTTTACTTAGGAAATTAACATTATTTTTTTTTTAGAACTTTTTACCTTAATTTATATTTGTTAAAGTGGTTGAAAAAATTAGTCACATATGAGAGGAATAGAGGGGGGCTATATCGAAGTGTTGCTTAAGCATATTAACCAACACTTGACATTCGTTTTTTGTTTGTTTTTTGGCGCCTAAAAGCACATACTTTTATTCCTCCTACTGACGATAACAATGACTTTTAATGAAAACATTTATATACATTATTGTGTACGTGTATGTAATGAATGTATGCATGTCGTTTTGAGGTTATTGTATCGTTTGTTAATCCATCCCCTTTATGTATTTCATACTCACAACTATTCGTAGTTTTAATAAAATTATAACAATTTCCCGATTTTATATTACAAATTTAACCCTTAGATGCTTGTTTTGTTTTAAGGCGAAATAATGATCTTTCGAACCGTAAAAACAAATTTTTTTTTTTTTTTTTTAAGAGAAGCAACACTCAGGAAATTCTTCCTATTAATTAATGTGTTGCTTTCTTTGGAAAGGGGTTGGTAGAGAGGTGAAAGATGGGAAATGATGAAGGGCTTCCAACATGGCATTGGTCTCAAAGCACCTATAGTGAGAATCGAAAAAATTTAATTAATAACCTACGGGAAGTGAGGAGTCAGTTGGTCTCAAAGCAACTATCATGAGAATACTTAAAGTATGGGAGAGATTCTCTAAGAAAAACAATATCGCTTCGTTCAAAACGATACGTTAATTGCTATCATTTTGACGATGTTACTCACGAAAACGTTAAACTAAACGATGAAAAATTGTAATTTTTTTTACCAAAATTGTAAACATTATTTAAAATTTGTATGTCGTAATTTAAATTCGAAAAGTTATCGTCGATCGTCCTACAGAATTTCTCGCCACGACTTATTGCAGAACTAGTATATTTTTATATTAAGTGTATCAATTATATTGAAAGAACTGGTAGCGTGACTGGTGAAAAGAGAGCATAATACAGCGCACACAGCTTTATTTTATATTTGCAATATTTCTTTTTAACGTTATTTTAGTTTAATTTGATTTTAAGATTTGTTTAGATAAGTATATTTTTTAAATTTTTTACCCATTAATTCAGGAATGCTTTTTTAAAATTATATTAAATTTATTCAACAAATATTTTGTGATTTATTTTTTTTAAACCCCCTTTAACTAATTATGATGTAACACGTTAAGCTATACCTACAAATATAATTTTAAATTTTGAAGTATTTTTTTTAATTTGCCGTATTTCATTTTAACTACTTTTAAATTTTTGCACTTTTTGTTGACTAAGATCTTTTCATTTCTTCGCTTTTTAAGTTTTGTGTTTTCGGCATTTTTTAATGATCATTTTTTCTATTGTCTTAAACTTGTTTTAAATTTTACCTTTTCAAGTACCCTGAAAACAAACAAGCTCAAAAACTAATCAAAAATGGACTCAAAATATATGAAAAAAATTTAAATTTTTTGTATGTTAGTATTTCATCTGAAATCGCCTTCTTTATTTATTCAAAAAGTACACATAAAAGATATTTATTTAGGATCAAAAGTTATTATTTTTTTGTTGTGTTGCATCATATCCTTAAAGAGCAAGTACCATATTACAAAAAAAAAAAAATTGCTAAAAGCCATGCTGATAGATTACAAACACACGTCAATCAAGAGGCATCTAGTCTTATCGATTCGAATGGGGAAATCAGGTGTCTAAGGCGCATAAAACCTAACGATCTGCTTAGGTCATCCATATAAAGGATGTATTTGTGTGAACCATATAAAGGGTCCGCCATCTAACGTTTTTTTTTTCAACTACTGCTTATTTCGTGAATGGTAACACTTAGCTCATGTCTGATTTGACAGATAATTAGTTTTATCCTTCCGCTGAACAAATATGGTCCGTATGTTCGTTATCTTGTGAAAAATGTGAAAGAAACTGGCATCCTCATCGATAAACCAAAGCGTGAAAAGCTAAAAACAGTGCGTACAGCCGAGAATATTGCTGCTGTGGCAGAAAGTGTGTGCGTGAAGCGCCATCAACATCAATTCAACGTCGTTCTCAACAATTGAACATTTCGGAGACATCATTGAGACGAATTCTGCATAAAGACCTTGGTATGACGGCATACAAAGTCCAATTGGCTCAGGAGTTCAAAAAAGAAAAGTTATTTGGCGGACCCTTTAGATATATCTTATAGTCAAACTATTTTATTAAAAATAAAGTACTTGATAGTAAATAAATTATATTTTGCTAGTTGTAGTTAATAAAAAAAAAAAAAAAAAAAAAACGGTTTGAAAATGGTGTGCCACCAATCGGGATCAAAAGGCAGCGACGTCCAAACAAATTTACCGCAACTAAGCTTGTTAAATTGAAAAAATAAGCGTTTAATCAAATTGGGGCATCAAATCGGAAGTTGCCCAGAAAATTTTGCGTTTCCAAGGAAACAATTTGCAAAAACTTACTCCAAATGAACGTGAACCACTACCAGAGAAGGACAGTACCCAAAAATTGGAAAAAAATAATTGGCAGAAATACCAACAAAATACAGACAACTTAGAAAAAACTTCATGAAAAAATATTTTCAAATAATTTTGGGTGATGAGAAATATTTTTTTTTTTTTTGCTGCGAACAATAGAAGTATTAATTCTGGATTTTATTGTGAAAAACTCCCCACAAGGTACGGTATTCGAACAAATAGAATTTTGAAACCAAAAGTACTAGTATGGGCAGCCATTTCGGCAAAACGTATATTAAAGCTTTGCATCCAGGTTTCAAAAGCTATGGCTGTAAACGCGGCTGTTTACATTAATAAATGCTAGATAAAACTGGAAAAAATTATCAGAGAAAACCACTCTAAAGACGTAATATTATTTTGGCCAGATTTAGCAAGCTGTCATTATGCCAAAAAGACGTTAGAATGGTTTAATACCAAAAACATAAATTTTGTACCGAAATACGCAAAACCACCAAATGTCCCAAAAGCACGTCCAATTGAGGATTTTTGGGGTATGGAAATGGTTCGAAAGCCAAATGCACTGAATATTTGAAGAACAAAATTAAAAGTAGTGTAAAAAAAATTAACAAGACGACAAATATGTCAATTTTGATTGAAGGTATCAAGCATAAAATATGCCAAATAGAAAATCGCAGTCAGTTGGCTCTCTTCAAAAAGTGAATCAATAATTTATAGTCTATACTGTGTTATAAAAAAAAAATACTTTTTCAAAAAAAAATAATTAGTTTTTTTAATTACAAGCGTTTCAAAATTGACCATTTTCTAAATCGGCATAGGTTATATACATTTGTTATATATATTTGTTAAAATCCCATATCAAGATGTTTTAAAACATTGATCCTGCGCACCTTATTAAAGGTTTAGTAAAATATTCTATTATTGCAATAAGTCCCATTTTTGTTACCCTCCTTGCACCTTATAGGGTTAATCTGAATACTTAATGCGCTAGACATTATTTTTACTTAACTACATATCGCCCATTTACTTCAAGACTGGCATAAGTCCAAAAATGCGATTTTTGAGTTAATTATGCAGATTTATTAGCTATATTGTGCTTTATATTGTGTAAAAATTTCATATTAATATCATGTATACTTTTCGAGATAGAGGATAATATATATTATTTTTTCTTTAAAGTGAGTACAAAGAGTATGTACTTCATAGAAAAAACTGTGCTACTCACGGGTCTCTCGATATATAGTAAATTCTCACACAACTCTCACTGAGAGAAAAATACATTAAAACCCCTTATATATAAAAAAAAGTAACAAATAAATAGAGAAATGGTCAAGCGAGGCAGATATGGATTGAAAACTTTAAACTCGTTTTCTGCAAAATCGTGTTTTTTGAGTTATGTCAGTCTTGCAGTAAATGAGCGATATATAAAATATATAACAATTTTATTATGTCTAAGCATAAGTGAGTGTGTTATTGTTCTAGAGTGTGTGTAAAAGTAAGTCTCTATTATAAGGATTCTAATTTAGCTATATACAAAATAATTCCATTCAAATTCTACTAAAATTACTACTAATGTTTGCTTTTGTTAGTTATTGTTGTTGTAATTAGTTAGTAAGTCGTTGTAAGTTGGTTGTATGGTAAATATGAACACAATTATAATTATTTACGCACACTTGTAAGTTGCTGTAATTGTTGCTGTTGAGAAAAAGTTACAATATTTGGTATTTATTGTATAAGAGGGTCATAAGCCGGAGACATTTTACATGTTAATTTTAATTTTATTTTATGAAGAAGTCCTTAAAAGAGCTTATCTTTTATTAGAAAGTGTCAATTTATATCCCTAGATATATACAATTGTTAATTCAGTTTTTTTTTTTTTGTGTAAATGTCTCCCTTATAAAAATCTGCCTTCATTAAAGAAATTAGCAATTTCCCTTTGGCAAGAAGTTTTTGTTACAAAATTTAGTAGATAATCAACTGTTAAGTTATTATAATTATGCGTTTAAGGTGCCATAATATACATTTTTATTATCGAATAGAAACATCAAGGTAATTTAGGGTTATTCATAGAAATAGTTAAACAAAATGAGGATAAAAGAATTTCCGATTAATACGTTAATCTCAACAGGTTACGGTATACAGTGAGAAATGCTATAAGGAGTATCGTTTATTTATTTTTATAAATAATAATGGTCCTAAAAGGAGGCTTTACGTTTAAAATAATTTGTGCTTTGATAAGTTCTAATAGTTTTGTTTTTTAAAACCGATCAACTTTTATCAGTTGTAAGATTTAAATTGCCTACACTTAGGAGCTCAATAGCTTTTATTGCAGATATTGTATTTCTTTGAACACACTCAACATTTTTGTATTGCCTACTTTTAGGAGCTTAACTTCAAGAGAAATTTAAACTCACATTCGTATTTGCCGTATCGAACACCTTTAAGAAAATATGTATTTTTGTCAGTATGACTGTCTTTGACATCAATCGTTTAAATTTTAGAATTTTCAAAAATTTGTGAATTTCTAGGTGTCAAATTTTTATGTTGAAAAAAAAGGTCTTAAATATTTTTTTTTTTTTTAAATAACGATCAACTTTTATCAGTTGTAAATTTAAATTGCCTACACTTAGGAACTCAATAGCTTTTACTGCAGATATTGCATTTCTTTAAACACACTCAACATTTTTGTATTGCCTACTTTTAGGAGCTTAACTTCAAGAGAAGTTTAAACTCACATTCGTATTTTTCGTATAGCAAATCTTTAAGAAAATATGTATTTTTCAGTATGACTGTCAATCGTTTAAATTTTTGGAATTCACAAAAATTTGTGAATTTTTAGGTGTCAAATTTTTAGGTTGAAAATAGGTATTAAATAATACTCGGTTAGAAAAGTAAGTTGGACAATAAAAAACTTATTAAAAGAAGGATTTTTCTATAGTAAAATTTTTTAAAAATTTTAATAAAAAATATTAGAAAAAAAAAAATATAAATAAATATAGAAAGAATACTAGCAATAACTAGCATTGAAATACACCGTATCTTTTCTTATGTTGATATCTTTCACTAACTACACCAAATAACTTTTGCGTATGGCAGACTTTGTTTTTTTAATGTATTTATCTTAAATTAACTAAAAACTCACATTTATAAAATATTCTACTAACACGATATAAATGCAAACTAAGATTGCTTAAATTGCAATTAATGCTTACTGCATAAACTTCTATTAAACTTCACCCCAAATTGAATATATTTACTCGCATAATTTCACCATTTTATAATTTTTTTCGGAATAAAAGTTCCTCATTCAAAAGATATGAATAATTTCAAATATTTTCGACACTATGAGGCAAACTTTGAAATGGAATAAAACAAAAATGATTCTTTTAAATTGACATGAAATTTACTTCATTCGAAAGATAATCTTCTGGCATTATAATTTAAATATGTCAGTCTATTCATGTTGAAATGCCAAACCAAACTAAACATAAATCACTAGACAGCTGACATAATTGCCGCCAGTTAAAAGAGTGTTGCCAACTTAAAGTTCTATACCTGTAAAAAAAAACACCCTTTACTATAACGGCACATGAGTATTTACAAAAAAAAAAACGGTTTTCTATTGTTTATAAGTGTTTATTATTAGATTGCATCAACAAAGAATTGAAAAGCAAACTTTAGAAAAATTTACTTTTGGCCGAAAAAAGTCATGTTTGAAACCATAGTGCAAGTGAAGTATTAATTTTGGATTTTATTCTAATGATTTGAAAATAACTCCCGACAAGGTACGGTATACGGCCAAAGCGAAGTTTAAACCAAACGTACTAGTGTGGGCAGCCATTTCGGCAATTACATCCAGTGCCTCGTTTCTGTAACTAATGCGAGAAGTTTTTGCGTTGAAAAATACATGGTCACCCTGCTATTTACAGGGTGAGTTAAGAGATGATCAAGTTGACTACATTTTTAGAGCTATATTTTTCAGATTTTTCACTTTTAAAACTTTGCAGAAATGGAATTTTTTAAAATATGTAATTAGAAAATGAAATAACATATGTAAATACAGCGCTTGATTAGATTTTTTGATTGATATATTTAATTGTCTTTGAGTCACCCTATGTAAACCAGAACAATTTTGTATTTTACATGGTTTCAGCGAAACTTTTCTCAATGCGAGATTTACATAAAAAGGGTACAGGACTCAAAGCTATGGCTGTAAACGCGGATGTTTACATTAATAAACGTTTAGTAAAACTGAAAAAAATTGTCAGAGATTACCACTCTAAAGACGGCATATTAGTTTGGCCAGATTTAGCAAGCTGGTATTATGACGTTGGAATACAAAAAACATAAATTTTGTACCGAAATACGCAAATCCTCCAAAAGCACGTCCAATTGAGTAATTTAGGGGTCTTTAATGCCAAAAGTGCATGAAAATGATTGAAATGCACTGAAGAATTTAAGAAAAAAATTTAAAAGCAGTGTAAAAAAAAATTCACAGCTCGACATTCATGTAAATTTTGATTGGAGGTATTAAGCATAAAATACGGCAAATAGAATATCGCGGTCCGTTGGCTCTCTACGAAAAGCGAATTACTACCCAGCAAAATAAGAGCTGAGGAAGAATTAGAAAAAGCACCTCATCTACTGATCCAGATGTGGTGCAAACTTAGATGAATCATTAATGATTTTAACATTGTATTGGTCATTGGGCAGATGGAGTGAATATATAACTTCTTTAATAGCATTTAAACCAGTGCATGAGTGCTATTTTTCAATAGCTCATGGAAGGTCTTTTTTAAATATATATTTATTTAATAAAAATGTGCTGCATACTCTAGGGGATGTTTTATCAATTATTAAAAAAAAAAAACTTTTGGTGCTAGCGAGTATTGAACACACGAATCTGAATCACAATCTGTTTTATTGAAGTAGACCGCTCTACCATTTACACCAAAATTACTTATGCAATACAAAAAACTTAAATCGAACTTTAGATGAAAATATTGATATATTTTTATGAAAACAAGAAAAATATGCTACACAAAAATATAATATAATAGAGATAACATAATGATTTGTAAAACATTTTTATTATGTGAATTCGTATCACTGAGATATAAATTATTAAAAATATTTTTAAGTTTTGATTAGGTTAAAAAAAAAAATATTAAGAAATAATAAAAAAGCTTTAGTTAGTCTCTTTACAGGAAGAAGAAGAAGAAAACATTTTTATTGAAAAATTTTACGGACACAAGGGATACACCAGACTGCCGCAGTTTCGTCCCCCTCCTGGGACTCGTCAGTGGTTAATTTATGTGTCAATTGAACAAAGTATTTTATATTGTTAATTTTGCTCTATATGAAAAACTTTTTTATTTTTTGGTGTCGTACTGTGATTTGAACTCACGGTCTTAGCATCAAGCTATGCATCGTGTCCGTAAAATTTTTCAATAAAAATGTTTTCTTCTTCTTCTTCCTGTAAAGAGACTAACTAAAGAAATATTCTACAGTAATTAATATAAAAATTAATTACGATTGTCATTATCTGACGGTTGCAAAACACTTTCTAACATAAAAAAGCTCATTTAACAATTGTGAATTCATTGCATATTTTAATTTATTTTTTTGATAATTAATTTAACGATAAGTGTCTTTAATAAGGTAAAATATACCTGACAATGAACAAAAAGTATTGGAGAAGTAGTTTAACTAACTACAGGTAGGCAATGAAAAGAGAGGTATGCAATGAAAAGAGAGGTCTGCAATGAAAAGAGAGTGCCTTGGAACGTAAGATCTTTTAATGTTTCCCGTATTTCGTTTCTACACATCTGGAGAAAGAATTCGGTAAAACTCTATAGGTAAATTGAAGTTACATATTTAAATTAAGTAAAAGTTATTAATTAATTAATTTACTAATTAATTATTATTATAAATAAAAAAGCTTTCAAGATTTGGCTTCGAACCTAACTTTTCTGAATATTGCACACGTTTCAAAGTATATCTTAAAACAAATATGGAAAATTCGATAAACTAATTTTTAGCCGTGAAATACATCTTTGCATTTTCTTATCAACATAACAATAAAAATATAAAACTTTAGGTTTTTTAGATTTTTAAATAAGTTTTACAAAAAGTTCCATCGAAAAGGCAAAAAAAATAGATTTTTATCAAATAATTATTTGTCAACTGTGGATAACAATTTTCTATAAAAAAATGTTCTTTATGATTAAAGTCAAGATGTTTATTATTTGCTCATTTTAAATTACTTAATTATTTTAAAATACACAGAAAAAACGGAATTAAATAAAAAAAAAGTACTAATTAATAAGAATTAAAAAATATATAAAAAATAATGTATCTCCCCAGTCCGAAATCGATCTCACAAACTTCTGATTGCAAATCCAACCACTAACCACCTCAACCTCCATATAAAAAAGAGAATATATATATCGCGCGTTTACTTCAATAACGTCATAACTCAAAATTTTGATTTTGTAGAAAACGAGTTTAAAGTTTTCAATTTACTCACACCTTGAAGAAAAAAATAACGAAATAATTTCTCTCAAGAGGTGAGTATACAAGATATCAATACGAATTTTTTACAAAATATGATATGTGATATAACGAATAATTCTGCGTCATTAAGTCATTAACTGTTTTTTTGAGTTTTGACGTTCCTTGAAGTAAATGAGCGATATACTTATGAAAAAGCACTTCTTAGGATGTTATTAATTTAGATACCAATTAATTTATATGGTGATGCAAATGCCGTTTAAAATAACTTTAATTTAAAATTTTTGGCAGTTGATAACAATAACTTCTAGGAAAGCGAAAAATGTGCGTATACTAATGCTTTGGAAGTCAAGTTAAAGGGATTCTTAAAGCACTACTTCCACTTTATGTTGATGGGTAATTTATAAATAAAAATACTTTTTCAAAAAAAAAATACTTTTTTTGTAATTACAAGCGTTTTAAAATTGCCCATTTACTAAATTGGCATATACTATTTCAATTTCCCTTAAAGTTTAAAGCCATTGTTTGCTAAAGGATTTCATGTGCGTTACAGTAATGAACTTTATATATGAGAACATAAAATATTCTTAAATATTTTATAAACCCCCCTGCCATATTAGTTGCAATAATAATAATTTCTGTTTTGTTTGTTGGTATTTTTTGAACTTAAGCAAACACGCAACAAATATTTTTACTTTTTCAAACTATATAAATTTATCTAAACAAGTATCAAGGAATATTGTAACAGTTTCAGTATAGACATTCGACCGGTATTTGTATGTGAACGAAACAAAAAAAAAAGGATGCTTTTTTTTTTGTTGGTTTTCAATATAAACCACTCAATACATAGAAAATTGTATGATATAAATTTACCTCTACCATATATTTTTAAAAAGACTACTACTAACAGGCGTTAAGGTTTCAATTTAATATAATATGTGGAGCTAGGTATCGTATGTATGTAAGTATTTTATGCTATAAGAGGTAAAATGTAATAAATTATCTGTCAAAGAGCTTCCGTAATACATAAACAACAAACCCCACAATAAGGTAACAAACATACAGTCATTTTACCAACGAGCAAGCAACAGCATCTCAACAATACAATATCTAAACGTAACATTTTACCTTACAGAAAAAAACAAAAAAAAAAGCAAAAAGGTGAAAAAGAATTGTATCTTTTTAAAGATGCCACCCATTTGTTTAGAATAAGAATCGAGTACAAGTAACAGCTGCCACAATTTTCATAAACACTATAGAATAAAATAAACTCAACTCGTTTGCATGTTAAGTATCAGTGGTGAAACGAAAGAGGGAGGGGGTGAAGAAAATAAAAAGGAAAAGGTTACAAAGATTCTTGTTTAAGAACGTTAACGATTACGTAACGAGTCTACAAGCGGAAATATTAAAATGTTCTTGTGTTATAAAATTCAATAATGATACCACAGAAAAAGTCTTAAATAATGAAACATCCAAAGCATACTTTAAGGCTGGCATACATACCAATGCAGAAAAATCTCACTGGCACTTACAAATGATACATTTAAAATCGTATTTTACTCCTTTATATATATGAGCTACTTTAAAATGTTCGACACCTGTGTAAAACTGACTTTAGATTCCTTGATATGTTTTAAGGTTTTTTGAATTGAGAGAAACAATGGAGAGTGTTAGGTAGACAATACGAAAAAAACTAAAACATGCTAAGTTTCATGTTGACAAGTCTTCATCTACAGAATTGATGGCCATTTAAAACTCGAATTTTAAAAAATTACTTCAAACTTATAGAGTTTTTTTTTAATTTAATTTACTTTTTTGCTCATAGTTCAGATCCAAACCACCCAGAAAAAACCTCGGTAATAGGTTGGTATTGCGGAACATGTTACTTTGTAGGTAAACCCCACTGCAAATGTGGTTAAAAACAAATGAAATTTCACTTAAAGAAGGGACGACTTACACTTCAGTAAATTCAACTAACATTGTCATTTGGTTTTTAATGTTCAAAAAATTACTAACAATTGTAGTAAAAACTAACCACATGTTAGTAAAAAAATAAACAAAAATTTATTTTGTTTTATTTTTTTAAATAACAAAAAACAACTGTTATAAATTAATGTAAAATCATAAAACAGGCATTTGATGTGGTTTGTTTTTTTTTTAAATAAACTAAAAGGTTAGTAAAAAATGTAATTTGTTCTACAAATGACTGACATTTACATTAAAAATAAAGAAACTGTATAACAAACCAAACAATTACATATTTTTAAACAGAAGTTTCCTGAGTGTGGGTAATACATTAATCTGCATACACTTGCATTACTTTGCAACTGTTTGTATTACCTACCCACTGCCCTTTAGTAACACCAAATTAAATGTTTTTATGGTATAATTAATTTTTTCCTGTATAAAATTTATTGTAATTAAATTTTTACTACAAGTTTGACAATTTTAAAATGATATGCGATCTAAAAATTTAATAGTTAAGTGAGGAGTAATATCCCAGTCAGACACTGCCAGTGCTAAAAAAAAATCAAGCGCTGGATAACCAAGGAATTATAAATAAATTAATGGCAGCATACTTTTTTGAGACGCTTTGCCAGCGTTTCTTAAAAGCGTTTCTGTCAGTACTGGTTTTACAATAATTTCAGTGGTCTTCAAATAAAAAAGGGGTTTCCCAGTGATATCCTGTACGAAATTTCCAACGGCTTTAAATTCCAACCACTGATAGAGGATTTATTTTATAAAAATTATGTTGCTAAGTTTCAAAAAGTTTGTAATCAGAAGGTTCTGAGTTCGATCCCTATTCCAGACATACATTTTTTTTTTTGTACTTTTTAATATTTTTTTACATAAAATAAATTTTTTTGTTTCTGGAGAAGCAGCTCCTTCTTTACAACCAACTTTTTTTTTTTTTGCCCAACGTTGGCAAGTTGCAAAGAAAAAAAAAATAAAAGATCACCAGCATTTAAAAAACAATTGACAAAATTAAAAAAATCGTCCAAACTAATTAATCGACGTAATAATAAAAAAAAAATATTTACAATAATTAGAATTTTTTTTCGAAATACGGACGTTTTAAATTTCATTAATATGGTTGTTTCAATATTAGCGTTTTAGTGTTTTTTTTTTAATATTGTTGTTTGTTTTTGGAATTTTTTTTCGATTTTATCCAATTTGGAAAATTTTTTTTCCCAATTACTGAGAATTTTTTAAATTTTAATGATTTTTTATATTTGGAGAGTTTTTTTTTTTCAATTTAAAAGATTTTTTCCACAAGTTAAAAGATTTTTCCCCAATTTTTTGCGTTTTTTAAATTTTAATGAGTTCTACACTTTGGTGGTTTATTAATGTTAGCGATTTTGCAAATTTATAAGATTTTTTGACGATTTTTTGACGATTTTTTTAAAATATTAATTAAAATTTTTAAATATACTTAATATTATTTTAATTAAATCTGTGATATATATATCTGGTTAAAATCTTAATTGAAACTTATCAATTAAATAGTAAAAAGCTATACTATGGAACAAAATGAGGGTTATGGTCTTGGAGGTGCATGATTCTTATATCGACCGATTCTTTTAGTATATCGTTAAGTATATCTGCAATTTTCATGGGCCATTTTTTTAAATAAAAAAAAAATATAATTAGCGGATGAAGAACATTTTTTATTTAATAAATAAACATTGCACGGTTTTTTGTTTAACAAAAAACAAATTATCTTGAACTTGAATAATTTTGCTCACATCATAATTGATGACAAAATATCGAAAACTAAACTTTTGGTTTTAGTTTTTTTAAATTTAAAAGTAAAACATTTAAAGAAAATATATTTTCTTTCAATTACGATACAAATTTGTATTTCTTACATCTTAATTAAAATGCAAAGTCGAATTTCCAATCGGTACTCCAGTTATAACGTTTTTATGCATTGGAGAAACACTGAAATTTCTAATTATTATTTGCAAAATATGAGCATATAAATACTAACAAACTAAACGAGAATTTTTAAAACTTGTCAACAAACATCACAAACTTATAAGGAATTGAAGTAAATTTTCTAAAAATGTATGTTTTTTGAGTCTGAAATTTGTAAGCGTATTGCGTGAACTTAGTTTCTTAGTTAACAGCACCTCCGAGTCAAAAAGGCAATTAAATTTAAAAATTTTTAAACGCAAAAACTTAACGAACTTTTAAATTTTTAAGAAATTTTATAATTTTATTTTGACTGTTTTTATAAAAAATAAAAAAAACAAAAAAAAAATTTTTATTATACAACGCTAAAGCGATCCGCCATACGTCATCAAATAAGAAATTTTAATTAGCTTAATAACACTAAACCCGAAAAGGCATCCACAAATTTAAAGGACTTTCAGTTTTATGGAGCAAACAAAATTTTCATAACCTCAACAAACATACTTATCTAAAATCTTAAAATTTCGCGAATTTAAAAGTATTTATTATGATTTCTAGCAAATAAGTAACACTAACCCCAATTAAATATCACAAAACCGGCACAAAAAGGCGCGATTTCCAAAATAATTGCGGCTTTCTTTTTAAGTTCTAGGATATGACAAAAATTTTATTTTGAGTATATTTTTATATTTTTTGGTTGTGTAATATATATATTGAAATGTTTATCACAATAAGATCTATACATTGATGTAACTTTATTTAAATTCAAGTACAAACTGTAATTTTAAAATTTTAAATTAAAACCGTCTTAGTTTAACGCTGTTGGATTTAGCATGCTTAAATATCGGCTAACGAATACATAAAAGGTAATTCATGTCAACAAAAAAAAAATGTTTGAAAAAATTTTGGCGCAAATTGTCGAGAATTTTTGGAATTCCTCATATATTTTTTTTTTTGTTACAGATACACTAATAGAATTTTGTGCGTTGTATTAAGGAAATCCATCATTAATACAATGAATTTTTTCCTTAAAAACTGGCCAAAGAAAGTTTCATTGGATTAATAAAATATTTTCATTTTAATTTTTTGAAATTCATGCAATGGAAAAAAAATATTTGTTCCTTTTTCATATTTATTTAGAACTGGCTTGAACTCGCAGCCACGAACATGTAAACAGTACCGCGTTACCGATTGACCTAATTAACCCAAACAAAATGATTTAGACTTTCGTATTCAAATTGCTTGTTCCAATAGTTGAAGCGCCTCCTGTTAAAATCAGACGGAACTAAATGTTTGGTGTACAAAAAAAATATATATATACAAATGATTTTATATTTTAAGGATCAACCAAAGATGAAAATTTCATTTACTTAATGAATTTTTCATTAATTTAATGAAAATTATTCATTAAATCAATGAATCCAACTTAATGAAAGACAATCATTAATACACTGATAGACATTTGTGCGTAGTATTAATGAATGAATTCATTAATACAATGTATTTTTCATAAAAAAGTCGTCAAAGAAATGTTACATTGAATTAATGAAACATGTTACATTGAATTAATGAAACATGTTTCATTAAATTCATTTTAATGATTGGTTTCATTGACCCAATGAAAATTTCATAAAGTATATAAACATTTTTTTCATTAATTCTAATGTAAACGTTATATAAGTTTCATGTGTTTAATAAATAAAATACATAGTTTGTATGTAATAGTTTCATTACTTTTTATTACAAAACAAAAACTTTATTTTTAAAACAACATTTAAAAAAGTTGAGATATTAGCCAAAAACTATTTTTACCTTAAATTAAAAAAAATAAAATAACAAAAAAGGACTAGAGATTTTTTATAAAAGTAATTTATCAGTGCGAGAGTCGTTTGTACGCTTCCCACCAGAGGCACTGGTCCGATTTCGCTACAATGCGCCTCGGTTAGGGTAATAGTATATAATTAATAATCATATGATTATTAATTAATAAAATAAAAAAATAAAAGTAATTATCGTCACCTAAAATCCAAAAGACCGTAACTAACAAAAAATTAAAATTGAATTTTTGATTGATTACGATATAGTTAACCCAAATACACCTTCCCACAAAATTTTACACGTTTACTTTGAAAAACACTAATTTTATTAACGAAGACCAAAAGGCCGTAACTGCAATTAAAATATATTCATTAACAAAAAGTCGTGTAGTGCAGTTTTTTTTTTTGTCTTTTATGTATTGATTTACACTGCTTTTTGTTGAACCAATTATATTCTATTTCGCTTTCTCGGAATAAATTGATAATTTTACAAATTTTTCTCGAAAATAATTCTAAAATTTGGATGCTACACCTCAAGTAGTTTTGCATTTATAATATTTTTTGGCTCTCCTGTAAAAAAAAAGTGTAGTTACGGCCTTTTGGATTTCAGGTTAAGTCGACTTAATAAAATTGTTAAAGAAAGTATAGTATATGAGACCGCCTCAGAACAATGTATTTTAAAGTTTTGGTTAATTCTGTTAAACAAAAATATTTATGTAATATTAGGCGTTTTTTTTTTTAATTCAAAATATACTAAATGGAAAAAAATCACAAAATTTAACTAAACAATTTTTTTGCACAATAAAAGTTTAAATTTGTATTATGGAAAAAAATTCGAAAAATTTTTAATGAATTTTTTTTAATGAAATTATGAAAAAAACATAAAAAAATTTAATGGAAAAAATGAAAATTATTAATGAATTTTAATGCAGCTAATGAAATTATTCGTTAAATAAATTAAAACGTTTGAATGATACAGATTCATTAATACTATGAATGAAAATTCTGTCAGTGTAGAGAGTTGTGTAGAAATAAACTTTATTTACTTTTTATTTAAAGTATTTATCAAGCAAAAAAAAAACTTATTAGTAGAGGATGTCTTGCTTGTGTTGGTTTTTCTAATAAATATTTACATTTGGCTTTATTACTTGCTACTCTTCTATTTTCCCCAACATGGCTTAAATGATGAGTTGAGTTTGAGAGACATTACCCAACTGAGAGCCACATAAAATTGTCTGGTTTTATAACACGACTACAACAAAAACAGTATAAACTCTTTATATTTTTTGGTATTTTATTTCAATTTGTTTACTTAAATATTTTAAACGTTTTGGCATATAAAATGAAGATGTTATTTGCCTAAAATAAAAACTTTTTTTGTCCTACAAATAGATAAAAAAAAAATAAGTCTTCGCTACAAGTTCAGCAAATACCAACGATTTGTTACCAAAAATTATACTGTCTATAAAAACTAACAAATGATGAAGAAGAAAAAAAAGTATAACATGAAGAGTCAACCATGTCTGTAAAGGCACTGGAGTATTTTTATTGCAACATTTTTCAGTTTTTCTTTTTTTTTTTTGTTGTATTTCTTTTTATTTCTTTTCAGTAGGTTTTTTTTTTTTTTATTTGAAACAATCTACATACATATTTGATTCATAAGACTTGAACAAAAAAAATAAAAGTTTCAAGTCTTATACAGCCTTATAAATTATTCAAAACATGTGTTTCCTGGCCGTGTTTACTCTTGGTATAAATGTGATTGAGAAGTTAAGTTGCAAGAAAAACAGTTTATATAGCGAGGGAAAAAAAGTTTTAAGAAGACATTTCCGTGTACGGGTTTCTTGTTGAATTTGATCACGTCATCGTTTAAACAACTTTATATTTTTTAACAGTTTATCTTCTTTCAATTGAAATGATACATTTGCGGAAAATAGATAGTCGGTTTGTAATGTAAACAATGTTCTTAAGCCGATTTGGTGTAATGTAATAGAAAAAAAAAAACAAACTAAAAAGTTTTTACTTAAATTTTATACGTTAAACTATTTAAATATCCTGATTGTCCTCTTTTAGCTGCTGTCCTAAAGGAAGGGGATTTATATTAAATAACATCCTAAAAATAGGCAATACAAATTGTAAGGTTTTGCAAGGTGGCAGATATCATATTAGTTGCCAGCGCTGCGATTTTCATGCTAATATTAACTAAATTGACTAGGGACACGTCCTAGATCGGCTAAACATTTGTTAACCAAACTTTTCAAATATATAGAAAATGCTTGATTAAGAGATTTTAATAATTTTCCCTAACGTAAGGGCCCTCTATTGGATATATTATCAACGAAAGTTTAAACTTTGACAGAATATGAATCCATTTTAATTTTGGTTAATTTTATTGTCACATTTATTGTCACATGGGAGCTGCTCATCTGAGATAAGTGAACTTACTCCACAAGCCCGAGTTTTTATTCGTAATACTCGCTTATCTAGTAGAGCACATCCGTTTGTAGTTGATTGTCCTGTGTTTCGCACAACGCATTACAGAGAAAATTCGTTTTTTAGTCGAATTATTCGTATGTGGAACAAACTTCCCGCAAAAGTCTTCCCTGTTACTTACAATTTAGAAAAATTTAAATAAAATATCCACAAACACTACTTCCTCTTTCCTCCTTCCCATGACCTATTTTCCTGATCAATACAATGCACTGCATGAGTAGGGGGTATCCCCTGAGTATTGGTTAAATTATAAAAAAAAAAAAAAAACAGTACACTTGTTTCATTGGCATCACCCATATCTTCAGTTGTCTACAATAGAAAAAGATAATTGGCTTAACTCAAACCGATACATTACATACAACAGAAAAAATCAACTCTATGAGAATCTTTTTGTCTGCCTTAGTATATAAGCTGCCTGATCTGGTAACCCTAAATATTTTTCAAAAATATATATTTTAATTTTTTTGAGTTACTCGTACTTTAATTTTTTTTTGGAAAAATAAAGTTGTTTTCGATCATTTTTTAAATTGTCACATGGCAACCCAGACATTTTATTTTTTATAAATGTAGCATTTCAGTACAACCATAACGTATATTTTGAGTAAAAACGGAATACATTTTGGAACATTTTCCACTTTGTGTATTTGAAAAATTCACGTTCCGAACCGCCCGATTTTCAAAAAATATATAAAATCTCTTAATGAAGCATTTTCTATATATTTGTAAAGTTTGGTTAAAAAATGTTTAGCGGTTCTAGGACGTGTCCCCAGTTAATATTAGGATAAAAATCGCTGCGCTAGCAACTAATATATTTCCTACCTTATAAAACCTTACAATTTGTATTGCCTATTTTAAGGAGTTATTTAATTTAACTCAGTCCCCTTCATTGTTACTATACATTTTAAACCTAAAGTAATAATTACAAAATAATTTCGAAAATATATTTATAGACACATTACTTTGTGATTTATTGTAAGCATGAGAGTAAGGTTTATATTTTTGAGAACACGTACGAAAACACGAGGCACAACGATTATATCGATAGCTCAGTTGGTAGGGTTCTCGGCTATAGACCCATTACTTTTTAATACCATGTGACCACATAAGTAACCACTTACGTTACACCCTACAAGGTAATGACTCCACCCATTATTTTTAGGCTCATCGCCTGTAAAATCCTTCAGTAATGTAATGCGTGAAGCCATATGGCAATACATTATTATTTGGTAATGTGTGGTATTGCTGGGATGCTAACAATTTTAAAACCAGTCGTTTTACAGCAAGAAGGTCACTGAAGAAACACTAAAAGCATTCAGAAATCTAATGTAAATATTGTTGTTCTAACTGCATTTATAAGTGGTTGCCATTAAAATATACTTTTCAATTCGGTTGGCACTTTATTTCTCTGAGTGAAGCAATTTGTATAAAATATCAATTAATAAACCGTTATACTTATTAAATCTGATTGATTAGATCAAAAGTTATATGGATTCATTCGTGCACTAGTTTGAATGAGGTTATTTCCTAAGAACAGGTTTATTTCCTAAGAACAGGTTTATTTCCTCTATCACATATCCACACTTCATACAAAGCAGGCAGTTTAGCTGGAAATACATTCCATGTATGAATTCATGTGTTTTTTACGAACAAATATTCTTTAAAGCAACATCTTCAAAGTAAGCAATACATATTAATTTTAAAGCCCCCCAAAAGTAGACACTATTAAAATTTAATTTAAAATCCCTAAAAGCAGACCAATTATTTTAAGAAACATTTGTTATATATATACAAACAAACAAAGAAACAAACAATTTTTCTACAATTTTGCTAGCAATTTCTTATTTTTTTGCTGTCTATGTTTTTTGTACTTGTCTGACGTAAATTAAATATTTAACAAGAATATTATTACATTAAGACTAATAAAAGCCGCAGGCATTTATCAACAAACAAAACAACATGCTAGCGAACATGCAATGACAACAGCACGTTTAAAGCAATACAAACCTACTCACACAAATAAAAAATAAAATAACAGTTTAACTAATGATCAACCTTAAAATTAGTCGTAGAAAAAAATTCTAAAAAATATTTATTATAAAATAAAATTAAGAGGCAACATGGTAAACAGGACCACAACGATTTAAATGGTGCCCACACACAATCATAATGAAAAGTAAGAAAAACAGTCCTTCTAAACGAAATTAGAACGGAAACATCAAAATGACATCCATTAACACACCTATTAATCACAACAATAACAAAAAATGAATGAAGGACTTCCCCCATTCCCTTTACTCTTCAATAAAAAAAATTGAAAGGAGAAAGAAAATCGACACAAAAAAAAACCAACCAGGGACAAATCACAAAGTGGATATAATTGTTTAAAGGCCAAAGAAACAACAACAGGAATAAAATACGAAATGAACGACAAAATAAAATTGCAAATGCCATACAAATATACACCACAACAACACAAAATGTCACCAACAGTACAGCTGTCAGTATTTGTTGTTGTTGTTGTTATTGCTGTTGTACGGGTATCATATTAAAACCAAGACTTAAATTTATATAGAAAAATATACAAACACATCTAAAGACACAAAGTGGACTGTCAAATAGACAAAAAAAAAAAATGACAAGCGGTTTCTTATGATCTAAAAAAAAAAAAAAACACTTAAAAGGTAACTCCATATTCTCCTTTCTGCATAGAGATACAATTAACCAGGAAACAACACAGTGGTGACTCCGCCAATTTTAATGAAACTTGGATATGTTCTTGAGGACAACAAATATTAGACACGTATATTTTTTAGGTGTACACTCGTACGCTAGGGGGGGGGGGGGGGGGTCAAAAATTACAAACTTTTTGTATGAAAATATCTTTAAAATTTAAGAAATTGTACACAGTATTAAAGTACTCGAGAAAACAAAAATTGTGATACTCAAAGGGAAGTTCTGCTTTAAAAATATGTAGTTGTTTGGGTTGTAATACAGTTTCATTACTTTTAATGTAAATGTCAGTAATTTGTAGAACAAATTAAATTTTTTACTATTTTTTTAGTTCACTTAAAAAAACAAACTACATCAAATGACTGTTTTATGATTTTACATAAATGTTTTACAGTAGTTTTTTGTTATTTACAAAATAGAAAAAATTAATGTTTGCTTATTTTTACTAACATATGTGGTTAATTTTTACTACAATTGTGGTTAATTTTTTGAACATTAAAAACAAATGACACTGTTAGTTGAAGTAACTGAAATGTAAGTCGTCCTTTCTTTAAGTGAAATTTCATTTGTTTTTAACTAAATTTGCAGTGATCTTTACCTACATAGTATTCTAAGTGTATGGGTTATAACAGCTCTTCGGCAAAAAGTCGTGGTAAAGTCAAACGATTACGAAATTTTAAAAATCCCACATAACTCCTTGATTCAATCAAATAGGCATTATTAGATTCACAATATTATTACGTTAAAAACTATACAAAATATCTATTAAATTAATTAAAAACACAATTAAAGAAAGGACTACTGATTTTCCATTATATTGACACCGTTTTGATATTTAGTTTTAAATATTGTTTAAATAACCGATAAAAGTAGTAAAAGCAACAGAAAGTCCTTTAAAACAACCTTCAATATTTAACGAAAAAAAAAATTTTTTTTTAGTTTGTTTTTTTTTTATTACAGAACAGAACACATACACATGTCAATCACGGTGCGCCTGAGTCGATTTAAATAAAATTTGCGTGTTACTCCATTCTTAAATCGGATTCTGTGCCTAGAAGGTCCTAAACTATTTTCCAACGAAAACGGAAACATCTCGCTGGCGATTCTTTTCCCGGTCAATTAACGGCGACTCAGTCTCTAACCTACACTTGGTATCCAACTATTGTATGTGAATAAAGCGCATCAAAAAAACGTGATAATTACTTGTGAAAAAGAGATAGGATTAGGAAGAAGAAGCATTCTAGTTGAGAAATTAATTGTGCATTGGTATTAGTCAATTCTGTCTCTTCTGATCGAAACAATACTTGTGTGTGCGTAGTGTGACAAAACTCCACTTTAGCCACAGTCACCGCTGTGTCGACCGTGGCTCAACTCGTTAAGAGGTGAGATTACGATGCATAGCTTGATGCTAAGGCAGTGAGTTCGAATACCAGTACGACAGCAAAAAAGTATAAAAGTTTTTCATATAGAGCAAATTAACAATATAAAATACTTTGTTCAATTAACACATAAATTAACCACTGACGAGTCCCAGGAGGGGGACGAAACTGCGGCAGTCTGGTGTATCCCTTGTCTCCGTAAAAATTTTTCAATAAAAATGTTTTCTTCTTTTCTTCCTGTAAAGAGACTAACTAAATAAAAAAATTTGGAAATTTGGCATTTCTTTAGTTTATGAACGATTTAGATACGTGAGCTGATTCGAAAATTTTACATCTTTTTTGTCCGACACACCCTTTTGGAAGATGCAAGGCTTAAGAGTTAAATTGTTTAAGTTTCAATTTTCTCTAAAATTACTATACGTTCGGGACAAATTATATCTCATTGAAAAGCTTAGAAAATCTTCTTTCGCATGATATATATATATTTTTATTTTCCATGGATGGGAGCGTGTTATTTCCGTTTATATGTAAAAAAATAAGTTTTTTAAAAATTTAAACGTAAAAAAATTAGATTTTCGAAATTTGGTGGAAGGAGGGGCAGGGGCCAAATTATTTAATTAAAGGACCCCTAACAATAATCTGAAGTCAACTGAGAAATATATCCACAAACAAAAAGTTGGTAGTGAAAG
This sequence comes from Delia radicum, assembly GCA_021234595.1. NCBI lineage: Eukaryota > Metazoa > Arthropoda > Insecta > Diptera > Anthomyiidae > Delia > Delia radicum. Next base: position 302,533,278 of record CM037851.1, on the reverse strand, counting down.
GGTTAACTTGATAAATAAACTTGGATCGGTAACAGAAAATATATTGCGAGTGTATATGTTAATTTGAGCTCAAACCAACAACAACTTAACATACAAATGTTGTATTCAAAAAAAGATAGTTTTTTAAATAACAAATGTCTTCGAACATGCATTGACATGTTTTTTATACCAGTGGATGCGTCTTCAAAATACTTCTCATTTGATACCTAATTTGCCAATAGTTTAATAGCTATTGTACGATATATATTAAAAAATGTAAAATCGGTAAATTGAGATGCTCACCTAAAAAAAAAAAAAACGTGTTTTATATTTTTTGTCCTTTACAACATATCCTAGTTGCATTGAAATCTGAGGATTCACCAGTGTGTAGTTTCCTTGTACGTAAAGAATAACAAATGATACTATTACACTGTTTCTACATATTTTAATAAATCGATTCAGAATGAAAACCATTTTTATAAACAAATTCTTAACAGTTGTAGCATATAGTCAGGCTGAACTGCACAGAAAGAAAAAAAAACACAGTTTAATCAAATACATTTCATATTTAATTTCACAATATTATTTATGAAAAAGAGAGTTTTACATAAATATAAACGTATTTAAAATAAATAAAATTTTGCTCAAACACAACTTCAAATTTGTAGATTTATTTTTGCTATTCTTATCTTACACTTAGGGAACTTTTGCTGTAAATATTTGTCGCTGTTGGAGCTATAATACAGTATCTTTATTTTTAAGTGAAAAAATAGTCATTCGTAGAAGAAATTTCAGTTTTGACGACAATTGTAGTTCATTAAAAAAAAAAAAACAAACCACATCAAATTACTGTATTACGGATTTTACATTCAGTTTATACCTTAGTTTTTTTTTATTTATATAAAAAAATAAAACAAATAAATGTTGATTCAATTTTTACTGCATATAAGGTTAATTTTTACTACAATTGTGGTTCATTTTTTGAACAGTCAAAAACAAATGACAATGTTAGTTAAATTTACTGAAATGTAAGTCGCCCTTTCTTCAAGTGAAATTTTATTTGAGTTTAGCAACATTTGCAGTGGTCTTTACCTACATAATATTCTAAGTGTACTAATAATTTATAAAAAATTATTTCACTTTTTCCTTCAAAGTCATTTGGAACTACATTTTTTTTTTGTAGTTTTTGCGTCTTTTTCTATTACTGTAACTTTAAATGCTGGTAGCGACTTTTTTTTACTTATTTCTCAAATATTTAACTGATGGGTATTATATCGTTGGAGTGGGTATTACTTAAATTTTTTGTCGGGACACCCTAATAAATATACATTCACCAACTTTCATTAAATTTAAAAGACGCCTTTCTTCCATTCATCATTAATAGTAAACATTTTGTATAAAGTATTAAAAGCAGTTGCCAAGCACCAAATTTTGTTTGATTTAAAGCACGCCTATCAGCCATATATCCTTTTGAAGATGTTTTTAAATTTCAAGACGAGAAGTAAATTTTTAACCAATTTTAAAGTAACGCAAAATCATGAGTTTTTGGCAAAATTTGTCTATGGTGTAACTAGTTTATGGGTGCGTTATACAAGAGCGGAAGGAAGCCAGGAGGAAGGAACGTTGGCTAAAAACATCAATTTCGTATTCGATGCAATTTGAAGGTTAAATTTATCTAACCAATGATGATGATGATAATAATAATGAGTATGAAATTTAAGCAACGCTATGAATTTTTATGTTTATACTTCAAGGTAACTAAAAACGATAATGTAAATGTAGCGTACATCTTAAAATAACAGTTACCACCAAACCCCACCCCCCCCCCCCCCCCCCCGGAAAAGTCCAGGACATTAGAAATAAGCAAGGGGAGGAGGGAGGAAGTGTAAGCTGTAAACGAATAACCACAAGAAAGCGGCAATGGCTAATGGCAGAATGACAGGGGAAATAAACGACAAACAGGTGACTGAACCAATTAACAAAACAAAGTTTTAGTGTCGTCACACTGAAGTGACATGTAGGTACGTTTTAGAAGCGAATGTCAGGCAACAATGTTTCAAGGAAAGAATAAGCTAAACTAGCAGAAAAGGTGAATGGTGTGTAAGAAATAATTAGCAGGTTTTTAGTGTAGATTAGTAAAGGTTGTCATAAAAGTAGCAACTAAAGCAGCTGTTGCCTAGAGTCAATATTGTTGTTGCTGCTGTTAGTGGTATTGTTTCATTGCCCACATGAAAAACAAACCACAAAAGTGTCAAAATATAAAATATAACCAAGATAAACTACAAGTTAAAGAAAAGTAAAATGAATAAAAAAAAACACAAACGTCTGAAGAAAAAAATTTCACAATTTTTACAGTTATGAGGCAAAAAGGTAAAAAAAAAAAAACACATCAAGTGAAAATGTCTCACAAGTTGCAAATTAATTTCTCCAAGGAATCAAGCAACCTACAAAATATAAAAATCTTTAAGAAATGAACATAAAACTGGAACAACGTAAGAGAATATAAAGAGTAAAGAAACTGACAAACAAGGATTTTTTTTTAAGGTAACCTAAAAGCAGGCTACACTTTTTTTTAAAAACAGTAGACAGTTAATAGGACAGACAGATACAGGCAGCCAAGTTGAAGCTGCTTGCTAAACAAAGTAGATAAAGTTCATCTGGCTTTAGAGCATTTTACGCTTTATTGCTACAAACAAATGATGAGTTTAGTTAAGGTAGAATGTCTGCTGTACTAAGATGCCACCAAAAAAAAAAAAAAAAAACAAAAACTCATCTTAGATATAGTTAAACAAGACTATACAAGTAATAGCAGCAACATTATAATATGTTGCTACACTTGCCCCAAACCATATTACTACATATATAAGTTGTAGGTGTATAGAAGCTGTACGTACTACTTGTTATATCATAGCATATTCTATTAGCAATTATAAATATGGAATGCAGCCAACCACATTTTACAAGCCACAGCAAGGAGTATTACAAGAAAAATATTAAAAAGAAAAAAATACATATTCCACAAAAGAGATTATCATTATCATGATGTTAAAAGAATGACAACATTTATGTTGCTAATAAAAAAAAAAAAGCCATGTATATTATTTCAACTTAATGTTGCTCTACAATAAACTTTAGGATGGATTGTTAATTAACAATACGGACAAATGGACATGTCGCAGACGCCAAGCATGATACGTTTCAAGGTGGCGGTGACACGTCCGGGATAGGACTTTTTATATGAAAGGGACATATTACTTTTACATTGCGGTGTCATTGGAGGTGACGTGTTTGCACATATTGGGCACCTGGCGCGTTTTAGGTGATATGTCTAAAAATAGATTTTTAAATAAATTAAAAAAAAAATATGAATTTTAAAAAACTTTTATGATATGCCGCGGCTGGACGCGATCTCACAACCTAATGCTAACAAAGCAAGTACTCTACCGTCTAAGCCAATTCTGCTTGTACGTAGTTGATGGCAAACCAGCAAGTAATCGTTTAATACAAACGAAAAACAAAACTAGAACAAAACAATACAAACAATACAACAACAAAAAAAGCAAAAAAAAATACTACAACAACAAAATATAATTGAAGTGAATAAACGATAAAACAGCTCTACAATAAATGATGAAACAGCTCTACAATAGGTCCTAGCTTAACCAGTCGCGGGATATGTCCTTCAAGGGCATATCTTGGAATATATGCGCCGAGTATATATAACTTACGTGTTATAACTAAAAACTAGTAGTCTTTGACATCGTTTGGTTTTTTATTGAAAATTTGTTTGGAATTTAAAAAGTACATATATACAAATAATTTTCCACAAATACTAGTTTCAAAAACATTGCGAAAATAAAATAAGCCTGACATGACAGTGCTTGTTAAGTGATATATCTCCTTTCCACCGCTCAGGGGACCAGTTCATTTAATATAATATACATATTATACTAATATACTAATATTGTATAGTATACTAATATTGTACTAGAAACCCACTATTTTCTTTCCAGTAACAAATACAAAGCTTCAATAAGTTCGCCAGCCCTCCATCAAGTGACGAGCAATAACTGCTCTAAGACGTATCATCTTGCGCAATTATAGTATAGCCATGTTTAAAGCTCTTAATCTTTACCCAACTTTCATCTCTCCACTATCCCCTATCCAAAGAAAGCAACACATTAATAAATAGAAAGAATTTCCTGAGTGTCACTTCTCTTTAAAAAAAAGTGAGATATTTTGGGGGGAAGTGGTAATATGAAATAATATAAAATAAAGTATTATAATTAAAAAAAAATATTATTTTTTTCCGCAATTTATGCTTACAGATAAACATAAAAGAAAGATATAAGAAAAAATAAATAATCGTTGTCCGAATATTCTGATTCCCAATGGATAAGGAGCTTGAGCAATTTAATATTTAACAGCCCTCTTGCGTTTGTTGCAGTTTGCGTAATTCTGGAAATGGGCATTTCGTATAAACAAATTGTTATGAAAGCTCTACTCAGAAAAAATGTTTTGGCAATATAATAATTTTAATTAAATTTTTTTTTTCAATTTAAATTCACTTTCAATTAAAAGTTAAATATCTTTTAAATGTTTTATTGAAAAAAAAAAATTTTAATTAAAAAAAATGCACTAAATAAATCCAAAATTAAAAAAAAACAACAATTAAATTGAACAAATAATCTTTAACTTCAACCTCATATGTATATTAGTTCTCATTAAGTGAGTAAACTAGTTCATATGTATGGTTGATGTTTGGCATGGGATTGTTACCGCTTTCAAAACGTGTTCTGATGATGGGAACCTAGAAAACTCCCGAAATAGATCTATCAACACATTCCTGAAAGGGTCAAATAATAAATTTGAAAACAAAAAACTCTATAGATTATTTGTTAGGACAATATCCTAATGAAGAAATATAGAGTATGGCCTCGAACTTGAATAATTTTCATTTTCATTGCAAATCGAGAATATTTAAAAAAAAATCCCCAAAACTTAAAAAAATAACAGTAAATCAAATCACTAACATTCAAAAAAATCTTAAAATTGAACGCCAAAATAAAAATAAATCGCTATAGTTGAATAGAAAACATAAACAAAAATTAAAAATCAATTTTCATTATGTTTTTTTATATACTTTGGATATTTTGTTTTCTTTTTTTTTTACTAAATTTGTGTGTTTCTTAATTTTTAATTTGAACTCGATGTTGGTATTTTTTTTTTTGTATCTAATAAAATTGAGGAGGATGACGAGAGCCTTGGCGTTTTAGAGGCAGTGGGATATTATAATTACATACGATGGAATATAACGTCCAGTTTTCCTATTTTGACATCTTTTGTTGATTCTACAAAATGACTTTAGTGCATAGCTGGCTTTGTTGTTTTTTTTTTCTTTAGTATTTACGCGACATGTCTCTCAAATAATTTAAAAAATATACATTTACAAAATATTCTACTACACAACATAAACACGATGTAACATTTCTTACATTGCTATTAATACTTCCTCCCAAAATGTTATTAAAATATTGCACCAATTTGAATATATTCACAAAATTTGCCTAACTTACACAATTTGCAAATTTTTTTTTGGGGATATTAATTCGTCATTCAAAAGATATATATCATTTAAATGTATATTTTATCAAAACACGAAAACAAAAACAATTTAATTCGTTTTTCCAACAGCTATCAAAATACAACAAAAAAATAAAAATTATGTCATGAATAGTGAAAAAGTGTTTAATATTATAATAAATAGAATTTACTATTTTACCCTTATTTCCAGCCCATATTACCCCAGACCCAATTATTGACCTTTGTTTTGAAGTTTCAGATTTCTAACAATTACCCCAACTATTTGTAATCGATCCACCCTAATATGCATGATATGACAGTAACTATAAGAATTGTATTTTCTTTTTCATTCAATTTAACATTTTTTTCTTAATTTCAAATGTGTCTCATTTAATATAAAATACATAATTTTATAGAACTTTTTTAATTATAATTTTAATATTTAATTTAATGGAATAGTGAGTAATTACAGAGACAATGTTATGTTTAATTGAAAACGATTTCAATATAAATTTAATTATAATAATTAAAACCCATAAAAGCAGGTAATGCTTAAGTAAAATTTTAAACCCTTCGAAAAGTACGTAATATTTTGAAGACTTTTATATTATAATTATTAAAACACCTAAGAGGAGTCAATACCTAATTTCTGTTTAAATATCTATAAGTATTCAATATTTAGAAGATCTCTAAGGAACACTGACCTAATTGTCTGAATGATATTAATGCTATTAATGTTTTGCATAAATTTAATGAAATTACACTTAAAACGCGTCAATTGAAAATTGTCACCAAGTTAATCCAAGTTTTTATAAATATCATTTGCTTTGTCAAAATTTTCATTCCCTCAAAGAAAAGGTTGCATTAACAAACCAGATTCATAAAAACTATGAAGATTTTCATTAAATTTAAAACTACATTTTCACACTACAGTGTACGTACACATTTAAAAAAAAATATATATAAAAAATTTGATAGTGCAATAAAAATTTATATTTTTGTTTAGACCATTTTCTCTGGAACTATTTGTCCATTAATTTAAGTAAAATTATTTTCTAAAAGCCAACTAAATTTAGAAATTAAGAAATAAAAGTTTTTTTAAAACACATTAATTCGTTATCCTTTAAATTTACACCATTTGACAGAAAATGAATAAAATTAAATTTGGGCAAAATTTTTGGCAAAGGAAAATTTTTAGTCTTAAAAATTTTTGATAATAGTGATTTTCGTCAAGCACTAAATACTCCTTATGAGTCAGGTTTAAGAATACCGAATTTCGAAACGTTTCGGTTAGGGGAGCTCTTTTTACTTTTTGCTCCTTGACAATTTACAGGAATATCTTCCAACTTTTCTCATTTCCTCCGGGCGTTAATGGGTAAAATATATTCATAAGGACATTGGTTATTAAAAAAAGTCATTATATGCATAAACAGCTCATCAAGGCAATAAGGTAGCGATATTTGTTAACAAACCAGTGTGGAAAAGCACTACCGTATAAGTGGTTATATAAGTACATATTTGGTAATAGTAAGTACTCACAATTGGCATTACAAAACTCATTACTGTTATATGGGGATGTCGAGCAAAATAATGGCATATCATTACTCTTAGAATAGGAACCCTTAAAAATATACAACTTTTGCTGGTTGGAAAGTTGGAAGTTAAACGATACCTCAAAGTAAGAAACGCCTTAAAGTAGGCAATATATTTAGAACCAAAAATATATTACACTTCTTTCTGACTATTTAAAAATGTTGTTAAAAATTTGTTAAAAATTTGTTAAAAATTTTAAACCTTTTTAAATACCTTGTAAAAGTTTACCAATCATTTACACAAAAAATGTGTAAAATTAAATAATAATTTAAAAAACCCAATAATTTTATTAAAATCGCTTTTAATTCAATTTATAAATAATCTTCTTTTAGTATTTTTTTAACCAGTTTTTATCAATTTATAGTTACATTCAATTTAAAAATTATTTTAAATAAATTTTTATCCAGTTATTACACACCTATTTAAACTCACACACAGATTTCATAATAATATTGATTTATATTTAATTCTGATTAACAAAATACCCACACTCGTTTCTGTTTCTCTGTTTTTTTTTTTTGTTTAACATAACTGCAAACATCAATTAATATGACCGGAAATAAAGTTGATTTTTATGTTAAACTAAAAATAAATGATTACTCCTACATCATACATACATATATACCGACAACATGCAATAAATTTATAACATACTTGGGAATTACAAGTTTGATATAATTTTTATTAAAAATAAAAATTATGTTTTTTCGACCTTTAATTGTGCAATGAAACTGAAAATTATTCAAGTTCGAGGTCATACTCTATATTTCTTTATTAGGATATTGTCCAAACAAATAATCTATAGAGTTTTTGTTTTCAAATTTATTAATTGAGCACTTTCAGGAATGTGTTCATAGATCTATTTCGGGAATTTTCTAGTGAATTTTTCATTGGCATTGAAATTTAATTGGCATTACCATTCCAATGGCAACGAATTTTTTATTAATTGGCATTGATTAAACGAATGGTAATGGTAATGCCATTGATTACTTTAAAAGTATTCGCTATTTTATACCAGTTTTATTACGTATACCAGTTGGTAGCGTGCTGGCTTATTAGTGCGGGGGTCGTGGGTTCGATTCACAAAGGCCATAGTAGATAGTGCTCGGTTAGGATAATAGAATATAATTTGAAATCATGTGATTATTAATTAGTATGTGATTATAGTGTAGTAACGGATTAGTCATGATGGAAGAGCTCTTAATAATATATACTTCATAAAATACTAAAAAAACTTATAAAATTAGTAAGCAAGTAAAGAATTTTTTTCTTAATTTGGAAATAAGTTTTTTTTTTGTAGACAATTACAACAAACACTTAAAAAAATCAATTATAATTACTAGGCCGGGTCAATTTGTGGGGAGGCAAAAAAATCGCCCAAAGCTCAGTGAAAATCGTATTCTAGGGATCAAAATAAGAAACTTTGCGGAATTAACCATACCTCTAAAACGAATTCTACTACCCCGAAACTGTTGACTTTTGTCCCGTAGGGTCAAGTTTTGAAAAATCCCACTTTGACCCATGTAGAGTGCCCCAATCGAGTCCAAATGTATGACCGACCCCCACTAACTTTGAAGGGCCGATCCACCCATGCTCGTGGCACACCCCCCTGGAACTCCCCTGGGGGGTTCCCCATACAAACATTTCAAAAAATCTCCATTTTTGGCACTTTATTTTATTATTTTTTATTTATTTTATTTATTTTTAATATTTTATTTATTTTTTCTCTTTAGAAATTTATTTAGTCAGAACATATGTAAATGAAAAAATTAATTTAACTTAGTAATAGAAAAGAAAAGATAAAAATTACTGTTTGAAGTCTTTTTTGCTTTCAAGTCTGGGCAATTTCGCACGGCTCTCTAACGTCGTCGCCATAACAGCCTCTACATTTTCCGGTATAACTCGTTTGGAAACGCTAGCTAGCAATTGAACGTGTCGTTCTGTTCCTTGTATGTGTGATGGAATTTTTGGATCATTAAACGGTGGATCATCTTGATTTAAATATTCTTTCAAAGTATCGTATGGAATGCTTCGAGTGAATGGTGGTTCAAATACGTCATTTATGTCATTCATATTGATCATTTCCGTGTAACTTGTGCAATAAAAGTTTATATCTGGTTTTTTATAAGCTCTAAGTCCCGTTGGGTCGTCAACATCGGTTCGATAGCGTAGAATTATCTTGATAGCACAGTCGCGCTTTTCTTTGCTATCATCAAACAACATTGATAACAAGATATTTTCCGAATGCGCATAATATGAATTATCTGTAATTACTTTATTGACAATTTTGCGTAAACGAGGTTCTAGAAATCTTGACCAACTAATGAATTTGAAAAATAATCTACTACCGTACACGACAGAGCTGTAATACTTAATATTGAAGTACATTGGCACATAACATGTAATTATAAATTCAACCAGTATTCTTAAATTTGCATCTGGATTTTCCGTTGTCACATATAATCGTAATAGTCTAGCGGCCTTGGTGAGCCACCGAGAATGTACAATTTTCCCTGGTTTGATGTTAGCCAGATCCACTGAAACCACGCCGCTAGAAATTGCATGGGCCATGTCGTATAAGTACTTGGAATCGGTGGAAAATTCAATTTTTTCTGGAGCAGGGGGCATATTTTTCAACTCAATTTTCTGAAAGCCGTCCACCACCTGAAAATATATAAAAATAAAGCAATTAAAAACGGTTGACAATTATAATAAATGAGTGATAGCAATAACTTACCGGAAGAGTTTCACAAGTTTCGATTTGACGGCTCAATTTTCCGGTTGCCGATCTTGGTCCAGTGCTGGTTGATTTATCCAAAGCTTCAAACAAATGCCGAAACGGAAGTTCGTTGAAGTGTAGAAGGCAAACGAACCAATGCAATGGTCTTTTTAACAGCAATTCGAATCGTCGTATAATTCCACCGTGTGGGCCAGTGTTTGTTGGCTCACCGTCAACGCATATGCCAATTAATTCATTCAGTGATATATTTTTATCGTTAAAAAAATCATTTAATTTGGTTGTTTTGTATTCAGCGGTTTCATGTTCCAGTCTTACGTAACCAATCAATTCAGAATTCGGTTCTCTCAAAATAACAAGATGAGGTTCTTTTACCATCCTAGTATGATACTTCTCATCAATTGCATCTCTCGTTAAAGTATCATCTTTTCTGCCATCGAATGAAAATGCTAACAAATTGGTATCATCTAACCGTTTGCGAAGCACTTCTTGTCTGCATTTCTCTTTTTCTCGGCGAACTTTCGATTTATCCATGATGAGAGGTTTGCCATGGGTATCTTTCATTTTAAAATCTTGGAAAAGAGCGGTTCCCATTGCTGATGCTACTCTATCAGGCACACCAAATCTGTCACATACCAAGGCAAAGTTAAAACAATCGTATCTCTGTGTGTATTGTGAACTTGTGCTTATATCCAAATCTTCTTGAACCGGTGGCGGTGCGTATGTTGAATCATCGGGATCTTGGTATGTTGGCATTGATGACATAGACGTTGCTCCTTGCTCTTCAATTTCCATCGCAAATCCATCCATTGTTAGTCTTCTCTGATTATGTTGATCGTGCATAAACTCTTTGAGGCGTTCGGGAACCAAACCGCATGCACATGGAGCTGCCTTCAAATCGCATTTACATGTTCCAATGAAAAAAATTGTTTCCAGAGATTTTACATACTCTGTAAATTCTTGGTGTTTGTTTCTATTCTTGATTTGCTCTTGATATTTGACAAGCAATCTATTCAATTTATTATATACACTTTTTTTCAGCATTATTTCCATACCAAGTTTTTTCCAAATTCCAATCAACTTATCTTGTACTTGAATAGTGAATGATTTATAGAGCAATTTTTTTTGTTCGCTCAAGTAAAAATAATATCTCAAAATATCCAGATGGGTTGGTAAATTAAGATCAGTCAAATCAGTAGACACACCAAAAACAGTAACATCATGCCTGGGTATATGACTCATTGGGTTTTCGATAGTTGTTGATGTTGTTATTGCTTCATCTTGCGGTGTAAAGGATGGTGGATTCATTGTAAACTTTTTGATTTGGAATGATTTTTTTTTTTAAATATTTTTTTATCTGAAATTAGAACTTCACACTTTGAGTTCTTCACAACGACTTAATGCATTCACAAAAACTGTTGCGTTATATATGGTCTACGAGGTAATAAAAATGAAATGGTAATTTTAATTCTACCTGTAACCGATTTTGTTGTTAAAACTGCCCATTAAATACTTACATGTAAATTAAAAGTTAATCTGACCACAAAATCTGTTAAGCAAGTGCGCCTTTTATTACTTCTGGAAAATCCTTTATGATAATTTTATGCTCAATTCTACCTGTAACCGATTTTGTTGTCAAAACTGCCCATAAAATACTTACATGTAAATTAAACGTTAATCTGACCACAAATACTGTTAAGCAAGTGCGCCTTTTATTACTTCTGGAAAATCCTTTATGATAATTTTATGCTCAATTCTACCTGTAACCGATTTTGCTTAAGTAAGTTTACGACATGCAGCTGTGTCTTGTGGTGGCTTAAAAAACCCACACAACCTATTTTACGACCTGCAACAGAACGACACGTTCAATTGCTAGCTAGCGTTTCCAAACGAGTTATACCGGAAAATGTAGAGGCTGTTATGGCGACGACATAAGAGAGCCGTGCGAAATTGCCCAGACTTGAAAGCAAAAAAGACTTCAAACAGTAATTTTTTTTATTTCTTTTCTATTACTAAGTTAAATTATTTTTTTCATTTACATATGTTCTGACTAAATAAATTTCTAAAGAGAAAAAATAAATAAAATATTAAAAATAAATAAAATAAATAAAAAATAATAAAATAAAGTGCCAAAAATGGAGATTTTTTGAAATGTTTGTATGGGGAACCCCCCAGGGGAGTTCCAGGGGGGTGTGCCACGAGCATGGGTGGATCGGCCCTTCAAAGTTAGTGGGGGTCGGTCATACATTTGGACTCGATTGGGGCACTCTACATGGGTCAAAGTGGGATTTTTCAAAACTTGACCCTACGGGACAAAAGTCAACAGTTTCGGGGTAGTAGAATTCGTTTTAGAGGTATGGTTAATTCCGCAAAGTTTCTTATTTTGATCCCTAGAATACGATTTTCACTGAGCTTTGGGCGATTATTAAATCGACCCGCCCTAATAATTACCCATTAAAAGCATTGGCATTGAGCAATGCCAATTAAAACAAAATTTAATTTTCATTGTATTAAGCAAGTGTAATGCCAACTAATTTAATTACCATTGACATCAAGCAATGCAATGTTCTCACTCTCTGTTAACACTTTGCGTCTGCAAACAGGAAACATGTTTTTTTTACGGAAAACCAAAGTTAAATTGAAAAAACTTTTCTAACAAATATGTCAAAACTATCAGCAGCAACACTAAAAAAAGTCAATTTAACAATTTAAAGTCGCGAAAAAATATGTTCATTTTCCTATTCACAGCCACAAGTTATATATTTTTTCCCAGTAAGTGAGAGTATAGCAATCTCTTTATTTTCTAATCTCTTTGCATCAAGCAATGCCAATGAAAACTTCAATTAATCAGTCCATTCAATTAACTAGTCCCGAGTATGATTTATAATGTGTCTGTTGCGTGTGTGTGTTTTATTTTTTATACATATAAAAAAATAAAGGAATTTCCGTTCAGAAGTATACGAGTATATTAATAAAAAAAAACGTCAAAACTGCAAAAAAAAAAAAAAAAATTACCGCTATTTTTATTATAAATATTTGTATTAATAATTTAATTGGAAAATATGTATGTATAAATACTTATACGAAATAGCTGCTGTAAATATAACATGTTTTTTTAAAGTCTACTTTTAGGATAGATAAGTAAAACATTTTCTACAGCATACTTTTAGGATAGATAAGTAAAACATTTTTTAAAGCATACTTTTAGGCTGACATACGGAATAGGAGGTATATTGATATTTTTCATTTATATCTTACACTCATACTCAAATAAAATAAGTAAGAAATTTTAGGTCTTTAAACATTTTTGCGGTAAATTATTATAACTTTTTTTAAAGTATGTTTTTAGTATTTATTTTTTTTTAACCAATTGTGTATATTTATAATGCGGTCGTAGTATTATAATATTCTGTGTATTTGTATATATATATTTTGTTAATCCTAGCACATTGTTTAACTTCCTGTTGCTGTGTTTTATAAATATACTGTGTGCATGCCCGAACCTGGCATGTATGTGTAACCTCAGCTTATAAAACATAACAAAAATATATTACTACTACTACCACATATATGTTCACATTTATAAACACTCACACACTTACTTTATTACCGTTACAATAGTTACATAGCTTTACAGTTAGATTAGATTAGATCAGAAGGCACTATGCACCGCGACCAATGTAGGTCTTTTGTGCTGCCTAAGGTTACCTACAGATTCAAGCTACCTATAAAGCCAATTATCCTATTAGGCAAAATCCTCGCGATGTCGGAAGGCGAAATGAAGCGATCACCTAGAAACCTAAGTCTCCTATCACAAAGCCTGGGACATTCGCAGAGAACATGCTCCGAGGTCTCAGACACCATCTCGCAAAACCTACACAAATCCGTGTCCGATTGACCCTTCTTGTGCAGATGGTATCTGAGATTACAGTGTCCAGTTAAGTACGACACCAGGGTCCTCAAACCCCCCCTTTCAAGCGACAAGAGTCGCCTCGACCCCCTACTGGAAAAAGAGATCAATCTTTTAGCCTGGCGCTGACCAGGAGAGTTTTCCCAGTAACCAGAGAATTCAGACTCTCTCCATGCCCTGAGCCTTTCCCTAACATACCCCGCAGGTATTCCACAGAATGGTTCAGGACCAATAAAGGGCTTTCGGGCCCCGTGGTTGGCAAGACAATCTGCCCTCTCGTTGCCCTCATGCCCCTCATGACCAGGAATCCACCCCAAGGTTAGAGAGTTGCCTCTACCGAGCCTATTGAGAGTCTGAATGCATTCCATGACCAACCCGGACGACACCTTATAGGCCATTAAGGATCTCAGTGCAGCCTGACTGTCAGAAAGAATGTATATGCGAGATCTGCGAGTTCCCCTTCGCAGGCATTCCAATGCACAGACACAAATGGCCCAAATCTCCGCCTGAAAAATGGCTTTACAGTTACAATATTGTGATTATGATGAAAGTAGTATGTACCATAATCACCGCACAACAGTACATTATAGAGTCATCCGTATCCGGTTTCAACACCAGCACCATCCCTATTACCATTTACCATTACTATCACTGCTGCTATTTTATTTACAATGACGTCATTGTGTGTGTGTTTTTTTTTTTTTTTTTTTTGGGTACAAATTCATATACTTACTACACCTTGAATGGTTTTGATTATGTTGAGTGACTTTAGTCGTATGGCTGTGTTTGGTTTTACTCTGGTTTGGTCTGACAAATAGCTCTAGCACATTATCAACCAACCGACTGGACGACCGTTCAAACCAACATTTCCAAAAATGCATTTAAAACTAACCATACAGTAACCATTGTCGCCTTTGCGTGGTCAATAGTCATTGTCCGTTCGTTTGTTCGCTTTGAATACTAAAAGTACTTTACTCCACATAGTCATCATCGTCAGTTGGTAATGTTGTTGTCGTTGTTGGAGTAGACTTAACTTTACAATATATGATGACCTGACCTGATACTACAAATATACACGTGCATTTTTTTTTTCTGTTTTAAAACATTTTGTATATAAGCAATGTTATATCTATATGTGGGTTAATTGTTAATTAATTAGAAAATAAAAATAAATTAACACCTCATTAGAAAACTTTTTATATACAAAGTCAAAATTAATGATATTTGTGTGTTTTAACGCCCACTGTCTGCTCATGTTCTCCAACTCTTATTTTTTTTTTAACATTTTTTATACACATTCAAAGATTTTTTGTATAGTTATAAAGGGGGATTTTTTTGGCAACCCTGTTTTTGGCAGCTCAGCTGTTTTCGTGTAACATGTTACTATTAAACATGTTCAGTTTGGTCTATAATTTAAACAGGAATCGACTTACAAACGAACAACGCCTGCAGATTATTGAATTTCATTATCAAAATTCATGCTCAGCTAAGAAAATGCATAGTGAACTTCTTCCAATTTATGGGCGACCTTCAGAGGCAGCTATTCGAAATCTTGTGACTAAATTTCGCACCAAATTTACATTATTAGACATTAAATAACCAACACGCATACGTTGAGTGTGGATAGAGGAAAATATCGCAGATGTATCCGCCAGTGTTGTTGATGACCGTGAATTATCGATTCGGCGCCGTTCGCAGCAATTTTCGAAAGCATTTGGGTGTAAAACCTTTTAAAATACAGCTGGTGCAAGAACGACGAAGGCAGGAACGTTACTGTGCATGGCGAGCGCTACCGTGCGGCGATTACAAATTTTTGTTTGCCCAATATGGAAGTGTTGGACTTGGGTGACATGTGGTTACAACAAGACGGTGCCACATGCCACACAGCACGCAAAACAATGGCGCAATTGAGAGGCGAGTTCGGTGAACAGTTTTTTTCACGTTTGGGGCCGGTCAACTGGCCGCCTAGATCGTGCGATTTAACTCCTTTCGACTATTTTTTGTGGGCCTATGTTAAGGTTCATGTCTATAGGGACAAGCCCGCAACGGTTGACGCACTGGAAGCCACCATTGAAGAATTTATTCGTGAGATACTGGCCGATATGTTGCAGAGAGTATGCCAAAATTAGACCCAGCGTATGAACAATTTCAGGCATAGCTGCGGTCAACATTTACATAAAATCATCGTTAAACATTGAATTATATAGATCGTTCTATCAACTCAAATAAAGAAAACATACATTTCTCTAAATTGTATGTGTTTTTTTTTTTTTAAATCAACTCCGAAAGCTCTTAAAAAATCACCCTTTAGTTAAAAATTTAAAGAATTTTCATGTTTTAACAGTAAAAACAAGCATTTTCTTGTCAAACGCGTCAATGTTGGCGACGAAGAAAAGTGAGGAAAACGAGCGTCGAACGCGTATTATAGAATGTATTCGCTGATCACCAAAAAACATATGTTTTCTTCACATCACTAGCGTATTATGGAATATCTACAGCTCCTATTTATTGTAAAGGTGACTACAGACAAGCATGTAAGATTGGAATTTTATTCATAAAACCGCTATTTTTATTGTAGAAGTCGAAAATTTTGTGTAGGACTGTAGTTTAGCCAAATAAATCATAAGCAACTATAAAGACGGTTTTAGAAGCTTTGTTAGTTACGCCCTTTTGCGTTTTAGGTGACACTATAGTTCTTTGGACTTATGTCACAATGGAGTGCAATACATATAAAAATAATTGGAATCGAAAAAAAAGTTTTGTTAAGCAGTTACAGTGCTTTACAAAAAACATATTAAAATAAACAAAACTTTCGTAAAACAAACGAAACTTTTGTTAATTTTACGAACACGTTTTTGTTGTTTTGCCAATAATTCCGCAGGACTGCAATACCATTCCTTTTCCCTCAATTCAGGTTACCTATCAATTTATCTACGTTTAAAATGCATGCAGAACTGTGTTTGTATTACTCTATAAATGGCTGCGTTTGCATGTTTATATAGAACGAACGTGTATGTATGAATATGACCATTCGTCCGGATGTACATTTATAAATTCACATAGCGCTAATTATGGGATTTATTCATTGTGAATTTACAGTTAGTGAATGAGAGGAGCATACTGACATGTGGATAATGGTGTGTGCACTTGTGTAATATTGTATGCAAATCGTCACCTAAAATGTAAAAGGACGTAACTAATATATTTACTTTTTTTTATAGGAGAAGCGAAAACCGTTTACAATATCGTTAATAAAACTGATCGGTTTAATCATAGAACCAAACTTTTTTGAGGAAAAATATAGTTCGATGCATTGCTTCATAATCACTCAACCCTCGTTCAATATTTTACAGGGCAACCAAAAAATGTGTGCGACAATAAAAACATATGAGTCATTCCATGGCAGACAGTACGATTTTTGCTAAAAATTTACTTTGATGTCTCCGATGCCTTTCAAAATTTTAGTACGTATTCTACATTAAAAAATATTTTACACGTGCTTCCAGAAAACAATTAAAACATTTTTTTTTCAAAAATTTATGTGCATTTGAAAATCGTCAAAATCGTGAAAAATCTTCCGACATGACAACTTTTAAACTAATGTTTGTCTAAAACTAGTGAATGGATTTTAAAGTTTAATACCTTATTTTAAAGGTATTTAAACCTTCTTTTTGAAAATAATTTTTTTGTTTTTTTAATTTATTTTTTTATTTTTAAAATTTGGTTTTTTATTTAATTTCTGTTTTCTAGGATCTTCGAAGAAGTCGAAAAATCTGAAAAAAATATTTTCTTAAAGCTCAATATAACCTTAATTTTCCCTGTAAATTTCAGAATGAATTCTATTTTTTTCTGATTTGTTTCTATTGTAGTACCACGAAAAATTACATTTTGTATGTGAACATTATATTTTTATTATTTTATAAATTCCAACGGCACATAGAAAAAGCAAAACAAATAATGCTCAAGAACAACATGAATTTGGTAGCATGTGTTTTTGCATACATGCATGCATTTAGGGGGGACATGACATTGGCTGTTTTTTGAAATCGACTTTTTTTTATAATTTTGTATTTTAGTAAATATTCTTAAGATTCTAAGAAAAAAAATTTCATGGAAAATTCCTACGGGTTCAAAAGTTACAGCCGGATTAGTGAGAGCGCATTTTTAATTTTCGCGCTACCTACGTACGGCAGCTGGTATATACTTGTTTTACTTGCTACCGCGTTTATCTCGAAACCATGTTTTTCGTACTGGTTGCGACACTAGCGGGTTAATTTTTTGACGAAACTTTTTATTTTTTTTTTTGTATTTTTTTAAACTTGATTCGCTATCGTATGACACGAGCTTTTTTTTAATTTTTTTTTTTCGATTTTTTATGACTTTTTAAAGTCAATATTTTTTTCGATTTTTTATGAATTTTTAAAGTCAATATTTTTTTTTCGAAAAAACACACTTTTAAATTTGGAACATCACCAAAAATTTAAAAAAAAAATTTAAAAAAAAGCTCATGTCATACGATAACCAATTTTGTTAAGATTTAAATAAGTCATTTTTTTTCAGATCGGACAATTTTTGCGACTCCAAGCGCTGCAACCACGAGGCCCCGTTTTTTTCTCCGCCGCCAGTTTGGTGCTCTATAAAACCATGTTGCAGTGAAAAATATATTTTTTTGAATTTTTTTTCTTGTAATTTGTTCAATTCTCTACAATAATAAAAAATTGGAAAAATGTTTGTTTTTGACTGAATTTTAAAAAAAAGGTCTGTTTTCTCTGCCGCGAATGTAATGTCCCCCTTAACATTTTCGTTAACACGCTTGAAAATATAATGTTCAAATACCTTTAAAATAAGGTATTCAACTTTAAAATCCATTCACTAGTTTTAGAAAACCATTAGTTTAAAAGTTGTCATGACGGAAGATTTTTCACGATTTTCAAATGCCTATAACTTTTTTAAAACAAATTTTTAATTTTATTCTGGAAACACGGGTAAAATATTTTTTAATGAAAGTTTGTTATAATTTTTATTAAAAATAAAAATTATGTTTTTTTCGAAATTTAATTGTGCAATGAAAATGAAAATTATTCAAGTTCGAGGCCATACTCTATATTTCTTCATTAGGATATTGTCCTAACAAATATTCTATAGTTTTTTGTTTTCAAATTTATTATTTGAAACTTTCAGGAATGTGTTGATAGATCTATTTCGGGAATTTTCTAGGTTCCCATCATCAGAACACGTTTTGAAAGCGGTAACAATCCCATGCCAAACATCAAACATTCATATGAACTAGTTTACTCACTACATGAGAACTAATATACATATGAGTTTGAAGTTAAAGATTATAACCATTGATCAAAAAATAAATTGAAAACTTGTCTGATGTGCATATTCTGGTGGATATTCAATACACGCTTTTTGTTTTTCTCTCCTTTTTATATTTTGTTTAGTTTGTAAACAAATCAGGGGAAGTAATCAACACATTCCTGAAAGTGCTCAATTAATAAATTTGAAAACAAAAACTCTATAGATTATTTGTTAGGACAATATCCTAATGAAGAAATATAGAGTATGGACTCGAACGCGAATAATTTTCGTTTTCATATTTTTTCATGTTTAATACATCTGGCAAATTTAAAGTAAATCGAAAGATGTGTTGTAAAAAGGTGTTCAGTCTGACATGGAATGACTCATATTCGAATTTTATTTATAGAACCGCTATTTTTAAGCGTAAGAATTCCAAAATTTTGTGTAGGCATGTATTGCAGCCAAATGAATATAACTGGTTTTGGAAACTTTGTTAGTTACGCCATTTTGCACTTTAGGTGACGAAATATATAATGGTGGATATTCCTTTTGGTCAGGTTGTGTTCAAGGTTTATTTACAAATATATATATATACATATATATATTTTGTAAATACATATAAAAATGTATATATAGTAAGTATGTTATAGTTTGTATAGAAGTATGAGTACCATTTGTCTGGCTGCCTTCTGGTTGGGTTTTATTTTATTGGTAGGTGTGCATAAGGTTATGTGGAATGTAAATTTACACTTTAAAAATTTATGAAGTGTTTTGTTGGCTTATAACGGAAATTTCATTTTTACATTTTTATAAGAGGGTATAATTTTTTTTTTTTTACATTTTTTGTAAATATAAATGGTTTTGTAGAATTTTTGTAGAAAATAAAAAAAAAATAATAATAATACTTGAAATATATTTTCACAAAAATGCAACACTTGTACTAAAAAAAAAAAAAACAGAAATTATAAAACGACGACCGCGAGCTTCATTAATAGCAAACATACCACTACATACAACTCATTAACGTACATAATCAGAAAACACATTTCATCATTTGTCGCATAATTACATCCGTTCGATGTAAAATGATGATGATGACGATGATGATAATGACAATGATGGCATAGATGGTGACTCTATGATAAATATGTTAAATCAAAATATTAGGAAAATAGTGGGTAAACCACAGAATTAATAACATTGGCAATTGTTAGAACTCATATTTCTTGAGAAAAAAATTCAAAAAATTCATATACAATTTTATCATAACAAAACAGTAACAAAATTTTACATTTATTAAAAAAAATAGGCAAGTGCTAAAAGTTTTTTCTATTATTCCGATAGTAAAATAACATTAAATATGAGAAATATGTGGGAGTATCATTATCTAGTTCATGTTGAAAATACTTATAAATGAAAGTATTTAAGTGTGCATTTGTAGAAATATTTTTACACATACATATGCAGTTGTTTAAGTATATATGAATGGATAATGACATATAAACAAACAGCATCTAACACATGTGTTGGTTGGTTTAACAAACAAATCAACAACTCTCCTCAATGGATTCGGTTTTGGGGGATTTCGTATAAAAGGCATTTAGGTCATATTAAAAATAAAACACCTAAACTATTTGTGAGTCTTTTTGTATCCCTTAGCTACAAATTAATGGGGACATTAGTTTTGCATTGATATTTTTATAAATATTTGGATTATAAATATTTGTGTTAGTGTAGAATATTCTGTAAAAATTTATTTTTTAATTAATTTAAGAGACATGTTGCAAAAAAATGCAATACTCCTCAATCTCATTAGATAAAGATATTTTGCGTAAATTTTTTTAAAATTTACTGTTAATAATTCTGTGGACTGCAATTCTGGCAATATCGATGTTGACTTGAATTGCGCAAACATAAAAGCCAAATTTTTCATGGTGTCTATACAGTTTAATTATTAACCTCTTGACGCACTTGTCCACACGATAAGAGAATTATCTTCACTTCAGTAATAATAATAAAAATTGCCACTGAAACTCGTCCAGTGAAACTTTTCATAGAATCTATGAAGCAGATCTCACTCAAGTCAATTCTTATGAAATGCTTCATAGAATTAATGTAAATATTCCTAAAATTAATGATTGAAGCTCCATTAAAAAATTCTTTAGAATACTATGTCGGTAAAGACCTCTGCAAATGTAAATTTCACTTAAAGAAAGGACGACTTACATTTCAGTAAATTCAACTTACATTGGCATTTGTTTTTTAATGTTCAAAAAACTAACCACAATTGTAGTAAAAATGAACCACATGTTAGTAAAAATTAAACAAATTTTTATTTATTTTATTTTTTTAAGTAACACAAAACTGCTGTAAAAATTAATGTAAAATCATAAAACAGTCATTTGATGTGGTTTGTTTTTTTTTTTTAAATGAACTATAAGGTTAGTTAAAAAATTTTTTTTCTACAAATGACTGACATTTACAACCCAAACAACTACAATTTTTTAAAGCAGAAGTTCACTGAGTGTAAGTATATAACTTCTATACTACTGGCCCAATAAACATAAAAATTGGAGAAGTCATAGGAGAGGACCTATGCTTTTTGGATACTGTCATTTGAGACGCCCTGTGCTTATACAGGGTAAATTCTATGACACCAAAGTTGACCACCTCGCCTATAAAAAAATCTTTAAGTGCTTTTTACTCTGGCGAATGTGAATCTATTTGAAAAAAAAAATTTGAGTTATGTTGGTAAAATATCTCTCACAACTAAACCGATATTTAGAAAATAAAATGTAAATTTTTTGCCCTGACTTTTATTTTTTTTTTTGGCCAATCTCTTTTTTGTTAACAAAGAAAAAATTACTAACGCATTCTGAAACAAAATTCAGAAAATAATTTTAAATTATCTTGAATACATCAGCGGTGAAAAATGCTCAAAGTCAATATTAAAACACAAAACCTTAAAATCAGCAATTTGCTGCGAAAATGTACCATAATCCATTTACGTTTTTCTCAGAACTTTGTTAATATTTATAATTAGATCTTCCCAGTTTCAAAAATAAACATGGACTTTAAGAAAGGGTGTGAATGTAATTTTATTTATTTCTGGACATGCACTCTAAACCCAGCATTGGTCGAAAATTTTTAAACTAAAAGTTGACTTTGCAAGTGTGCCCACCATTTTGCCTGTCGATTGTTAACTTTTTTTAATTTGAAATAATAAGTCAATATATTTTGAGCAACTCCTTAGGAAAAAAATGTGGTCCTACGCATAATTCAGAGCTAGAGAGCAGATTTTGCGTAAAAAGTAATTTTTTAGGACATGATTTTTTATCTTCAAAAAATCATATTAAAAAAATATTTGTTAAATTTATCTTTAGTGTTTTAAGTTAACGTCAGTTTGAGCTATAAAAATTATTAAAATCATTTCAATATCTTTAATAGATAAAAACTTATTTAAATTGAAAGGTAGTTAGAAAAAAAAAATTTAAAAATTTTTTTTTTTGCATTTCGGCATCCGTGCTACACAAATTTTCAAATATTAATTTTTTTTTATAAGTTTTCAAAAATAACAAGTATTTATCTATTCATCGATATACGAGAGCGGATCAATAAGTCCGTGACTTTTCGAACTTCCAACGTAGTTATATGAAATGCAACACTGCTCCCATCAAGTACCACCTGTTAATAGCCTAATGTCAAATGTTGAGCAAGTTCCGTCATTTACTTTGCGTTTAACAGCTGTTCAAAACCTACAACTTAGTGGATTTTTGTAAAAATTGAAAAAAATGAATTTGGAGTGCTCATTAACATTATTTTTTGCGAAAAAAAAAACTTCAATCAAATCAAGGGAAAGCTTGATAAGTACTATGGGGACTCTGCACAATCGATTTGAATGGTAAAAAAAGTGGTTTACTGACTTTCGTTGTGGTCGCACAAGTACAAATGACGCTGAACGTTCTGGACGGCCAATTGTGGTCAATACACCCGAAAATGTCGAAAAAATCCACGATATGGTGTTGGCCGACCGAAGAGTAAAAGTGCGGGATTGTTGATGCCATAGGCATTTTATATGACAGTGTGGTTTCGATTTTAAATGAGCCGTTGGATTTAAGAAAGCTGTCTGCAAGATGTGTGCCGCGTTTGCTCTCAATTGACCATAAACGTAATCGTGTGACAATTTTAAGAGATTGTTTAGAGTTGTTTAACCGCATTCGAATGAGTTTTTGCTGCGTTTTGTAACTGTGGATGAAACATGGATCCATTACAACACTCCGGAGACCAAGCAGCAGTCTAAACAATGGGTTTCTCTGGGTGAACCGGCTCCGAAGAAGGCCAAAGTAAGTTTGTCGGCCAATAAGGTGATGGCAACAGTTTTTTGAGATGCACGCGGGATAATCCACATCGATTACCTTCAAAAGGGAAAAACAATAAACGGCGAATATTATGCCAATTTATTGGACCGAGTTAACGAGGATTAAAAAAAAGACCCCATATGACCAAGAAAAAAGTTCTTTTTCATGAAGATAATGCACGGGTGCACGCGTGTGCAGTCGCAATGGCAAAATTCCATGACTTGGACCACGAATTGGTACCCTCATCCGCCATATTCTAAGGATTTAGTCCCCAGTGACTATTTAGTATTTCCAAACAAGAAATGGGTCGGTGGAAAGAGATTTAGCTCCAACGATGAAATTATTGATCAAACAAATGCCTATCTCATGGACGTCGAAAATTCCTATTTTTTGGAAGAGATACAAAAATTGTAGAAACGTTGGACTAAGTGTATTGAGCTAAAAGAAGATTATGTTGAAAAATAATTTTTTTTTTGCAAAAATAACTGTGTTTCATTCAAAAAGTCACGGACATATTGATCCGCCCTAGTATAATATGTCTATCCTTTGTCTTGTTAAAGGTTAATATATTGCATTTGAAAGTTAAACCTCAAGCAAACCTCTTTCTTAAACATAGACAGGTAGTGCGGGTGGTGTATGCGTAGACTGTTGTTGTTAAAGTTTTTTAACGCATATGTGCACCTAAATAGTTGTATAATCTGTTTTGGCTACAATCGTCGTTGGCTTAGGCCGAATATTGTAAATTTGTCCAAAAAGGTGCCTTCAATCAGACACAACTTAATATCACCTCATACACTCATACGTATAAGCAATATTGAATTAATATCACTCATACGTCTTAGTAATATTGAATTAATATCACTTATACGTCTTAGCAATATTGAATTGATATCACTCATACGTTACAGTATTTTTTTTTTTTTTAAATATTGTTAATATAAAATCTTTGTAAATAAGATTTCTAGCAATATCTAGCATGTTTTTTAAAAATACAATAAATTTTTGTCCACAGGCCATCTATTTTATTTTTAATGGATTTTTATTTCCCTTGATAAAATTGTCTTAGTAGGTTAAATAATTACAAAAAACATTTAAACATTTTATATTAAAAAGAAACATACACGTGTGTTAATCAACTTTTTGAGGTTCATTAATGTTTGGTGTTTTTTTTTTTATCTTTTTTGTGTTGTATATTTTTTGTACATAATAAACTGTGATTTTTATGGGTTTCTAACCATGTTAGACACTGTTACATTTAGTTTAAATTATACTGCTTTAAGCTGTTTAAAAAACAAAATATTTTTGGTCGTATATTTTGTTTGTTTACAAAAACAACAACAACAAAGCACACGGCTTAAATATAATTTTTTTCATAGACTTTGTTTTTTACTTTCCTACCAAAAAAACAAAGTCCTGTAGAAGCTTTAAATCCTCTTTTGTGACGGGGTGTTAAAGTGTTAATTAAACATTATCAAACAAAAAAAGTTCTACAGAAACACACGAAACAAAATACAATAAAAACAAAAAACGCCAAATCATAAAAAAAAAATATACCAACCAACATGTTGTTGTTCTTACCTTATGTATGTATTTTAAGACTTAACCCTACTAATTTGTCTGCGAGGCCTGCCTAACAGGAAAGGATAGAAACGAATAAAGGCAGAAAACAAATAAAGCAACAAGCTTCGCCAGCAAGTTGTGTTCATTGGGAGAGTAGCAAAAATAGCAAAAATTGCTAATTAAAAATTTATGTAAAGTTTGCTGTAATAGCATTTTTAATTAATGCTATACCATAAAACTTCTCTTATCCCTTTAATCATACAACAGGCCATGGGTATATATAGCAAGGTTGGGCACCGTTTCTGTTTTATAATAAAACAATTGGTTTATCATATCCATATCGGCTTTCAAGTTTTAAAATTGTTTAGCCTGCTATTCTTAAGGCTCAATTTTAAAATATATGAGAACAACTTCGTTATAAAAACGTCGAAATACTGAAACTAGAATTTAAAACGGTGTTGGGCATATAAATATGAATCAAATTCTAACCGGAAAAACAGCAGACTAAGTTGGCTACCCTTTATGGTATCCTTGTTTTAAAAGGTTAATATCGTGTTTGGTTTCGTCATGATAAACCAATACCTTTATTTTACTAATGAAATGGTGGCCAACCTTGGTATATAATGATTATAATATTAACACGGCAACCACCAACAAACACCACCATCATCATCATCATGATTATCATCAAAATTATCATTACCTCTACCACAACTACCCCTTTATATTTTGTTGTTATTTTATTTATTTTTTTTAGCATCAAAGTTCAGTTTAACGGTTTTTCTTTCTACCACACACACACACACTCCCATATACACATTATTGATGGTGGAAACAAAATATATATAAAACATAGATTAAAACCTCTACTCCGGCTTAGGTTGCAATGTTTATAAATTATTAATAAAAAAGTAGAATTTTTAATTGGATTTTAATAAGTATTTCAAATTGTATAGAAAAAAATAACCTGAACGTAAGGTACAATTAAATAATTTATGATATTTTGTCTAAAATTTCCATTAAAATAATATCAAATGCAAAAATTTTCTACCTTCGTTAATTTGAATTTTAATATTTTTTGTGAATAATTAATTAATTTAATATAATTTAATATGCCGATTAAGTTTTTTTTTATGATTAATTTTTTTTTTTTAGATGATTAGGATGAAGCAATCATACGATACATTTGTTTCCACCGTAATATTTGTAAAATCTCTTACAAGTACACTCAGGGAACTTATGCAGTAAATATTTTCAGTTGCTTGAGTTGTAATACAGTATCTTTATTTTTTAGTGAAAAAACAGTCATTTGTAGAAGAAATTTTAGTTTTGCCTACAATTGTAAATCATTTAAAAAAGCAAACCACATCAAATTACTGTATTATGATTTTACATTAATTTTACACAGTAGTTTTTTATTTTATTTCAAAAAATTAAACAAATAAATGTTAGTTGAATTTTAACTACAATAGTGGTTCATTTTAACTACAAATGTAGTTCATTTTTTGAACAGTAACAAACAAATGACAATGTTAGTTAAATTTACTAAAATGTAAGTCGTCCTTTATTCATGTGAAATTTCATTTGTTTTTAACTACATTTGCAGTGGTCTTTACCTACATAGTATTCGAAGTGTAGGGAATACATAATACCGCACTTTTTCATTTACCGGGAAAGCGGGAAATTATTTTCGTCCTTTATTCACGTGAAATTTCATTTGTTTTTAACTACATTTGCAGTTGTCTTTACCTACATAGTATTCAAAGTGTAGGGAATGCATAATACCGCACTTTTTCATTTACCGGAAAAGCGGGAAACTATTTCCGAAATTCCTGGGATCCTGCTCGAAAAATAAATACATACAATTTTTATATTAACTAATATTTTTGTACTCAAAATGTCTTATACAACCTGAGATTTTTTTTATATAAAAATAAGTCTCCATTATATTTCTGTGGATTTCCTCAGAATTTTTAGTTTTTCTTAATTAAGTCTGACAGAAATTTATTTTTTCAATAAAAATTCCTCTAAATCTTAAGAGTTTTATTAAAAAAAAATTCAGTACAAAAAATTGTGAGCTTTAAATAATCAAAAAAAAAGTTCACAAAAGTCATAGAGACAAAAAAATTTAAAATCAATAGAGGTCGACCGAAATGTTCGGCCAAAAAACGGCATTTGGACAATATTCTATAATTTCGCCAACACTCCATCAGGTGGCGAGTAACAACTGTTCTAAGGCCTATCATCCCTCACAATTACAGTGTTGCCATGTTTAAAGCCCTTCATCTTTTCCCATCTTTGATTTCTTCACTATCCCCTTTTCAAAGAAAGCAATAAATAGGAGGAATTTCCTGAATGTTGCTTCTCTTTAAAAAAAAGTGAGATATTTTGGGGGGAAGCGGTAATATAAAATAAAGTATTAAAATTAAAAAAATTATTGTTTTCCGCAATTTATTCTTACAGATAAACACAAAAGAAAGATATAAGAAAAAATATATAATCGTTTGGTAATATTTGGTAATTGAATGTTTTGGAAAAAATTTTATAATCGTAAAATTTTTAGGTGCTATCAAGAGTGACTTTAAATTTGTCATATAAACGGTGAAGTTAACTTTTGCGAAGTTAACATAATTTATTCTTTTAAAAAGTTGTTTAACAAGTTAATTGAAGCATTAAAAATATTGAATATTTAACATTTTTGTTTTTTTAAAAATCCCGGAATACTCGCAGCAAATTAGTTTCCCGGGATACCAGGATGCATTCCTTACTTACAACTTCCTTACTTACATACATCACCAAATTTTTGAAAACAATTGGGCTATAACTTACTTAGTAGGCCGCTTGCAATTAAATTTGGAACAGGCGTAAGTGACCTAGTATCGAATTTAAGTTTTAACGCTGAACCTCCCAAGCCCCCCGGTGCAGTATGACCTCCCACCATAAAAAATGGCCTAACTCCTCCAATATTAACAGACATACTCTGAATCAGTTTGTTAATAAAAATTATCAAAATCAGTTTAGCTGTTAAAAAGTTGTGAGTGATAATGTGGTGGTACCTCTAAATTCCATCTACAAATTTTAATAGCAAATATGACAACACAGGGTGGATAACTTTTTAGAAACTTTTATCTTGACTGATAGGTAAGAGATATACAAATTTTTTTACAAAAAAACGAAATTGTTACAGATACGTAGAAATCGCCAAATGTCCCTAAAGATTTGTGTATCCAATAAAGCGAATTCAATAAAGCGAAAGGATTCAATAAAGCGTAAGGATTAATTCTGGTTATTATTTCAATAAGTATTATATAAATAAGCAAATATATTTAAATAATTCCGTCATTACCATTTTTTTGTTAACAAAATTATTTTAATTCAAATTACAAGAATTTGATAAAGTTGACATAAGCACATGAAGCCATTCCGACAAGACGTGTTTGTAGTGTGTGCCTGTCTACATTTTGTTCATAAAAAACGAAAAAAAAAAAAACTAAACCGATTTCCAATAGATATTTATATTAGATGAAATTTGTGTGTAAAATTCTACTATTGATTTTAAACCAAATACGTATTTGCTTCGACAGTTTATCAGTTGTTTAAAAAAATTTTAAAAATAAATAACAAATAACAATTTATTTAAATTAAAAGTCAGTAGACTAGATTTTAAATAAAGCTTAATTTTGTTTTAAAAGTAATTTTCTGTTATTTTAACATACAAAATTTTTTTAAGTGTATATTTGCCATATTTAGTATATATTTGCAATATTTAGTATATAATAAACTTTTTTTTTTGTTTAATTTTTATTTATAGTCTTAAATTATTGACAATTGTCAAACCACTTTTATTGCACAAAACAAAACAAAAATTAACATAAAAACTAAAATTATGTCTTTTTGTTTTAATGTAAAAAGGAAATATTTAAAATTCAAGTCATTAAATTTTAAATGATTAAAACGTCTCGTCTTAAAATTAGTTAAAAGTGATAAAGAAAGAAAGGAGACAACAACTCAAGTTAAACAAAACTGTGTTTATAATGAAATGTTTGTTTATATATATTGTTAATATAAATTTTATCTACAATTTTCTTCTGTCTTTTAAACACGTTCACACTGTACCACACACACACACACACGCACACACATATATACATATAAAGATGACACACTAGGGTGGTCCTTATTTTTCAACTTGCGACCTTGAAATCCCCGAGAATCAAAATGCCCTAAAAAAAAATTTGCCAACGGATATCCGTAATACCTGGCTTATTTAATACTTCAAGTACTTAATGAAATACTTGACAGCAAACACTAGGTTTTTGATTTTTGTTGAATAAAATTTTCAAAAATGCAAAAAAAGTCACTTTGAGGTACCCCCAAAATATTTATTAATTTTTTTGACACAAAGTTAGGGTAAGTTAGCGATTTTCTGGGAAAGTAATATTTTTTATCTGAGTAGTTATGATTAAACCCAACACAAAAATTATTTTATATTTTTTAAATTTTGAAGAAAAAAAATTTGTAATTTTTTTTTTTAATTATGCCCATTTTTCCAAGGGGCCCGATTTTCAAGGGCGATGCGGGACATCTTCCCGTTATGCTAGAACTCTAATTTTTTGCATGGTGAATTTTTGTACCCAAACAAATATTTTAAGAGGGGGGTACAGTCAAAATCTCGTTTTTATTTTTCGCCCATACAACGAAAGACCACCCTAATGACACACATATGCACTTAACCATTAACATATATATTTTTTGTACACTACTTCTACTAGTACCATGTAATTGTTAAGGCTTAAGAATATGTTCAGCATGTTCTAAAAAAGAAAACGCACATTCATATACACACACAGGCGTAAAAACTTTGATTATACTAAAAAAGGCAACAATTGTATTCTAGTGATATGTGTTTGTGTGCAATTGTGTATGATATTAAAGTAAACTTGCTGATGTAGCTTATTGTCACACAAAAGCATCGTATAGTGGTGTATCGTTATTTTTGTATTTTATAACATTTATGAGCACACACACACAGACACTAACAACTAAAAATGACAACAACAACGAAAACGATGATGACAATGATGATACATACGCTATACTAGTAGTAAAAAAATGTATGGTTAAGAATATTCTGAAACAATTTGAATAGGGAACTGAGGAAAAAAAACTATTAGAACTAATAAGTAGTGTCCGACCATCATCAGCTTCGGAGTTCGGCCAAAAAGTGATGTTCGGCAAAGTTTGACGTTTGACCAAATTTTAGCTGAACTTGGAAGGACACCGAGTATTTGAAGAAATTAAGTGTATTTTCAGATAAAATTCATTAATTTCAAGTACGGTCAGGGATCATCTGCTGTAAATATTTGTAGTTGTATGAGATGTAATACAGTATCTCTATTTTTAAGTGAGAAAACAGTAATTTTTAGAAGAAATTTAGTTTTTGTCAACATTTGTAGTTCATTAAAAAAAAAAAAAACAAACCACATAAAATTACTGTATTATGATTTTACATTCCATTTTATATAGTATTTTTTTTTTTTATAAAAATAAAATGTTTGAGCTCGAGGCCTGGATTTTTCTTTAATTAAAATTCTTCTTTATTATTTTCCAATATTTCGAAACTCTTCGAGTTTCATCCTCAGGGAGTATAATGGATTTTAAATAAAAACAAAAAATTCTAAAAATTAACGTTGTTTATAACTCGTCATCAATAGATGATGAATAAA
This sequence comes from Delia radicum, assembly GCA_021234595.1. NCBI lineage: Eukaryota > Metazoa > Arthropoda > Insecta > Diptera > Anthomyiidae > Delia > Delia radicum. The sequence continues at coordinate 302,502,528 of CM037851.1, read as the reverse complement.
AAACAACTACAATTTTTTTTTTTATTAGAAAAAAAAAACAATAAATTAATTGTTAAGTTTTTGCTACATATGATTAATTTTTACTACAATTGTGGTTCATTTATAAACAGTAAAAAACAAATGACAAAGTTAGTTGAATTTACTGAAATGTAAGTCGTCTTTTTCTCAAGTGTTTCCAATTTTATTTATTAAATTATCGCTTTTCGATCCAAAGTTACAGCCAAAAAAGTCAGCTGAGATATTTTTATCCGAAAAACAAAAAGCGCCAACAGGTTAAAAAAAATTTTTTTGACAATTTTTTTTCTAAAATGCTGTGTTTTTCTGTATTTATAATAACTCAGCAATAAAAAAGTTTTCAGTTTAAGACTGCTTCCCTGAATTAATCGCCATTCTGGGTATCATGGAACTTACTGTTCGAAGTACGGATACGTCTTCGGCCAAAAAAGTGAGTCATACTCTACTAATAAGTGATTGCAATAAATAGAAATTTGGCAAAGCAGAATTTCGCGAAAAAAAATTTCCAAGGAAATTTCGAGTATAAAAATGTTTATTAAAAAAATTTTGCGTTTTCAAATACTTTTTTTCGTGTAAAAATTATGGACCAAGTTTCGTGTAAAAATATATTTAAAAAAGGTCAAAGATATCTCTTTCCAAAAAACTATATCGAAACAAATTTAGGGCACAAAACTTTGCGTAAAAAATTTGTTTGCTAAGTAAAATTTTTCTAAAAAAAAAAAAATTGCTAAAAAAAGTTCATAAGTATATCTTGTGTTGCCAAATAATTTTTTGGAAACATATTTCAGAAATAAAAACATCGAGTAAAAATACTTGCACAAAAAATGTTATAAAAAAAAACTTAAAAAAAGTGTTAGCATTAACGTCGAGTGAGCTGAATTGTGTATACACTGAGATGAAAAAATTTTCCAGTTTAAAACTAAAAAAAAAAAAAAAATGTTGGAGAAAAGCTAAATGTAAGGGAAAAAAATTTGTGAATAAAATTTCACGAAAATTAGTTTTTAGCGTTTCTTTTTTCAACCACTAGTCAGCTAAGATCTTTTTTTCCGAAAAACAAAAAGCGCCTAACAGGTTAACAAAATATTTTTACATTTTTTTTTTCTATAATGCTGTGTTTTTATGTACGAGTATTTATGATAACTTACCAATAAAAAAGTTTTAAGTTTAAAACTGCGCCTTCCCTGAATTAATCGCCATTCTGGGTATCATTGAACCCACTGTGCGAAGGTCGGCTACGGCTTCGGCCAAAAAAGTGAGTTTGGTCGGACACTACTAATAAGTGAAAAAATTTGGCGAAGTAGAATTTTGCGGAAAAAATTTTCAAAGAATATTTCGAGTATAAAAAAAGCATTGAAGTCGGGTGTGCTCAACTGAGTATACACTGAGATAAAACAAATTTTGCAGTTTAAAATTCGAAAAAAAAAATGGAGCAAAGCTAAATTTAAGGAAAAAAATTTGTGAATAAAATTTCACGAAAATTAGTTTTTAGCGTTTGTTTTTTTCAACCAATATATTTATCTTACTCAATTACCTTAGAGTGTATTTGTCTACTATATATTGCTGTTATCTGGTACAAGCTTAACGTTTAATTGCATGTGTGCTTTACGTAGTCATAAGTAGTAGTGTGAGCAAAGAGTATAATTTTCAACATATGTGTGACTGTGTGTGTGTGTAACAATGAATGTGTTTACTTTCGACGCCTTAATGTATGCAAAGCTTTTGTTTTAACTGCTATTGCTGCAAAAGCAACTAAGCAAGCACATTTTTGTCAGTGTTAATGTTTTGTTTTAGGTGTTTTTTTTTTTTTGCTGTTGTTATACTTTGTGTGAGTATGTGTGATATGTTGTGTGTGTTTTAGGTATTTTAGGATTCTAACACTTTTAACCGAATCTCAAGATAATGCTGTTGCTGCTTGTTCATGCTTAGACTCTAAAATCATCTGGTATATATAGAAAACGAAAAACGAAAAAATAGTTAAAGAGTAAGAGCCGTATAACAAGTGGATTGTTATGATAAAAATTCTCTAGGTAAGAGTGTGTTAAAATTGATATACATATATGTATATGTACGTGTGTATGCATGGTATGCATACAGAGACACTTAAACATACAATATTTAACGAGTATTTAAGTGTGTCAGCAGAATGTAGTAGGTATGTTTTTAGGCAAGTATGCAAGTGTTTTTATTTTAAAGTGTTTATGAATATTTAAATAACGTTTGCTACTTTTTTTTTTATTTGAATGATTATAAATATTTAAGAATATTTAAAAATTGAATATTTTAAATCTACTCTTGTCAATGTAAAAATTTTACAGTTTTGGGCATAGCTACACAGATAAAAACGAAAATCGATAGACTTATAATAATTCATGAAAAAAAAAACCAAATTATTGTCAAAACCACAAAACCTTCGTTGAAATGAACAAATTGTCTTTATTTTTCGAAAGTTTTGGTTGTTTTGAATTTATTTGTTTTCGTAATTTAATCGAATTTATTAAGGATGTAATTGAATCTACACTCAGGGAACTTCTGCTTTAAAAATATATATGTAGTTGTTTGGGTTGTAATACAGTTTCTTTACTTTTAATGTAAATGTCAGTCATTAGTAGAACAAATTAAATAATTAACTAACCTTGTAGATCATTTAAAAAAACAAACCACATCAAATGACTGTTTTATAATTTTACAATATTTTTTAAAGCTGTTTTTTGCTATTACAAAAAATAACAAAAATAAATGTTTGTTTAATTTTTATTAACTTATATGGTTTATTTTTACTGCAATTGTAAGTCATTTTTTGAACAGTAAAAACAAATTAATTTAGTTGAATTTACTGAAATGTAAGTCGTCCTTTCATTAAGTGAAATTTCATTAGTTTTTAACTACATTTGCAGTGGCCTTTACCTACATATTATCCTAAGTGTAATTTCATTTAATTTCTTTAACTGAACATTTTTGGGAAGTTTGTATATAATATATTAATTCTTAAAAATCATATATTAAATTAAAAACTGGAAAACCCACTCAAACTTTGCCACAGTTTCGGTTATTTAAGGAAAACATTTTGTGGAATTACGTATTTCCATTCTTAGCATTAAATTTGATATATTTCTAATAAAATTATGGCATTCATAGTTTATTTTTAGTGTGAGAATGCTAAATTTGTCTGAAAATTAAATTACTTATTTAACTTTTAATTGTTTAAATTTAAGTTAGTTTTTTTACACTTTTTTTCATCTTTATTTTAGTTTCAAACTTAATTTAACGTCAATTACAAAATATATACAAAAGATGTGCACAAAAACATCCAAACACTTAGATTTGGCTACATTGTATAAAACGACGACGTCTTTATGCGGAGCAACTATAGCAACAGGTTTTAAACAAACATGCAGAAAATGCAGCTTACAAATTCATTTATGGTATTAAAAGTACGTGGATCGTTTATTTTGTTGCTGCCGCATACTTATTCAATGTGGTAAAAAAAACAGAAGAAAAAAAGTAAAATCAAGATGAAGAGAACAAGGATAAGTAGAAAATACAATTTAGTATCTGTGCATCATAAAACAGTGGTGAAATATAATAAAAAATTTGACAAATAATAAAGATAAATAATTTTATATGAGTATATAGAAAACTCACTAGAGTGGGTAGATAAAAAAAAGTTGTGCCAGTCCACCCCCCTAGAATTATAAATAAATTAAAGACGATTTCAAAAATATTTATTTTTTTGCCACGGCTTTTTTGCTCTTTGTTTCCTGCGTCTCCATTTATAGTCCGATCGTAACATGTGTCATATCATTGTTAGTAGTTTGACAATAGCTTTATTTTTCAGTTGGATAAGTAGAAAAGTTAGTAAAACTTCTTATCAATCAAGTATATTATTTCTCAGCAATTTTTTTTTTTTTTTTGTGCTGCAATTATGTTTTCAGCTATAATTTTGGTTACACATATTCAGCATTTAACTGATTTGAACAAATGATTTACTAATATTTTACTAATTTATTTTGCTAAAAAAAAATAAAGTGTGGACGACAACCAGATAGAAAGATATACGCAGAATAAAGTAGATGGCGCGACATGTCAAGATGTAGTAGACATTGTAAGACATATAAAAAATCTTGTAAGACATAAAATAAAAAGATACTAAACTCTTGTAACACATATATCTGGTTGCTAACAATGTGAATACATATGGGGATTAAGAAAAACTTTAATTTTGTGTAGTCACCGACTTGTCAAAGTAATTGTCTATTAATTAAATTAAAGACAAAATAAAATATTTAAATTTAATAAATATTAAATGTGTATTTGTAAACTAAATCTTTATGGTGATTATTAATATAGTGTGATCAAATTGTAAACAAATATAGGTTCAGGTAGACAGACTAAAGCGAAAGACAAGGACACACTTCCTAGGTAATTTTTTATGATTCCTTTTCTTATTGCAAAAAAATGGTTGTATATTTAGACAACCAGTGATGTAAGTAGTTGTAAGATAATTTTTTTTATGTTTTATATAATTATTTCTATATATTTTTAGATATTAAATTAATTAATGTCGCCAATTTGGGAGTATGAACATTTTTATAATTTGTAAATTATTGTAAATTATTTTTTAAAACAATCACAAAATCTTTTTTTAAGATTTCCAGCAAATACATTAACTACAATATAATTTTGCTACAAATTTTTTTAATTTTTTTCTGTCTACTTATATTTAGCAAAAATTTATATGAATTTTGTTCAATAAAACGACTAAGGGGTTCACTAGCTTTACAAATCAATAAAAGCAACCATGTTTAAGCAATTATAAAAAAAAAATAAATGGTTTATTCAAAAAACAAACTTAGCAAGCATTCCCTTGTAGTTTTTATTAGAATATGGGGCCAGAAGTTCATGCAAATGCATATTTTTCCCCCTAAGTCTGAGAACATGATATATATAATATCTTTGTGAACAAAAGAATTTGCGTTAAAATGGCATCGGTTAGTTAGTGTGTTTTTCTTTTTGCATATTTTGCTATAAATAATAATCCATGCATAAAAATACGAAAAAGAGTTAAATTAACGAAATCTTTCGTAAAATACACGAAAATTTGTTTATTTTACAACGATTTCGTTTTTTGTAATTTTTGTTTATATTTTCAGCATGAATTATGAGTATGCATATGTTTGCATACTTTGCTGTAAATGCATATTTTTATTTATCTTGCTCTAAATGCATATTTTTAATAATTTTGCTTTAAATGCAAATGCATTTTTCATAGTTTTTCGAAAAAAATCTCAATTTCATTTCATATTTAAATTTTATATGCAAATTGGGATTAAGAGATACAATTTTAAGTGGATTTATCAGTGCGTATTTTGCATTATAATATTATTTTTTTTAGCTGAGCTAGACGTATTCAGAGAATATATTAAACAAAACAAATTATCTTTAAAATTTTATTAAAATTGCTTAAAAAATATGAAAAATAAAGTGCCTTTTTTTCACATTTTTTTTTTTTTATTTTTCTTTGAAGCTTTTTAAATTCCGGGTTAGGCTTATAGAAGACAGATGTGATATAAACTCAGAAAATATATGCGCATTCATATACAAAGATCACAAAATTCGTCGTTGAGCGGTCATTTTTTATATTCAAAAACCTTTTAGGAACAGTTAGATAAAATTTTACGTTTGAAAATAGTTAAAAAACTTATTCATTTATATAAACAAAGATTGTATATAAATTTATTTAATGTATATATAAAACTTTGTATTTTAAGAAATTATGAATTTTATTTTTTATTTTTTTTTAATTTTAATTTTAAGTGCAAATTTTAAGATTTTTAAGGTTAAGATTAATAAAGTTCCTGTCCCTGATCATAAATCTTTATGCTAATGTACTGTAAGCTGCATGATCTTTAAGTTCTACACTGCGTATGATTGTTATTTGATATAAATATTATCAACACTCATACGCCATGTTGTACCTACAACATTTGTGTTATTTAATACAGGCTTTTAAATCGACAAATTCGGAATTTCAATCAGAACGAATCTTGTTTCTCTTTGTATTAAAAAGATGTTACGCAATTTTTTTTCTAAATTTAATTTGTAAACTTTTCTTTTATACAAATTTTTTTTAACCACTGTATATACATCTTATTTTTTTGCTCGCATTAAAATTTTCTTTTAAAAATCATGGTATAAAGTCAGGAAAATTTTCTTGTTTGTGTTTTGGTTTAATTTTTTTTTTTTTGTTCTTCATTCATTTGTTTGTTAACAAGCTTGCCAATTTTAATTGTATGCAATAGGAATAGTAAAAAACATGCACACAAACTAATAAACAAAGAAACGAAAAAAAAGCAACAGCAACAATTTTATAACTAACTGTTACAACATTATTTTAACTATGCATTAGTAGTGGTAAATAGACACACACACACACTTTCATTTTAAATAAATATATATCCAAATGATTGTGGTTAAGACAAAGATGGTAAGAAAAAGAGTTCACTGTAGCAGCAGTACAAGTAACAACGTCATCATCATTTAAAAGCGCATTAAAAAGTTTTTAGATTAAAATTTTTTAGTTGTATTTTTTTTTTTTTTGTGTGGCCAGCAAGGTTTTCTCTTTAGTTTGTTTTTGTAAGAGGTAAGTAACTGGCATTATAAGGGAATGTCCCTAATGTGGTCTGTTCTTTCAAATAGACCTTTCGTTTTTTCAAGTCGGATTTTTGTAAATGGTAAGAATTTTATTCAAAATTTTAATAAAACTTAATGATTCCATAAAAAAATATTTATTAAATAAAACAAAAATGTGAAAAATAAAATTTTTATAATTTTGCATAAAGTGGAGTTTAGTTAGATAAATTTAATATTTTTTTTTATAATTTTTTTCCCAAGTTTTAGTGCTTTTTTTCAATGGGTTACATTCAATATGTTCACAAAAAAAAAAAAAAAAAAAAAAAAAAAAAAAAAAACACAATATCGTTTGCTAACCGCGAAGATAAAATCAAAGTTATGTATATCATCGTAGGGTGTATTTACTAAAACACGCTCTCAAAATAAAGAATGGAGTATTTTTTGGCAAAATAAAAATTAAATCATCTAAAAACGGAGGTAAAAAGGATATATGGCACAACATCAAAGAACAATGGTTAAAGCATTACTATTTTAATGACTGCAGCAGTATATAATACAACTAAAAACTACCCAGCAAGAACAGTGACGGTCATATGACCGGTCAAATGGCCGACACTGCTGATGGAAATATCCATCAATGCGTAGAACAAAGTTTCTATCATTTTCTTAAGGGCAATATGAAAAAAGTGATGGAAACTTTGTGCACGTGTGATTTTGCATCTCCCTCTAATTTATAAGTTCATAAGTTAGAGGAAGATGCAAGATTTGCATGTGTTAGTTTCGGTCATCAATTTCTTGTAATGTAGTAGCTTTCAAAATCTTCTAGCTTTTGTTTAAAAATTTGTATGGAATTTGACAAGTACCCTACAAGAAATGGATGACCGAAACTAACACATGCAAGTCTTGCATCTTCCTCTAACTTATGAATTTATAAATTAGAGGGAGATGCAAAATCACACGTACACAAAGTTTCCATCACTTTTTTCATATTGCCATTAAGAAAATGATAGAAACTTTGTTCTACGCATTGATGGATATTTTCATCAGCAGTGTCGGTCATTTGACCGATCATATGACCGTCACTGTTCTTGCTGGGTAGGTTTCGAAAACTACTAGTTTTTAGTTGTAGTATAAATTCAATATACCTACACAGTGAGAATTTCTTGGACGAGTTTTAATGAATTTTTTTCATTAAACTAATGAACTTTTCTTCACAGTGTTAATGAAAAAATTCTTAAACTTAATGAAAAAAATTTAAATTAAACTTTTTCATTAGTCGTATCCAGTTTTTAATAAATAATATGAAATTTTTCACACAATTTGATGAAATCTGAATTAACTTAATTAAAAGTTTCAATAGACGAGTTCCAGTGAGAATTTATTGATATCAGGCAGATAATTCTCTAATTGTAGGAGTTTTCTTTTCATGGGATTTCTCATTTCCGGGGAAAACGGGATTAGTTGTGGAATTACCCGGTATCCCCGAAATTCCCGCTCAGCAAGAAAATGAATAAAATTTGTTTTTAATTGACAAAGTTTCCTGTAAAAAGATTCATTCTCAGGACCAAGCATAATTACATAAAATCCGCATTATCTCCAGTGTAAATTTTTACAACGCTTTCAAGAAGAATCTTAAATTTTTTAATATTTTAAATAAAAATTGCATATTACAATAGTAAAAATTTCTATTATTATTTTTGTTAATACTATTATTAGAGTTTTTTATGGAAAAACATTTATACACTGATATTATTATCTTTCATGACATTAACAAAACAATTTCATAGAACTTTTTTCGCAGATTTTGTTTTTATAACCTTTTTTTCATAAAATTTCATAGTTTCTGATGTG